>CM038679.1:754203488-754866728 GCA_021605205.1 Aegilops longissima
GAAAGGTAGAACAAAATGGGCTCATACTATCTAAAAAGAAGATGGAAATTTGCAAAGAGAAAATAAATTTTCTTGGTCATGAAATAGGAGAAGGAAAGATATATCTACAAGAACATATTGCAAAGAAAATACTAGAGTTTCCTGATAATATGAGTGATAAAAGGTTTTACAACAGTTCTTAGGAATTGTAAACTACGCGAAACTATATAGATAACTTAGCAAAGCTAGCAGGACCTTTATATGCTAAATTAAGAAAAATGGTCAAAGATACTTCAATTCTGAAGATATAAAATTAGTAAAGGCCATCAAGGAAAAGGTCAAGAATTTAAAACCCTAGAATTGCCTCTAGAAGACAATTATTTTATAATTGAGACAGATGCATCTAAGGTAGGATGGGGTGCGATACTAAAACAAAAGCCCAATAAATACTCTCCAAAGGCAGGCGAAAAAATATGCAGATATGCTTCAGGAAGTTACAAATTAAAGACGGTAAATAATATTGATAGAGAAATTCTTGCAGTGGTAAATGCAATAAATGCATTTAGGTTATATCTAGGATTTAAAGAATTTACAGTCTGAACAGACTGTGAAGCCATATGCCGATATTACAATAAAATTAATAGTAAGAAAAGCTCAACCAGAAGATGGGTCTTATTTGAAGACACCATAGCTGGGAATGGTTATAAAGTTATTTTTGAGCATATTAAAGGGAAGGATAATACCTTACCTGACATATTTTCTCGTGCATCAAATTTGCAGGAATGAAGAGAGGATTATTCGCCAACAAGGATGAATATCTCTTCTTTGGAGATGAAAATAGGCTGAAAATGTTTCAGCCAAATACATTCAATTTTAAGCCAAAATCCCATATTAAGCTCGATGAAGCCCAAAGATGCATATTGGATAACTTTTGGTTCCAATATGCTCGTAAAAGAGACGAACAAGGGTATTTTTTATCAATTCTCAACAGTTTGGCTGAATATTTTAATGAATTAAACAAAAATGTGCCAAAGCCAGCAAAGGTTGAAATACCAAAAGGAGAAACTCTATATCTCATATTCGATGGAAATAAACCTGGCATATATTTGGAATGGGAAAATATTATGATTGAAAAATAGATGCAAAAAGAAATGGAGGAGATTTAACATTCAAAAGATATTACAGTATAGATGAGGCCTTACTTTGGGCAAGAAAGGTATTAGGACCAGATTATTATATTGACCCAAAGGCCAAAGACTATATCCAAATGAAAAGAGGCATACCTGCTTCACCAACTCCCACAAAGGGGGAGGCATCAAGCTCAAAAAATATAAAGAAGGAAGAATCCCCAAAATATAAGACATACCAAGAATGCCTTCTAAAGGGGCTTGACCCTTTAGACAGTGAATACATGGATCAAGAGATGGATAAGAGGTTTGAAGAATTTTCAAAGATAATAAAGAAAGAATTAAAGGAGGAAATATTAAAAGAATTAAGGCAAGAAATGGATGAAAATTTGAAGAAATAAAGAAAGAATGTGATGAAAAATTTGATTTCAATCTATTAAATGATGAGGATCATATGGACATAGCAGGGCATGGGCAGCGGCCTGAATAAAGCCCAAATTGCATATATTGATATTGCTATCAATTATTCGGGCGCGGAGGACCTATACCCGACCCGAATATTGATAGAAATTCTCATAATAGATCTTTTAAATATTGATAAGGTATTATCAATTATATGGGCAGGGAGGACACCCCCTGTAAAAAAAAAAAAAAATAATAATAATAATAATAATAATAATAATAATAATAAGCCATGTCTAATATTTAATCAAGTTAAAATTAAATTTAAATTAAATAAATAAGCAGTGTTGAATATTTAAGCAGCCTTGGCATGTATGTACGCATACACTGACACAAGGATTCCTAAGGAAGAGCTACCTATCTGAAGGCATGAAGAAGTGCATCGCTGGCAAGCGAAGAATAAAAGAAGAGCCAGCCAATTATTCACAGAGAGACAATGCCCACGTGAACAAAGCAAAGATTTGATAGATTCCTGAAGATTGAAGTTTGTCGGGGCACTATCCTCTCGCTCTTATCCATCACCTAGAGGGACACGCATGCATCCCTACTTCATATAAAATAAGAGGTGCATTCTCCCGGAAGCCATCGAGAGAGCTGCTCTCTCGCCTATAAAAGGAGACACTTGCTGCAAAGAGAGGGAGACACCAGAAGGAGAAGAGCCACCAGCCACCGATAGAGCAAAGAGCTGCGTCCCAGCTAGCAAGCTCGTTGCTCAGTAGTAGTAGTAGTAGTAGTTTCATCCTGCAATAAGAGCCACCATATCCAGAGCATTGTAAGGCTCAAGAAGGTAGTTAGAAGGTAATTTTCTTTAGTTTGTGTAATCCCTTCGGGGCCTCCCGAAAGGGAAAGCCATATGTAAATTATGTTGTTGAAATGATGTAGTTTCTTGGTTTCACTTGGTATTTTTACTTATGAATTTATGGGACGAGTTCTTATGCTAGGGATCCTATAGGAGAAACCTCTGCGTGTGTAGTTCTCTGTGTAGCCAGAGTGGCGTTTGAATGAGAACCTTGTGGCCGTAGAGAAGTGTTCCCTTCGGGTGGAACTGCCTGGGAAGACGATAGGAATTTACCCCATAAATTTGCAATTAAAACTGCTAAGTGAACGTAACTAGCTACATCTGATGCAACATAATGAAAAATATGGTGAGTACCGAGTAGGATTTTACACCTCTGCGCACACCGTCGGACGAATTGTTGGCCTCGCCAGCCTCTAAATAGATCCTGCATTAAATATATAATCAAGTTAGAACGTGAAGGTAATCATATTGAATTAAATATTATTGTAAATAGTGCTGAATAGTAAATACTATTCAAGATAAAAAGAATACCTGTCTACCACTCCCACCTAATCCCAAATTAACCTAATCAAAATCTAATCACATATTAAGCTAAACAATAATCATAAAAATTTATATATATATATATATATAGGGAAAATCCATCCTACCACCCGGTGGTAGTTACCCCACATATCTTATATACTACCATGTGCTACTATATATACTATTTTATTATTTTAAATATGTTCATATAATATATCTAAGATATTTCAAAGCAAGTTACATGAAAAAATTGCGTATGAGCCCATAGTTTTTGTTATATTTATGAAATACGTACATATTTGTACGTAAAAAAGAGCATACTCAAAACATGGTACATACTACCTAAAAATTAGTATATATACTACCTAATCATTGTTATATACTACATACTACACATACATAATCTCGGTTTTGATAGATACCACATACAACATACAAAACGCAAGTGGTGGTAACTACCACTGCTTGTAGGAAGGCCCTAATATAGTTTTCGAGTTGCGATTGACCAGTGACAAGATTGACAATGCATGAAATGTATGATATAGATTATATCATTAGAAACTTCTTTGTGTGACACGCATGTCATGTATTACTGCTCTAATCTATGATCCAACTGAACCTTAAAAAATATACTAGGCCATATATATACGGATGAAGGGAGCAGCATTTTTAACACCAACACCATCAAGCATCGGGATGGGAAGCATCACGACCTAACGCGTGAATGAATGAAAGTACTGCTCCCTCGCGGTATGCACCTCACGAGGGAAGCAGGTAATTAACCTATTAATCCCTATTCATCGAGCCAAGAGATTTGTCTCTTCTTCCTGGAATGCCCATAGCCTTAGCGACTAAGGCAACAAAATGTGGAACTAGATCTGCGTACCAAGAGTACGTGCACCCAACTTTTTAAATTCTTTGTTTTTGAATGGTGTCAGTCCAATCTTGGCTCAAGCATTGATGGCCTACACATGTACGCACACCGGCGGAACGATCATCGGGGTCACTCACATGTATGCACGCCACGAACTCCAGCCACCAATACTCCCCTAGAAAACAACCAGCACCGAATATTAATCTCCTGCATGTCTACTTAGGTGGGACGAAGGTGGAGTAAATAGCACAAAATCATCATAACTGGCGTTAGGGTTTCAAACAACTAGTACCACACAAATTTGATTTTGGCACAAAATCTATAGTATTGTGCTAATATTTCGTTAGAAACGCTGGTCACTTGCTTGGTTAAAATTGAGCACGGTCTAACATGGCACAGATGTCAACTTGATTTGTTGTGTCTCCCGCAATCAATCGTGGACATACTGCTCCAGCGGTTAACCACGGTACAGTTGCCACAAAGGTCCGATGTATTCCCTTGGAACCTACATGGCAAAGGGCAATTCTCAGTGGAGTCTATGTATAGAGCTTTGATTCAGTCTGGTGTTCCAGTTGATAATAACAAGAAGATCTGAAAGATGAAGATACATCTAAAAAAAATCTTGGCATGGTATCTTCGTCGCGGAGTCATTCTTACTAAATATAACCTTATTAAAAGGAATTGGCATGGAAGTACGCGATGTGTCTTTTATCCACATGATGAGACAATAAAACGATTGTTCTTCCAATGTAAATTAGCTCATTATATATGGTTGGCCATCCAAATTGCTTCTTGCTTGTATCCTTCTTGTAGTGTTTCTAATATATTTGGCAACATGTTACATGGGCTTGATTACAGGTTTAGAATTCTTCTTAGGCTGGGAGCGTTTGCCCTGATTTGGTTGCTTTCACTATGTAGAAATGATAAGAATTTTAACGATAAAAGTACTTCTCTTATGCAAGTTATCTATAGATGTACCAGAACGCTTCGTTTATGGTCCTCTCTACAACGAGCGGATAATCATGACCTGTTTACGGATGTGTACATGATTGGAGTCTATGGCGAGGGATACATTTACCCAACATGGGTGACAGTGTGATCTTAGGATGGGCCACCTACGGTTTATCTGTTATACAAAACATAGTTTCTTTTTACTTCGTCTTCTTTTTTTTTTTGGCTTGGTGCGAGCACTTTGTTGGCTTTGTGCATCTTAGTTATCCAGAGACCGGGTGTAATGCTTAATGTAATAAAGCGTCCCTTTTCGAAAATGCCTCCCGCAATAAAATTTTCAATCTCTCTCTCCAACCCCCTCTCCTCCGGGCGGCCAATCATGTGCATGTCCCTACCCATGCAAAAAAACGGCCACTATGGGCAGGCACTGCCCAGCTCGACTCTGAATCCATTCCCTCCTCATGGTCTACAACACTTGATCTCCTGGTAGACCCACTACATGGGGTTTTCCTTCGCTTCTTCCACTTGAACGCCTCCTCAACAATGCTAATTCTGGACGAGTAGTCAAAGAGGCGTTATGAGCGTTCGAGATCCGCAAGCAGTCACACCACTAGGGAGTGTCAATGTTGATTTCGATGATTTTTGTTCACGTTGGCGGAAAACGTCGAAATGCATCGCGAAGCCAACAACCTCTAGAGGCTCGACAAGGATGTCGATAAGGAGGTGGATGTATTTGTCTGGAGAAGTTGATGTGTAGTATTGTGGATCAAAAACTACAAGCCATTTGTTATGTATATAATCCTACAATACTAGAGCAGTGTGTATGTGGACGCAATCGTATCTATCAATCAATATAGATGGTAGTACGCACAAGGGTTTATATAGGTTCAAGCCCTCTCCAACCTTGAGCTAGCTCTTGGCGTAAGGTAAAAATTGTGGATGTCCAATCTTGAGCCCAGTGCTTCCCTCCCGGCTTAGATAGAGTATGTTTGGGAGGGATTACATAATAGGCTGGTATAAATGCTATTCTTGGCCTCATGCATGGCCGACTGTTGCCTGGTATTAATGTTATTCACGCATATCCAGCGTGGCACACGTCAGGTCGCGTTGTTGGTTTGGGTGCAGTGGTCTGGTTTCCACCTTCCTTGGTGACCTGGGAAGATGAAGAACCAGTCCATTCGTGTTTCCCCGTGCGTCAAAGTTAAAGGGAGGAGGAATGTGACGGAAACAACCATGACACAAGACCAAGACCCAGGCAAAGAGAGACAACAAGCCCAACCCACGGATTCATGGCCCAGACTTGGTGCCGCTGCTGCTACTTTAGTCTAGTGGGTGTAGTGCGTAGGGTTATCGTTCGACCACTTTGTAAAGTTCGCTGTTGGGCGAGATCCGTTCTTCCCCGATCCCCCTTTCTCGCTGAAGAACCCTTGCCACCAAATTGTATCCTAGGTCTGGTGATTGTGATAGTTAATCCAGTGCTAGTTGCCTAGGTTCCTATCAGGTCGGCTCCAGTCCCCTTTCATTTTGCAATCAGATGCCCACACGTCAACCAGTTTGTAAGATCTGTAAAAAACATGCGTTGATGTAGCTTTACTCGAAAACCCGCACCCTGAACACCTGCATGACAAACAACCAACGGGCACGAATTTCGCATGAACAATAATATATCCATCTTTTCAATTTTCTATTATCCATCTACTAGCACACAGGCTTGTGCGTTGCAACGAGAGAGAAAATAGTGTGCGTTTAAATTTAGTGAGAATTATATGTGCAAACATAACCTAGTGTGCACGCCGAGAAGGACATTTATGTTTTTGTTTTCGTCGCGTGCGAAGTAATCAATCCGCTATTTTTCTGTTTGTTGATCGAGGGGATTTAATGTATGAAGTTTGATCATTTAGGTCCTAGGTTTTATTAATTCTACTCCACTTAAGGTGTGATGTTCCATAATATGGGAGTGAGTCGGGTCTTCTCTTTTCCAAGCATGTAGCTCACGTAGTCAGGTCTTCTCTTCTCTTTTCCTCGGGTAGCAATCCATCCATCTAGCTCATGTACTGGAGAATTTCGGGGTCCTTTTGTAGCTAGTTCACCTAGCAAACTATCCATCTAGCTGACGTACACAAGCCAATCCATCCATTCTTCGTCCAACTTAATCCATCCAACCTTCATCCAACTTACTACATGTAGTTTCACATATGTTTATAAATTCGTACAACTGTATGTAAAGGAGCAATGTGGGGCTATTTAAATATTTTGCCTTATTTCCCAGGTAGTTGGGCTGGCTAAGTTGTGTGGCATGTGAAATGCCCTGCAGGCTTGACCACCGATAGAAACCAAAACGAATTTTGTTTGTAAGGGGCGGGTAAAAATCAAAAATAAAAAAGAAACAGCTTGAATGATCGAAATCACGCGCTCAAAGACACGACCATGTGCTGGCTAACCAATGGCCAGCGACAATGTTTAAGTACATGTTGTAGTGTCACATTCAAAACATTTTTATTTTTTCAATAAAAAGTTAATTATCAAGTCCCGATTATTCTTGAAAACATGAACAATATTTGAAATCCTGAACAGTTTCCAAAATGGAGAACCGCATTTTAGAAATTTCCATTCATTTCTGGAGAAAATAACATATTTAAAACAGGAACATTTTTCAAATTGACGAACAGTTTTTGAAAACTTGTTTTAAATTTATTAACAACTTTTGAAAATAGGAACATGTTTTGAACATTCAGAACAATTTTAAAATATTTTTTACATTCTTCAACATTTCACAAAAACAAGAGTATTATTCAAATTTTGAAAAACATAACTAAAATGCATTTTTAATGAAAAACACAAACAATTTTGTAAATTAGAAACAATACTTTGAAAAAATGGGAATATTTTTAGAATTTGGAACAAATTTTGGAACGAAAACAAAATTGAAAGTCCCGAATTTTTTTCCAAAATGGGAACAAAAACTTTGGAGTTCTCTATTTTCAAAAATGTGAAAAAATTGAAATTTTGAACATTTTTTGAATATTTTGAATTTACGAAAAAAGGAAAAAATAAAAATAAACTTGGAAGGGGAAAAATGAAAGCAGTTTTTTTTGAGGAAAAATGAAAAAAGTTAGAAACTAGAGAAATAGAACACAGGAAAAAACAGGGCCGGCCCAGCCTTGCGGACCCTCTGGGAAGCTCCGAATGTTTGCCTCAACATGCAGCAAATAGGGTCTTCCTGACTGCGTGGGCAGGATCGTGTGCGGCCCACTTACAAAATTCTGGACAAACTGCTTTTTTATAGAAGACGGAGTCATGGACGCACAAATATTTAGTCCCACCTCGGATATTAAAAAAATTGGCAGTGAACGATAGAAAAACAAGAGGAACACACCTTTCTTTATTAGTAGGTATAAATTACATTCGTCAATATTTCACTAAAAAAAGCTCCTCAAAAAAATATTTCACTAAAAAAGAGTATTAGTCAAAAATTTAAAACCTCATTAAAATGCATTTTTTAAATCTCAAACAATTTTGGGAAACACAAACTATTTATCGAAACAAAACCAATATTTAAAAAAAGGAAATTTTGTGAATCTAGAACAAATTTTGGAACAAGAACAAAACTAAAAGTTGCAAACATTTTTGAAAAATGGGAAAAAATTGGAATTCTGATTTTTTTTTGAAAATGTGAAAAGATTTCGAAATTCTGATTTTTTTTTGAATATTATGAATATTGGAAAAACGAAAAAGAAAAATGAGATTGGAACGGAAAAAGGAAAGAAAAATAGAAACATAACACTGAAAGAAAGAAAAACAGGACGGCCCAGCCTCGCGCGCCCTCTGCAATGCTCCGACTATTTGCCGCATCCCGGCTACGTGGGAAGAAAAATAAGTGGGTTGGTTTTGCTGGGCTACAGTGCATGGGGGTCACTGACAAAAGCCTGGACAAACTGTTTTTTATAGCAGACGGATGCACAAAAATTTAGTACTACCTCTGATAAAATAATATTTTTAAGGGTGAACGGATGAAAAAAAATCACAAAAACACATCTTGCTTTATTAATACTAGTACATATACCCGTGCTTTCTTCCACTTATATTCAAGTCTGACAAACATTGAAATAAAGTTTCCATTATTTCTATAAGGTCCATATATGCAGGTGTGCTTCGACGGGTTGAATTATCCATATTTGGATCTTGAAGTGTTGATGTGAGAAGCTACCCTAACGTCCTTCATTGACGCATACTTAAGTTCCCTCGGTCCACGGACACTGATGTCGGAGGAGATCATCCAAAGCTATAGATATATGTCCGGTTGCATTTCGGAATAAATTTAACAAAAGTGAACAAATTTGAGGGATATTTAGACAAACCAGGCGACATTAATTCATACTTGAATAATTTTTAGATAAACCCAAATGCTTTTCGTCTACACCGTAGGAAACTAACTGCATTTCGATATATTCGAACTAAACCTAGTCTAAATGACTGTCGGTGCCTGTTTGCCCATTTCTGGCCGGCCATGAGCCCCGGGAACTGAAGCTCTAGCTCCGCCTCCGCAGCCTGGAAGCGGCTAATCGTCCAGCGAAAGGGCGGAGGTCTTCTTGGGACCAGAGCGTCAACAATCTCCCATGCTCTACTCTTTCTCGCTGCCGACGGTGCCCTTGGACGTGTGTCACGTGCCGACATCGTGATCGTGGCGGTGGGGCACGGGTGTCGCGGAGCTAGCAAGGTCGCCCTCGTCTTCGCTCTTGCCGTAGACTTCACTGACCGCCTCGTCGATCTTATTTTAGAAGCCTTCTGGCTTCCGGTAGCATTGTCGGCGATCTCTGTTGTCTACTCGAGTGAGAGGCACTCCCAGATAGCTTTGGAACTCGAAGAGGCCATGGCGGGCGTGGTGCGAAGAGGATAAAAGGAGCGGAGGAGGATTGATGTGGCTATGGCGTGCCTTGAGTTTAAATATTCGACCGATGGCAGGGAAACCTTGCATGTTTAATGTAGGGAAGCGGAATGACGGCCTGTCATTTGAACCCGTAGGAGTCGCATGATACTGGAAACGACGAGGCGTTCTCGGCCGGTCGCCGCTTCAATGTTGGAGCGCCAATGAGAAGCCGCGTCGCTATGAGTAGGCAAGAATGCGACACCGGTGCTCTGGAGTGGCGCTACCCGCTTTGGTCGGGAAGGGACGTTGGAGAGAGGGGTTTTCTGGGAGCATGGCAACGGTTCAGACGCCCACAAGTCCCCTCCCCTCTCCCTCCCTCCCTTCATTTTTTTGTCTAGTTTATGGGAAAAAGTAGGTCCGGACGGTTGCGGGCGTTTTGAGAGTCGGTGTTGGAGATGCCCTTACATATTCTTTGAGTGTTTAATATTTCATTTAAAGTATTTTATAACATTATCAAAAGATTTGAAGATTTTTGTTTATGTAGTTTTTCTTATCGAAGGTAGTTTGATTTGGAATTCATTCCTAATTTTTTTTTCTTTTGTACTAAGGCCTCAAGATAGTGAAGTTCTTCAAAGTCGGATCTTAGCTTGATTTCAGCAATTATTGAGTCAAAGCATGCATCAGAGTGCTGAGTGGTTTATTGACCACATCTTTTTTGGTGATATTAGTTATTCGCCTTTGATGTAATCTTTCAACAATGTTGGTTAGGCGATCTGTGAGCTCCATGATACTTTCCTTTCAAAGGCTTTGAAAGTCTAGTCGCAATTGCATGGTTTTTGAAGGCCAGTCGCAATTGCTAGTTTTTTGAAGGCTTGTCGTATCTGCAAGTTTCTCTAGGGTAGTTGCAATCACAAGTTTTTGAAGGCCAGTAGCAATTGTATGTTTTTTTAACGCTGGGTGCAACTATAAATTTCTCTAGGGTAGTCTTTATTGCTAGTTTTTTAAAGGCCAGTTGCAATTGCAAGTTCCTCCAGGGTAGTCCTAATTACAAGTTTTTTAAAGGTTGGTCGCAACTGCAAATTTCTCTAGTGTAGTCGCGGTTGCAAGTTTTCAAGGGGTTCATAACTGCACATTCTCTCCTTTTTCCTTTTTTGGTTTTGTTTTCTTATTTCATGTTTTTTTCTTTTTTAAAATGTTTGTGATTTTGAAGAAATGTTTTGTAAATTTGAATATATTTTGTCATAAATTGTTCAAAGCTTTAAAAATGTCCCTTTTTCAAAATTTTCACGAATATAAAAAAATTCTGGCTTTCCATACTTTGTTCAGAAATTTAAATAAAATCTTTCAAATGTTATTCACTTTTTTTCATTTTGTTTACTATTTCAAAAAATGTAAATTTTAAGTAGATCCACTTTTTGAAATTTCCACAAAGTCAAAATATGTTCATCTTTTCAAATTTTGTTTGTAAATATAAAAATGTTCAGGGAATTTCAACAGATGTTGCAAGTTTTAAAAAATTAAAAAAATGCAAAAACAAAAATCTGTCACGGTATATAGTTCTTCAAAGTTTGGGGGTTATTAATCCTTAGTAACACCCATCAGCTCTAGTAGCTTGCAACACACAGTCAGCAGTTATTGATCGCGAGTTCGAGATCCCATGCGTGCGCTTTCTGTAGTCCATTTTTTATGACCCACTATTTTTTTAACACCCAGCAACTTGTGAACTATTACAATCTGACAACCCAATAAACGCGTACTGTAATAGTAAAGAGGCTGTGGCAACTAACACACAACATAAGGTGAATGAAAACATACTATAACTTAGCTACTCCCAATAGTTCCCTTAAACTCCCACTAGCTTATGCAAAAAAAAAGAAAAAGAAAACCGTGCACACTATCTACTGCTCGCGAGCGGCCGCACGCTGGCCACACGATCTTGCTCGAACAACCGTGCACATGGGGAAGGTGCTATCTGGTCGGGCGATTTCAATCGATGGGGTTTGTCGTTATCCACACTGGTGGAAAAACAGGCTTCCGTCCAGCCCCATAAGTCGCGAAGCTGTAGGAACCGCGACTAATGGGACCTTTAGTCATGATTTCGAGGTGAACCGCGACCAAAGGCCTGGGCCTGGCGCTCGGTGGCCGGTGGCGCGACGTGAGGTCTTTAGTCGCGGTTGGCCAGGACAACCGCGACTAAAGGTTTTCAAGCACCTTTTAGTCACGGTTTGCCAGTGCCAACCGCAACTAAAGCCCTCCCTATATATACCCATCCAGCAGCCAACACTTAGCCATTTGGAGCCATTCTCTTCACAAGTGGGTGTAGGTTTGCTTTTGGTTCCTCTTATGCACATAAGGTGTTTGATGAAATGCCCCAAGAGCATGAAAGAAACATGACATGAAGTGTTGGAGCCACACTCTTCGATCATGGTTAGCAACTTGATGAACCTTTGATGTGTCAATATGCATGTGTGTAGTTCATTGTTTAATTTATATTGTTTGTAGCTAGTTAGTTTAACAAATGCATGATGGTTAATTATATATTTTATATTATAATAATGCAGATGAATCGGCAATGGATGTACGGTAACCGACTCTCCGGCGAGTTCACTACGGGTTTGAAAGATTTCCTCGTAGTGGCTAATGCGAACAAGCGGGGGTTTTGTTATCTGTCCATGTGTTATCTGTAAGAATGAGAAGGGTTACTCTTCCTCAAGAGTTGTTCACATGCATCTGCTTGAAGGGTTTCATGCCAAGCTATAATTGTTGGACCAAGCATGGAGAAAGAGGGTTATAATGGAAGAAGATGAAGAAGGGGATGATTTCATCGATGAAAGCTATCTTGCTCATTTCGGTGATACTTTCATGGAGGATGCTGAAGGTGAAGGGGAAGGTGAAGAAGAGGCACGTGATGATCCCGTTGATGATCTTGGTCGGACCATTGCTGATGCACGGAGACGCTGCGAAACTGAAAAGGAGAGGGAGAATTTGGATCGCATGTTAGAGGATCACAGAAAGGCGCTGTACCCGGATGCGATGATGGTCTGAAAAAGCTGGGCTGCTAATGGATTTGCTGAAATGGAAGGCAGAGGCAGGTGTAGCTGACTCGGCATTTGAAAACTTGCTGAAAATGTTGAAGAATATGTTTCCAAAGGATAACGAGTTGCCCGCCAAGACGCGTCTGAAGCAAAGAAGGTTGTCGCCCTCTAGGTTTAGAGGTTACGAAGATACATGCATGCATCAACGATGCATCCTCTACCATGTGAATACGAGAATTTGAATGAATGCCCGGTATGCACCTGCATTGCGTTATAAGATCGAGGCGATGACCACGGTGGCGATGTTGAGGGCGAAACCGGAAGAGGGTTCCGCCAAGGTGATGTGGTATGCTCCTATAATACCACGGTTGAAACGTCTGTTCAGGAACAAAGAGCATGCCAAGTTGTTGCGATGGCACAAAGAGGACCGTAAGTCGGACGGGAGTTGAGACACACCGCAGATGGAGCGCAATGGAGAAAGATCGACGAGATGGTTCAAAGATTTTGCAGCCGACGCAAGGAACATAAGATTTGCTCTAAGCACGGATGGCATGAATCCTTTTGGCAGCGAGCTCCAGCCATAGCACCTGCCCGTGACTCTATGCATCTACAACCTTCCTCCTTGGTTGTGCATGAAGCGGAAGTTCATTATGATGCCGGTGCTCATCCAAGGTCGAAGCAACCCGCAACGACATCGATGTGTACCTAAGGCCATTAGTTGATGAACTTTTACAGCTGTGGGGTGGTGTCCGTGTGGGATGAGCACAAACAAGAGGAATTTGACCTCCACGTTGCTTTTCGTAACCATCAACGATTGGCCTGCTCTTAGTAACCTTCGGGACTGTCAAATAAGGGATACAATGCATGCACGCACTGCTTACATGAGACTGAAAGTGTACATTTGCCAAATTGTAAGAAGAACGTGTACCTTGGGCATCGTCGATTTCTTCCGAAAATTCATCCGAAGAAAGAAAGGCAAGCATTACAACGGCAAGGCAGATCACCGGCGAAGCCTGCGAACGACCGGTGCTGAGGTATTTGATATGGTCAAGGATTTGAAAGTCATCTTTGGAAAGGTCTGGCGGACAATCAGTTCGAAGGGAGCTGACGGGCACGCAGCCATGTGGAAGAAGAAATCTATATTCGGGAGCTAGAATATTGGAAAGTCCTAGATGTCCGCTCTGCAATCGACGTGATGCACGTTACGAAGAATATTTGCGTGAACCTCCTAAGCTTCTTGGGCGTGTATGGGAAGACAAATGATACAAAGGAAGCACGGCAGGACCAGCAACGTTTGAAAGACCACGATGACCGCATCCGGAATGGTTTCAAGGTCGTGCCAGCTACGCTCGACCAAAGAAGAGAAGGTCATCTTTTGAATGCCCGAGCAGTATGAAGGTTCCGTCTGGATTCTCGCCCAATATAAAGGGAATAATAAACATGGCGGAGAAAAAGTTCCAAAACCTGAAGTCTCACGACTGCCACGTGATTATGACGCAATTGCTTCCGATTGCTTTGAGGGGCTCCTGCGGAAAATGTTCGAGTAGCCATTGTGAAGCTATGTGCATTCCTCAATGCAATTTCTCATAAGGTAATCAATCCGGAAGTTCTACCACGGTTCTGAGCGATGTGATCCAATGTCTTGTCGGTTTCGAGTTGGTGTTCCGCCATCCTTCTTCAATATTATGGCGCACCTCCTGGTTCACCTAGTCGAAGAGATTTTCATTCTCGGTCCTGTATTTCTACACAATATGTTCCCCTTGAGAGGTTCATGGGAGTATTAAAGAAATATGTTCGTAACCGTGCTAGGCAGAAGGAAGCATCGCCAAGGGCTATGGAAATGAGGAGGTAATTGAGTTTTGTGTTGACTTTGTTCTGACCTTAAGCCGATTGGTCTTCCTCGATCGCGCACGAGGGGAGACTAAGTGGAAAAGGCACGATCGGAAGGAAATCAACGATATGTATGGACGGCCATTCTCTGATGAAGCACACCACCTTTGTCTTGACCAATTCCAGCTTGGTGGCTCCGTGCTTTGAGAAACACAAGAATATTTTACGTTCGACAACCCGGGGAAGCCTGAATCCTGGATTAGGAAGGCCCACATGGAGACTTTCGGCAGTTGGTTGAGAAAACATTTAATGAATGACAATGATGTTGTAGATCAGCTGTACATGTTGGCCAAGACACCATCTTCGACTATAACGACTTTCCAAGGGTACGAGATAAATGGGAATACATTTTACACGATCGCCCAAGATAAAAGAGCACCAACCAAAACAGTGGTGTCTGCTTTGATGCAGCAACCGAGAATGGGCATCAGGTCACATATTATGGTTACATAGAGGAGATATGGGAACTTGACTATGGACCCTCCTTTAAGGTCCCTTTGTTCCGGTGCAAATGGTTCAAGCTAACAGGAGGTGGGGTAAAGGTGGACCAGCAATACGGAATGACAATGGTGGATTTCAACAATCTTGGTTACCTTGACGAACCATTCGTCCTAGCGAAAGATGTCGCTCAGGTTTTCTATGTGAAGGACATGAGTAGCAAACCGAGGAAGCGGAAAGATAAGAAAAGCGATCAGTACATCATGCGATGATTCAAAGCGCCACATTGTTCTTTCAGGAAAAGAAACATCGTGGGAGTGGAGGACAAGACAGACATGTCAAGATTATAATATGTTTGCTGAAATTCCGCCCTTCAAAGTGAACACCGACCCAAGCATTAAGTTAAATGATGAGGATGCTCCATGGATACGGCACAATCGTAAGCAAGCAGGGACACAAGGGAAGAAATGATGTGTAATAATTTATTGTACCAAACTTTGTTGAATGGATCATGTGAATTATATTACCCGTGATGTGTTTGGTGTCCATTTTCGAATGATTCGAGATACCACTGATGATACATGAAATTTGGAGTGATTTAGTCATACTCCTGCCTAGGCGTATAATATGCATACTCGTAGTCTTCATAGCCGTCGTCGTTGTCTTGGTAGTCGCCGCCTTCTAAGTTGCCGCCGCCGTCGCCGCCGCTTTGTCGTCGCTGCTGCTGTCGTCGCTGTCGTCGGGCGGCGCTCGTGGCTCGAACTGAGGGTAGCGCAGGCGGGGGATATCGCCGGCCGTGATGTAGTCCATGACGCTCTGCAGAGTCCGGCCATACCACCATAGCCGACGGCCGGCCTCGTGGAAGTTCCCAGGAGGCAGACCGTCCTCCTCATACCTGGCGAGTGCCCTCTCACGCCGATTGATGAAGAAGGCGTCCCAAGTATGCTGGTTATCGGGATGCCAGCGGGGATTCATCCGCTGCTCCGGCGTGAGGTCGAGGTAGTAGTGGTTCGTGATGGCCGCCCCCGGCGCAGTACCACGAGGGACGGAGGGACGCACGCCGCCGGCGCTTAGGCTCCAGCCGGTGGGGACGCTTGTAGCCGGTGGACAAGGGTAGTTCGGCGCAAAGCTCCTCCACCTGCTGGTAGGTTAGAGTGGGTGCGGTGGAAGCCATGAGAGAGTGATGAGAGATTGTAGAGATGTGATAATGCTGGCCAAGCGGGCTACATATATGTAGTGAGAAATGGCGGAAAAATGGGAGCGGGAAGACAGGAGGCGGGAAGAAAGTGGCGGGAAGAAAGAGGCGGGAAGACAGGGAAGAAATGGCGGGAAAACCCTAAACCTGCGACGGCCTTTAGTCGCGGTTGGGCAGGCGACCCGCGACTAAAATAGCAACAATAAGTATTTTGTTGTAAGTAGAAACAAAATAAAATAAATAAAGCAACAAAGAAAACAAAAAAAGTGTTTTCAAATTTGAAAACTAATGGCACTAACAGAAAGTTTATAATTTTTCTAAAACTAAAAGCAAAAAGAATTAAAAAATAAAGCAAAAAACAACAAAAAATAAATAATAATGCAGAAAACAAAACAAAAAAACTGGAAAAAAATAGTGCCGCCTAAGTATTTTGTTGTAAGTAGAAACAAAATAAAATAAATAAAGCAACAAAGAAAAAAAAAAAGTGTTTTCAAATTTGAAAACTAATGGCACTAACAGAAAGTTTATAATTTTTCTAAAACTAAAAGCAAAAAGAATTAAAAATAAAGCAAAAAACAACAAAAATAAATAATAATGCAGAAAACAAAACAAAAAAACTGGAAAAAAATAGTGCCGCCTACTGGACCCCCACGGCCTGAATACGACTAGAAACCCTACATGGGCCAGGATTCAGGCCCGCAGGAGGCCAAGTAGGCCCACAGGCACATAGCTAGTGATAGATTAGGCCCGAAAGCCTGCAGTTGAGAGGAGCTCGAGAGGGTGGCGCAGCAGCTTATAAACCACTCTCGAGCTCTCTCAACTAGCGAGTGGGACTAAACTTTTAGGCGTGAGGCAGCACAAGGCCTTTAGTCATGGTCGCCAGACCAGCCGCGACTAAAGGTGGGGCTTTAGTCATGGTCGCGAGACCAGCCGCGACTAAAGGTGGGGCGCTGAGCATAAAAACCCGCTTAAAAACCTTTAGTCGCGGTTGGGCAGGCGACCCGCGACTAAAGGGTACCTTTAGTCGCGGGCCTCGTAGCCCACCGCGACTAAAGGGGGGGGGGCTATAAATACCACGCTCCGATCTATTCTCGTCTTCTCCGATCGGTTCGTCTCTGCCGCGCCCTCGACGCCGCCCGCCGTCGCCCTCGCCCCCGTCGCGCCGGACTGCCCGTCCCCGCCTCTCCTTCGTCGGTCCTCCCCGCGCATCGCCGCCCTCTCCTTGGTGAGCTCCCCATCGGGCCCGTCCGCCGTCTCCCGGCCCCCTCGAGCGCTGCGCCCGCCCGGCCCGTCCCGTCGCCCCGCCCGCCTCTCAGATGGCGCGCGCGCGTCGCAACTCCCTGCGTCCCGGTTCTTGCTTCGCCGGACCGCCACTTCCTCCGCCTGCCCGCCTGTTCGGCCCGGCGCCATCATGACCCTTGGCCGCGGAGCTCGTGCCCGGCTCGTACCGCTGCCGCTAGCGCCGGCGCCCGTTAAGGCCCCTGGCCCAATGACAATTGGGGCCACGCCTGAAACGATTTAAAAAAGGAGAGAAGAGAATTTAGAAAATAAATAAATAAATATATTAATTAATTAATCAGTTAATTAAATTAATTAACTTAATTAATTGTGTTTAGTAAACCTAATTAAATAACTAATATAACTAATCTGTTAATTAATCTAATTAACTTGGTTAATTAGTTAACGACAATTTAATTAATTCTGTTAATTCTAAAAATGATATAAAACTTTAAAATTAATATAAAATAATCCGTAACTCGGATGAAAATACTTTGTACATGAAAGTTGCTCGAGCGATGAGGCGGATCCGGATCGCAGCCCGTTCGTCCGCCACACATCCCTAGCATAGCAAACACGTAACTTTCCCTCCGGTTCATCTGTCTGAAACGCGAATCACCGGGATACTTTCCGGATGTTTCCCCTTCGCCGGCACGACCTACTGCGCGTTAGGGCACACCTA
Source organism: Aegilops longissima (assembly GCA_021605205.1). Taxonomy (NCBI): domain Eukaryota; kingdom Viridiplantae; phylum Streptophyta; class Magnoliopsida; order Poales; family Poaceae; genus Aegilops; species Aegilops longissima. The sequence continues at coordinate 754,221,591 of CM038679.1, forward strand.
GCACCGCGTATTGCCAGGTTACGCTTTGTGATGCTTTGATTGCTCTGTTATTTATTGTGTTCCCCCTCCGTTACTTCTTTCCGGTGAGACCCGAGACTGCGGCGACCCCAAGTTCGACCACGGAGCACCCGTCTCGCGCTACCGCGACACCTCTCCCACCCTTCCTCGCCCCTCCTTTTGCCACCGCCCTTTCGCCACCGCCACCGCCACCGCCCCTTCTTCACTTAATTAATTTGTTTTTACTACATGTTTTCAGGTGACATAATGGCGGACGATAGAGCTGACCGATTATGGACAACTATGATCCGGACGGTGAAGCACATATGTTCGGCATCATAAACGGCGATATTCAATATGTGCCGACCGGAGAAGAAGAAGATGATATCTCTTCTTATCTGAACCTTGACGGTGAAGATGAAGGCGCCGTCGAGAAGAAGATGCAAGAAAGCGTCGATAAAGCAGCGATCTTCAAATGGAAGTAGCAACCACCTCCGCGCCGAGGTATATATATACATTGAGCCTCGGTGATACAAACTAACTGATTTGAATAAATATGTGTGTACTAACAGCGACTCTCTTTCTTATTTTAGCCCTCGGCGGATCGTCGAAACAATCGAGTACGTCGTCAAAGCGTGGCGCAACCAAGACAATGAAACAAGGAGAAACATGCACCATCGAGGTTGTCGACAAGTGCAACCGCAGGCCGCTGGAGCCCCGCAAGAACGCCACCAAGTTTGTCAGCCAATGCGGAGCCATTGTTAGAGACAACGTCTCGATCACCGCCCAGAGTGGAATGAGCCAAAGAAGGCACGAATTGATGGTTTCACTTTTGTCGATAAGAGAACAAAAAAGATTGCTTCAAGAAGCTTATGGAACATTTCGTTCTACCTCCGAATACAACAAATTCGATGAGGAGGGTAACAAGATTGAGGAAAACAAGGAGAGGAGGAGGCTAGTCAAACAGTTCGCTCTTCATAAGATGGCCGACGCATTCGGAAATTCAAGCAAAATCTAGCCCGTGACTTTGTCAAGCAGAACAAGACTCGGATTTCAAAGGACAATATGAGAAACTGAAACATGATTGGCCAGAATTTGTGAAGCAAAAGAAATCGGAGCAGTTCATTGAAATATCGAAAAAAATAAGGAAAATGCGGCTAAGAAGGAGTACAATCATGTTATGGGGCCAGGAGGGTATCGCATTTTGGTGCCTAGGTTGGAGAAGATGGAGAACGAGATGAGGCGCGAGAATCCGTCCAGTGCGGAGGATGGGACCCAAGGGCCAAAAGCTGGTGAATACGGGCATGGGGAACGCTGAACCCGGAGGCAGGGGAGTGTGTTTACCGGGCAAATTAATTAAACCCACCCAAGCCCTTATTGGCGCAATGAAGGATGCTCAACAGGGAAGATCAAGTTCAACAGAGAGAACGACGCGGCGACAAAAGCCCTCGGGAATCCTGAACACGGAGGGCGTGTACGAGGCATGGGGCACATTCCGTGGAAAATAGGGTTCCCCGAGCGATGACCCGTGCGATTCTGAAGCCGTAAGAGAAAGATGGATCGGGAAGCAGATGTTGTGGCGCGGTTGGCATCGGAAATGGATGTGATGAAGAAAACCATGAGTGTACTAGTAGCGAAGAGATGCAGCTCGGGTGCAGCATGAAGATCATCCAGCGGATCTCGGAAGCCAGCAGCGGAGAAGCAGCGTGGCTTCCATGGAGGCCCCACCGGCTGGTGCAGATGCACCGACGATCGAAATTACTGCACCGGAGCCTCTGGCGGTCGAAATTACTGCACGGAGGTCGAAATTACTGCACGGAGCCTCCTCGCTACCCGTGGGCGATATAAAGGAGATGAAAGAATGTCATCTGTATTATCCTATCGGGAACATGTCCATGAAGGTAGCCATCGGCAGTGCTTTACCATGTTTACAGGAGCACTCCACCACAACAACCCCATTCAAGATGGCTATGCTCGTGTCACGGTGGAGGACATAGTCCAAGGGTTTGAGGACACGGAGATTGACATTGCTACACCGAAGGGAGAAAAGACTTGGAGATGTCAAGCGCCATTTCATTCTATGGCAAAAAAGTTTATCAAGTTTCGAGGCGAGGCGCCAAGGACAACAAGTCCACCCCCCTACGGTGGTGGTGGTGGCGGTGGCGGTGGTGGTGGTGGTGGTGGTGGTGGTGGCGGTTCACCTACACCTCCGTCACGTAAGCCGACGCCGCCCCAGTCCCAACGTCCGCGGGTGATCATCCGCCGCCCCGATCCTCGTCCGGCGGGTGATCGGGCGCCGCCCCAATCCACCTCACGGCAAAGAGGCGAAGCAGTCCTGGATTATTAACCCGGACCCTTATGTACCTAAGACCACAAAGGTACGGAGCCATCATCAAGCCTCTCCCCACAAGGCCTTGGGAGCGTAGTGCCGAGGAAGTCGACGCGACGCTGCTGCTGATTTGGAGAAATGGAAGGCGGACTGCAAGAAGAAAAGAGAGCCCGAGCCCAAGCCAGTATTTTCGATAAGCAAAAGAAGTGGGCTAAGTCATTTTTGAGCACACCGTCCCAAGCCGTGAAGAATCTGCCTAACGACTATGAGCGTGAACTTGAGGCAGGCACTCATGTTCAAGGAGAACAAAGAGCGGGAGAAGGCGAAAGTAAAAAAGCGGGAAACAAGTTGCCCAGCTCGGGAACAAAGTAAACAATCGATTGCCCGCTTATAGTGGAAGCCTTCGTCCGGATGACCCGAGATCATACAAGCTGCGGCAACACATGGATTGGTATAACGAGTGCGAGAACAAGCGGCCAACTTAGGTATTACTCTTCATGAACTGTTAGGCCTTGATGAGGCGCCAGTGAAGGAGGTAGTAATTACATATGTCAAGAATGGGCCTCTCGTCGAGCCTGCTTGAGAAAAGGATCTACGACCAAATGAAAGGTCTGCTGAATTGGTACAAGGGTTACATAAAAATAAAACGCCAAAGAATATATTTATGCGGAAGTTAGACATGAGCATCACTTCAAACATTACTATGTACAAATTGCACTGAGTGAATTGTTCCAGCTTTTCAATCTCTGCGAGCTCGACAAATCTATCATCGGTTGCTACGTTCGTAAGTGATTTATTAATTTCTACCCCATCTCGTTCATATTGCCTGCACTATATATATGTCCTAACTATATTGTTGTGTCCGCTATTATATATGCAGAATGAAGATTAAGGAATGCAGAGTAAGGAACATCCATGATGTTGGGTTCATTGACCCACACATCGTTAATGGACATGTGTTGGGCGTCACCCGCCGACGTGGAGGCAGACCTGTGGCAGTTTCTTACAAAGCAGGATCTCAAAAGTGATATTCTATTTCCTTACCATTTTGGGTGAGTGTTTCTGTCTTGAGCACATTCTCTTTTGTTTACTCCATGCATGGTATGTGGCGGCTAATCGATGAGTTATGCATGACGACTGTGCATGTATCGTGTCCGCAGGTTCCTTTGGATTCTGCTAGTAATTAAAGTTAACACCTCGAATGTCTCGCCCACGACTCTCTGAATATGGATCCAAAGCTTTGGGCCGACATGAGAAGAATGCTGCAGAAGTAATTATTTTCATTCATTTGCGCTCTATATCGATCGGCCTATTTCGTTCATTTCCTAATATCAAGTAACTAATAACTCTCTTGTTCATTTAATTTTCTTTGCCTCGTAGGGTTTGGAGACGGTTCGTAGATACAAAGGTCGGTGAATTCAAAAAAGAGCTAGAATTCAAAATGTTAAAGCCTAAGAATGCTGGGGATATTCAGCCACCGTTGACCAATCTATGTGGATACTATGTTCGTGAGAGGATCCGAGATACACCTCTGGCGGGTTCGAGTGATACCAATGCTCGGAGGAATAACCTCCGGATGATGCTTAGTCTAGAAGCTCGCTTCCGACCACTTCAAGAGGAACTAGCTGGATGGTTCAGCAGGGAAGTCCTCCATCCTAAAGGAGAACACTATTACGAGGACGTAGAACTTTATATGGATTAAATCATGTATGGAAACTTGTTCAAAATTGTATATGGTCATCCGATGATATTTAATATATATTGTATATTCCTCTTGAATTCTTTTTGGTTCTAATTTCAAATTTATTTGAAATTGTACATTCATATGCATGTATGTAGTACCGTAGAATATATGAAACTCCTTCAAAATTAAAATAAAGCACAAAAGAAATAAAACAATACAAATTAAACAGAAAACAGGTTTAGGGGGGCTAAAACCTAAACCCTTTAGTCGCGGTTGGCGGAAGAACTGCGACTAAAGGTCCTCCCTTGACGGCCGCTGGCGCCCACGTGGACGGGCCGTTAGTCGCGGTTCTTAAGCAGCCGCGACTAAAAGTGGGGGGCTTTAGTCGCGCTTATTTGGTCGCGGTTGCGCAACCGCGACTAATGGCAGTTGCGAACCGCGACCAAAGGCCTTTTTTCCACCAGTGCCACCTGACCACCCACGTCTTCATCCCTAACTCAGCCCGCGAACCAACCTGTGGTTGGATGATTAAAGGGACCGTGGTATCCCCAGTCCAACAGGGTTCAAATCCTGATGCTCGCATTTATTCCTGAATTTATTTTAGGATTTCCGACGATGCGCATTCAGTGGGAGGAGACGTTCCTGTCGATGACGAGGCGCTTGTGGTGACTTCGTAAATCTCAAGATGATATACCGGCTCGGTCTTTCGAAGGTGCTCATAGGGATAGGGTGTGCGTATGTGCGTTCATAGGGGTGAGTGTACGCGCATGTATATGAGCGCTTGTGTCTGTACTGATGTTCAAAAAAACAACTCAGCCCGCTCCTCCCTAACCGCCACGTCAGGGAGGCGGTCGTCGTCATCAACGTTGACACCCTCTTCTCCCCTCCCGTCTGCTCTCCCCTCCTTAACTCCTCGTGCCTCCGCCTCGCCGCCCACCCGCCTGCGTGGTCGCCGCCTCCCACACCTTCATCACCGCCATTACCAAGCAGCGTATCATGACCCCTCCACTCAGATCCAGCCATTGGCCACGGTGCTAGGGATGTCGTCGCGATGGTACGAGGAGGTAAACTTGGATCACTGCTCCCTGGCCGAATCTGCACCATGGTTCATCCAGCCGGGTAAATTGATTGCCGTCTTCTTGCTTGGCAGGTTATCCCGTTCCTGACTGTACATCGTTTGAGCAGAAGCCGTCGGATTTGGCCTCGTTCCTTTACAAGAACAGGATCATGTACCTGGGGTTGTGCCTCGTGTCATCGGTGAAGGTGATCATGCTTGCGGAGTTTCTCTGCCTTCAGTACGAGAGCATGGACAAGTCCATCTACATGTACGACCAGGACCGATGCTTCTGCTCCGCCTTTTTTCGATAATGGATGGATTTTATTGACTTAAAATGAAACATCAAAAAGATACAAAACATGATGAGCGTACACCCGGCCTCTGCATAGGTAAGATGCACACAGCCAACACCAACACACACAAACACGTCGGCAATTAGTAAAGTCATAAGACCAAAGCTATGCATAGGCAAGGAAAATAATAAAAAGGTCCCAAAGCAATCAGATCAGCCCGATCGCCAAAACTATAACAATGACCATATCTGCACCAATCATATCATGACACCACATGGACGATGAGGTCTTCAACAGCAACACCTTCAAGAAGGGAGCGACGCTCAAGCGTCATCGTCACCGGATGCAGCCACAAAGGCCAGAATCTAGGTTTTCACCCTGAAGATTCATTCTGAAGCATGTCCGAGCAATGCCTTCAACAAGGTAACACGTAGCTTTGTGTAACAAGGGGAACGACTGTTGAGTCAAAAAGCTGAGTGAGAAGGAAGCAGTAAATAACTAGAGTATCTCGTCGTAGTGGTAGCTGCATTCACGTGACCGGGTCCGAGCCACGGGACAAGACCAAATTGGATTGGATTTGTCACATCCGCGGATGGAACACCAAACATCGCCATTGCCAGGTACGACCAACTCCGCTCGAACCTAGGCTTTCACTCCGGAGCTCTAGACGGGGTGCTCGAATAGCACCACCATCAAAGTCACTCATGTGTTGTCGCCACTATTTTTCCGCAATCACAACAGTACATGCGATGTGTCGTCGCCGCTGCACAACCATCCCTCTGCATCAAGCCGCCGTCCGTAGTTTTGCATCTCATTGCCGAAGTCAACCGCCGGATCTCGAGAGATGAACCGTCTCTAAGACCTTCGAATGACCACCGCCGTCGTAGAGCCGTAGGAGGTCACTCACCACCAAACAAGCCGACCGGATCTGGATCACCACCACGAAGCTTTCCAGATCTGCATCAAGGGAACGTACAAGCCGCCTGACTAAAGATCCGAATGTCTGGCATAGTTGTTTCAATTGGACACAGTCATTGGAAAGTTGCACACACGACGATCATTTTTTCTGGCTTCTATATTAGCTCTAGTTGTACATATAGTCGTTCTCACACCACTAGAATCTGGTTTTGTCCCGAGTTCTAATACTTCGCCAAGTTCATTCTCTCGGGAACTCGGCAAACTTCTCTCTGTCAAGTTTAATCCGAAATTTTTCTCGACGGTGATAAGGAACTTGGCAGAGCTATGCCTTTACCAGGTTCCAACAAAAAATAACTAGGTAAACTTAATAAATTCGGCAGAGTTACATGTTCGCCGAGTTCCTGCGGAAATACACTCAAGTGGACCCTGCTATACAGTAGTCGACGGAGCCGTGGTGGCGGCCTTTGTTTGCCGAGTTTCGGCTAATGGAGAGTCGGTAAAAAAATCAATTTTGTATTTATTTTTAAAATGCGGAGTTGCACACTCTAGTCAAAATAGTCGCAAACATGGAATTCATATCTTTCAAACCGCGCATCAGATCCATTTTCACCATTGGAATCCTCATGACGAGTTCTTTCAAACTTGATCCCGCATGGATATGTTTTGATGAAAAAAAATTAGCCAACTTTGGTGCCATATGATGCAACTCTATTACTACATCGTGCAATTTTAGTACAACATGGTGCAACTTTTTCAAAACTATTTTTTAAAGTTGCATGATCGAAATTCTTATGAGATTTGCAAACTAGTAACCACCACAACCATTTTTAGTGATGTGTAACTAGTCTACTACCCGGCCAACTACCTACTAGTCAATGTGCAACCCTCCCCTTCCCAGCTAACTTTTTAGTAGTAGACGGGTAACTCCTTTCCCTCCATACTTGTGTATATGTAGTTTTAGTTGGCAAAGGCAATAGAAGTAGCTGCACAGAATCTGCTAGGCAGTTGGCCAGGGCAACAGATAAAGTTGCACATCTCACTGACATGGATTTGTTGAACGGTGAAAAAATGCACATCCATAGACCATGAGGGTGCAGAAAAGTTTCTACAGGTGAGACCCTCAAGATGCACATCTCACTAGTTGGGGTGGGTGGGAAGGGGTGCTAGCAATGAAAACTACACATCCATGGGTACGGGGAAAAGTTACACATGCACATCAACCGTTAGGTAGTTGGCTGGGACAGTTTACGAAGTTGCACATCCACTGCTTGACAGTTGACCGAGATAGCAAATAGTAAAAATTACACTTCCATCTAGAGGGGAAAAGTTGCACATCGACTACTAAGCAGTTGGATGGGGCAGCAGATGAAGTCGCACATCTCACTTGATATTGGGTAGTTTGAGGCGAGGTGTCATCATTGAAAACTGCACGTCCATGGATAGAGAAAAAGTTGCACATCGACTATTAGTTAGTTGCACATTAACAACTAGCCAGTTGCACAAAATGGGGATAAAATTGCAAAAAAAAAGTTTGTCAAAACTCAAAACATATTCATGTGGGGTCTAGTTTCGAAGAGCACATCACGAGGATTTCAGTGGTGAAAGCGGATCTTAATTTTGATGTTTCGTTCAAAAGTTATGGCTTTTTAAGAAACAAAAATTGTAAAGCAAACTAGATTGTCAACTTCCTTTTATGTAAAGGGACCATATACTCTCCTTTTCCATCGGCCGCTCCGAAACTCTACCTGGCGCGTGTGCACCCACTAGACGGGTCCAAAAGAAAAAGACCTTTCCCGCAACAAAAAAAGAGCCAATGCATCCTCCAAGAAAATAGAGAGCCAACGATGCTGACGCAAGATACAAGTGTTGGAGATATGCCCTAGAGGCAATCATGTATGATGATATTTCCTGTTTGTTTAGGAATAAAGATAGTCCTTGGATGTATTCAATGATACTTGTTGGCAAGTACGTGACTTGTCTGTGAGATCTTGTGTTGTATGATACATCCTAAATTGTCCCTAGTCGCAAGTGATGTGTGGGCACACGTCAGACTAGACTAGCATATGTCACGGTGGATGGCTCGGTCTCACTAGCCATGGAGCATTGGATGCTAACCGGATAATATGGACTCGGAAGGACCTGGTCGGATTCGACGTAGTCGAATCCGAGTCGAGATAAGGTCTGAGTCGGATAGACCCAACTATGAGACGCAGCGATATGTCATCTGTGAGTCTCTAGTACAACATACGTTCTATGTCCTAAGACCTGAGCTGACGCATTTACTCGGGATGGTGACATACTTGCTTTGGGCCGACCAAACGCTACTCCGCGACTGGATAGTTACAAAAGTAGGTTTCGGGTTTGTCCAGTCCCATGCTGCGAGACATGGTCGAGCAAGATGGGATTTGCCCCTTCGATCAGGAGAGATATACTCTGGGCCCCTCGTGTGATCCGACCAGGATAGGCATGGCCATGCGACATGGATTATGAGATAATCCGATTTATGGTTGCTATCACTGGAACGAGAAAGAGGTCGGGCTAGCACAAGGATGACAGTCTCGTCTTGAGCCCGACAACATATATCATGAGGCAAAGGGAACAGAAGTGTGACATGTTGTACAGGTTTGCCTAACCAGCTTCATAGTCTTCTTGGTGGTTGGCACGCCTTGAGGCCGCTACCAACCGTGCCGGTCGGAGGTGATCCGAACTATGACCAAGCCGACTTGAACCTAAGGGGTCGCACGCTTAAGGGAAGGAACCTACGAGGTCGGATCCGAGGACACTGGTCGGATGTGACCCGAGCTGTGTTCGGATTGTGGCCGAGTAGACTTGTGGGCTTTAGGATCCGTGCGAGGCCCAAGTGTTGAGCCCGCGACGGACGCCTATATAAAGTGAAGGTGCACACTTATTTAGTTGATCGCTTCGGCGCTGCGACTAGGGTTTGCATGTGTTGCGAATAGACTCCTCCACTCACCGTCGGTTGTGTGATCGGACCTAGCAGTCCGCCGCACAACGTTCCTCCTGCACGCGCGGATACCGTTAGAGGCGGTGCACTTGTGCCACTCCGGCGAACCTGTACGAGGGATCTGACGACCGGCTGTTCGAGGGAGATCCCACGAGGAGGAGATGAACCACGTGGACGCGCTGCCCCAACTCTTCTTCCGCTGCACGACACTGTGCGTCTAGTGGTAACAAACTGTGATCCATCTCCCGTAGCATGTTCCAAGTTGTTCTGCGCGTAGGAAAATTTTAATTTGCAGTCGACGCACCCTACCGTAGAACCCGACAACAAGAGCATCTACAGCCGGGCGTCCCAAACCGGCCTCGAACGTCGACCGGTTACGATTATTCGACCCAAACGACCCCCTCAAACGGGTCTCACACGTCCTGGCTGACCGACGCCTCTCATATCCAGCCTAAATATGAGGCAGATATGGGGGCGTCCGGGCACGCCCGCTGCGTCGGTCTGACGGCGGGGTCCCACGCGGTAACGCCCGGAAACCCGACGGCCCGACGAACGCAGCGTCCGTTGCCGCGGCGTGAACGCCACGTGGCGCCGCTCCAGCTCACCGACCGAGACCAAATCCGCCAATTTAAGCCGACCGGTGTCGTGACCCTAGTCCATCCACCTGCCTCATCTCCTCACCGCCAGTCCGAGCCCATCCACCTATTCTCTCTTTCGCTCTGGCGCTCTGCCCACGCTTCGGAGCTTCGTCATGTTCCAGAGGATGATCAGCTACTACGCAATGCTCAAGCCAGAGCGTCGAGGCCTATGTGGAGGCCAACCGGGCGTTCCTCCGACAGGAGCAGGCGACGTCCGACACGCTCTTCGCCGAACTAGCCACCTCTCCACTCCTCCTCCACCATGCCAGTAATGTTTTAGGGATTCGAGAAGAAGAGAGGCCCCTCCCTTCTTTATCCCTATGACTACTAAATCGGCAAGGGTCGTCAAGGAGAAAGACAGAATCGGCAAGGGGATGAAGCGGGAATCAACGGCCCACACGGAGGCATCCTGCGGCGGGGAGGCGACCGAACAATGGCATAGATCGGTTGACCGACGCCTCTGGTCTATCTGTATCTATATCTATATCTATATCTATATCAATATAAAAAGACCCAAAGGGGTAGATCCAATTAATCTCGGCCATCAAATCATGTCAATCCAATGACCTAGACTGCTTCAATATCGAGCGCTCAACACGTTTAGCGTGCAGTTAATTTTATGCCAATATAATGCTAATCACATAATACACATGCAAATAATGTCCTATTTAATATCCGCACGCATTTAATATACTTCCAAATTAACGTACACATTGACTAGTAATCTAAACGTAGCATTGTTGGATAACTGAACCACACTGTATGTTTGTGCAGAGAATACGGGATTCCTCCCTCTCGCCCGGAGTCAGCGGCGGCGGGGCAGATGGATCTGGTGGCCGCCGATTGCAATGCGTGCCGGGAGGTGGAAGGGAGCTGATGCTGCTCCCACTGTGGCTGCCGGTCGGGGTCGCCGGTTACCGGATCCGGGGAGGGGAGGGAGTAGGCGGCGAGATGGGGGCAGCGGAGCAGGGCCGCGACGGGAAGCCCAACCTGGGACGCGGGAGGAGACCGGGCTTGACTTGGTGGCCCCTCGCGTCGTCGGGCGCGCCTTCAGCTGTCAACGACCGGCAGGTCTCGCCGTCTCCGGTCTCCCGAGTCGTCGGCTCGTAGCTGTGCGCAGATTCCTGTAGCATAATATCTCCGTCGACGAGTGGCCCTGATTTCTTGATTCTTGGTGGTTCGATTTGGTGGCCGCTCGAGCCCGCGCTGTCAATGGCACCCGTCGCCGTCGCGCTTCACTATTCTTGGCACTCTCCTTCCGGCGATTGGCCGCCTGGGGTTTCCCGGCTGCTTCGCGCCTTGATTTGTCGCCCGTGCCGTCAGTGCCACGCGGTTATCGCCGTCGGCAGGACTGCTCGCGCGTACATATCCACTGGCCGTGGCTTCTTACAGTTCGTGAGGTATTTGGGTCCACAGTTACCTTCCCCTTCCCTCGTCTCCGGGCCTGCCGATTGCCATAGGGTCGGTGCAGTGGATGCCATTAGCGTCTTCTCTGTTCCACAAGTATCCTATCCTCACATCAACAGTGGTGTAATTTTGGCTCTTTTGATTTTACAGGTGCTCTTTGCTGTGCTGTGGTGGCCAGTGAGCAGTTGAGCTATTGTTCAGACTTCAGACTTTAGAGTTCAGACCAAGCAAATTGGCTTCAGACTTCAGTTCGTGAGGTATTTACATGCTTGGCTCCATCGTTACCTTCCCATCCCTTCCTACTGAAAGTCTGGCAAATTTTTGGCTCCGCTCACCGGCAATCGGCTCCCCGAGCCTGCCAATTGCCACAGGGTCGGTGCAGTGGGTGCCATTAGCATCTTCTCTGTTACGCATGTATCCAATCCCCACATCAACCATGGTTTAATTTTGGCTACTTGATTTTACAGGTGCTCTTTGCTGCGCTGTGGTGACCCGTCAGCAGTTGAGCAATTGTTTCAGACTGAGCAATTTGAAATAGAGGCCCGATGGAGGTGGTGACCGGAGCTATGACCACCCTCCTGCCCACGCTCGCAGGCCTGCTCAAGGAGGAGTATGACCTGCACAAGAAGACCAGGGGTGAGATCAGGTTCCTCAAAGCCGAGCTGGAGAGCATGGAGACAGCCCTGCTCAAGGTTTCCGAGGCACCAGTGGATCAGCCACCTGACCTCCAGGTCAAGCTCTGGGCGAAGGAAGTCAGGGAGCTATCCTATGAAATCGAGGACAGTGTCGATAAATTCCTGGTGCGCCTTGATAGACGTGCACAAAAAGATCCTCATAGCTTCGTGGGCTTCATCCATAAGAGCATCGACCTGATGACGAAGGCTAAAATCCGCCACAAGATGGGCACCGAGATCAAAGACATCAGGAGCCGTATCAAGGAGGTCAGCGAGCGGCGCGATAGGTATAAGGTTGACAGTGTTTTTGCCAAGCCTGCTGCCGGGCCAACTATTGACAGCCTTCGCCTATCAGCTCTATACAAAGAGGCAACGGAGCTCATTGGCACTGAAGACAAGGAAAATGACCTAGTTAAGAGGCTGACAGAGGGGGATGCGGCATCCAAGCAGCAACTGAAGATTGTCTCTGTTGTCGGTTTTGGTGGCTTAGGAAAAACAACCCTTGCTAATGCGGTGTATCAGAAGCTTAAGTCGCAATTCGATTGCGAGGCCTTTGTTTCCTTGTCTCTTAATCCTAACATGAAGGATATTTTAAGAGACATGCTCCATCAGCTTGAGAAGCACAACTATAGTGGCATGAACAAACAGATATGTGGTGAAGCACAACTTGTGCGTGAGCTAAGAAATTTTCTTCTAAACAAGAGGTATGTATGTAAGTATCGACTGCACAATTTAGGGCATCTCCAGCCGTTGGCCTCCCCAGGAGGCATTTTTTTCGCCGCCTGGGGAGCTGCCGGCGACAATTTTACTTCGGGGCTCAGATTTCTTCCAGCCGTTGCCCTCCCCAGCCCAGCCGTTGCCTTCACCAACGTCCCCGACCAAGCCCCCCTCGCTGCCGGGATCGCCAGCCAATACAGCCACGCCGTCCGCGGCCTCGGCGCTACTGCGAATCGTCGTGCCGTCCATCGCCGCGGTCTCCAGCGAGCGCGCGGCCGAGGAGGACGCCGAGATGCGCTGCTCGCACGCGAGCGCGCGGCCGAGGAGGACGCCGTCCAGGCCACGGCTGCCCCGTTCACGCCCGCCTCAGACCACGTCCGGCCCCGGCCTCGCCCGGAGCTCCTGCAGCACGTCGAGGGAGGAGGGCAGCTCCACGGGCTGCCACCATTAGCGCCGACGCACTCCTTGAGCTGCTTGGCGAAGAGCCTGGCGATCTGCAGCTGCGTCTTGGCCATGGTCTCCGCTCGATCTTCAGGAACGAGCTCGCCAGCAGCTCGATGCTCCTCGCGACGTCCAGCTCTGGGCCCTTCTGCTTCCTCCCCGGCGCGTCCCAGGCCTCCTCGGCGGTGCAGCGGCGGCGCGGAGGCGGCGAGGAGGCAGGACGCGGCGGTGAGCGCGGCGCGGAGGGAGCTCCGGAGCGAGGCGATCGCGAGGGATACCGCGTTGAGCACGTCGGTGCCTTGACGGAGCGGTCGAGCAGGTCGGCGGCGAGGCGGTCGGCGGGGGGCCTGGCGAGGGCGTCCCGGAACGCGGCGTCCGAGGACACCACGGCGTCGAGCAGCTTGGAGAGGAACACCAGCGAGGGCACCGGCCCCTGGTGCTGCGCCGCGAAGGAGGAGTGGGCGGCGGGGGCAGCGAGTCGATCGGGCGAGGGAGGCGAGAGGAGGCCGCAGCAGGAAGGCGGCCACCGGCGGGGAGCGGGCCGCGTGGCCGGGCGAGGGAGGCGAGGGAGGCTGCGGGAGGCGCCCCTGGCGTCGGGCGGCAAGGAGGAGGCCACGACGGTGGGTGGTAGGTGGCGGAAGAAAAAAGAGAGGAGAGTGGAGAAAGAACAGAGAAAAAGGAGAGGAGAGAGGAGAGAGAGGCTGGCAAGTGGGGCAGCGCCTGCAAAAAGCAATGCCGGCGTCCCCAGCTGCCCCCCGGCGGGCTGGGTGCGGGTGGGCGTGCCGGCACTAATTTTCACAAAATCCGGCAAAAAACGATGTCCTGGGGGCCTGGCTGGGACGTTTTTTACCCGCCGGTGCTAAAAAAAAGGTGCTTGAGGGGCGTCCTGGGGGGCGTGGCTGGAGATGCCCTTAAGATGTGTACTTGATTACGACTTCAGCACTTTACCATGTCATCAATATAGCTTGCCTAGTATGGATCCAGAAATTATTAAAATATTGGGTCCAGTTTTGGGAATGGCACATTTTTGTGGCTGCGGATGTAGAACAAAATACGTTTGGTTTGAATTCCCGTAGAAATAAAGATATGGAAAATAAAATTCTAATTTGCATTCTTTTTCAAATGCTATTTTTATATTTATTTTTTTGAATTCCACAACCATTTAATATTCAAAATATTGAATAACATGAGTAGTGTACTGAACTTCCAACTTCTAAATTTTCACAAGGCAAGTCCATACCCTGTGTTATATCTCCGATATATTTATTTGATTTGAGTATTGTTATCCCTCTTAAAGTATCAATCTGTCACTAATCTGATTTTCTAAGTAAGATATGAGGCTTTAAGTATGGGGGGAACTCAACTGAACCATGAACAATAGTGACTATTCTAAAATGTCAGTGTGGTTATCAGCTTTGTTTCATTGGCTTCTATCTTCAGTCATGACGATGTTTCTAATCTCTTCTATTTCTAATGGGGGCTTCCATCTAAAAAATTACATGGATGTTGACCAAAGAGGAATAATGAATGATGATTAATTCTCTCGTTTAATTTTTTGTTGACACGTTTAGCCTTATGTGTGCTTAAAGAAACAGAAGATCATATAGAGCTTCACTAATAGATGGTCTTCCGATATCATCTTATAGGTACCTCATTGTGATTGATGACATATGGAACAGTTCTGCATGGAAAACCATCAAACATGCTTTGGTTGAGAACAAATGTGGAAGTAGAATAATCACAACAACTCGTAATCTTGATATTGCCAAACAAATTGGTGGTGTTTATGTCCTAAAGCCACTTACTCTTGCACAGTCGAGAAAATTATTCTGCAAAAGAATATTTGGTGCTAAAGACAAATGTCCTCCTAATCAATTAGCTGAAGTATCGGATAACATTATAAAGAGATGTGGTGGAGTACCATTAGCTATCATGACGATAGCTAGTATGTTAGCCAGTAAAAATGGAAATGATTGGTCCAAGGTGTACCAAGCTATGGGTTCTGGGCTACAAGATTGTCCTGATGTGAAGGACATGAGAAGGATTTTATCAGTCAGTTACTATGATCTACCTCCACATCTAAAGACATGTTTATTGTCTATAAGTTTGTATCCAGAGGATTATAAGATTTTAGCTAGAGATTTGATATGGCGATGGATTGGCGAAGGTTTTGTTCTGGAAGAACATGGGAAGAGCTTGTATGAAATAGGAGAAGATTATTTCAGTGAGCTCATTAACAAAAGCTTGATCCAACCGGCGGATATCACTAACGATAAAGCGAGTGCTTGCCGTGTACATGATATGGTGCTTGACCTCATCACTTCCTTGTCAAGGGAAGAGAATTTCCTAACATATATAGGTGGTCAGCAATCAGGATCTGCACCAAGTAAGGTACGTCGATTATCAGTCCAAAGCCTAAATGAAGGCAATATCAAGCAGATGGCAACCATGAGTGTGTCCCATTTGCGGTCACTCAGTGTGTTTGAGCAAGATATTAGTTTGTTACCAGCGCTTTCAAGCTTTTCACTCATGCGTGCATTAGACTTAAGTTATTGTTCAAATGTGGATAATCGTCATGCTACGGTTATTTGCAATATGTTTCACTTGAGGTATTTATGGCTATGCAAGACGTATATCACTCAGATCCCGGGCGAGATTGGGAATCTACAGTTCTTGCAAGTATTGGACATAAGTGAGACGAAAATACAAGTATTACCAGCATCATTTGTTCAGCTAACACAGCTAGTGTACCTTCATATTGGCATATGGACGAGCCTGCCAGAAGGAATGGGGAATTTGAAATCCCTGCAAGAATTGAAGGATATCTATGTCATATCCCCATCCATGCTGCATGATCTGAGCAAGCTGACGGAATTGAGGAATCTTTGTATCAGGGTTTATGAATGGAACGATGACTATAAGGAACTTTTCCGGCGGTGTCTCTCCAAACTGGTCAATCTCAAAATAATTAAAATAACCGGTGTCCACCGAAACGTAGATTACGGAGTTGACAATTTGTCGTCTGAGCTACAACAGCTTCAATGCATCCATCTGATTGATAGCATAAACTTCAATGTGCCAAGATGGATATCCTCGCTCTCCAACCTTTCTACCCTTCTAATCCAGCATCTGGAAACGCTAAAAGAAGAGGACCTTCAAGTGCTTGGCAACATCCCATCACTCCGTGATCTTGATATATGGGTGGTAAAAACCAATCGCAGACAAAGGATGGTGATCGACAGCAGTTACCCGTTCCAGTGTCTTGCAAGGCTCAAGATCGGCAGTAGCATCATGGAGCTGAAGTTCGCACAAGGAGCCATGCAGAAGCTACAGACCCTTGAGGTCATTTTATCAGTGCAGCGGACATGGGATCGATTTGGTGATTTGGACTTTGGCCTGGAGAACCTTTCTTCGCTTAAACAGGTCTATGTTGGGAGGTGGTACGCTGTGTCGTGGTCCAAGCCTGAGCCTGAAGAGGCAGAGGATGCAATTTGGCAAGCCGTTGACATGAATCCCAGCAAGCCGATGCTCGAGTTCGTCATGGTAACTATACCGATTCACCCTTCCAATCAACACGTATTTAGTTAGTTCTTTGCCTCCTCGCAAAAAAAAAGTTAGTTCTTTGCCTCGGGACTGGTTGCTTCTATAATTTTGTCTTTCTTTACCGTGCATACATATTGATTTCTTACCGCATTCTCTTTTGACAGTTCAAGTTGTGATGATGAGTCGGAATATCATTCTGGAAAAATCTCCTCGTTATTCTGCAGGTGTGTATCATTATACTGGTATTAACTGCTAGTACTCTCTTGGCCACCAGATGATGATTACTAACCCCTCTAATGTTTTGCCATCTTCATCTACAGCGATGTCTCTCTGTGGAGCGCTGGCGATTCTTTAGGAGCTACAGTTATTACATCAAACAAATAATCTGTTGCGCAGAGGATTCCTGCAAACTTCTTATGCGATCTGTATCGTTACATTGACAGTTTCATGCCATGTATCATATTATCTCCGACGGTGTCCATGACGTGATGAATGAACTGAGACCACGTCTAGTTTATCTTCCGGAGGTTTGTTCTGAATATACAGGGGAGTATTCACTTGCACTGGTGAGTCTTAAGATCTGCAAGCAAGATGGTGAACTGCTCGGATCTAGGCTAAAATGCAGAAGCTTGTTTCTTCCAGAAGTGGCGCATTGATTTCTTCAAGAAGTTTGTTCTGAATGTACAGATGAATATTTACTTTGCAAGTGTGCATGCCTGCTTTTTTTTTATCTGGTGCGTGCTTATTATTACTATTGTTTACTGACATCTGAAACATGTAAGAGCAACTTGTTAAAAAAAAATAGTAGGGCAAGGGCAAGTGATTACTGGGTTGCTTTAGTTTGGGCTTCTTCGTTTTACAACACTGTTCATCCGGGCTGAACAAGTTGTGTGGGCACCAGCGTGAAGGCTTTCGCCCCGTGTACGACATTAGCCCACCATAGTTGTTCGGATGCTCCATAGTAATTTTGTAGGAATTGTTTCTTTAGGAGAGAGAGAAAAGGGGAGATAAGGACACATGTTGCATTGTACTTCTCAAAGGCAGTGAAAACACAGAGGTTTGAGAAAATGTTTAGGATCCTCCAAAATGTGAAGGGAAGCAAGGATTCCTACAATCAAAGGGCACATAGGAAAAAATTCATATAGAATTCCTTTCCTATGAAATTCCTGCAAAATTATTTTGTTCCAAACAGGGTATAAGATGGTATTACATGTATGGGGACTTATGCCTGAGAATATGATTCTGAAACAGAAAGCATGTGATGGAAAGCAAGCAGAGAGGATGCATCCGCTAAGATTTGAAGGTTGATATAGCAAATTGCAAATCCATGGAAAATTGTTGTTGTTTCTATGGTGGACTGGTCTGGTCGAAGCGACGCTTACATTGGATTTGCTCTTTAACATGATTGTTTGCCCCACACCCTAGCCCTTGTCACATCTCTCTTTTTCACTCACCCATGCTCGCCATGGGTTAAGATTTTTAATAAGGGAATTTCGCTGCCTCTAACGGCTCATGAGCGCCACGGAGCTTGGCTCGGAGACATTGGAGGAAAGGTCGGGCCTCTTGGAGTTTCTTAATGGGCCAACACAAGTGGATCCATTATTTGTTTTCAGTCCCGCTAATTTTAGATCTCGATCCAATCTAGATCATCAAAGTTGTACGTGGTTAGTACTTAGTAATAACGGAAGAGGAAGATATGGGGCGATCATCAGCGAGATTCACTTGAGAATTGTTAATGTCCAATGTAAATTTACTTTCGAGTGTCGTGCTGCGAATTATGAAACACATAGTTTAGTAAAATTTTCCCTTTGTAGAGGTCCTCGTCGTCACGTCTGGTTTGGCGTTCCTCGTAACCAGAACCTTATCCCACTTCATGTGGATTTTGATGAATAAAGTTATTTGTCACCTCTCAAAAAAAAGTAATAACGGAAGAGAATTAACCAGAAAAGACCTACCCGACGGTGAGGTAGGATTTGGCCCTCACTCGTCTCCGGACGACCGCCTCTTTTATGTAGACGGATGAAACAAGATTACCTTCTTTAATTTAGTTCGTGGTGGGTCAACTCCCCACACACACACACATGCTAGACTTATGGATCTGTTCGGACCCCCAGAGGAAGGAAACTTCTCGAGGGATGAGTCCCGAACAGATGACATCCCCCAGGTCTCTGATGAGGAAAACAACCTTCTAACGGCCCCATACTCTGAGGACAAAGTCAGAAAGGCGGTTTTCCTAATAGAGCATAACAAAGCCCCGGGTCCGGATGATTATCCCGCCAGGTTCTCTCAGAACTTCTGAAACCAGATCTCCTACTTTTGTTTAGCGACCTACATGTTGGTCAACTAGAATTGTTTTGCTTAAACTTTGGTGAGATTATTTTATTACCTAAGGTTAATGAGGCTGAAAGGATACAACAATAAAGACCTATTTGCCTCCTTAATGTTAGTTTTAAAATATTCACGAAGGTTGCGACTATTAGGCTAAATTTGATTGCTGAACATGTGGTTCGGCCTTCACAGACAACTTTTATACAAGGCAGGCACATCCTAGATGGAGTTGTTATCCTGCATGAAATGGTCCATGAATTACACCAGAAAAGTTGAATGGGGTGGTACTCAAAATAGACTTTGAAAAGGCTTATGACAAAATCAAGTGGCCCATTCTTCAACGGACTCTCAGAATGAAAGGATATTCCGCAGAGTGGGGCGCTATGATCCATCGCTTCATTTCTGGAGGTAGGGTTGCCATTAAGGTCAATGATGACGTTAGGCACTATTTCCAAACGAAGAAGGGGTTGTGACAAGGTGACTCATTATCGCCAATGATATTCAATATAGTGGCAGATATGCTAGCGATCATGATTGAGCGTGCCAAGGTTGATGGCCAAATTGATGGGGTAGTTAATCATCTAGTTGATGGTGGTCTCTCTATACTTCAATATGCTGATGATACGATCGTCTTAATTGATCATGACCTCGAGAAAGCGAGAAATCTGAAACTGATTTTATCAGCATTCGAGCAACTCTCAGGTCTTAAGATTAATTTTCATAAAAGGGAATTCTTTTGCTTTGGCGAGGCTCAAGACGAGGCCCACCTATATGCTGAATTGATTGGATGCGGATTGGGACAGTTTCAGATCACATATTTGGGGATACCGATACAGTAACAGAGACTCAGCAATGCTGAATGGAAACACGTCGAGGAGACACTACAAAAAAGACTTAGCATTTCGAAAAGTAAATTGTTGTCTCTGGGTGGAAGATTGGCCCTCATAATTCAGTACTAAGTAATATGGTACTATATATGATTTTCTAAAAGGAGTTTTACATAGATTGGATTACTTCCGATCAAGATTATTTTGGCAAGGAGATAGTGAGAGAAAGAAATATCGACTGGCTAAATGGAGTGTGGTTTGCCCTCCCAAATACCAAGGCGGGTTGGGCATTCATGACCTTGAGGAATAGGGCCCTTCTTGTCAAATGGTTGTTTTAATTATTGATGGAAGATGCCGTATGGCGAACCCTCCTAAGGAGGAAATATGTGGTTTCCAAGGCGGTATCCCAAGTATACTAGAAGCCTGGGGATTCCCACTTTTGGGAGGGCCTAATGGCTACGAAGAAATATTTCTTCTGATATGGATCCTTCTCGATTATGGATTGGTCGGAAATTATATTCTGGGAGGACAAGTGGCTAGAAATACCACACTCCGGGAACAATATCCGGCTCTATACAACATTGTGCGCCACAAGGGTGATACTATCGCCACGGTAATGGAATCATTTCCGCCGGATGTGACGTTCAGAAGAGATTTAAGTGGACCCAGGCTCCAATCGTGGAACATCCTGCTACAACGATTGTCCACGGTGCAATTGTCATATGGGTCTGATGTATTCCGATGGAACCTCCATGAGAATGGATAATTCTCAGTGGTGTCTACGTATAGAGTGTTAATCCAGTCTGATGTGTCAGTTGATAATAACAAGATCTGGAATACCTCTTAAGAATAAAATATTTGCATGGTATCTTCATCGCGGAGTCATTTTACTAAAGATAACCTTATTAAGAGGAATTGACATGGAAGTTCACAATGTGTCTTTTGTCACCATGGTGAGACAGTAAACATTTATTCTTCCAGTGCAAATTGGCTCGTTCTATACGGTGAGTCATCCAAATAGCTTCTGGCTTGTATGCAACTGGTTACATGAGATTGATCACAGGTTTAGAACTCTTCTCAGGGTGGGAGCGCTTGGCATTATTTGGTCGCTTTGGCTATGTAGAAATGATAAAGTTTTTAACGATAAAAGTGCTTCTCTGGTGTGGTGCAGGTTATCTACATATGTATCGGGACTCTTCGTTTATGGTCCTCTCAACAACGTGTGGAAAATCGAGATCTGTTTACGAAGATGTGTACACGATTAAAGGCTACGGTAAGGAATACTTTTACCCAACTTGAGTGGTAGCATGATCTTAGGATCAGAGCTGGCCAAACGGGTCGGCCGGCCGATTGTAATCGTGCCTGGCACGGCCTGGCCCGCCAGGGCCAGGGCACTATTATTATACAGGCAGTGCCATGTCGACCCGCGTGTGGCCGAACTAGGCCATGGCCCGTCTAGGAATTTCACCAAATTTTTATTACTATGCCTAGCGCCCCAGCCCACTTGGCACATCCGCTGTGCCTAAAAAAACCTTAGGAGGGTCCCTGCACGACATCCCAATCCTAGACCAGGGAGCACTGGTCGCTGGAGCGAGCAGCCGAGGGATCTCGCGTCAGTCATCACATCGCCGAGCAGCGCACCTGCTCCCTCCCCGAAGCGATCTCGCGTCAGTCATCATGTGATAGCCTGACTTATTAGGGATTTTATAGACAATTCATATCAATAAAGAATTTCTTTTTTTTCGGAAGCCCATTCGAAAAGAACTTCAAAGTTAAGCATGCGCCGGAAAGACTAGTATTGATCTATGGGATCATTCTAAATCCCGCTAGGAGTAACGACCAGTAACTGACGGGTGTGTTCGGAGCATTACACATCACCTTGCAGATCTCATGCATGTCGGCGAACTGCGGGCGTATGAGCCTCTGGCCTGCATGCGTCTGCTCTACTTCAAAGCTCCAACATCCCTACCAGCCAGCGCAGGACAAATTTTGTTGACACACATTAGCAAGGACTGCACATCAGTACATCACATAGCAGCAGGCAGTATCAAATTCTCCTTTCTCCATTTGATAAGCATTTGCATGATTAATGTACATATCTGCTCGCTGCATGCTCTAAACTTTTACCATATACTGTTTTTTAGTGGAACTTGTATCATATACTAATTCTTATGATTCAGAATTTAAAATATTTTTTTTTTGCTTTAGTCTAGCCCGCCCAACTTTCTCTTTCAAGCTCCGCAACTGCATATTCGCAACTGGAAGTATAGTATAGACAGATAAAAATCATACACAGAGTTAAGCAAGCAGTGACTAATACTTAAGCCCCGTGAAAATATCATGGCTAAAGATCTACTCTTACTTAGGATGAAGATCATTATAATCATCGGGACCATAGACCTCAAATAATTCAGAAAAAAATCCATTCTTCCTTCTCGGGTTGCATCCCATGTCTTCACATAACCTATCATTGTACCAAGTAGGAAGAAGTCCAGTGCATGGCGTGCGTGATTCGTCGCGGGAGTAACGCTTCATTACCTTCTCGCATTCAAGTACATTCCTCTGCATTGCTTCAACACTTGGTAATCTAAATCCGCCATCCATGAAATATGCTAGCCACTTAGACCGTAGTTCTGAAGTGTAGACATTCGCATAGTTGTCAGAATATCCGATGACCGCAAGTTGTGGAATCTTAGGATGTATGCACTCCCTGTGAAACAATAATTAAATAAATTATTCATAAAGACATGAAGTACGTAAAAAATATTTCTAGTAAAGTGATGACCTATAAAGTGGTGCAGTTGTGGATGTTGAACCAACGATGATAGTATGAAAGTACTTTGACATGAACATGTCCTTGATGTTTTGATCACCATTGAATCCTGTTCCGAAGATAACTATGTCACTCTTTACCAACGTAGATTCACCTTCAACGAGCACACCTTCTTTGCAAAAGCCAAAGGTCTTTGACTTTTTAATAACGATGATGCCTTCCTCTAGATTCTTGTAATGATCCTTGGGTGTAGTGGAAAGCATACATCCCACCATCCCCTCAAAAAAGCTGTGGTCAGGCACCATGTCATGCTTCTTCATTGGAATGGAGTAGTAGCTCTCAGCAAACTTTGAAATCATCAACCTCTTCTCACACACACAAAAGAACAATACAGATGTCTGAAATTAGTCTAAAACAAAACCATTTACACTTCCAGTAATATTAAGATTATGAATTATATAAAATGGAAACATGTTGTAGTACCAATGGAGTCAAGACGGTAGCTAATATGCTAAGGAGGAAACCTTCACCGGGCTTGTGAATAAGGAGTTCAGCAAAACGAGTTAGATAGAAATTTGATATGTTAATACCCCAAGCATAGAAGTTCGGTATGATCCATTGCTTGGTTCGGACTACCATTGTGCATGGTTTCTCCATACCTAAAGAAAAATTATAGAAAGTAATAAAAATATAATCGCAATGTTTCATATTTATCTAGGAAACTATAACGATGAAGACAATATAATCATGATAGGCAATGCCACTAAATTTATACATTGGAATGCTTTAACAAAATGGACATAATAATGTTTCAATTTCATTAACCAGGAGAAACAAGGTACGTTTAATTGAGGATTGAATATTTTTACCATTTAGTTTTGCGCATTCATTAGCAATGTCAAGGGCTGAATTTCCATAGCCAACAACAGTCACACACTTGTCCTTGATCATCTCCTTAGCTTTCTCACTACCCATTTTGGAGTAGTCCATGGAGTGGATCACTTTCCCATCAAATGCTTCTGGGCCTCTACCAGGAGGGAAATTGGGTATGTTGGGATAATTGCTAAACCTTCCCATACAAAGAATCACAAAGTCTACCATGTGTACCTGGAGAAAGGGAATACATGTTTATGAACAGTCACATGAGAAAAGCCCCAATATGAGTTATGACTAGCCCACCTGTAGGGTGGACCCATATATGTAGCACTCCCCTTACACTTTCATCTTTGCACCATGTAAAAGGGTTAGCCCAATGGTGCTATATTAGGAACACAATGCTGGACCAAAGAAAGGGTTGCCGTTTACTTGGCAAAGTATTGTGGCTGAAATTCAAACTTTCAAGAGAGGTTGTGTGTGGCGGGTTGGAACAGGCTCGCAAATAAATATTTAGGATGATCCTTGGATTCCTTCTAATACATCAAGAAAGGTTATAACACCTAGAGGATGGGCGAACCAACCTCTAGGTGAGGTTTAGCAAAGAACGGTGTGGTAGGTGTGAGGAGTGTAACAATAGGTCGCCATCCTTTCAAAAAGAAAGTATAGGTCGCCATCTTGACTCTCGAGAGATTGACTACAGCCATTTACATGATGGTTAGGTGGTGGTTGCGTGGGTGCATGCTTATCTATAAAGAATTGAGAATTCCATACATGGCATTTCTTCCCTCAACACTCGACTCCCATTGCTATGTGATTATGAGAGCAAGCTCGAATCAAGAAGGCTCAGCAAGATTGGATTTTGTGGTCAGAAGATCATGGAGACAAATGACCACAGAGAAACCAAATAAGTTCATATCTACTTGAATGTCATCATCCTAATCCTTTATGGAGAAACGTTTAGTATATCACATCGTTACCTCTATGTGCCCCTCGGCGTCGGCCACCGTGAGGCGCCACTCCCCGTCGCCGGATCCAAAAGCCTCCCCGCAGCCGGCCCATTTGTCCCACGCCACCACCTCCTCCTCGCTAACGCCGACGTACTCCATGCCGGTCACACGGCGGCCGAGCCTGACGCAGTCGAGCACGCCGAAGCGGCGCGCGTAGGCGTGGAGGTAGTCGGCGACCTGCCGCTGGTTGGGGAACATCTCCGTCACGGAGTCCGGCCAGGGGAAGTCGGAGTACCGGTACATGTGCCGCGGCGCCTGGAGCCTGGTCCCCTCCATGGCGTTCGGCCACACGCCGCCCACGGCGTCGCCCGCCTCGAAGACCACCGCCCGGCACCCGCGCTCCAGCAGGTGCTTGCACGCCGCCAGCCCGCTCACGCCGGCGCCCACGATGGCCACGCTCTTCATATCCAGGCCCATCGGTCGATCTGTATGTGTGTATCCGCGCCGTTGACGACGGCCGGCGTGGAAGAGGGTGCTACGCTACGGGACTCTGAACTCTGACCACTAAGTAGTTGTGAGCGAGAAGCCACTGTTCCATAAAAAACTCAAGTGGTTAGCAATCTGACAGTTATTTCAACAAAAATACATTTGTTTTTGTGTGTCACTGTCCATCCTTATCTTTTCGGCGGGGACTATATATATAGGCAGTGGTGCTCCAAAGTAATTTGCGACAAGGACTTAAATCTATTGATCCAACCAGAAAATATAGACACCCTGCAAAATAAATAAAATACATCGAGATCCCTAGGGTCTAATCGTCCTCTTCCTCTTGAACGGATTCGTGGTGCGCTGCAACAACTGCCTCTCCATCATGGGAGCTAGCCACTCATTGTTAATCATGGAAAGAAAGTCATCAAGGCCACAGTCTAGCCAGACCGACACCTTGAGAAGAAACCGTCAAACTTGTTGCCACCGAAAGATCCACAAATCCAAGATCCAACCTCCAAAACAACTCACATGCCTCACAACGGCGCCAGAGATTGCACCAGTGTGTTGTGGAGGAGGCCGGAGGACCAAAGTACAAAGGGAAGCCCTCGCCACCAGGTTGATAAACCCTAAACTTACTGTCTAGAGAAGCCGAAGGGAATCTACGCAATTTGAAAAGCAATCGTGAGTCAACAAGTGATTTGAACTATGTAAGAAAAGCAGAATTTATTTCAAAATGCTAGAACAATGAAGCATGGACAGGACGGACGCATCTAGCGCGGTTGACATGGGAGGCTCAAGGAAAATTTAAGTCCTGGACAAGCGCCGTCGTCACCGCCAACAAGGCACTACATCTTAATAACCCTACTAAAATCCCCAAAGCAGGGGAAACTATAGCTCCATTCGGTAGATTGGTGTCTCCCCAGAATCCCAAACGGACGGAGGCAGCGGGGGAGAGGTAGTGGCACGGTGCTCCCAGAAAATCTTCTCTCTGGGGTTTGGAGGGAGGAGAGGTTATTTTTTTGTACTGTTCCATAATTACTTTTTTCTTGTGTAGATACTAGACGATATCCCGCATGTTGTTGCGGGAGTATTATTAAAAATGCATAAATAAGTGTTAAAATTAATGTAAAAGTATTTGCATGACTAAGTTCCTAAAAAACATGCATGGGTTCATGAGATGGCATGTTTTGCCTACGTAAATTAATCTAACAAATAACTTATGACTACATGCATAGCAAATGGAAAAGGCTTGCATTGAATTATTGTCACCAAGGATAAATGTTTGTGTGAGGCTTATAATGAAATCATACAAACAACAATATGTCCTCTTGCTTAAGGAAATTATCTGTTTTGTAATTAATACTCCGATGATGCAGAGAGAATCTCGATCAAACAGTGAATTATGAACTGTAGATGTAGAAAGGGTCTCGGTCAATAGGTATATGGAAGTACTGCATATATACCATCAACACATTACACACAATCTAGGATGAGCACAAAATATTTCATTCTCCTTTTCACATGAGACATGACTATAATATTTGTCGCACATTTTATCTTATGGAGACTTACCCAAGATGAACCTATGAACTTTGGCTAGCTTTTACTATAAGTAAGCACTTCCAGCAAGTTGTATTTGCACTTTTATTTTCCTTTATTATTTATTCAGCAAATACAAAAATACTACCAGTCAAATTATTATTTAAATATTTTATACAACTAAGCAATCTTTGGTCGAGGTTAGTAATACAAGTGCATTTGCTCCCTAGATGTGGAGCCTCCTCGGGGGTCCGTTGGTCGAGGGTTCCTGTCTTTTATTACTTTTCCTTTTTTTGGTTCTCCTCGCTTTTCTATCTTTATTTTTTTCACATTTTTATTCATGAACATTCATTAAAAAAATCCAAGAGCTTCTTTTGATTTAAAAACCGGTTTTCAAATAAAAAGAGATCGTCAGCTTCTTACAAGATAGCAGTGGAGCAAGCGAAAAAAAATATTATGCCAGTGAGGGGAGCGGGAATCTAGTTGAGGGAGCGAGAGCTCTGTGGGTCGGCCTTCAACGGTTTTAGCATGGAATGGGAAGGGCTCACACACCAACCACCAGCTGACAATTGGGCTGAAATGTGTAGGGACACCACAACCACACACTAAACAACTCAACTCTCCTCTCAGAACAAATATTGTGTCTATCAGCACCACACATGATACACGAATGAAAACAATACCTAACATAACTAAAATCCGGCCAATGAGGATAAAACCCAAATGAAACAACTGGCCGCAATAACATGCGATAAAAAAATACTTAATCCCACTTGTGAAGAACGGCATGGCGAAGCATGCATTAGCCTCTACTCTTTTTGTGAGAAAACTTTCGATCTATTCATCAACGGTCAAAGTAGTACAAAGAACACCGAAAGTAAAATTTACGTCCAGGTCCGTAGACCACCTAGCGACGACTACAGGCACTGGAGCGAGCCGAAGGCGCGCCACCATCATCGCCCCTCCCTTGTCGGAGCAGAGCAAACATTATTGTAGTAGACAGTTGGAAAGTTGTTGTGCAAAGGCCTATAGAACCAGCGCACCAGAACAGCAACCGCCACTGATGAAGAGAAGCATCGATCGGAAGGATCCAACCTCCAAACACACAAACATAGACGAATGAAGACCGGATTTAGGCGGATCCACCAAAGACAAAGACCGACCGGATTCCACGAGATCCACTGGAGATACAACTCCACACGCCCTCCAATGGCGCTTGAAGCATCACCGGGACAGGCGCTAGGCGGGGAGCCGCCGCCTCGTCTTCTTGAGCATGGCACAGACCCTAAGAAAATTTAGAAATGCACCTAAAAACGAAGCCCTCCCATCGGCAAGGGTTGGGATCCACCGCGCCTCCATTGTCCAAGGACCATAGGACACGAGGCGGATCGGCGGCGTCACCGGCGAGAAGCGGAGAAACCCTAGATAGAGTTCGTAGGAGGCAGTAGCGCAGGAGTCGAGATAATCCTTCCATCACATTATTTGAACATGGGGGCTGAAGTGGAGCGACTGGAGCATCCTTTTCCCTACTAAACCCAAATAAACTACCAGGTATGTGGAGTGGACATGTTTCACACACACCTGTATTATTCTATAGTACTTGCTCTTCAGAATGATGATTAGTTACCCCCTCCAATATTGTGCCATTTTTATCTATGGTGTCCGGTTTTAGGGCTTAATTTAAAATTTTCTTCAACCAAGGTATATGATGAATGGTGAAATTAATTTCATAGTTTACAAAAGTACTTAATTACTACTATCGTTTTTTCTCAAAAAGTGATGCATGAAGTCCCTGCTCAGTGTTTGATTACCGGAGCCAGAAAGTAAGATTTGCTCCATGAATAGTGAAGAGAAGGAAACGGTTGGATAAGCCAAGCATGATAGAATGATAGCAATATGAGAATTCTGCCAACAAAAATATATTTATATTCAGTCAGCAGAAAAATGAATCTGGGTCAGTCATTTTTTGAGCCATTGTTCTGTGCTTCAAGATTTGTGCTCTTTGTTCTTTTCCATGTTGTCATGTTTTAATTGGGCCAAATTTTTGACTGACTGGAGTACTATGTTAATATAACATCTGGTGATATTTGATAAAATCTTATCTACTGCCTACGTATCAAAATATAAGATGTGGTCACGCAGTGGCCGAGCCTGACGAAGTCGAGCACGCCGAAGCGGCGCGCGTAGGCGTGGAGGTAGTCGCCGACCCGGCGCTGGTTGGGGAACATCTCCGTCACGGAGTCCGGCCAGGGGAAGTCGGAGTACCGGTACATGTGACGTGGCGCCTGGAGCCTGGTCCCCTCCATGGCGTTCGGCCACACGCCGCCCACGGCGTCGCCCGCCTTGAAGACCACCGGCCGGCAGCCGTGCTCCAGCAGGTGCTTGCACGCCGGCGCCCACGATGGCCACGCTCCTCTTCTCCAGGCCCATCGGTCAATTTGTATGTGTGTGTGTGCGCCGTTGACGACGGCCGGCTTGAAAGAGAGCGCTACTATGCGGGAATCTGATCACTAAGGCCTTGTTTGGTACTAGTGTATTTTAGGAAATTAGCTAAATGCCCATGCGTTGCAACGGGAAAACAATAATTATGTGAAACATCATTCACATCCAATGTTAAATGACGTAGACGATTCTTTTTTACCGAAAAGATAAATTCACTCTTCTTCTTTGTTCGTCATCCACTATAATACATGTGCGTTGCTATGAATTAAAATTTTAAATTATCCAAAATGTCATAATTTTCATGCTCCAACATGATCATTGATTTTTGTATTGGCGGTCGGCTGAGCCAGAAGTCGAGAACAATTGAGTAAGGATGGTACAGAGCTGGCTCATATTGCCAACTGTTCTTTTTTCTGCAAGAAACACATCGCCTTAGTTCTGTGAAAATTTTACTCTCCTATTTGTAAACATTAGGATTAGTTCCATAGTCTAATTACAACAGAAGTGATGGCATGACAATTAGCGTTAGAAACTGCATGTGATGGTGAAACTCTAATAAGAAGGTGCAACACTGCATTCTTTTGGTCAACATTGTTCATATTTTGGCAACTCATCTATCCATAAAGCACTTGTATTGCTAAGTGATTTGAGGTTTTAAGTCTTGGCATATTAGCAATTAATCAAACACTTGAATGCATTGCCGGATAGAAAGAAACAAAGAGCATTCCAACTCGCATAAGAAAGTGGAATGATTGAACCTGAGAGAAAGGTCTTTTCAGTTGGATAGAGTACTGCTCATTGTCGATTTCGTTGATGGATATGCCTAGGTCCGGTAAGATATTCAGGACATATGCATGGCCTGTATGTCTCGCCTTGTCCATCTCTTGCATTGCATACTCACAACATAAATCATCATACTTAAAAACACACAATTAATGATTAGCGGCAATGTAATAGTGTTGATGGTGATCATCAGGGCACAAAAGGCTAATATTTCTGCCATTCACCTTGTGAAAGGGTCTCGTATGCATCTCAAAGCCCTACACACAGTAAAAATAAACAAATATATGCACCCCGCTTTCTTGAAAAAGATTGGAAACAAATAGATGAAACTCCGGCTGCACATCGCCCTCGGTCTCCCTGTGACGCCCCCGATTTAATCGTACACTAATCATGCACGCAAATGTGTACGATCAAGATCAAGGACTCACGGGAAGATATCACAACACAACTCTACAAATAAAAATAAGTCATACAAGCATCATAATACAAGCCAGGGGCCTCGAGGGCTCGAATACAAGTGCTCGATCATAGACGAGTCAGCGGAAGCAACAATATCTGAGTACAGACATAAGTTAAACAAGTTTTGCCTTAAGAAGGCTAGCACAAACTGGGATACAGATCGAAAGAGGAACAGGCCTCCTGCCTGGGATCCTCCTAGGTCACTCCTGGTCGTCGTCAGCGGGCTGCACGTAGTAGTAGGCACCTCCGGAGTAGTAGTCGTCATAGGCGGTGGCGTCTGGCTCCTGGGCTCCATCGTCTGGTTGCAGCAATCGAGTAAAGGTAGGGGGAAAAGGGGGAACAAGGCAACCGTGAGTACTCATCCAAAGTACTCGCAAGCAAGGAGCTACACTACATATGCATGGATATATGTGTAAAGGGCCATATCAGTGGACTGAATTGTAGAATGCCAGAATAAGAGGGGGATAGCTAGTCTTAACGAAGACTACGCTTCTGGACACCGGTCTTGCACAGACAGAAGAGGACAACGGAAGTCCTCCAAGTAACATCATATAGCAATAATCCTACCCGCAATCCCCGCTCATAACCCCGAGCGAGAGCGACCACGGTTGTATCGGCACTTGGAAGGGTGTGTTTTATCAAGTATCCGGTTCTAGTTGTCATAAGCTCAAGGTACAACTCCAAGTCGCCCTGTTATCAAGATCACGGCTATCCGAATAGATTAACTTCCTGCAGGGTGCACCATCTTACCCAAAGACGCTTGATCCCATTTGGCCGGACACACTTTCTGGGTCATGCCCGCCGCGTAAGATCAACACGCCGCAGCCCCACCTAGGCACAACTGTGAGAGGCCAACACGCCGGTCTAAACCTAAGCGCCGCAGGGTCCGGGCCCATCGCCTCGAGCACACCTGCACGTTCGTAGGGCGGCCGGAAGCAGACCTAGCCTAGCGGCGTTCAGTCCAATCCGGCGCGCCGCTCCGTCGCCGACGTCTGAAGTGCTTGCCGATACCACGACGCTGGGATACCCATAACTACTCCCGAGATGGTTAGTGCGTATAAGCTCGTAGCCAACCCAGATCAAATACCAAGACCTCGTTAAGCGTGTTAAGTAACATGAACGCCGAACAGGCCAGGCCCACCTCTCCTAGGCGGTCTCAACCTACCTGCCGCTCCGCCTCAAGATTCACTCATGGTGCTCCATCACCGACCGACTTTAGTCTCCACATGTATCATGTATAAAGTATATAGTATATACCGTGATCACCTCCCGAGTGATCACGGCCCAATAGTATAGCACGCGCAGACGGACAAGAAAGTAGGGCCACAGATGAAAGTTCTAGCATCCTATACTAAGCATATAGGATTGCGGTAAGGTAACAAATGGTTACAAGGACAGGCTATGCAGCAGATATAGGAGTATCAAAACAAGAATATGCTATACTACTCTAATGCAAGCAAGTGTAGATAAGAGTAGGCGATATCTGGTGATCAAGGGGGGCTTGCCTGGTTGCTCGGCAAGAGAGAGGGTCGTCAACACCGTAGTCGAACTGGCCAGCTGCAGCGTCGGTCTCGTAGTCTACCGGAGAGAAGAGGGGGAAGAAACAATGAATACAAAGTAAACAGATGCATATCGATGCATGACATGCCAAGAAGCGATGCTAGGCGTGACCTAACGTGGTATGAGGGGGTACTGGTTAGGGGGGAAAACATCCGGGAAGTTTTCCCGGTTCCGGACGTCTGTCAGACAGATGAACCGGAGAGGAAAGTTTGCAGGTTCGATAGGTTAGAGGCGTGTGGTGGACGAACGGACTGCGTATCCGGATTCGCCTCGCTGCTCGAGCAACTTTCATGTTGAAAATATTTTAACCGGATTACGGATTAAAAGATATGATTTTAAAAGATTTTATTAATTTCTAGAATTTAATTAATTATATAATTAATTTCGAAAATGCATTTATGACATCAAGATGATGTCATGCCGACGTCAAGAGATCAACGGGGTTGACTGAGTCAACCCGACAGGTGGGTCCCGCATGTCATTCTCATTATCTAATTAACCTAATCAAAGTTAATTAACATTAGTTAATTAGGTTAATTAGTGATTAGGTTAATTAATCGAATTAATTAGATTAATTAATTACTTAATTAATTAATTAATTAATTAATTACTTAATTAGTTTTAATTAAATTTTCATTTCTTTTTAATTTTAAAATCATTCTTTGGGGTGGGGCCCCATGTCATCGGCCCGAGAGGGCCAAACAGGCGTCTTGGGGGTTTATGGGCGGTGCCCGTTCGGGCGCAACCCAGAGGACGCTGGCGCTGGCGCCGAGGCCAACGGGGTCGGGCCGAGGCCACGAGTGGCGGAGGGGCCGCAGCCACTGGCGAGGTGGTGGTGGCAAGCGGCGCGCGAGGCGACCGGCGGCGGCGGTCGGGCAGCGGCGCAACGGGAAGTGGCGAGCGCCGTGGCGGGGCCGCATGATGGGGTCGGCGACGCGCCATGTGCAGGGTGGCGCGAGTCGTCGGAAGGGCCGGGTTGGTCGAAGTGCGAGGCGCCGGCGACGATGGCGCGTTGGTCGGCGGAAGAAGCGTCGGGGAAGAGAGGGGAAGGGCCAAGGCGGCGGCAAGAGTCGCCCTCAGGGGGAGGAGAGGAACCAGGGGTGGGGCGTGGCGGACGGCCGGAGCGGCGAGGGCTCGGCGACGGCGCGGTTCGGGAGGGGAGAGGGAACCACGGGGGAGGCGAGCTCACAGGGGGGTGCGCTGGGTCTATGAGGCGGGCGCAGTGAAGGTTGACGGTGTCCGCGAGGAGGCGGCGGAGAGCGTCACTTGGCGTCGGGAGGCGCCCGGTGAGGCGGAGGGGGTCGGGTCGACCAGGGCGGCGAAGCGCCAGCACGTGGGGGCGACGGAGCCGGAGGAGGGGGCCCAGGCGGTGGTGTAGAGGAGGAGGAGGGTCCCGGCGGCGGTGGCCGCCAGCGATATGGGGCAAGGGGGTCTCACGGAGATGAGGTGGGCGAGGGGCTCGGTGGTTGGTCTCCTCCGATCCAGATCGGGAGGAGGGAGATATTCGTGGGGAGTGGAGGCTGTCGGTGGGTAAAAGGGCTGGACCGAGGGAATAGGGTGTGAGGGGGTTGGGCCAATGGGCGGCCGGCTGGGCAGGAGGGGGGCTGGCCAGTTGGGCGGGGGTTCCTCCTCCTTTCTTCTTCTTTTTTTCTTTTCTTTTATTATTTTCCTTTTACGCTTTACTTTTAGTATAATTAAAATGCCAAAACATTTTACAAAATTTTGTGCACCCCACCATAATTAGGTTTGTTATTTTAGACAACCCCGAACATTTTAGTTTTAGTTTTTGAAACTTTTATCGTTTGCTCTTGTTTTGAAATTGTTTTAGGCGGGTTGAATCAACGTGAGGTTTGGCACAAGAATCGGGTGATTACTGTTCATTAATCATCCGGTGTTACAAATCTCCTCCATTACAAGAAATCTCGCCCGAGATTTAGGAGGTAGAAGGAAAGAGTGCGGGTATTCATCTCAGTAGACGATCCTCGCGTTCCTGTGTGGCTTCATCTTTGAGTGATTCACCATCGGACTTTGAGGAACTTGATCGCTTCGACGTGTGCGGCGTTCAGCTTGGTCGAGAATGCGGACCGGATGCTCTTTATAGGAGAGGTCTGTTGCAATTCGAGCACTTCATGGTCCATCGCTCGGATTGGGTCCTTGAAGCAGCGTCGGAGTTGGGACACGTGGAACACATCGTGAACCCGAGAAAGGTTCGACGGAAGCTCCAGCTTGATATGCCACTTTTCCACGCCTTTCCAAAATAGTGAATGGGCCAATATAGCGAGGAGCTAGCTTGCCCTTGATCCCAAGCGGTGAGCACCCTTCATTGGTGTAACGCGAAGATAGGCCTTTTCGCCAAAGTTGATAGACCATGTCTTTGTGATGACGGTCATAATTACTCTTTTGACGAGATCGAGCAGTCTTGAGATTCTCGCGAATAATGCGGACTTGTTCTTGGCATGTTGGATAATATCCGGACCAAGAGTGGACGTTCCCGATTTCGACCAGTTCAGAGGGGTTCGCACTTTCGCCCATATAACACTTGAAGGGGCCATCTTCGGACTAGCTTGATAGCTATTATTATAAGAGAACTCAGCATACGGGAGAGATTCCTCCCATTTCTTGTCAATGAACGACACAAGCTCAAGCATGTCTTGAGAATTTGGTTGACACGCTCAACTTGCCCTTGAGATCATGGATGAAAAGAGATCGAAAGATAAATGAGTCCCCATAGCTTCTTGAAAACTAGCCCGTAATCTTGAAGTGAATAAGCTGCCACGGTCCGAACCGATAACCGGTGGAATACCGTGAAGTGAAACAATTTCGACATATAGAGCGCTGCAAGCTGGCTAGCGATGATCGTCTCTTTGACCGCCGAAAATGTGCAACTTTAGAAAGCCGTCAATGACGACAAGAATAGCATCATTACCTTTCTGCGATTTGGGAAATCCGGTGGCGAAGTCCATTTCAACATGGTCCCATTTCCATTCAGGAATAGAGATAGGCTGCAGAGTTCCAAGAGGCCTTTGATGTTCTGCTTTGATACGATGGCAAACGCCACACTCGTAAACATAGCGAGCAATGTCACGCTTCATATTAGACCACTGAATCTCGGCGAATGTCTTGATACATCTTTGTACTGCCAGGTGGATACATAGAGGCGATCATGAGCTTCTTGCATAACCTTTCGAGTCATATTCAGGTTTTCCTTCTTACACGGCACCACTAGGCGGCCTTTGAAGTACAAGGCGCCATCATCAGCAATAGTGAAGGATGAGGGATTTCCTTTTTTGATGTCTTGCTTAATCTTGTAGACTTCAGAGTCAAATCCTGCATTGTCTTTATGGTGCCCACGAGATCGGGTTCAACAGCCAGGGTATAGAGGGAACCTGGGGAACAACACGGAGATTCATCTTGCGGAACTCGGAGGAGGGGAGCGAGTGCACCCGGAGGAACAATATGGAGGTTCAGCTTTCTGAATTCTTCAACAAGTGAGGGCTGAACTTTGTGAACCTGAAGGTGGTTGCAGTAAGACTTGCGGCTCAAGGCATCAGCCATTACATTAGCCTTGCTCGGCGATAGGAAATACCCAAATCAAAGTCTGCAGCAGTCTCCATCCATCTCTGCGACGGAGGTTCAGGTCTGGCTGAGTAAACAGATACTTCAGACTTTGGTGGTCGGTGAAGATCTCGCAACGACACGAGAAGGTAATGTCGCCATCGCTTGATGCATGTATGACAGCAACAAGTTCGAGGTCGTGAACTGGGTAGTTCTCTTCGTGAGGGCGCAATTGTTGAGAGGCATAAGCAACTACTTTGCGCTCTTGCATTAGGACACCGCCTAATCCTTGACGAGAAGCGTCGCAGTAAATGACGAAGTCCTTCTTAGTATCAGGAGGAGCTAGCACTGGGGCAGAAGTCAACTTGTCTTTGAGTGCCTGGAAACTTTCCTGACATTTATCCGTCCATTGGAATTTGACGCCCTTATGCAACAGGTTAGTCAGAGGCCTGGCAATCTTGGAGAAATTCTCGACGAATCGACGGCAATAGCTAGCGAGACCGAGAAAACTTCTGACTTGCTTAACGTTCTTCGGAGGAGTCCAATCGAGAATAGCCTGAACTCGTTCAGGGTTGACGGCAATACCATCCTTGGAGATGACATGTCCAAGATAGGTTACTTCGGGAAGCCAGAATTCACATTTGGAGAACTTGGCATAGAGTTGATGGTCTCGTAGCTTTTCCAGCACAAGGCGAAGATGTTCAGCATGTTCTTCTTCATTCTTGGAAAAGATCAGGATATCATCCAGATAAACCACTTACTTAACTTGTCGAGGTAATCCATGAATATATAGTTCATCGGCGAGAGAAGGTAGCTGGAGCATTGGTTAAGCCGAAGACATGACGGTGTACTCGTAAGAACCATAACGAGTCACGAAGGCGGTCTTGGGGATATCCTCTTCACGAACACGGATCTGGTGGTAACCCAACCTCAAGTCGAGTTTCGAGAACACCAGCGAACCAGCCAGTTGATCATAAAGATCATTGATCCGAGGAAGAGGATACTTATTCGAATGGTAGCTTGATTTATAGGACGGTAGTCTTGGACCAATCGTTTGTCCCATCCTTCTTCTTGACAAAGAGAGAAGGTGCTCCCCAAGGAGAGCAACTTGGGCGAATGAAACCACTTTGAAGAGATTTGTCGATTTCCTCCTTGAGCTCAAGGAGTTCATGTGGCGGCATCTTGTATGGTCGCAGCTATAGGAGTGGTGCACGGTTTCAAGTCGATGACGAATTCGACAGCTCTAGCAGGGAATCCTGGAAGTTCTTCAGAAAGACGTCTTGGAAGTTGCGAACGACAGGAATGTTTTCAATACCCTCGAGGGGTGCGGCGTTCAATGCATTCAGTGCATAGAGCCTTGCCTCGGCATTTTGCACCAGATGAGCTTGGCAAGTGACTATTTCATCTGAGGGGTGGAGCAGATGGACGGTCTTAGTGGCGCAAGCGATTGACGCCGTATGTGCTTTCAACCAATTCATTCCCAAGATGAGGTCAATGCTACAAGACTTCAGACGATAGGAGAGACAAGGAATTCCATTCCTTCGATTTCAACGGGACGTCGTTGCAAATCATGGAGGTCGACATTGGCCAGCGGGGTGTGTACTAATAGTGAAGCATTCATGTCTTCACTTTTAATGCCATGCATGAATGCAAAATCTTGAGACATGAATGAATGCGATGCCTCAGATCAAATAAGACGATCGGTACTGAATTTACGAGAAGTGTACCCATCACAAGAGCAGGTTGGTCTTGAGCCTCGCTCAGATCAACGTGGTTGGCCTGAGCTTGCCCATAAGACTTGCCGGTGTTGTTGCGGTTCGGTGTTTCCACGGCCAGTTCTTTGGAAGGGCCAGCTGATTCGGTTTCGTTGCATTCTCTAGCACGGTGCCTCGCTGTCCGCACCAAGCACAAGCCATTATTGGGAGTGGGAACAGGAGCTTGGGGTGGTGGAGCTGGAAGCTTGGCTGCTTAGTTGTAGGCGCACGAGGTGTAGCATAGTTCTGCCTTGAAGCGGTGCATTCGGCTGGTACATACTGTTGGGAATCCATATCTTGCGCTCTGCGAGGACGGGCCCAAGATGAGCCCGTGTCACGGTTGCGCTTTGTTAGAGCTCTGGTATTCCTGCAGACCAGTTTCGACATTGATAGCTTTGTTCACCAAGGTGGCGAAATCAGCAAAGTCGTGCACTAGGAGTGCGAGCTTGATGTCGACTTGAAGACCGCCACGGAACTTCTCTGTCTGCGTGCATCGGTTGCAATATCCTCTTGAGATAGCGAGACAAGTCCAAGAACTCTCCGATAAGCTTCAATGATCTTATTGCCTTGGGTGAGGTTGCAGAATTCACGCTTCTTCGGTCCATGACCCCTTGAGGGATGAAGCGGCACGGAAGGCAGCACGGAAGTCCGGCCGGTGATGAGTGTTCCAACTAGCGAGTACGCCGGTGGCTGTCCCACCATTGAGCTGCGGGTCCCTTCAAGAAGAAGGAAGCAAAGGTGACATAGCTGGCAGGGGCTACATCAGCAGACTCCATCTCATAGGTGATGTCACGGAGCCAGTCATCAGCATCCAGTGGCTGGGTTGAGCTGCGGTACACGCTGGGGTTCAGGCGTATGAAATCCTGCAGAGTTGTTCCGTTTGGGTGCTGGTTCATATTGGGGCGAGGAAACTGGGCCATCATGTTCTCCATGAACTGGCGATTGATCTCAAGCTGTTGGACCATACCAGCCATGTACTCAGGCGGTGGTGGGAAGTTGGCACCACGACCACGACCTGCTGGCCTAACCATCCCGCTATTATATAACAGGTAGTTCAGATTAGAGAAATTAAGCAAGAGACAGAGTCATTCATGATGAAACATGCATAATGAAAGCAAAGACGATAGGAACTACATAGTAGTCGGCATATCTTACAAAGGGATCATGCATAGAGTTCGATACATAGAGTTCAAGACATAGACTAAGACATCATAGGCGGCACGCAGAGCTCATGGCGAATACATCAAACACTAACAAGCAAGTCTACCTCAATCCCACGATGCATGCGGAGGTAGTCAGAGCCTTGAAAGCTGATAGTGCGGCAGCGGATAGTCCTCCACGCCGTGACACTGGGGCCACGGATACTCGGTGCTGAATCCGACGCCCCGTGGCGAAAAGGGCCAAGCGCGGAGAGTAGCCTCCCACGTCCGGGCCAACCGACACCCGGGCATCACGGTCTGGCTGGGTAGATCGCAGAACGGCAGCTCTCCGGATCGGACAAAGGGTGCATCAGCGTCGAGCACGGTAGAGGTGCCGACGGGTGATGTACAACTCGTGGCGAAGAGCTTGGTTAGCTCGATCCAGCCCATCGAGATGCGTAACAAAGTTCGATGGTGGAAGGGCTCTCTGGTGACGGTGGAGTAGGCAGCGGTGTAGTAACCTCCTCACCAACATCGACGCGATAGCAATGTGCACGAAGGGGAGGTGTCCAACTCTCGATACTCGCACGAAGACGCGTCGAGCAGCATAAGCGACATCGTGGACTGCCATATCGATAGTCACTCCAACACCATGTGCGGTGTGCAAGACAAGAGTGGACTCGTACTCCGAGAGTAGAGGTGGACGATGGCGCTGCATCGCTCTCGGTTATAGTCCTGGTACTCCTCATAGACGGTGTACTCAGGGTGCCAGCGATAACCCAGATAGGTCATCATCTCGGCTAGCACCGCAGGTGATCCCGAGGCACCAATGGCCGTCGTGTGGCGCACGACCTGCCTCGTGGGTTCCATCTGAAAACAAAGACGTTTCAAAGGAGTCAAATGACAGTGTGGAAATTGCTCAAATACAATTCCAAAAACAACTAAGGCTATATCCAACTTTGGGGTGAATGCGGTCACGGGATCCTAGTGATAGTTAGTAAAATCGGTTAACCCGAGTAGAAGAGAGTCCAAAGTCCCGAG
The DNA here is from genome assembly GCA_021605205.1 of Aegilops longissima. Taxonomy (NCBI): domain Eukaryota; kingdom Viridiplantae; phylum Streptophyta; class Magnoliopsida; order Poales; family Poaceae; genus Aegilops; species Aegilops longissima. Next base: position 754,260,766 of record CM038679.1, read on the forward strand.
TAAAGGTCGAGGAGTAAAAGATCCTAGTACCACCCGATGGCGGCGTGGGCCCGTAAGGCACACAGCCAAGTTAGTAAAAGTTTTGCAATGTCTAGACTCGACTTCGCCAAGGAGTGTGGAAGGGGATTCATACAGCAATCGGCTCGATACCAACTCAGACGCCCCGATTTAATCGTACACTAATCATGCACGCAAATGTGTACGATCAAGATCAAGGACTCACGGAAGATATCACAACACAACTCTACAAATAAAATAAGTCATACAAGCATCATAATACAAGCCGGGGCCTCGAGGGCTCGAATACAAGTGCTCGATCAAAGACGAGTCGTGGAAGCAACAATATCTGAGTACGACATAAGTTAAACAAGTTTTGCCTTAAGAAGGCTAGCACAAACCGGGATATAGATCGAAGAGGAACAGGCCTCCTGCCGGGATCCTCCTAGGTCACTCTGGTCGTCGTCGTCGCGGGCTGCACGTAGTAGTAGGCACCTCCGGAGTAGTAGTCGTCATAGGCGGTGGCGTCGCTCCTGGGCTCCATCGTGCAGTTGCAGCAATCGAGTAAAGGTAGGGGAAAAGGGGAACAAGGCAACCGTGAGTACTCATCCAAAGTACTGCAAGCAAGGAGCTACACTACATATGCATGGATATATGTGTAAAGGGCCATATCGGTGGACTGAATCGCAGAATGCCATAATAAGAGGGGATAGTTAGTCTTAACGAAGACTACGCTCGACAACGGTCTTGCATGCATGTAAGAGGACAACGGAAGTCCTCCAAGTAACATCATATAGCAATAATCCTACCCGCAATCCCTCGCTCATAACCCCGAGCGAGAGCGACCACCGTTGTATCCGCACTTGGAAGGGTGTGTTTTATCAAGTATCCGGTTCTAGTTGTCATAAGCTCAAGGTACAACTCCAAGTCGCCTGTTATCAAGATCACGGCTATCCGAATAGATTAACTTCCTGCAGGGTGCACCATCTTACCCAAAGACGCTTGATCCCATTTGGCCGGACACACTTTCTCGGGTCATGCCCGCCGCAGAAGATCAACACGCCGCAGCCCCACCTAGGCACAACAGAGAGGCCAACACGCCGGTCTAAACCTAAGCGCGCAGGGTCTGGGCCCATCGCCTCGAGCACACACAAGACGTTATGCAGGGCGGCCGAAGCGCACCTAGCCTAGCAGCGTCCAGTCCAATCCGGCAGCGCCGCTCCGTCGCCGACGTCTCAAGTGCTTGGTGATACCACGACGCCGGATACCCATAACTACTCCCCGTAGATGGTTAGTGCGATAAGCTCAGAGCCAACCCAGATCAAATACCAAGACCTCGTTAAGCGTGTTAAGTAACCGCGAACGCCGAACAGGCCAGCCCACCTCTCTCCTAGGCGGTCTCAACCTGCCTGCCGCTCCGCCTCAAGATCCACTCATGGGTGCTCCATCACCGACCCGACTTTAGTCTCCACATGTATCATGTATAAAGTATATAGTATATACCCGTGATCACCTCCCGAGTGATCACGGCCCAATAGTATAGCACTGCAGACGGACAAGAAATTAGGGCCACAGATGAAAGTTCTAGCATCCTATACTAAGCATATAGGATTGGGTAAGGTAACAATGAAGTTACAAGGACAAAGCTATGCAAAGAAAGATAGGAGTATCTCAAAACAAGAATATGCTATACTACTCTAATGCAAGCAGTGTAGATAAGAGTAGGCGATATCCGTGATCAAGGGGGCTTGCCTGGTTGCTCGGCAAGAGAGAGGGTCGTCAACACCGTAGTCGAATCGCCAGCAGCAGCTGGCTCGGTCTCAGTAGTCTACGGAGAGAAGAGGGGAAGAAACAATGAATACAAAGTAAACAGATGCATATCGATGCATGACATGCCAAGAAGCGATGCTAGGCGTGAACTAACATGGTATGAGGGGGTACTGGTTAGGGGGGGAAACATCCGGGGAAGTTTTCCCGGTTCCGGACGTCTGTCAAACAGATGAACCGGAGAGGAAAGTTTTCAGGTTCGATAGGTTAGAGGCGTGTGGTGGACGAACGGACTGCGTATCCGGATTCGTCTCGTCGTTCTGAGCAACTTTCATGTTGAAAATATTTTAATCCGGATTACGGATTAAAAGATATGATTTTTAAAAGATTTTATTAATTTCTGGAATTTAATTAATTATATAATTAATTTCGAAAATGCATTTATGACATCAGCATGATGTCATGCCGACGTCAAGATCAACAGGGTTGATCGAGTCAACCCTGACTGTGTGGGTCCCGCATGTCATTCTCATTATCTAATTAACCTAATCAAAGTTAATTAACATTAGTTAATTAGGTTAATTAGTGATTAGGTTAATTAATCAGAATTAATTAGATTAATTAATTACTTACTTAATTAGTTTTAATTAAATTTTCATTTTATTTTAATTTTAAAATCATTCGGTGGGGTGGGGCCCCATGTCATCGGCCTAGAGGGCCAAACAGGCGTCGGGGGGGTTATGGGCGGTGCCTGTTCAGGCGCAAGAACCCAGAGGACTTGGCGGCGGCGCGCCGAGGCCAACGGGGTCGGGCGGCCGAGGCCACGACGGTGGCCGGAGGGGCCGCAGCCACGGCGAGGTGGCAGGCAAAGCAAGCGGCGGCGAGGCGATCGGCATGGTCGGGGCAGCATGGCGCAACGGGAAGTGGCCGACCGCCGCGGGCATGATGGGGTCGAAGCGGGCGCCCTTGCGAGGGGTGGCGCGAGTCGTCGGAAGGGCCGGGGTTCGGTCGGGGTGCGAGGCGCCAGCGACGATGGCGTTGGTCGGCCGGAAGCGTCGTCGGGGGAAGAGAGGGGAAGGGCCAAGGCGGCGGCAAGTGCGCTGGCCGGCAGGGGGAGGAGAGAGGAACGGGGTTGTCGGGCGTGGTCATGCGGACGGCCGGAGCCGGCGAGGGCTCGGCGGCGGCGCTGTTCGGGAGGGGAGAGGGAACCACGGGGGAGGCGAGCTCTGGGGGGTGCGCCGGGTCTATGAGGCGGGCGCGGTGAAGGTTGACGGTGTCCGGCGAGGAGGCGGGCGGGGGAGCGTCCGCCGGCGTGGGAGGCGTCCCGTGAGGCGGAGGGGGTCGGGTCGACCACCATGGCGAAGGCCAGCGTGGGGGCTTGAGCCGAGGAGGGGGCCCAGGCGGTGGTGTAGAGGAGGAGGAGGGGTCCGGCGGCGGTGGCCGCCATATGGGCGCGGGGGGTCTCATGGGAGATGAGGTGGGCGAGGGCGGCTCGGTTGGTCTCCTCCCGATCCAGATCGGGAGGAGGGAGATATTTCGGGGAGTGGAGGTGTCGGTGGGGGTGCGGGCTGGACCGAGGGAATAGGGTGAGGGGGCGGTTGGGCTAATGGGCGGCTGGCTGGGCCAGAGGGGGCTGGCCCAGTTGGGTGGGGTTTCCTCCTCCTTTCTTCTTCTTTTTTCTTTTCTTTTATTATTTTTCCTTTTCTGCTTTCTGTTTTAGTTTAATTAAAATGCCAAAACATTTTACAAAATTTTGTGCACCCCACCATAATTAGGTTTGTTATTTTAGACAACCCCGAACATTTTAGTTTTAGTTTTTGAAACTTTTTATCGTTTGCTCTTGTTTTGAAATTGTTTTAGGCCGGGTTCGAATCAACGTGAGGTTTGGCACAGTAACCGGGGTGATTACTGTTCATTAATCATCCGGGTGTTACACTCCCCGACCTGCAGCAGCGGCCAAGCGTGCGGGAGATGGAGGCGCGGCAACCATGGTGACACTGTTCGTCGAAGGGATGGTGGTGACGACCTATAGCGTCGGCTGGGAGTGCCGGGGATGGAGGCGCCGGCGACCAGCGAGGGGATGTGCTTCGAGGGATGGAGACGTGCGTCAATCAATGGCGAATCCTGTGCGTGGGGTCACCGAGGAGTGAAGGCTGTACGAAAGAAGAAACAGGCGTGGTTACTACCAGATAGCCTGTTCTGTATTGATTTGGTATTGATTACAAACGTGATTGATTCCTTTCTTTTAAATTAATAGTCTGTTACCAAATACTAACGTGATTGATACATTCCTTTTGATTGATTCCTTTCTTCCTTCTGAACGTGATTGGATTACCATGATTTGTTACCAATTACCAAAGATGGAGAACGGGTTTAAATAGAAAGCCAGATGGGTGAGGAGATAACATTCCTAAGAAAGTCAGTGCGAGGGTGTGAAACATACGCGGGAGGTCTTGACGAGGAGGTTGGATGAACGTAAGAGGGGAGAGGGAACCTTACGTTTCTTTTAGATAGTAGAGATTACCATGATTTGTTACCAATTACCAAAGATGGAGAACGGGTTTAAATAGAAAGCCAGATGGGTGAGGAGATAACATTCCTAAGAAAGTCAGTGCGAGGGTGTGAAACATACGCGGGAGGTCTTGACGAGGAGGTTGGACGAACGTAAGAGGGGAGAGGGAACCTTACGTTTTTTTTAGATAGTAGAGATTGGTGGGGATTATTTCGGTCAAGCCTCTAAATCCCCACGCATCCCAAAACACGGTTTGATTCTAGTGTATTTGACATATTTTATTCCCACAAATGCCCAAGCTATAATGCATTTTTCTCAATACCCAATACACTACCCCTACCTAGTGGATTGCGGATAAATGGGGATTTAAAGGGATTGGGTGAAGGTTGGGGTTTCACCCAATCCCTGTGGGGATTATCCCCACCAATCCTCTGAACAACCCTAGTACCAAACAAGGCCTAAGAGCATCTCCAGCCGTTTGGCCCCCCAGGCCGCCGAAAAAGAGCGGCCTGGGGGTGCGCCGGCGATAAACTCGGCGCTGGGGCAGTTCGGCCCCTAGCCGTCGCCCCCAGGTCGCCCTAGGCGCCGAATTCAGCCTAGCTTTCGGCTCAAATATGTCCAAAAACGGCCCGATAACCGCGTGAATAGGCCCATTTTCGGCGTGGTTTGGCGGGTTTCGGCGTGAATTTTCACATACAAATAAAAATCAATTAGTTCGTCACATAGTTTGGCGTGTTTCGGCGTGTTTCATCACATAAATCAAATAGTTCACTACAAATTATATAGTTTAACAAATAAAAACTCAAGTTTCATCACATGTCATTCCCGGCCTCACCCTTGAGCCTCCATAGGTGCTCCACCAGATCGTGTTGCAGTTCTTGATGCACATGTGGGTCTCGGATCTCCTGACGCATATTGAGGTAGTCAGTCCAGTTTGCCGGTAGCTGGTGATCAACTTGGGCAAGAGGACCCTGCCTGTGGTATGGTTCAGTGTCAAACACGGGCTCTTCCTGCTTGCTCTCAATGATCATGTTGTGCAAGATGACACAGCAAGTCATGATCTCCCACATTTGATCTTTCTACCATCGCAGGGTCGGGCAATTCATCGAACTCCTTGTGGGTGAAACCCCTTCTTTTTCCCGGCGGGAGATGGTCTACCTAGCTGCAGCGGGCGGTGGTCGGTGCCGGTATCGGCAGGATGGCACAGGGTGGCAGCCGAGCACGGCGGGGCAGGAGGCGAGTCTGGATGGGCGGCTTGACTTTTCGCCTGTCAATGTGGCCCCAGGAATGATTTTCCCTTGCGCCGGAGACACCCCCCCCCCCCCCTCCAGTGCGCCGGGTTCGGCCTGCGAGCGCCAGGCGCAAAAACGGGCCGAGCCGACGGAATTCGGCGTCCTGGAGATGCGACTGGACCGTTTTTTCGGCACCGGCGCCAATAAATCGCCTAGGGAGGCCATCCTGAGGGCGCGGCTGGAGATTCTCTAAGCGGGGTGGGCAGTGTTTATTTAGGTGGTGACAGAGACAAAACTCTAGTGAAAGCGATGCATGCAGTCCCCGGCCGCCCGGTACTTAATTACTGGAGCCAGCAAGTAAGGTTTGCTCCATCGTAAATAGTGAAGCGAAGGAAACTATTGTTTTTATGAAAAAAATTCCGATCTATTCATTAACTGTAATGGTAGTACATAGAATACTAGAAGTAAAATTTACATCTAGATCCATAAACCTCCTAGCAACGACTACAATCACTGGAGCGAGCTGAAGGCGCGCCGCCGTTATCGTCCCTCCCTCGTCGGATTCGGGCAAACGTTGTTGTAGTAGACAGTCTGGAAGTCGTCGTGCTAAGGTCCCATAGGACCAGCCCAACAGAACAACAGCCGCCGTTGATGAAGAGAAGCGCAAATCAGAAGGATCCAACCTGCAGACACACGGACGTAGACGAATGTTGACCGGATCCAGTCGAATCAATCGAAGACAAACGCCAACCGGATCCCACGAGATCCGTCGGAGACAAACCTCCACATGCCTTCCAACCACGCTTGAAACATCACTGGAACGGGGGCTAGACGGGGAGGACCTTATTCCATCTTCAAGAAGCCACCGCCGCCTCGTCTTTTTGAACATGACACAAACCCTAACAAAATTCAAAAAAACACCTAAAAACGAAGCCCTCCCGCCATCGGGATCCACCGCGCCTTCATGGCCTAAGGACCATAGGATACGAGGCGGACCGGCGATGGTGCCAGCGAGAGGCAGGAAACCCTAGATGAGTTCGCACGAGGACACGAGGACGGGTTTCTATCTTCTCCTTTGGTTTCCTGTTGATTTTTTAAAAGAATGAAACTATTGGATAAGCCAAGCGTGGGAGCATCATAGATTCATGTCCGTAGACCACCTAATGACAACTAGGACTAATACCGAGCTGAAGGCGCGCCATCATCCCTACCTCACTCGAGCCAAGCCAAACTTCATGACTATAGATTGGAAGTTTTCTCGCAAAAAAATATGTGAGAATTTTGTCAACAAAAAAATTATTTATATCTTTGGCTACAGGTCAGTCCGCGGAAAAATGAATAAGGGTTAGCCATTTTTTTTAAGCCTTTTATTTGTGCTTCAAGATTCGTGATCCTTCTTCTTTTCTCTGCTGTATGCGTGAGTGTGTCCAGAAGTAAAGCCGTGTCTGACATTAGTTGAAATCCGAACATATTCATGAACATCCTTTTGGACTGCATGAATATGTCTTTTAAATGTCACGTACATTCTTCTGAATGGTAGGAAACATCTATATATTGTATAACATGTTTTCAAATTTCACGTATATTTTTCTGAACATTTTATAAATGTCATGAATATTATTTTTGAATAATATCAGCATTTAAAAGAAATATTTTCCGAAAAAGCCACGTACATTCTTCTGAATGGTAGGAAGCATTTTGTTTACTTAAGCAACATTTTTTATGTTGTATAACATAACTTTACACTACGCTAAGATCTTTCAAATTCCCTGTGAACATTTTGAAGTTTTTGCAGTAATTTAACTTCTTGAAATATATGTTTTTACAACCTATTCGAAAATATCACAAAAGTAAAAGAAAAACAGAAAACGAACGAATGAAGAAGCAGAGAGAAACTACATGAGCCGGTCCCATATTTAGAGACCGCGTGTTCATTTTTCCTAGGATGCCTCGGCCCAGTGCGGGAGAAGCGCTGGTTCGCTAGCGCATGTTCTTTTTTTTTTACCCTCAAAACGACGTTTTTATTACTTTTATTTATATATCTGAAATGGAAAAAAATCTTAAATTCTAGAAAATGTTGATACTTTTTTGAAAAAGATTCATGTTGGCCAGACCCTGGTTAGGTCTCCGAAAGTGCTCGGCACTGCTGTTTGATTGCGGCAATGCTTGAGATCTGGACGAGCGCTATTTCCATTCCGCCTTCTTATTGTGAGAGTTGGCTCTCTTGAGTTTTGCTGGAGCTTAGTAGTCGTTCTCTGACATGTATGTGAGAGCTAAATCTTATATCTTGCTGGGGCAGCGTATGTTGCTGTTTTACTCCCCCCGCCCCCCGCGTGCTTGTAACAGGATGCCTGAATATTGGGGTCTCATTTTGGTAATACAAAGTGGGGCCGGGGCCAAAAAAGCCCTTTTTCTCTAAAAAAAAGATTCATGCAGTGTGAAAAAATCGCAGAACTTTTAAAATGTCGATAGCCTTTAACAAAAATCATGATATTTAAAACATGTTCACGTGTTTCCAAAATATGTTCGTGACAATTTCTAAAATTTTAATATAATTTAATAAAAAGCACATAATTTATTAAATATACTTAATACTATATAAGATAATGATTATGACATTTCAGAAAAATATTCATGTGTCTCAAGAATATGTTTTCAAACGCTTCATACCATAAAACATGTATTCATTGCATTTTAAAAATGTTCACACATTACCAATATATTCATGAGATTTGTGAAAATGTTCTTGCAATGTAGAGAAATGTTTGAATAATTTCTAAAATGTTTCATACCATTCTCAAAATGCTGAATCATGTGTTTTACCTTTTTAACATGTATTCTAATAACAATTTCTAAAACTGTTCTTCACGCATTTAAAAAATTCAAGGTGTATCAAAATATTTTCAGGTATATTAAATTATATAACTAGTGTTATAATAAAGTGCACATGTACTTGAAATAAATATGAAATGGAAGAAAACCGACGAAACCCAATAAAGAAAAACGTAAAATTGAAAATAAAAAAAAAGTATAAAGAAACACAAAGAATAGAAAAAAAAAACACATGGAAAGTTCTACAGACCGATTTGCCCCAAAACCGTATAATGGGTCGGCCCACTAGTTGGACAGCACACTCATCGCAAAGAGGCGAGGCCAAACTATGTTTCGCAGTAAGCGAGATGTAGGGGTCCTCGTCTCACGACAAGGCAACGGCGAGGTAAAACAGAGTGTTAAGGAGTCGAGGGCATCAAAGTAGGAGGCCGGATCTCGTTTGAACGGAGGAGCATGCAATCAGAACTGGGGGCTTCCCAAAACCGGAGTACCCTAATAGGCCAGCCCACTTAGATCCTTTGTAGGTGATCACTATTTAAACACAAATCATGTACTACTATGCAGATCGCATTTGACGCCCGTAGGTGTCAAAGGAAAGCCGCGACACCCACGTACGATGCATGTTGAGCCAACCCACCTCGGATTTCATGTGTGGGTTCTTTTTCATTCCCTCGCTTCCATATGCGGGAAGCTCACTTCTATTTCGTACACTGGCTGGCTTGCATTTACTGTTTTGTTTTTCTTCCTGGCTTTTATTTACTGTTTCTTTCTTATTTTTGTGATTTGTTTTCTCTTCCCATTTTGATTTCTCCACTGTTTTGTTCTGGTTTTTGTTTCGGATCTTCTCTTTCTCTTTTTTTCATATTTGTTTTTCTTTCGGGTTTTGTTTCTTTTCACTCTTTTTTGTGTACTATACAAAGAGCTCCCCCGTGCATTTACAAAAATGTTCATCGTACATTTAAGAAAATGTGCACCATATGTTAAGAAAATGTTCAATGGATTTTTATAAATGTTTCATTGTGTATTTAGAAGTTGTTCAACATATATCAGAAAAATGTCCAATGTGTATAAAAGTGTCCAACATATATCACAGAAATGCCAGTGGAACGAAAAATTCTAAGTTTCAAAATAATAAATATTAAATTAGAATGAAAAGTAAAGAACTAAAAACTGGAAGGTAACCCATAAGAAAACAAACAAAGACACACCAGAAAAACAAAAGGCTACAGGGGCGAACAAAAAACAGCAGCGCGCGACCAACTGTAACTGGGCCAGCCCAAGTCGCTCGGGTGCGAGCGTAGCCTCCACTAGACGCCTGTGGGCGCCACTAGGAGTAGCATCCCTCAACAAAAATCCTAGCGCAGTTTCCAGCCGGGTTTTTTCAGTAAACAAAAAGGAAAAAAGAAACCTTGTACCAGTTTTCCAGCCGGTTTTTTTCTGGTTTTAGTAACCTTCTAGGACGTTCCTGAACCGGTTTCCTTTTCCTTTTTGTTTTTTCTTTTTCGTTTTTCTTTTGTCCTGTTTCCTTTTCTTTTTCTCTCCTTTTTTTTCCTTTCCATTTTCGATTTTCCTTTTCCTGTTTCTTTTTTTATTCCTGTTTTTCCAAAATAGTGTGTCCTTTCAAATATTGCTCGCTTCTTTTACAAAAAGTTCAAAAACTTAAAAGGTAAAGAATTTCATATTCAAAAAAAATGTTTGCATTTTAAATAATTGTTCACAAATTCGGAATATGTTCGGGTATTTCAAATATTTTTCTCAATTTCATAATTTATTTACAAATTCGAAGAATGTTCACATATTCAAAATTAATTCAATATTCTAAAAATTCCTGGCTATTCTTTTCACAAATTCAAAAAATGTTCGGGCATTTCAAAAAATGTTCGAAAATTGTGACAAACAAAAAATGTTCAGGATTTCAAAATTTGTTCACAAATTTAGAAAATGTTCTTGTTTGCAAAATTTGTTCACCGATTTTAAAAAATTATGTTCTCAAAATTTGTTCACAAACTCATAAATGTTCAGGCGAATTTTAAAATATGTTCATAAATTCAAAAAATGAGGGCGTATTTGAAAAAAAAATCAGTTTTTCAAAAAATTCTTCGTCATTTCAAAAAATGTTATCGTTTTCGACATTGTTCCTTTTGAAAAAAATGTTTGAGATTCCCGAGAATGTTCCTTTTTGAGAAAATGGTCGAGTTTAATAAAACAATCAGAAAATGTTCGAGCCCAGTCGGATTTAGTTCTTAAACGTATAGGCCGCTGTAATGATAGCATTACAAGTCCAGTGCAGTGGCTATGAGCGCTCGTGCGCAAGCATTATGTCGCCAGTTCGAATCATGTAATCGCTGCCGCGCTATTGATTTCTTGCCTTCTTTTTCGTGTCACGGTAGAGGTCCATGGGCCGGCCTAGTCGGGCTGTCACCTGTGTGTGGCGCCGCCATTTTGACGCAGAGAGCGGCAAATAGGGGCTCTCAAGAAACTTGTATGAGCCTCAACGTCCAGGTTTTCGTTTTTTTTTTTAACAAATCCAGGTTTTCGTTTAGGCCCGTGTCTACATCTGCCCACTAGAGAGAACTCCCTTTTATGAACAAGATCCAATCAACCATGGGCCCCCTTGCCGACGAACATTTTTTCCCGTCAACTTGCACCCACAGAGCCAGCCAGGCAGCCCATGGTATACCTACAGCAGTGTATAAGACTGCATGAGTATGTGGACTTACGTCCGAGAATAAGATTCCAAAACAGAAAGCATTTGACGGAAAGCAAGTAGTGCAATAGAGAGGATGCATCTACCAAGATTTGGAGGTAGATATGCAACAAATCCGTGGGAATTGACTCTGCGCCGCGCTTTCTGTGGCGGATCGTTGTGACGCGCACACTGCATTTTGCTCTTGAACGGGTTTAAACTTTTTAACCTCCCTAGGCTCCCGGGCACCTTCCTCTCTTTTCGCTCTTCCGGGTTTCAGATGTACTCCCTCCGTCCGAAAATACTTGTCATCAAAATGGATAAAAAGGGATGTATCTAGATGTATTTTAATTCTAGATACATCTCTTTTTATCCATTTTGATGTATTTTAATTTGGATGGAGGGAGTACAAACTGAATAGGCGGGTACACTGTTATACGAAAACTTGGCATGTATTTGTCCATTATGAGTGGTGAGGCGACATCTTCAAATTCACTAAGCTTTCTCATGCGATTGAGGTTTCGTCATGATTTTGACTGGATCAACATTGTTTTTTCTTTTAAATTCTCTATGCTCCCCAAGCTTGGAGCACTATTAGTCAGTTGAGGTGTCATTTTCTTATTTGGTCGCAATTTTGACTGAATCAATGATTCTCAAATTAACTATAAAAACACATCAATCTCATGCACCCTCTCACCACCTGGCAAAAAGGAATCACCAACATGTGACACGGTACCACCAGCGCAAAAAAAACTTTCCCAAAGACATGCGGGCTGATTAGTGGATAACGTAAAATCACACCGTCAGGGAGGATCCACCAAAACATCTCATTATAAAAAAATACACACTCCATCATCTTCCCCACGTGCCAAGCCAAATAATAATTTTTCTTGTGAAATCCAAGGTTTCAATTTTAAAAACAAACAATTTTGGACCACCTAAAATATTAAATTTTGTATATTTAGGAAATAATTTCAAGCTTCAAATTTAACTTAATTTTAATTTAATTTTAATCAAATTTAAATTTGGATTGAAATTAGTTTGAATCTAGCTTGAAATTTTGAGGTTTAAAAATGTCTTGGACCCGAAGAAAATATGTGAGATTTCATAGAAATTTTTAACCTTGGTGAAATTCCGACGACATCAATGGTGCAGCGAAGCGCGCCCAACCCTTCTAGTGGGAGGAGAGGACGATTGATCATGTGGGACGAGTAGCATCACTCTTTCCCATTTTGGCACCTTGATGCCAGGGGGGAGTTCTATTAGGGTGTCTTGGGATTTGCATGGGTGGAGTCACAAGCTTGATCTTATGTTTGTTGTCTTATGCGTGTGAATTCACTTTAGTTGAACTATTTGCTTTGTGAACTTGCTTTGTTTGGAGACTTTATCCTAGCTCGTGGTGTAAGACATGATATCCCGGTCTTAAAATTCATGTCTTACCTTTCATGTTTGTGGAGCTTGATGGACTGCAAGACACACAAGGAAATATAGCACCTTCATGTAAGTATCCCAATAGTAATCGTCTCAACAAATAGCGGAGGAGAGTATTTATGAGTGGTGTTTCGGCCACACACAAGTTGTCACAAGTCTCGTGTGAAGTAATTGTTTGAGTATCCGCATAAGCTATTAGTGTTCTTTGGAACAAAATAAATCAGAGTGGTAAAAAGATTGGATTGTAGTTGCCAGAATAGTAACAACTTAAAAATAAAGAACATAAATAAAAGACAGAAAATGAGGTTGGTTTCCTGCAAAAGAGAGATTAGGCGCAGAGAAACTTCGGATCATGGTTTACATCAAGTGTTCCAGTGTGACGGTAATACTAGTTAGAGCATCTCTAGCAGATCCTATAAAAGACCTCAAACTGTTAAATATTCATCGTTACAGATCTGGCAAAAATGGAATCATCCCAAAAAAGTTATACAGCTCCCCCTAAAAACAAAACCTCATCCTCAATACATGGAGTTTTGGAGGCAAATTTTACAGCTCCCTCTATACCAGAAACCGTTGGCGGGAGGGAAGTTTCACATCAACCGCCACTGTTGTCGCCGCCAGCTCCTGATTCTGATCCTCCCCGTCGCTGCCAACCAGACGGCCAACGTCTCCCGCCCTTACTCGCCTCATACTAGACAACCATCATGCCCCTCGAACTCCCGGGTGACCACGGCAGCTCCGCCATGGATGCGGGCTCGAGGTCGTCGCCAGGACCCGACAGCCATTGTGCCCCTCGAGCTCTCGAGTGACCACGACAATTCCGCCATGGATGCAGGCTCAAGGTCGCAACCAGGGCCCGACGGCCATGGAGCAGCAGAAGCAGTCGCGGCTAGATCATCGGTGCTAGGGTTTGACCGTGGAATGGGGAAGTGCAAGGGAAATGAAAAAAAATAGAGTAGCAACGCTACGCCCCCCATGAGTTAAACAAACGCGGGTGATTGCGAAATAGGAACCGCCTGATGAAAATTTTGAGGTGGTTAGAAAATACAAAATAGCAACTGCCTCTAATGCTTTCTTGCATGCATGATTTGACAGCTCTTGTCGTTAGCTTTCTACCAAGATCGAGTTTGTCAAAATCAGAGTTCATTTGCAGAAGTTATGGCAGTTTTGGTCTTGCTTTCTTTTGTTGTGTTCTGGCTTTCATGTTGGTAATTAGCGGTAGTACCGCTGGTCACCACGGTAGTACCTCTTGTGTGGTACTTCCGCTGGTTACCCTTCATGAATACGCGGTAGTACCGCTTGTGGCGTACTTCCGCTGGAGTACCGCGTGTATTATAGTGGATTTCTCTGTTATCCTTCACGGATTTCGCGGCAGTGCCGCTTGCTCCTAGCGGTAGTACCGGTTGCGCGGTACTTCCGCTGGAGTATGATACATCTCCAACGTATCTATAATTTTTAATTATGCAATCCCATTATAGTATCAATCTTGGATGTTTTATATGTAGTTATATATCGTTTTTTGGGACTAACCTATCTAACATTCTTAAGAAGTTGCTACCCACTTCTACCTATTATCTCAACATGCACACTATCCACATCATTGCTACCTCTTGAGCTTGTGTTGGTTTTTCCCTTGAAGAGGAAAGGATGATTCAGCAAAGTAGCGTAAGTATTTCCCTCAGTTTGAGAACCAAGGTATCAATCCAGTAGGAGACAACACACAAGTCACCGCATACCTGCACAAACAATCAACAACTTGCACCCAACGTGATAAAGGGGTTGTCAATCCCTTCACGGTTACTTGCAAAAGTGAGATCTGGTAGAGATAGATAAACGGTAAAGTAAATATTTTTGGTATTTTTGGTTTATAGATTGAAAAGTAAAGATTGCAAAATAAGGAACGGTGACAGAAATTGGCAAGTTGATGGGAAACTAATATGATGTAAAATAGACCCGTGGGGCCATAGGTTTCACTAGTGGCTTCTCTCAAGATAGCAAATATTACGGTGGGTGAACAAATTACTGCCAAGCAATTGATAGAAAAGCACAAAGTTATGACGATATCTAAGGCAATGATCATGAATATAGGCACCACGTCCGTGTCAAGTAGACCGAAACGATTCTGCATCTACTACTATTACTCCACACATCGACCGACTCCTGCCTGCATCTAGAGTATTAAGTTCATAAAGAACGGAGTAACGCATTAAGTAAGATGGCATGATGTAGATGAATTAACTCAAGCAATATGATGAAAACCCCATCTTTTTATCCTCAATGGCAGCAATACAATACGTGCCTTGCTACCCCTACTATCACTGGGAAAGGACACCGCAAGATTGAACCCAAAGCTAAGCACTTCTCACATTGCAAGAAAGATCAATCTAGTAGACCAAACTAAACCGATAATTCGAAGAGACTTGCAAAGATATCAAATCATGCATATAAGAATTCAGAGAAGAACCAAATAATATTCATAGATAATCTAATCATAAATCCACAATTCATCAGATCTCGGCAAACACACCGCAAAAGGATATTACATCGAATAGATCTCCAAGAACATCAAGGAGAACATGGTATTGAGAATCAGAGAGAGAGAAGAAGCCATATAGCTACTAGCTATGGACCCGTAGGTCTGTGGTAAACTACTCACACATCATCGGAGAGGTAATGGTGTTGATGTACAAGCCCTCCGTGATCGAATCCCCCTCCGGCAGGACGCCGGAAATGGCCCCTAGATGGGATCTCACGGGTACAGAAGGTTTCGGCTGTGGAAAAGTGGTTTTGTGGCTCTCCTGGATGTTTTCAGGGTATAAGAGTATATATAGGTGAAGGAGCTACGTCAGGAGACCCACGAGGGGCCCATGAGGTAGGGGGCGCGCCCTACCCCCCTGGGCGCGCCCTCCTACCTCGTGGCCACCTCGTTGCGTCTCCGACTTCATCTCCAAGTCTTCTGGTTTCTTTCTAGTCCAAGAAATATCATCGCGAAAGTTTCATTCCGTTTGGACTCCATTGGTATTCCTTTTCTGCGAAACTCTAAAATAGGCAAAAAAAACAGAAACTAGCACTGGGCTCTCGGTTAATAGGTTAGTCTCAAAAATAATATAAAATAGCATATAAATGCCTATTAAACATCCAAAATAGATAATATAATAGCATGGAACAATAAAAAATTATAGATACATTGAAGACGTATCAAGCATCCCCAAGCTTAATTCCTGCTCGTCCTCGAGTAGGTAAATAATAAAAAACAAAATTTTTGATGTGGAATGCTACCTAACATATTTATCCATGTAATTTTCTTTATTGTGGCATGAATGTTCAGATCCAAAAGATTCAAAACAAAAGTTTAATATTGACATAAAAATAATAATACTTCAAGCATACTAACAAAGCAATCATGTCCTCTCAAAATACATGGCCAAAGAAAGCTATCCCTACAAAATCATATTGTCTGGCTATGCTATATCTTCATCACACAAAATATTTAAATCATGCACAACCCCGATGACAAGCCAAGCAATTGTTTCATACTTTTTATGTTCTCAAAAAATTTCAATCTTCACGCAATACATGAGCGTCAGCCATGGATATAGCACTAAGGTGGAATAGAATATGGTGGTTGTGGAGAAGACAAAAAAGGAGAAGATAGTCTCACATCAACTAGGCGTATCAACGGGCTATGGAGATGCCCATCAATAGATATCAATGTGAGTGAGTAGGGATTGCCATGCAACGGATGCACTAGAGCTATAAGTGTATGAAAGCTCAAAAACAAACTAAGTGGGTGTGCATCCAACTCGCTTGCTCACGAAGACCTAGGGCATTTTGAGGAAGCCCATCATTGGAATATACAAGCCAAGTTCTATAATGAAAATTCCCACTAGTAGATGAAAGTGGCAAAATAGGAGACTCTCTATCATGAAGATCATGGTGCTACTTTGAAGCACAAGTGTGGAAAAAGGATAGTAGCATTGCCCCTTCTCTCTTTTTCTCTCTTTTTTTTGGGCCTTCTCTTTCTCTTCTTTTTTATGGCCTCTTTTTTTCGTCCATAGTCTCATCCCGACTTGTGGGGGAATCATAGTCTCCATCATCCTTTCCTCACATGGAACAATGCTCTAATAATGAAGATCATCACACTTTTATTTACTTACAACTCAATACTTAGAACAAAATATGACTCTATGTGAATGCCTCCGGCGGTGTACCGGGATGTGCAATGATTCAAGAGTGACATGTATGAAAGAATTGTGAAAGGTGGCTTTGCCACAAATACGAAGTCAATTACATGATCATGCAAAGCAATATGACAATGATGGAGCGTGTCATAATAAACGGAACGGTGGAAAGTTGCATGGCAATATATCTCAGAATGGCTATGGAAATGCCATAATAGGTAGGTATGGTGACTATTTTGAGGAAGGTATATGGTGGGTGTATGGTACCAGCGAAAGTTGCGCGATACTAGAGAGGCTAGCAATGGTGGAAGGGTGAGAGTGCGTATAATCCATGGACTCAACATTAGTCATAAAGAGCTCACATACTTATTGCAAAAATCTATTAGTTATCGAAACGAACTACTACGCGCATGCTCCTAGGGGGATAGATTGGTAGGAAAAGACCATCACTCGTCCCCGACCGCCACTCATAAGGAAGACAAACAATAAATAAATCATCCTCCGACTTCATCACATAACGGTTCACCATACGTGCATGCTACGGGAATCACAAACTTTAACATAAGTATCTCTCAAATTCACAACTACTCCACTGGCATGACTCTAATATCACCATCTTCATATCTCAAAACAATCATAAAGAATCAAACTTCTCATAGTATTCAATGCACTTTATATGATAGTTTTTATTATATCCATCTTGGATGTCTATCATATTAGGACTAAATTTATAACCAAAGAAAATTACCATGCTGTTCTAAAAGACTCTTAAAATAATATAAGTGAAGCATGAGAGTTCAACGATTTCTATAAAATAAAACCACCACCGTGCTCTAAAAAGATATAAGTGAAGTACTAGAGCAATATTGTATAGCTCAAAAGATATAAGTGAAGCGCATAGAGTATTCTTATAAATCACGATTCATGCATGTCTCTCCCAAAAGGTGTGTACAGAAAGGATGATTGTGGTAAACTAAAAAGCAAAGACTCGAATCATACAAGACACTCCAAGCAAAACATATAGCCTCAAGTAAAGTTACCGATGGACGAAGACGAAAGAGGGGATGCCTTCTGGGGCATCCCCAAGCTTAGGCTTTTGGTTGTCCATGGATATTACCTTGGGGTGCCTTGGGCATCCCCAAGCTTAGGCTCTTGCCAATCCTTATTCCATAGTCCATCAAATCCTTACCCAAAACTTGAAAACTTCACAACACAAAACTCAACATAAAATATCATGAGCTCCATTAGTATAAGAAAATAAATCACCACTTTAAGGTGTTGGGTAACGTAGTAATTTCAAAAAAATTCCTACGCACACACAAGATCATGGTGATGCATAGCAACGAGAGGGGAGAGTGTGTCCACGTACCCTCGTAGACCGAAAGCGGAAGCGTTAGCACAACGCGGTTGATGTAGTCGTACGTCTTCACGGCCCGACCGATCAAGCACCGAAACTACGGCACCTCCGAGTTCTTGCACACGTTCAGCTCGATGACGTTTCCCGTACTCCGATCCAGGAGAATGTCGGGGAAGAGTTTCGTCAGCACGACGGCGTGGTGACGATCTTGATGTTCTACCGTCGCAGGGCTTCACCTAAGCACCGCTACAATATTATCGAGGAGAACTATGGTGGAGGGGGGCACCGCACACGGCTAAGAGATCAATGATACATTTGTTGTGTCTATGGGGTGCCCCCTCCCCCGTATATAAAGGAGTGGAGGAGGGGGCTGGCCAAGGGAGGGTGGCGCGCCCTAGGGGAGGAGTCCAATCCCAACCGGGAGTACGACTCCCCCCTTTCCTATTAGGAGAGGGAGAGGGAAGGAAGAGGTGGGAGAGAAGAAGGAAAGGGGGGGCCGGCCCCCCTCCCAATTCGGATTGGGCTTGGGGGGGCGCCCCCTCCTTTGATCCTTCTCCCTCCTTTCCACTAAGGCCCAATAAGGCCCATATACCTACCGGGGGGTTCCGATAACCTCCCGTAGCTCCGGTATAGTCCCAATCTCACCCGGAACCTTTTCGGTGTCCAAATATAGTCATCCAATATATCAATCTTTACGTCTCGACCATTTTGAGACTCCTTGTCAAGTCCGTGATCATATGCGGGACTCCGAACAACCTTCGGTACATCAAAACTTATAAACTCATAATAAAATTGTCAACGAAACCTTAAGCGTGCGGACCCTACGTGTTCGAGAACTATGTAGACATGACCGAGACTTGTTTCCGGTCAATAACCAATAGCGGAACCTGGATGCTCATATTGGCTCCTACATATTCTATGAAGATCTTTATCGGTCAAACCGCATAACAACATACGTTGTTCCCTTTGTCATCGGTATGTTACTTGCCCGAGATTCGATCGTCGGTATCCAATACCTAGTTCAATCTCGTTACCGACAAGTCTCTTTACTCGTTACGTAATGCATCATATCGTAACTAACTCATTAGCCACATTGCTTGCAAGGCTTATAGTGATGTGCATTACCGAGAGGGCCCAGAGACACCTCTCCGACAATCGGAGTGCAAATCCTAATCTCAAAATACGTCAACTCAACAAGTACCTTTGGAGACACCTGTAGAGAACCTTTATAATCACCCAGTTACGTTGTGACGTTTGGTAGCACACAAAGTGTTCCTCCGGTAAACGGGAGTTACATAATCTCATAGTCATAGGAACATGTATAAGTCATGAAGAAAGCAATAGCAACATACTAAACGATCAAGTGCTAAGCTAACGGAATGGGTCAAGTCAATCACATCATTCTCCTAATGATGTGATCCAGTTAATCAAATGAAAACTCATGTCTATGGTTAGGAAACTTAACCATCTTGATTCTGAGCTAGTCAAGTAGAGGCATACTAGTGACACTATGTTTGTCTATGTATTCACACATGTATTATGTTTCTGGGTAATACAATTCTAGCATGAATAATAAACATTTATCATGATATGAGGAAATAAATAATAACTTTATTATTGCCTCTAGGGCATATTTCCTTCAGTCTCCCACTTGCACTAGAGTCAATAATCTAGATTACACAGTAATGATTCTAACACCCATGGAGTCTTGGTGTTGATCATGTTTTGCTCGTGGAAGAGGCTTAGTCAACGGGTCTGCTACATTCAGATCCGTATGTATCTTGCAAATCTCAATGTCTCCCACCTGGACTTGGTCCCAGATGGAATTGAAGCGTCTCTTGATGTGCTTGGTTCTCTTGTGAAATCTGGATTCCTTTGCCAAGGAAATTGCACCAGTATTGTCACAAAAGATTTTCATTGGACCCGATGCACTAGGTACGACACCTAGATCGGATATGAACTCCTTCATCCAGACTCCTTCATTTGCTGCTTCAGAACCAGCTATGTACTCCGCTTCACATGTAGATCCCGCTACGACGCTTTGTTTAGAACTGCACCAACTGACAGCTCCACCGTTTAATATAAACACGTATCCGTTTTGCGATTTAGAATCGTCCGGATCAGTGTCAAAGCTTGCATCGACGTAACCATTTACGACTAGCTCTTTGTCACCTCCATAAACGAGAAACATATCCTTAGTCCTTTTCAGGTATTTCAGGATGTTCTTGACCGTTGTCCAGTGATTCGCTCCTGGATTACTTTGGTACCTCCCTGCTAAACTAATAGCAAGGCAAACATCAGGTCTGGTACACAACATTGCATACATGATAGAGCCTACGGCTGAAGCATAGGGAACTTCTTTCATTTTCTCTCTATCTTCTGCAGTGGTTGGGCATTGAGTCTGACTCAATTTCACACCTTGTATTACAGGCAAGAACCCTTTCTTTGCTTGATCCATTTTGAACTTTTTCAAAACTTTATCAAGGTATGTGCTTTGTGAAAGTCCAATTAAGCGTCTTGATATATCTCTGTAGATCTTGATGCCTAATATGTAAGCAGCTTCACCGAGGTCTTTCATTGAAAAACTTTTATTCAAGTATCCTTTTATGCTATCCAGAAATTCTATATCGTTTCCAATCAATAATATGTCGTCCACATATAATATTAGAAATGCTATAGAGCTCCCACTCACTTTCTTATAAATACAGGCTTCTCCAAAAGTCTGTATAAAACCATATGCTTTGATCACACTATCAAAGCGTTTATTCCAACTCCGAGAGGCTTGCACCAGTCCATAAATGGATCGCTGGAGCTTGCACACTTTGTTACCATCGTTTGGACTGACAAAACCTTCTGGTTGCATACAATTCTTCTTCCAGAAATCCATTCAGGAATGCAGTTTTGACATCCATTTTCCAAATTTCAAAATCATAAAATGCGGCAATGGCTAACATGATTCAGACAGACTTAAGCATCGCTACGGGTGAGAAAGTCTCATCGTAGTCAACCCCTTGAACTTGTCGAAAACCTTTTGCAACAAGTCGAGCTTTGTAGACAGTAACATTACCATCAGCGTCAGTCTTCTTAAAAATCCATTTATTCTTGATGGCTTGCCGATCATCGGGCAAGTCAACCAAAGTCCACACTTTGTTCTCATACATGGATCCCATCTCAGATTTCATGGCTTCAAGCCATTTTGCAGAATCTGGGCTCATCATCGCTTCCTCGTAGTTCGTAGGTTCGCCATGGTCAAGTAACATGACCTCCAAAATAGGATTACCGTACCACTCTGGCGCGGATCTTACTCTGGTTGACCTACGAGGTTCTGTAGTAACTTGTTCTGAAGTTTCATGATCATCATCATTAGCTTCCTCACTCATTGGTGTAGTCGTCACAGGAACCGGTTTCTGTGATGAACTATTTTCCAATAAAGGAGCAGGTATAGTTACCTCATCAAGTTCTACTTTCCTCCCACTTACTTCTTTCGAGAGAAACTCCTTCTCTAGAAAGGATCCATTCTTTGCAACAAATGTCTTGCCTTCGGATCTGTGATAGAAGGTGTACCCAACAGTTTCCTTTTGGTATCCTATGAAGACACATTTCTTCGATTTGGGTTCGAGCTTATCAGGTTGAAGCTTTTTCACATAAGCATCGCAGCCCCAAACTTTAAGAAACGACAACTTTGGTTTCTTGCCAAACCACAGTTCATAAGGCGTCGTCTCAACAGATTTTGATGGTGCCCTATTTAACGTGAACGCGGCCGTATCTAAAGCATAACCCCAAAATGATAGCGGTAAATCAGTAAGAGACATCATAGATTGCACCATATCTAGTAAAGTACGATTACGATGTTCGGACACACCATTACGCTGTGATGTTCCGGGTGGCGTGAGTTGCGAAACTATTCTGCATTGCTTCAAATGTAAACCAAACTTGTAACTCGAATATTCTCCTCCATGATCAGATCATAGAAACTTTATTTTCTTGTTACGATGATTTTCAACTTCACTCTGAAATTCTTTGAACTTTTCAAATGTTTCAGACTTATGTTTCATTAAGTAGATATACACATATCTGCTCAAATCATCTGTGAAGGTGAGAAAATAACGATATCCGCCATGAGCCTCAACATTCATTGGACCACATACATCAGTATGTATGATTTCCAGCAAATCAGTTGCTCTCTCCATAGTACCGGAGAACGGCGTTTTAGTCATCTTGCCCATGAGGCATGGTTCGCAAGTACCAAGTGATTCAAAAAGTCCATCAGTATGGAGTTTCTTCATGCGCTTTACACCAATATGACCTAAACGGCAGTGCCACAAATAAGTTGCACTATCATTATCAACTCTGCATCTTTTGGCTTCAACATTATGAATATGTGTATCACTACTATCGAGATTCATCAAAAATAGACCACTCTTTAAAGGTGCATGACCATAAAAGAAATTACTCATATAAATAGAACAACCATTATTCTTAGATTTAAATGAATAACCGTCTCGCATCAAACAAGATCCAGATATAATGTTCATGCTCAACGCTGGCACCAAATAACAATTATTTAGGTCTAAAACTAATCCCGAAGGTAGATGTAGAGGTAGCGTGCCGACGGAGATCACATCGACTTTGGAACCATTTCCCACGCGCATCGTCACCTCGTCCTTAGCCAGTGTCCGCTTAATCCGTAGTCCCTGTTTCGAGTTGCAAATATTAGCAACAGAACCAGTATCAAATACCCAAGTGCTACTGCGATCTCTGGTAAGGTACACATGAATAACATGTATATCACCTATACCTTTGTTCACCTTGCCATCCTTCTTATCCGCCAAATACTTGGGGCAGTTCCGCTTCTAGTGACCAGTCTGCTTGCAGTAGAAGCACTCAGTCTCAAGCTTAGGTCCAGACTTGGGTTTCTTCTCCTGAGCAGTAACTTGTTTGCTATTCTTCTTGAAGTTCCCCTTATTTTTCCCTTTGCCCTTTTTCTTGAAACTAGTGGTCTTATTGACCATCAACACTTGATGCTCCTTCTTGATTTCTACCTCCGCAGCTTTTAGCATTGCGAAGAGCTCGGGAATAGTCTTGTCCATCCCTTGCATATTATAGTTCATCACGAAGCTCTTGTAGCTTGGTGGCAGTGATTGAAGAATTCTGTCAATGACACTATCATCAGGAAGATTAACTCCCAGTTGAATCAAGTGATTATTATACCCAGACATTTTGAGTATGTGTTCACTGACATAACTATTCTTCTCCATCTTACAGCTATAAAACTTATTGGAGACTTCATATTTCTCAATCTGGGCATTTGCTTGAAATATTAACTTCAACTCCTGGAACATCTCATATGCTCCATGACGTTCAAAACATCGTTGAAGACCCGGTTCCAAGCCGTAAAGCATGGCACACTGAACTATCGAGTAGTCATCAGCTTTGCTCTGCCAGACGTTCTTAACATCGTCAGTTGCATCTGCAGCAGGCCTGGCACCCAGCGGTGCTTCTAGGAGGTAATTCTTCTGTGCAGCAATGAGGATAATCCTCATGTTACGGACCCAGTCCGTGTAATTGCTACCATCATCTTTCAACTTTGCTTTCTCAAGGAATGCATTAAAATTCAACGGAACAACAACACGAGCCATCTATCTACAACAAACATAGACAAGCAAAATACTATCAGGTACTAAGTTCATGATAAATTTAAGTTCAATTAATCATATTACTTAAGAACTCCCACTTAGATAGACATCTCTCTAATCATCTAAGTGATCACGTGAACCAAATCAACTAAACCATAACCGATCATCACGTGAAATGGAGTAGTTTTCAATGGTGAACATCACTATGTTGATCATATCTACTATATGATTCATGCTCGACCTTTCGGTCTCAGTGTTCCGAGGCCATATCTGCATATGCTAGGCTCGTAAAGTTTAACACGAGTATTTGCGTGTGCAAAACTGGCTTGCACCCGTTGTAGATGGACGAGAGCTTATCACACCCGATCATCACGTGGTGTCCGGGCACGACGAACTTTGGTAACGGTGCATACTCAGGAGAACACTTTTATCTTGAAATTTAGTGAGAGATCATCTTATAATGCTACCGTCAATCAAAGCAAGATAAGATGCATAAAAGATAAACATCACATGCAATCAATATAAGTGATATGATATGGCCATCATCATCTTGTGCTTGTGATCTCCATCTCAAGCACCGTCATGATCACCATCGTCACCAGTAGCGACACCTTGATCTCCATCGTAGCATCGTTGTCGTCTCGCCAACTATTGCTTCTACGACTATCGCTGCCGCTTAGTGATAAAGTAAAGCAATTACAGGGCGATTGCATTTCATACAATAAAGCGACCATATGGCTCCTGCCAGTTGCCGATAACTTCGGTTACAAAACATGATCATCTCATAGAATAAAATATAGCATCACGTCTTGACCATATCACATCACAACATGCCCTGCAAAAACAAGTTAGACGTCCTCTATTTTGTTGTTGCAAGTTTTACGTGGCTGCTACGGGCTTAGCAAGAACCGTTCTTACCTACGCATCAAAACCACAACAATAGTTCGTCAAGTTAGTGTTGTTTTAACCTTCGCAAGGACCGGGCGTAGCCACACTCGGTTCAACTAAAGTTCGAGAAACAGACACCCGCTAGTCACCTGTGTGCAAAGCACGGCGGTAAAACCAGTCTCGCGTAAGCGTACGCATAATGTCGGTCCGGGCCGCTTCATCCAACAATACCGCTGAACCAAAGTATGACATGCTGGTAAGCAGTATGACTTGTATCACCCACAACTCACTTGTGTTCTACTCGTGCATATAACATCAACGCATAAAACCTAGGCTCGGATGCCACTGTTGGGTAACGTAGTAATTTCAAAAAAAATTCCTACGCACACACAAGATCATGGTGATGCATAGCAACGAGAGGGGAGAGTGTGTCCACGTACCCTCATAGACCGAAAGTGGAAGCATTAGCACAACGCGGTTGATGTAGTCGTACGTCTTCACGGCCCGACCGATCAAGCACCGAAACTACGACACCTCCGAGTTCTTGCACACGTTCAGCTCGATGACGTTCCCCGTACTCCGATCCAGCAGAATGTCGGGGAAGAGTTTCGTCAGCACGACGGCGTGGTGACGATCTTGATGTTCTACCGTCGCAGGGCTTCGCCTAAGCACCGCTACAATATTATCGAGGAGAACTATGGTGGAGGGGGGCACCGCACACGGCTAAGAGATCAATGATCAATTGTTGTGTCTATGGGGTGCCCCCTCCCCCGTATATAAAGGAGTGGAGGACGGGGCCGGCCAAGGGAGGGTGGCGCGCCCTAGGGGGGAGTCCAATCCCAACCGGGAGTAGGACTCCCCCCTTTCCTATTAGGAGAGGGAGAGGGAAGGAAGAGGTGGGAGGGAAGAAGGAAAGGGGGGCCGGCTGATACGTCTCCAACGTATCTATAATTTTTGATTGCTCCATGCTACTTTATCTACTGTTTTTGGCTTTATTGGGCTTTATTTTCCACTTTTATATCATTTTTGGGACTAACCTATTAACTGGAGGCCCAGCCCATATTGCTGTTTTTTTGCCTATTTCAGTATTTCGAAGAAAAGGAATATCAAACGGAGTCCAAACGAAATGAAACCTTCGGGAACGTGATTTTCTCACCTAACGTGATCTAGAGAACTTGGAGCGCAAGTCAAGAAGCAACCGGAGCCTCCACGAGATAGGAGGGCGCGCCCCCCCTATAGGGCGCGCCCCCTGTCTCGTGGGCCCCTCGGGCGGCCACCGACGTACTTCTTCTTCCTATATATATCTACGCACCCCGAAAACATCCAGGCACACCACGAAACACAATTTCCACCACCGTAACCTTCTGTATCCGCGAGATCCCATCTTGGAGCCTTCGTCGGCACTCTGCCGGAGGGGGAATCAAGCACGGAGGGCCTCTACATCAACATCCTTGCCCCTCCGATGAGTTGTGAGTAGTTTACCACAGACCTACGGGTCCATAGTTATTAGCTAGATGGCTTCTTCTCTCTTTTTGGATCTCAATACAATGTTCTCCCCCTCTCTTGTGGAGATCTATTCGATGTAATCTCTTTTTGCGGTGTGTTTGTCGAGATCCGATGAATTGTGGGTTTATGATCAAGTTTATCTATGAATAATATTTGAATCTTCTCTGAATTCTTTTATGTATGATTAAGTTATCTTTGTAAGTCTCTTCGAATTATCAGTTTGGTTTGGCATACTAGATTGATCTTTCTTGCCATGGGAGAAGTGCTTAGCTTTGGGTTCAATCTTGCGGTGTCCTTACCCAAAGGATGTAAAGGGTTGCAAGGCACGATTGTATTGTTGCCATCGAGGATAACAAGATGGGGTTTATATCATATTGCATGAGTTTATCCTCTACATCATGTCATCTTGCTTAATGCGTTACTCTTTTCTTGAACTTAATACTCTAGATGCATGCTGGATAGCGGTCGATGTGTGGAGTAATAGTAGTAGATGCAGGCAGGAGTCGGTCTACTTGTTATGGACGTGATGCCTATATACATGATCATGCCTAGATAATCTCATAACTATGCGCTTTTCTATCAATTGCTCGACAGTAATTTGTTCACCCACCGTAATACTTATGCTGTCTTGAGAGAAACCACTAGTGAAACCTATGGCCCCCGGGTCTATCTCTTATCATATTTACTTCCAATCTACTTTTATTTGCATCTTTACTTTTTGCATCTATATTATAAAATACCAAAAAATATTTATCTTATCATACTATCTTTATTAGATCTCACTTTACATGAAGTGGCCGTGAAGGGATTGACAACCCCTTTATTGCGTTGGTTGCGAGTTCTCGCTTGTTTGTGTAGGTGCGTGGGACTTTTGAGGAGCCTCCTCTTTGGATTGATACCTTGGTTCTCAAAACTGAGGGAAATACTTATGCTACACTTTGCTGCATCACCCTCTCCTCTTCGAGGAAAACCAACATAAGCTCAAGACGAGGAAGAAGGATTTTCGGCGCCGTTGCCGGGGAGGTCATCGCTCAAGTCAAGACATACCAAGTACCCATCACAAACCTATCTCCCTCGCATTTACATTATTTGCCATTTGCCTCTCGTTTTCCTCTCCCCCACTTCACCCTTGCCGTTTTATTTGCCCTCTCTTTCCCAGTCTCCTCCTCTCTTTTTTGCTCGTCGTTTTTCTGTTTGCTTGTGTGTTGGATTACTTGTTGCGATGGCGCAAGATAATACCAAATTGTGTGACTTCTCGAATACGAATAATAATGATTTCCTTAGTACTCCGATTGCTCCTCTTAATAATGATGAGTCTTGTGAAATCAATACCGCTTTGCTGAATCTTGTTATGAAAGATCAATTCGCCGGCCTTCCTAGCGAAAATGCCGCTACTCATCTAAACAACTTTGTTGATTTGTGTGATATGCAAAAGAAGAAAGATACGGATAACAATGTTGTCAAACTGAAGTTATTTCCTTTTTCACTTAGAGATCGCGCTAAAGTTTGGTTTTCGTCTTTGCCTAAAAATAGTATTGATTATTGGAACAAGTGCAAAGATGCTTTTATCTCTAAGTATTTTCCTCCCGCTAAGATCATCACTCTTAGGAACGATATTTTGAATTTTAAACAAATTGATCATAAGCATGTTGCCCAATCTTGGGAAAGAATGAAATTGATGCTTCGCAATTGCCCTACTCATGCTTTGAACTTATGGATGATCATACAAATTTTTTATGCCGGTTTGAACTTTGCTTCTAGAAATCTCTTAGTTTCGGCCGCGGGAGGCACCTTTATGGAAATCACGTTAGGAGATGCTACAAAGTTACTTGATAATATTATGGCTAATTATTCTCAATGGCACACTGAAAGATCTTCTAGTAAAAAAGTGCATGCTATAGAAGAAATCAATGTTTTGAGTGGAAAGATGGATGAACTTATGAAGATGCTTGCTACTAAAAATACTCCTCTTGATCCCAATGATATGCCTTTGTCTTCGTTCATTGAGAATTGTTGGGGAACGTTGCAGAAAATTAAAAATTTTCCTACGGTTTCACCAAGATCCATCTATGAGTTCTACTAAGCAATGAGTCATGAGAGAGAGTTTGCATCTACATACCACTTGTAGATCAAGTACGGAAGCGTTCGAGGGAGTGGTGATGATGAAGACGTTCCCAACGTGATTCCGATCACCGATGACCAAGTGCTGAACGGACAGCACCTCCGCGTTCAACACACGTACGGGACGACGGCGTCTCCTTCGTCTTGATCCAGCAAGGAGGAAGGAGAGGTTGAGGAAGACAACTCCAATGGCAGCACGACGGCGTGATGCGGATGGAGGGACTGTTCTCGGCAGGCTTCGCCAAGCTTATGTGGAGGAGGAGAGGTGTTGGGAGGGAGGGCTGCGCCTTCAATGGTGTGTACAGCCCTCCCCTCCACCCCTCTATTTATAGGGGAAGGTAGGAGGGGGCCGGCCCCCTCTAGATGCATCTAGAGGGGGGGCGGCGGCCAAGGGGAGGGGGGCTTGCCCCCCAAGCAAGGGGGGGCGCCCCCCTTAGGGTTCCCCCCTCAACCCTAGGCGCATGGGCCAAGGGGAGGGGGTGCGCCCAGCCCACTAGGGGCTGGTTGCCTCCCACGCAGCCCAAATGGCCCCCCAAAAGGGGTGGCCCCTCCCGGTGGTCCTCCGGAACCTTTCCGGTGGACCCTCCATAATACCGATATGACCCAAACTTTTCGGTGTCCGCTTCACGACTTCCCATATATAAATCTTTACCTCCGGACCATTCCGAACTCCTCGTGACGTCCGGGATCTCATCCGGGACTCGAACAACATTCGTAATCACATACAAGTCTTCCTATTAACCCTAGCGCCACCGAACCTTAGTGTGTAGACCCTACGGGTTCGGGAGACATGTAGACATGACCGAGACGCTCTCGGTCAATAACCAACAGCGGGATCTGGATACCCATGTTGGTTCCTACACGCCTCGATGTTGTTATCGGATGAACCACGATGTCGAGGGTTCAAGCAACCCGTATGCTATTCCCTTTGTCGACGGTATGTTACTTGCCCGAGACTCGATCGTCGGTATCCCAATACCTCGTTTAGTCTCGTTATCGCAAGTCACTTTACTCGCATCAGAATGCATGATCCCGTGACCATACACTTGATCACTTTGAGCTCATTATGATGATGCATTACCGAGTGGGCCCGATGATACCTCTCCGTCATACGGAGTGACAAATCCTGTCTCGATCCGTGTCAACCCAGCAGACACTTTCGGAGATACATGTAATGCACCTTTATAGTCACCCGATTACGTTGCGATGTTTGGTACACCCAAAGCATTCCTACGGTATCCGGAGTTACACGATCTCACGGTCTAAGGAAGAGATACTTGACATTGGAAAAGCTCTAGCAAAAGCGAACTACACGATCTTTGTGCTATGCTTAGGATTGGGTCTTGTCCATCACGTCATTCTCCTAATGACGTGATCCGTTGTCAATGACATCGATGTCCATAGTCGAAACCATGACTATCCGTCGACCAACGAGCTAGTCAACTAGAGGCTCACTAGGGACGTATTGTGGTCTATGTATTCACACGTGTATCATGATTTCCGTGATAATCTGCTTATAGCATGAATAAAAGACAATTATCATGAACAAGGAAATATAATAATAATGCTTTTATTATTGCCTCTAGGGCATATTTCCAACAGTCTCCCACTTGCACTAGAGTCAATAATCTAGTTTACATTGTGATGAATCGAACACCCATAGAGTTACGGTGTTGATCATGTTTTGCCCATGAAGAGGTTTAGTCAACGGATCTGCGACATTCAGATCCGTATGCACTTTTAAATTTCTATGTCTCCATCCTGAACATTTTCACGGATGGAGTTGAAGCGACGCTTGATGTGCCTTGTCTTCTTGTGAAACCTGGGCTCCTTGGCAAGTGCAATAGCTCCAGTGTTGTCACAGAAGAGTTTGATCGGCCCCGACGCATTGGGTATGACTCCTAGGTCGGTGATGAACTCCTTCACCCAAATTGCTTCATGTGCTGCCTCCGAGGCTGCCATGTACTCCGCTTCACATGTAGATCCCGCCACGACGCTCTGCTTGCAGCTGCACCAGCCATTGCTCCACCATTCAACATATACACGTATCCGGTTTGTGACTTAGAGTCATCGGATCTGTGTCGAAGCTAAGCGTCGGCGTAACTTTGTTCTGACGAGCTCTTCGTCACCTCCATAAACGAAACATGTCCTTTGTCCTTTTCGGTACTTCAGGATATTCTTGACCGCTGTCCAGTGTTCCTTGCCGGGATTACTTTGGTACCTTCCTACCAAACTCACGGCAAGGTTTACATCAGGTCTGGTACACAGCATGGCATACATAATAGATCCTATGGCTGAGGCATAGAGGATGACACTCATCTCTTCTTTATCTTTTGCCGTGGTCGGGCATTGAGCTGAGCTCAATCTCACACCTTGCAATCTGAGGCAAGAACCCTTTCTTGGACTGATCCATTTTGAACTTCTTCAAAATCTTATCAAGGTATGTGCTTTGTGAAAGACCTATGAGGCGTCTCGATCTATCTCTATAGATCTTGATGCCTAATATATAAGCAGCTTCTCCAAGGTCCTTCATTGAAAAACACTTGTTCAAGTAGGCCTTAATGCTGTCCAAGAATTCTATATCATTTCCCATCAAAAGTATGTCATCTACATATAATATGAGAAATGCTACTGAGCTCCCACTCACTTTCTTGTAAACGCAGGCTTCTCCATAAGTCTGCATAAACAAACGCTTTGATCATTTCATCAAAGCGAATGTTCCAACTCGAGATGCTTGCACCAGTCCATAAATGGATTGCTGGAGCTTGCATACTTTGTCGACATTCTTAGGATCGACAAAACCTCCGGCTGCATCATATACAGCTCTTCCTTAAGATATCCGTTAAGGAACGCTGTTTTGACGTCCATCTGCCATATCTCATAATCATAGTATGCGGCAATTGCTAACATGATTCGGACAGACTTGAGCTTCGCTACGGGAGAGAAAGTCTCATCGTAGTCAATCCCTTGAACTTGCCGATAACCCTTAGCGACAAGTCGAGCTTTGTAGACGGCGACATTACCATCCGCGTCCGTCTTCTTCTTAAAGATCCATTTGTTTTCTATCGCTCGCCGATCATCGGGCAAGTCAGTAAAAGTCCACACTTTGTTTTCATACATGGATTCTATCTCAGATTTCATGGGTTCTAGCCATTTGTTGGAATCTGGGCCCGCCATCGCTTCTTCATAGTTCGAAGGTTCACCGTTGTCTAACAACATGATTTCCAGGACAGGGTTGCCGTACCACTGCAGTGCGGAACGTGTCCTTGTGGACCCACGAGGTTCAAGAGCAACTTGATCCAAGTACCTTGATCATCATCATTAATTTCCTCTTGGTTGGTGTAGGCATCACAGAACACTTTCCGAGCTGCACTACTATCCTGTTCAAGAGGTAGTACTTCATCGAGTTCTACTTTCCTCCCACTTACTTCTTTCGAGAGAAACTCTTTTTCGAAAGGTTCCGTTCTTGGCAACAAAGATATTGCCCTCGGATCTTAAGTAGAAGGTATACCCAATGGTTTCTTTAGGGTATCCTATGAAGACGATTTTCCGACTTGGGTTCGAGATTTTCAGGTTGAAGTTTCTTGACATAAGCATCGCATCCCCAAACTTTTAGAAACGACGACTTAGGTTTCTTCCCAAACCATAATTCATACGGTGTCGTCTCAACGGACTTAGACGGTGCCCTATTTAAAGTGAATGTAGCTGTCTCTAGAGCGTATCCCCAAAATGATAGCGGTAAATCTGTAAGAGACATCATAGACCGCACCATATCAAATAGAGTGCGACACGACGTTCGGACACACCGTTCTGTTGAGGTGTTCCAGCGGCGTGAGTTGTGAAACGATTCCACATTTTCTTAAGTGTGTACCAAATTCGTGACTTAAATATTCTCCTCCACGATCTGATCGTAAGAATTTTATCTTTCGGTCACGTTGATTCTCTACTTCATTCTGAAATTCCTTGAACTTTTCAAAGGTCTCGGACTTGTGTTTCATCAAGTAGACATACCCATATCTACTCAAGTCATCTGTGAGAGTGAGAACATAACGATATCCTCCATGAGCCTCAACGCTCATTGGACCGCACACATCGGTATGTATGATTTCCAACAAGTTGGTTGCTCGCTCCATTGTTCGGAGAACGGAGTCTTGGTCATCTTGCCCATGAGGCATGGTTCGCATGTGTCAAATGATTCATAATCTAAAGACTCCAAAAGTCCATCAGCATGGAGCTTCTTCATGCGCTTTACACCAATGTGACCAAAGGCGGCGAGTGCCACAAGTATGTGGGACTATCGTTATCAACTTTACATCTTTTGGTATTCACGCTATAAACATGTGTAATACTACGCCGAGATTCATTAAGAATAAACCATTGACCATCGGAGCATGACCATAAAACATATCTCTCATATAAATAGAACAACCATTATTCTCGGATTTAAATGAGTAGCCATCTCGTATTAAGCGAGATCCAGATACAATATTCATGCTCAAACTTGGCACCAAATAACAATTATTAAGGTTCATAACTAATCCCGTAGGTAAATGAAGAGGTAGCGTGCGACGGCGATCACATCGACTGAACCATTCCCAGCAAGATCGTCACCTCGTCCTTTTCCGGTCTCCGCTTATTCCGCAGCTCCTGCTGTGAGTTACAAATATGAGCAACGGCACCGGTATCAAATACCGGGAGTTACTACGAGCGGTAAAGTACACATCAATTACATGTATATCAAATATACCTTTGGTGTTGCCGGCCTTCTTGTCCGCTAAGTATTTGGGGCAGTTCCGCTTCCAAATGACCCTCCCTTGCAATAAAAGCACTCGGTCTCGGGTTTGGGTCCATTCTTTGACTTCTTCCGGCAACTTGCTTACGGGCGCGGCAACCTCCTTGCCGTCCTTCTTGAAGTTCTTCTTGCCCTTGCCCTTCTTGAACTTAGTGGTCTTATTGACCATCAACACTTGATGTTCTTTCTTGATCTCAACCTCGGTGACTTCAGCATAGAGAACACTTCAGAATGGTCTTTACCATCCCCTGCATGTTGTAGTTCATCACAAAGCTCTTGTAGCTTGGTGGGAGCGATGGAGGATTCTGTCAATGACCGCCTCATCGGGGAGGTTAATATTCATTTGGGTCATACGGTTGTGCAACCTGACATCTTCGAATGTGCTCACCGACAGTAACTGTTTTCCTCCATCTTACAACTATAGAACTTGTCGGAAATGTCATATCTCTCGACCGGCGTGAGCTTGGAAAACAAGTTTCAGCTCCTCGAACATCTCATATGCTCCGTGATGCTCAAAACTCTTTTGGAGCCCGGTTCTAAGCTGTAAAGCATGCCGCACTTGAACGAGGGAGTAATCATCAAGACGAGACTGCCAAGCATTCATAATGTCTTGGTTCTGCAGGGACGGAGCGTCACCTAGCGGTCCTTCTAGGACATATTGTTTCTGGCAGCTATGAGGATGATCCTCAAGTTCCGGACCCAGTCCGTATAGTTCTGCCGTCATCTTTCAGCTTGGTTTCTCTAGGAAGCGTTGAAGTTCAAGTTGACATGAGCGTTGGCCATTTGATCTACAAGACATATCATTCAAAAGTTTTAGACTAAGTTCATGATAATTAAGTTCATCTAATCAAATTATTTAAATGAACTCCCACTCAGATTAGACATCCTCTAGTCATCTAAGTGTTACACGATCCGAGTCGACTAAGCCGTGTCCGATCATCACGTGAGACGGACTAGTCATCATCGGTGAACATTCTCATGTTGATCGTATCTTCTATACGACTCGTGTTCGACCTTTCGGTCTCCGTGTTCGAGGCCATGTCTGTACATGCTAGGCTCGTCAAGTAAACCCTAAGTGTTTTCGGCGTGTGTAAATCTGTCTTACACCGTTGTATGTGAGCGTAAGAATCCATCACACCGATCATCACGTGGTGCTTAGAAGCGACGAACTTTAGCAACGGTGCACAGCTAGGGGAAACACTTCTTGAAATTGTTGTAAGGGATCATCTTATTTACTACCGTAGTTCTAAGTAAACAAGATGTATTAACATAATAAACATCACATGCAATTATATAGTAGTGACATGATATGGCCAATATCATAAAGCTCCATTGATCTCCATCTTCGAGGCTCCATGATCATCTTGTCACCGGCATGACACCATGATCTCCATCATTGTGCCTCCATGAAGTTGTCACGCCAACGACTACTTCTACTTCTATGGCTAACGCGTTTAGCAATAAAGTAAAGTAAGTTACATGGCGTTCTTCAATGACACGCAGGTCATACAAAATAAAGACAACTCCTATGGCTCCTGCCGGTTGTCATACTCATCGACATGCAAGTCGTGATTCCTATTACAAGAACATGATCTCATACATCACAATATGTCATTCATCATTCATCACAACTTGGCCATATCACATCACATGACAATTGCTGCAAAAACAAGTTAGACGTCCTCTAATTGTTGTTGCATCTTTTACGTGGCTGCAATTGGGTTCTAGCAAGAACGTTTTCTTACCTACGAATAACCACAACGTGATCTTGTCAACTTCTATTTACCCTTCATAAGGACCCTTTTCATCGAATCCGCTCCAACTAAAGTAGGAGAGACAGACACCCGCCAGCCACCTTATGCAACTAGTGCATGTTAGTCGGTGGAACCGGTCTCACGTAAGCGTCCGTGTAAGGTTGGTCTGGGCCGCTTCATCCCACAATACCGCGGAAGCAAGATAAGACTAGTAGCGGCAAGTAAATTGACAAGATCCACGCCCACAACTAAATTGTGTTCTACTCGTGCAAATAGAACTACGCATAGACCTAGCTCATGATGCCCTTTGTTGGGGAGCGTTACAGAAAATTAAAATTTTCCTACGGTTTCACCAAGATCCATCTATGAGTTCTACTAAGCAATGAGTCATGAGAGAGTTTGCATCTACATACCACTTGTAGATCAAATGCGAGGCGTTCGAGGGAGTGGTGATGATGAAGGCGTTCCCAACGTGATTCCGATCACCGATGACCAAGTGCTGAACGGACAGCACCTCCGCGTTCAACACACGACGGGACGACGGCGTCTCCTTCCGTCTTGATCCAGCAAGGAGGAAGGAGAGGTTGAGGAAGACAACTCCAATGGCAGCACGACGGCGTGATGCAGATGGAGGGACTGTTCTCGGCAGGCTTCGCCAAGCTTATGCGGAGGAGGAGAGGTGTTGGGGAGGGGAAGGGCTGCGCCTTCAATGGTGTGTACAGCCCTCCCCTCCACCCCTCTATTTATAGGGGAAGGTAGGAGGGGCGGCCCCTCTAGATGCATCTAGAGGGGGCGGCGGACAAGGGAGGGGGCTTGCCCCCAAGCAGGGGCGCCCCTTAGGGTTCCCCCTCAACCCTAGGCGCATGGGCCAAGGGAGGGGTGCGCCCAGCCCACTAGGGGCTGGCTGCCTCCCACACAGCCCAAATGGCCCCCAAAAGGGTGGCCCCTCCCGTGGTCCTCGGAACCTTTCGAGTGGACCCTCCATAATACCGATATGACCCCAAACTTTTCCGGTGTCCGTTTCACGACTTCCCATATATAAATCTTTACCTCCGGACCATTCCGGAACTCCTCGTGACGTCCGGGATCTCATCCGGACTCGAACAACATTCGGTAATCACATACAAGTCTTCCTATTAACCCTAGCGCCACCGAACCTTAGTGTGTAGACCCTACGGGTTCGGGAGACATGTAGACATGACCGAGACGCTCTCGGTCAATAACCAACAGCGGGATCTGGATACCCATGTTGGTTCCTACACGCCTCGATGTTGTCATCGGATGAACCATGATGTCGAGGGTTCAAGCAACCCCATATGCTATTCCCTTTGTCAGACGGTATGTTACTTGCCCGAGACTCGATCGTCGGTATCCCAATACCTCGTTTAGTCTCGTTATCGGCAAGTCACTTTACTCGTACCGTAATGCATGATCCCGTGACCAGACACTTGATCACTTTGAGCTCATTATGATGATGCATTACCGAGTGGGCCCGGTGATACCTCTCCGTCATACGGAGTGACAAATCCTGTCTCGATCCGTGTCAACCCAGCAGACACTTTCGGAGATACCGTAATGCACCTTTATAGTCACCCGATACGTTATGACGTTTGGTACACCCAAAGCATTCCTACGGTATCCGGAGTTACACGATCTCACGGTCTAAGGAAGAGATACTTGACATTGGAAAAGCTCTAGCAAAACGAACTACACGATCTTTGTGCTATGCTTAGGATTGGGTCTTGTCCATCACGTCATTCTCCTAATGGCGTGATCCCGTTGTCAATGACATCGATGTCCATAGTCGAAACCATGACTATCTCGTCGACCAACGAGCTAGTCAACTAGAGGCTCACTAGGGACGATTGTGGTCTATGTATTCACACGTGTATCACGATTTCCGTATGATACAGTTATAGCATGAATAAAAGACAATTATCATGAACAAGGAAATATAATAATAATGCTTTTATCATTGCCTCTAGGGAATATTTCCAACAAGAATAATAATGAATCTATCGATGTGAATTTTGTTGGTAGGAATAGTTTTGGAAACAATGCTTATAGAGGAAATTTTAATGCTAGACCGTTCCCTAGTAATCCCTCCAATAATTATGGGAATTCCTACAATAATTCTTATGGTAATTTTAATAAGATGCCCTCTGATTTTGAGAATAGCGTGAAAGAATTTATGATCTCTCAAAAGAATTTTAATGCTATGCTTGAAGAAAATTTGCTCAAAGTTGATGATTTGGCTAGGAACGTTGATAGACTTTCGCTTGATGTTAATTCTCTTAAACTTGGATCTTCTTCTCCTAAGCACGATATCAATGAGTCTCTCAAAGTAATGAGAATTTCCATTGACGAGTGCAAGGAAAGAACCGCTAGATTGCGTGCTAAGAAAGAAAGCTTTATAAAAGCGTGTTCGTCTAGTTTCCGTGAAAATAATGATGAGGATCTTAAAGTTATTGATGCATCTCCAATTAGATCTATGTTTTGAAATATGAACTTTGGTAATTATGGGACTGATGATGAATCAACTTTGCCTAGAAGGCGTCCCAAGAATTCGGAATCTTTAGATCTTAATGATAAATTTGGTAAAAGTGAGATTGGAGAATCCTCAACTTCTAATAATGTTGAACCTATCTCGGACTTCAAGGAATTTAATTATGATAATTGCTCTTTAAAAGGTTGTATTTCCTTGTTGCAAGTCTTTGTTAATTCTCCTCATGCTTATAGTCAAAATAAAGCTTTTACCAAGCATATTGTTGATGCCTTGATTCAATCTTATGATGAGAAACTTAATTTGGAAGTTTCTATACCCAGAAAACTTAATGATGAGTGGGAACCTACTATAAAGATTAGAATTAAAGATTATGAGTGTTTTGCTTTGTGTGATTTGGGTGCTAGTGTTTCCACGATTCCGAAAACTTTATGTGATATTCTAGGTTTCCATGATCTTGATGATTGTTCTTTAAATTTGCACCTTGCGGATTCCACCATTAAAAAGCCTATGGGAAGGATCAACGATGTTCTTATCGTTGCAAATAGAAATTTGGTGCCCGTAGATTTTATCGTTCTTGATATAGATTGCAATCTTTCATGTCCTATTATTCTTGGTAGACCTTTCGTTAGAACGATTGGTGCGATTATTGATATGAAGGAAGGGAATATTAGATTCCAATTTCCCTTAAAGAAAGGCATGGAGCACTTTCCAAGAAAGAAAGTTAAATTACCTTATGAATCTATCATGCGTGCTACTTATGAGTTTAGTGCCAAAGATTGCACTCGTTAGATCTATCCTCGCTTTTATGCCTAGCTAGGGGCGTTAAACGATAGCGCTAGTTGGGAGGCAACCCAATTTTCTTTATGTTTTTTTGTTTTTGTTTCTGTTTAGAAATAAATAGTCCATCTACCTTCTGTTTAGATGTGATTTTATCTTTTAATTAGTGTTTGTGCCAAGTTAAACCTATTGGATCTTCTTGGATGATAGTTATTTGATCTTGCTGTAATTTCCAGAAACTTTGCGCTCAGTGCCCGAATTGTTAAAAATCACCAGAACGTGATAAAATAGTGATTCCAATTGCTGCTGATCAATAAACAAATTGTCTAGGTCGTCTAATTTTGGTAGATGTTTTGGAGTTCCAGAAGTTTGCGTTAGTTACAGATTACTACAGACTGTTCGGTTTTTGACAGATTCTGTTTTTCGTGTGTTGTTTGCTTATTTTGATGAATCTATGGCTAGTAAAATAGTTTATAATCCATAGAGAAGTTGGAATACAGTAGGTTTAACACCAATATAAATAAATATTAAGTTCATTACAGTACCTTAAAGTAGTCTTTTGTTTTCTTTCTCTAACGGAGCTCACGAGATTTCTATTGAGTTTTGTGTTGTGAAGTTTCCATGATTCATACCCCCCGATACTACCCATAGATTCATCAAAATAAGCAAACAACACGCGAAAAACAGAACTGTAAAAAACAGAACAGTCTGTAGTAATCTGTAACTCCCGAATACTTATGTAACTCCAAAAATTCAGAAAAATTAGGAAAACCTGAGAAATTTGGGTACCAATCCAGATCAAAAAGAATAAGATCAAAATCACGTTTCTGTGAATTATCAAAACTAGTTTACCGGGCGCAAAAGTTTCTGAATTTCAGCAGGATCAACACAACTATCACTGTAAGCTATCCTAAAGGTTTAACTTGGCACAAACACTAATTAAAACATAAAACCACATCTAACCAGAGGCTAGATGAATTATTTATTACTAAACAAGAACAAAAATCAAAGAACAAAAATAAAATTGGGTTGCCTCCCAACAAGCGCTATTGTTTAAGGCCCTTAGCTAGGCATAAAAGCGTGAATAGATCTAGGTATTTTCATCTTTGGCATGCAATCCATAAGTGGCTCTCATAATAGATTCATATGGCAATTTAATTTTATTCCTAGGAAAGTGTTACATGCCTTTCCTTAACGGAAATTGAAATCCAATGTTTCCTTCTTTCATATCAATAATTGCACCAATCATTCTAATGAAAGGTCTACCAAGAATAATAGGACATGTAGGATTGCAATCTATATGAAGAACAATGAAATCTACGGGCACATAATTCCTATTTGCAACAATAAGAACATCATTAATCCTTCCCATAGGTTTCTTAATAGTGAAATCCGCAAGATGCCAATTTAAAGAACAATCATCAAATTCACGAAAACTTAACACATCACACAAAGTTTTTGGAATCGTGGAGACACTAGCACCCAAATCACACAAAGGATAGCATTCATAATTTTTAATCTTAATCTTAATAGTAGGTTCCCACTCATCATAAAGTTTTCTAGGGATAGAAACTTCTAATTCAAGCTTTTCTTCAAAAGATTGCATCATAGCATCAACGACATGTTTAGTAAAAGCTTTGTTTTGATTATAAGCATGAGGAGAATTTAACACGGATTGCAACAAGGAAATACAATATATTAAAGAACAATTATCATAATTAAATTCCTTGAAATCCAAAAGAGTGGGTTCATTGCTACTTAAAGTCTTGACCTCTCCAATCCCACTTTTATCAATTTTTGCATCTAGATCTAAAAACTCCGAATCATTGGGACGCCTTTTAACTAAAGTTGACTCATCTCCAGTCCCATCTTTATCAAGATTCATATTGGAAAACAAAGATTTAATAGGAGTCACATCAATCACTTTTAGATCTTCATCATTATTATCATGAAAACTAGTAGAACACGCTTTTACAAACAAATCTTTTTTAGCACGCATCTTAGGGGTTCTTTCTTTGCACTCATCAATGGAAATTCTCATGGCTTTGAGAGACTCATTGATATCATGCTTAGGTGGGATAGACCTAAGTTTCAAAGAATCAACATCAAGAGAAATTCTATCCACATTCCTAGCCAACTCATCAATCTTGAGAATTTTTTCTTCAATCAAAGCATTGAAATTCTTTTGCGAACTCATAAATTATTTAACACTATTTTCAAAATCAGAGGGCATCTTATTAAAATTTCCATAAGAGTTGTTGTAGGAATTACCCTAATTATTAGAGTAATTACTAGGAAACGGCCTAGGATTAAAATTGCCTATATACGCGTTGTTACCAAAATTGTTCCTACCAACAAAATTCACATCCATAGATTCATTATTAGTCTCAATCAAAGTGGACAAAGGCATATCATTAGGATCAGAAGAAACACTTTTATTAGCAAATAATTTCATAAGTTCATCCATCTTTCCACTCAAAACATTAATCTCTTCAATCGCATGAACCTTTTTACTAGTGAATCTTTCGGTGTGCCATTAAGAATAGTTAACCATAATATTATCTAGGAGCTTAGTAGCCTCTCCTAAAGTGATTTCCATAAAAGTGCCTCCCGCGGCCGAATCTAAAAGATTTCTAGAAGCAAAATTCAATCCGACATAAATTTTTTGTATAATCATTCATAAATTCAAACCATGTGTAGGGCAATTATGTATCATCAATTTCATCCTCTCCCAAGATTGTGCAACATGCTCATGATCAAGTTGCTTAAAATTCATAATGTCATTCCTAAGGGAGATGAGCTTAGCGGGAGGAAAATACTTAGAGATGAAAGCATCTTTACACTTATTCCACGAATCAATACTATTTTTAGGCAAAGATGAAAACCAAGTTTTAGCACGATCTCTAAGTGAAAAAGGAAATAGCGTTAACTTAACAATATCATTATCCACATCTTTCTTCTTTTGCATATCACCCAAATCAACGAAATTGTTTAGATGGGATGCGGCATCTT
The DNA here is from genome assembly GCA_021605205.1 of Aegilops longissima. Taxonomy (NCBI): domain Eukaryota; kingdom Viridiplantae; phylum Streptophyta; class Magnoliopsida; order Poales; family Poaceae; genus Aegilops; species Aegilops longissima. The sequence continues at coordinate 754,301,753 of CM038679.1, forward strand.
CACTAGGAAGCCCAGAAAATTGATCTTTCATAACAAGATTTAGCAAAGCGGCATTAATTTCACAAGATTCAGCATTAGTAGTGGGAGCAATCGGAGTGCTAATAAAATCATTGTTGTTAGTATTGGAAAAGTCACACAATTTGGTATTATCTTGAGCCATCGTGACAAAGCAAGCAATCCAACACAAGCACACAAGAAGCAAGCGAAAAAGACGAATGAAAGAGGGCGAAGAAAAGGCAAATCTTTTTGAAAATCGTTTTAGAAGTGGGGGAGAGGAAAATGAGAGGCGAATGGCAAATAATGTAATGCAAGAGAAAAGAGTTTATGAAGGGTGTCGGTGTCAAAACCGGCGGATCTCAGGTAGGGGATCCCGAACTGTGCGTCTAAGGCTAATGGTAACAGGAGGCGGGGGACACAATGTTTACCCAGGTTCGGGCCCTCTCGATGGAGGTAATACCCTACTTCCTGCTTGATTGATCTTGATGATATGAGTATTACAAGAGTTGATCTACCACGAGATCGTAGAGGCTAAACCCTACAAGCTAGCCTATGATTATGATTGTTCTTGTCCTACGGACTAAACCCTCCGGTTTATATAGACACTGGAGGGGGCTAGGGTTACACAGAGTCGGTTACAGAGAAGGAGATCTACATATCTGAATTGCCAAGCTTGCCTTCCACGCAAAGGAGAGTCCCATCCGGACACAGGACGAAGTCTTCAATCTTGTATCTTCATAGTCCAACAGTCCAGCCAAAGTATATAGTCCGGTTGTCCGAGGACCCCCTAATCCAGGACTCCCTCAATAGCCCTTGAACTAGGCTTCAATGACGATGAGTCCGACGTGCAGATTGTCTTCGGCATTGCAAGGTGGGTTCCTTCTCCGAATACTCCCTAGAAGATCTTGAATATGAGGATCGTGTCCGGCTCTGCAAAACAAATTCCACATACCACCGTAGAGAGTACAATATTCCACAAATCTAATCTGCTGACAACCTTTCACAACGTGACATCACGCCACGGCCCGGTCATTATTCGAACCGTTTTTTTCAACCAGCTACTGCACATATCGCGGGGCGGTTTCCTTGGCACGTCTTGTCGAAGCAGAGATCATGTCCCCTTATCACGGGATTCTCATCAATACGGGTGTGGGTAACCCAACCGCGCCATCAATCGCGGCGCTTGGGGAATAAGCGATTTTACGGGGCAAGTGGGGAGGCGCACAGTTTCTACCGCCTTTATAAAGGGATAAGGATTCCTCTTTTTCACCCACGCCTTCTTCTTCCCCTGCCCATCCGTTCTCGCACGCTCGAGCTCTGGCGCCCAAGTTCTCACCTTCTCCGCAAAGCCATTCCAAACATGTCCGGAGCGGGAGGCAAGTGGATGGTCTCCTCCATTACGGAGGAGGACATTACGAAGCTCCGGGAAGCCGGATACCTGGCCGCAAACATTGCGCACCGGCTCCCAGATGCAGGGCAGATCATCCCTACTCCACATTGATGTATCCTCTTCGGATGGGTCTTTGGGCTAGTCGGCGATGAACAGTGATTCACTCACGACGGCCACCACCCCCCGGCCCGCGGACGACATCGAGGTGTTGTCTCAGAGGATACCAGACCATGGGGAGACAATTCTGGAGATGCCCCAAGGCGAAATCCCCGACACCGGGCACATGGGGAGGAAGACCCCCATGGATTCTGATGACGGGGGCCACAACAAGTTTGGCCCCCAGCCGGATACTGCGCCGAAACCTCCGGTGGTTTCGGATTCAGGCAAGCAGCCCCTCGCTAAGGGGAGCGAGCCGCCTGTGCCGATGACCTCTGTCCATCCAGAGGCATCAGACAACTTGCTGGAAGCGCTTCGGGGCGCTTCCATTGATGAAGAACATCGTACTCTTATGAGTACGTTGATCGAGAAGGTTCGGTCCGCCAAAAGCGGATTGATCGAAGCCTGCGCCAGCCTCCTAACAGGCTTTGAGGTAAATAATCAAATTTTGAGAAAATATCACAGCATACAGTAGCCCCTGATGCTCTGTTTGGTGTTCGGAAAGAAAGGCCGAACAGGGGATCAAATAACATCCACAGAGTCTAATAAGAGTATGTCTCACGTGAATAAGCAAAGGCCATCGCCTGGTCGATGAAGTTATGTACCTAGGGTAGGGTCATGGACCTGTCCAAGATACCTCCCAAGGACATCTCTAGAAGAATCACCTTTCAATCGACTCGAAGTGTTCCACTCGGATGCACTCAAGACACTCGACCATGAAGCCAACCACTCGACAGCCGGAGATCTAAAGTCACTCGCACGCCAACGGTCGGTCATTAAGTAGCTTTATGGTCATCATAGCACTTTATTTGTATGCTACCAAGAACGCCCGACCTTAATGTACCTTTAACCTGCATAAGCGAGGGCCGGAGGAGTCCGGCAAACTCTATATAAGCCACCCCCTCCTCAAGATCAAGGGTTCGCACTCGTAATTCATACACGATAATCCAAATGACCTTCTCCGGCTCGAGACGAGGGATATTACTTCCTCCGAGAAGGGCCTGAACTCGTAAAACTCGTGTGTATACAACTACTCCATAGCTAGGATCTTGCCTCTCCATTCCTACCCCCCTACATTACTGTCAGACTTAGAACCACGGCAGTTGGCGCCCACCTTGGGGCAGGTGTCTTAGCGGCTTGTTGGAGAAGTTGCAGTTTTTCCGATCCCCTTCATCATGGTTTCAGGCGGAGGTTTGGCTGAGGGCCGCGAGATCCGTCTCGGCGCGCTCGTGTTCATCACCGATGACTCCGCTTGGCTTCAGGAGGCACCACTCGACGTCGACGCGCTCCGCGTTTGCGGGGCAACGCACTTTCGCGCGTGCATCCTTGGCATCCTCTTGTGGCAGTCGTCGACCCAGTATCGGTCGGCTCCCTTGGCGTCCTCCCTCCCTGTTGCCCGCCGGCACAAGCGTTCCGGTCGGTCGAGGCTTCAGCGGTGGGTGAGGCACGCGGTGGCTTGCCAGTCGGCCACCCCCCAAGTCGCGGCGATCGAGCCCGACGAATCTCTCTACGGCCTGTTCGACCTGTCGACTGGCTCCGCAGAGACTGCATCCGAGTGCGACAGCAGTGATCCAGCGACGGAAGTCCTGATGGTCGATGGACCACGCAGTCCTCCCAGCTTTCCCCACACTGATGGTGGCGACGGCGGAGGCGCTCCGTCGCATGCCCATGAAGAGTACCTCCCCGAGCCCCTCACTTCGCTGCAGAGGGAGGAACTTAGCCGCCGGTACATGGATGCACTTCACACTCCTATCGTTGGAGAAACCCCCGAGGCCCGTGCCTTGGACGCGCAGGCCAATAACTTGGTTGAGCGACTCGACCGAGAATATCCAGCGAGCACTTGATGAACGAGCGCGACAACGGGTCCCAGCATCCAGTCGACGTCAGCTCTTTCAGACGCCGACTCAGGTATATCGAACTCCGATTCAAAATTTAGCAGTTGCAGCCCGTATAGCAGAGTCGATTCAGCCTTCCCAGTCCGAGGCTGTCAGAGGTTTGTTGCAGATCAGAGCATTACTCCAGGCAGCAGGAGACCAGAATTCAGTTGTATCACAGTCGCGGAATAGGATCCACAGCAAATCCGTTGTTGCAGATACAGTTCAGTCGGCTCACAGCCCAAGATCGCCCCCGAGGCGTGAGGGGCGTGAAGACCGGCGAGATCAGTATAGGAACCATGAGCAGTATGATCACCAACTCGATCGCGATATCGACGTCGAGTGCCCACCCCTCCCCCAAGGAGTGGGTCATACGTGCCTCGACAGCAGGATGACAGACGCCCTCACGGTCTTTGGGCGAAGGATTCCGGTCGACCCGAGAACCAGGCTTTGATTCGAGATCCATTCTCGTTCAGGGTTTGGTCGACAGGAACATAGCTCACCGAGGAGGTCATGACAGAGATGCACCCACCAGCAGCAGAGTGCACATCTCAGTACCAGAGTGCTTCAGCAGAGCCATCAGGGCCGCAGTGATTCCTCCCAACTTTAGGTTGGCGACTGGAGTCAGTAAGTTCACTGGTGAGTCCAAACCTGATACTTGGCTTGAGGACTACTGAGTGGCTGTTTAGATTGGCGATGGCAATGATGAAGTGGCCATGAAACACCTGCCTTTATGTTGGAGGGCTCGGCCAGAGCGTGGCTGAACCAGTTAGCACCCAGAAGCATTTACACTTGGGAAGATCTTTCCCGAGTGTTTGTCAGAACATTTGAAGGGACCTGCGAGCGACCAGCAGGGTTGACTGAATTGCAATCTTGAATGCAGAAGACAAATGAAACTTTGAGGGATTACATCCAGAGATGGATCACATTGCATCACACAGTGGAGAATGTGTCGGATCACCAGGCAGTTTGTGCCTTCAAGGAAGGCGTTAAATCTGAAGAACTGAATCTGAAATTGGTCGAGCCGAGACATGTCTCTGAGTCGAATGATGGAGACTGCCACCAAGTATGCTAATGGTGAAGAGGAGGATTGGCTCCGGAGTGGCAAGCACAAGTCAGTCGCTCATGAAACTGGAGGAAATTCCAGCGGAAAGCCGAGCCAGCTGCTCCTGGAGAAGCCTTGGCCGTGACTCAAGGAAAGCTTAAGGGGAAGCCCAAAGGGCCTTGGAACCCCAAGAAAGTGAAAGATCAAGACGGAAATGATGTATTGGACTTGCCATGCCACATTCACACAAAGAAAGATGAAGAGGGTAAACTCATTTACCCAAAGCATACCACTCGACAGTGTCGGCTCTTGATCCAGAAGTTCCAGGGGAAACAGTCCAAAGATAAGGAAAAGGAGTCGGACAAAGTGGAAAACAAGGAAGATAGTGATGATGGATACCCCCAGGTCAATTCCACCCTGATGATTTTTGCTGACGTTGAAAGCAAAAGTCGATTGAAAGTTATCAACCGAGAGGTGAATATGGTCGCTCGGCGACACCCGTTATTTGAAATGGTCTCAGATCGCCATCACATTCGACCGGTCGATCACCCGACGACATTGCCACCCCGGGAGGCAAGCTTTGATGGTCGACCCAATTGTCGAAGGCACTCGATCGACTAAAGTTTTGATGGATGGTGGCGGTGGTGCGTGATATACCGTATGCGAGACGTTGAAAGGATGGGCATTCCGATGTCGTGCTCAATACCGAGAACATGAGTTTCCATGGAGTCATTCACGGAAAGAAGGCTGAGTCACTCGGTCGATTGCTCTTGATGTGGTTTCGGGACTCCAAGAATTTCCGCAAAGAAAAGTTGATGTTTGAAGTCGTGGATTTCCAGAGTGCTTATCATGCTATTCTGGGAAGGCCAGCGTATGCACGTTTCATGGCTTGACCATGTTATGTATACCTTAAACTGAAGATGCCAGGTCCCAAAGGTGTGATCACTGTCACCGGGAATCGGAAGAAAGCGGAAGAGTGTTTTCAGAAAGGCTCAAAGATCGCCGATGCTCAGATGGCAGTGGTAGAGTTGTAGGAATACCAGAAAAGTGCAGACCCGAGTGATTTGTTGTGAGCCAAGAAGCCCGCTACGGAATCAGCGTTTCAGTCGTCCGGCGAGACAAAGCCGATTCACATTCACCCGACCGATCCCAATGCTGCTCCGACTCACATCTCAACAACACTCGACTCCAAATAGGAAGAAGCGCTCACCCAGTTCCTCCGTGAGAACTGGGACATCATCGCATGGAATCCTTCTGACATGCCAGGTGTTCCTAGGGAACTGGCTGAGCATCGTTTACGAGTCAACGCGAAAGTAAAACCGGTCAAGGAACATCTTCGACGGTCCGCCGTACAGAAGAGAAAAGCAATCGGTGAAGAAGTAGCTCGACTCCTTGCAGCGGAGTTTATCCGAGAGATTTACCACTCTGAGTGGCTCGCCAATGTTTTCATGGTCCCCAAGAAGGACAATTCACTTCGCATGTGCATTGACTTCAAACATATCAATCGGGCTTGCCCGAAAGATCATTTTCCTCTCCCCCGCATCGACCAGATAGTCGACTCAACTGCGGGATGTGAACGCCTGTCTTTTTTAGACGCCTATTCCGGTTACCATCAGATCCGTCTGTATGGACCCGACGAGATCAAAATAGCTTTCATCACTCCAATCGGGTGCTTCTGTTATGTTACCATGCCATTCGGCCTAAAGAATGCCGGAGCCACGTTCATGAGGATGATTCAGAAGTGTTTGCTCACTCAAATCAAACGGAATGTGGAAGCGTACATGGATGATATTGTGGTCAAGTCAAGGAAGGGTTCCGACCTACTGACTGACCTTGCTGAAACTTTTGCCAATCTCAGGAGGTATGATATCAAGCTTAATCCATCAAAGTGTACATTCGGAGTTCCTGGCGGAAAGTTACTCGGTTTTCGCTTCGAACGAGGAATCGATGCCAACCCAGAAAGTTGGTACTATACTCAATGAAACGTCCCGTGCGTGTGCACGATGTCCGAAGCTTCTTGGTTGCTTGGCGCTTTAAGTTGATTCATTTCTCGTCTCGGTGAAAAGGCATTGCCTCTTTACCGACTGATGAAGAAGTCAGACAAGTTCGAGTGGACTCCTGAAGCTGATGCAGCGTTTGCAGAGCTAAAAACTCTGCTCTCCACCCAGCCGGTGCTTGCTACCCCAATCAGCAAAGAGCCTTTGCTGCTTTACATTGCAGCCACGGGACAAGTTGTCAGTACAGTACTTACGGTCGAGCGGGAAGAAGAGGGAAAAGCCTTTAAAGTTCAGCGCCCAGTATATTATGTTTCTGAAGTTTTAACTCTGTCAAAGCAAAGATATCCTCATTATCAGAAGCTTGTATATGGGATTTATATGACCACGAAGAAGGTTGCACATTACTTCTCTGACCATTCCATTACAGTTGTCAGCGACGCTCCATTGTCAGAGATTCTGCACAACAGAGATGCAACTGGTCAAGTGGCAAAATGGGCGATTGAACTCCTTCCCCTAGATATCAAGTTTGAGGCAAAGAAAGCCATCAAGTCCCAAGCAATAGCAGATTTCGTCACCGAGTGGATTGAACAACAACCGTCGACTCAAGTTCACTCGGAGCACTGGACCATGTTCTTTGATGGTTCTAAGATGCTGAATGGTTCCGGTGCTGGGGTAGTGTTAGTTTCCCCCCGAGGAGATAAGCTCATATATGTTCTCCAAATTCACTTTGATTCCTCCAACAACAAAGCAGAATATGAAGCACTTTTGTATGGGTTGCGTATGGCCATTTCACTCGGCGTCTGTCGCCTCATGGTCTCTGGCGACTCAGATTTGGTGGTTAATCAAGTGATGAAGGAGTGGGACGTCAAGTCCGCCATGACTGGTTATTGCAATGCAAAGGAGAAAGCTAGAGAAGAAATTCGAGGGGTTAGAGCTTCATCATATACCCCGATCGAAAAATCAAGCAGCTGATGATTTGGCAAAATAGGTTCCAAGAGAGAAGCCATTCCCAGCAATGTGTTTTTGGAACACATCCACACACCATCAGTTCAAGAGGATCCTTTCACTGAAGAAGCTCCGCAACCAAAAAGTGACACGGATCCGACTGAGGTTGAGGTTCGGTGTGGTCGATTCGATCATGGAAGTCTTGGTCATCACTCCCGATGGACGGTGCCGTACATCGCGTACATCCTAAGGAAAGAACTCCCAGAGAATGAAGAAGAGGCTCGACGGATCGTCCGTCGATCCAAGGCCTTTCTTGTGATAAAGGGACAGCTTATACAGGAAAGCGATCGAGTCGGTCAGAAGTGTATAACGCCAGAAGAAGGTCAACTAATTCTTGACGATATCCACTCGGGGACCTGTGGTCATCATGAGTCCTCTCGGACCATTGTGGCTAAAGCATACCGGCGGGATTTTCTTGCCAAGAGCAAATGAAATGGCGAAAGAGATAGTCGACAAATGTGAAGGATGTCGGTTCTACTCAATATGTCACACAAACCGCGTCAGCCTTTGAAGACCATTCCACTTGTCTAGCCCTTCGCTGTTTGGGGATTGATATGATTGGACCATCGAGAACTGGCAGAGCGGCTTCACTCATGTGCTAGTGGCAGTCGACAAGTTTACTAAATGGATTGAAGCTAAGCCTATCAAGAATCTCGATGCTTGCACTGCTATCAGTTTCATCAGAGAGTTGATATTCAGATATGGAGTTCCGCATAGAATCATCACTGATAATGGGTCAAACTTCAATTCTGACAAGTTCAGAGCCTTTTGCGCCTCTCAAGGCACACGGGTCGACTACGCTTCAGTCGCTCACCCCCAGTCGAATGGACAAGCGGAAAGAGCAAACGGTCTAATTCTCAAAGGACTGAAACCCCGACTGATGCGCGATCTCAAGCACGCAGCAGGCGCATGGGTCGACGAACTTCCATCAGTTCTTTGGGGATTGAGGACCACCCCTAACCGGTCAACTGGACGAACTCCATTCTTTCTGGTCTATGGAGCTGAAGCAGTTCTGCCGAGTGACTTGCTTCACAATGCACCCCGAGTCGAGCTCTACTCTGAAGATGAAGCAGAACAAGCCCGGCAGGATGCAGTCGACCTCCTAGAAGAGGAAAGAGAGATGGCCCTGATCCGATCGACTATCTATCAACAAGACTTGTGTCGATTCCATGCCAGAAATGTGAAGAGTCGAGCCTTCCAAGAAGGAGATTTGGTCCTCCGAGTAGATCAACAGAAACCACACAAGCTCGCTCCCACTTGGGAAGGCCCCTTCATCGTCACCAGAGTTCTCCACAATGGAGCGTACCATCTTTACAATGTCGATCGCTGATTGATGAGCCACGAGCTTGAATGCGAGCTGCTCCGCCCCTTTCATACTTAAGTACTCACTCGGATGAGATGTAATAAGAAATACCTTTGTAGTTTATTTATCAAAGACAAGAGTGTTATAATTTTCCCAGTGATTGTTGTTGCTTTTGTTTACATGAGAAACCCCCCAGTGGGTAGCTTAGCTGCGAATCCGTTTCGCCTAAGTTTGTAAAAAAAAATTCCTACCGAGTGGTGAGCCAGCCTCTCACTCGGAGGCTTAGCTGCAAATCCGTTTCGCCTAAGTTTAAAAAGAATCCTACCGAGTGGTGAGCCAGCCTCCCACTCGGGGGCTTAGCTGCAGTCCAAGTACTCGCCTAAGTTTAAAAAATCATACCGAGTGGTGAACCAGCCTCCCACTCGGGGGCTTAGCTGCAGTCCAAGTACTCGCCTAAGTTTAAAAAATCCTACCGAGTGGTGAGCCAGCCTCCCACTCGGGGCTTAGATGTAGTCCAGTACTCGCCTAAGTTTGAGAAATCCTACCGAGTGGTGAGCCAGCCTCCCACTCGGGGGCTTAGCTGCAGTCCAGTACTCGCCTAAGTTTGAGAAATCCTATCGAGTGGTGAGCCAGCCTCCCACTCAGGGGCTTAGCTGCAGTCCAGTACTCGCCTAAGTTTGAGAAATCCTACCGAGTGACGAGCAATCCTCTCACTCGGGGGCTTAGCTGCAGTCCAAGTACTCGCCTAAGTTCAAAAAATCCTACCGAGTGGTGAGCCAGTCTCCCACTCGGGGGGCTTAGCTGCAGTCCAGTACTCGCCTAAGTTTGTGAAATCCTACCGAGTGACGAGCAATCCTCTCACTCGAAGGCTTAGCTGCAGTCCAAGTACTCGCCTAAGTTTGAAAATACTACCGAGTGACGAGCAATCCTCTCACTCGGGAGCTTAGCTGCAGTCCAGTACTCGCCTAAGTTTGAGAAATCCTACCGAGTGACGAGCAATCCTCTCACTCGGAGGCTTAGCTGCAGTCCAAGTACTCGCCTAAGTTTGAAAAATCCTACCGAGTGACGAGCAATCCTCTCACTCGGGGGCTTAGCTGTAGTCCAGTACTCGCCTAAGTTTGAGAAATCCTACCGATGACGAGCGATCCTCTCACTCGGAGGCTTAGCTGCAGTCCAAGTACTCGCCTAAGTTTGAGAAATCCTACCGAGTGAAGAGCAATCCTCTCACTCCGAGGCTTAGATGCAGTCCAGTACTCACCTAAGTTCGAGAACATACCGATCCGCAAGGACGACGAGGTGCAGGTCGACTGCTACCTTCTCCTTTGGAGCTGCGCCACAAGTACAACGTGTGCTCCATCCCGATCTGCAAGGACGACGAGGTGCAGGTCGACTGCTACCTTCTCCTTTGGAGCTGCGCCACAAGTACAACGTGCATTCCATCTTGATCCGCAAGGACGACGAGATGCAGGTCAACTGCTACCTTCTCCTTCGGAGCTGCGCCACAAGTACAACGTGTGTTCCATCCCAATCCGCAAGGACGACGAGGTGCAGGTCGACTGCTACCTTCTCCTTCGGAGCTGCACCACAAGTACAACGTGTGCTCCATCCCGATTCGCAAGGACGACGAGGTGCAGGTCGACTGCTACATTCTCCTCAGAGCTGCATCTCAAACACAAAGACTATTCCGAGTGAAGAACAAAGTCCACTCGAAGGCAAATGCAAGCATATTCAGAAGTAAAGCAAGTTCAGATAAATCTTAAAGGTTCCAAACCGCATATCAAAGAACTCGGGCTCTCAGCCTGAAGGAGTTTAACGGTTACAAAATACACTCGGCATTCCGAGGCAAATTTAAGGTGAGGCATAAAAGTTTGTTCACTCCACGGGAGGAGGACTGGCAGGCTCGACGAACTCGTCCAGGTCGACACCATCGGCGATCCAAGTGGCAGCAGCAATGAAAGTCTCCATAAAGGATCAGAAATCGTGCTTCTTGGTGTTAGCGACCTTGATTGCTGCCAGCTTATCTTCTCGCGCCTCTTTACAGTGGACATGAACCAAAGACAGAGCCACATCAGCACCGCACCAAGCAGAAGACTTCTTCACTCCTGCACTCGACCAAGGATCTCGTTAAGTCGAGTCATCAGAGACACGAGGTCGTTCTGGAGTGTTGCCCTCGGCCAAAGTGCTGTGTCGATCCGCGACGTGACGACTTTCAGTCGAGCCAAATAGTCAACAACGCCGTCGATACGGGATTCTAGTCGGAGCAGGTTCATAGCAGTTTCGTCCTTCACGGGAGAATTGATGGGGTCCAAATTTGGTTCGATTCGCCCAGTCTCCTCCTCGAAGTCTCTGCAAAACTCTGCATGCACAGTCCAAGGATGAGTCAATATTCGTATGCCGAGCCAACAAAGATGAACCAGTCGGAACGGGATATGTACCTTCAAGCTTGATGAATAACTTCTTGGCGAGGCTCCTCAGATAGCTTTCCAGATCATCCCTCCTGCGAGCGATGCCTTCCATCTTCTCGTTCAGGTCAACCTTGTCCTTCTTCAAGCGGGTTACCTCCTTGTTGGCTTCGTTCAGAGCAGATTTTATCTTCGCGTTCTCTTCCTGCAATTTGCCGACTGAAGCCAGCTTCTGTTCAGCCAGAGCAGTTTTGTCATCAGCCTTCTTCTGTGCAGCAGGCAGATCTTGATCCTTCTTTGCCAGAGCCTGGTTCAGTTTTTCTGAAAAGAAATGATGCTTGGTTCAGAAAGAGCAGAATGAAATCCAGGTCTAAGACAAACCAGTCGTCAAAGCTTCCTTACCATTGGCATCATCTTTGGCCTTCTGCAGCTCTGACCTGGCCAACTCCATGTCAAGGTTGAGTTGAATTTGCTGCTTTCCAAGTCGGCAAAGCGAGCTCCAAGGTCACAAGATTTCTGCAATCAGAGAGGATGGGTTATTTTACAGAGAAAAACGACAAAGACAATAAATACTAAGACTACGGTCGACTGCCCGCAGTCCACCATAGTCTCGGGGACTACACCCAGTGGGTGCACTTAGCGTGCCCCCACTGGTTTAGTTAACACTCGACGAGACCTTTTCGGTGCGAGTGTATATATGTAAAAAAAGAAGAAAGATAGCAACAAACAAGTTCTTCAGACCATAGTCGACTGCCAGCAGTCGACCACGGTCTCGGGGACTACACCTAGTGGGTGCACTTAGCGTGCCCCCACTGGTTCAGTTTACACTCGACATGGCTGCACTGCATAGAGTGAAGGAATTAAAATGTCAACTCAAGACTATAGTCGACTGCCCGTAGTCCACCGTAGTCTCGGGGACTACACCGAGTGGGTGCACTCAGCGTGCCCCCACTAGTCCAAAACTTCAATAACAAAAATTCAGCTCAAAGTATGGATTTGCTCAGTGACAAGTCGAAACACCCAGTGGGTGTACAGATGCAAAGATCCTTGGAAAGAGAGTTTTCATGTATCATATCCTAACAGAGCAAGCCAAGAAAACCAGTCGACGTGCTGCTAACCTGAACATTGCTTTGGAGAGCCGAGCTGGCATCATAGGCGTCCTGACTGACATCCCGCACCATCTTCATCTTCTCCATCATAATACCTGCTTGGCGTATGGCTTCCTTGGCAGCATTCACTTCGCCCTCCGGGACGGATGGGTAGCAAAACTGAAGGTGGATCAGCAGGAGCTTGAGCAATCGATGAAGAAGGCCGAGCACTCGACGATTGGTACGGCGAAGGTAATGAAGCCGATTGACATCACCAGCGCCCCGAACGATCGGTTCAGCTATCGGCGCCGATTGTGGCACCTTGTCTCGCAGGAGTTTTCCTATTTTTCCTCGTCAAAGGCCTCTCGAGCTCTTCATCGTCATCGTCGGAGAGGTCAATAACGTTGGGAGCTATTCAAAGATCATCGCCAAAATTGCATCACCCAATGGTATATAATACGCTTGAGTCGACCAAATAAAGATAGAACGACGTAAATCGCATCAGATTGGAGGTGATCTGCATCCTCCATTGCCTCATCTTCATCCCCGTAAGCTGAAGTCCCTAAGTAGCAGTGCTGCCGGCCCAAAGTTTATCCGGTCAAATCAAGGAAAAATAAACAGACAGAGCGCCGAGTGAATACAAAGGAGACACTCATGCGAAGCGGACGGGATGTCAATCTTAATCTTCGCAACGCCTTCCGAGGCCTTTGCACCGCAACTTTGGGCTGCTTTGACGCTTTTTCGGTCGGAGCCGGTGAGGACGCCCGAGGGCGCTTTGAAGACGGGCCACCGAGCAATCGCCACGGGCACTCGGCGGTCTTGGTCGAGCTTGATCGCCTCTCCTCACGAGGAGGTGACTCGGCTTCTTCTTCGCCGCTGAGTCGCCACTTTCTCGCTCTCCTCTCCGTCGAATGCCGCCGCCACTCGCCGCCGCCTCCCCTTCCTGGTCTTGCTCTTGCTCCCCGTTGGGCATTGAGTACATTTCGAGAAGAGCCTGGCAGAAAAAACAAGCAGAACAAAAGTCAATCGACGGAGCATAAATAGCTACATGGTTAAAATTACAATCGGAAACTCAGAGTTGAACCTTGTCCGGTACGTTGGATTGGTCGAGTGGAGGAATTCTCCTGGCTCCCCTAGGGTTGTCTTTGTTCCCAGTGATGCTCGTCAGTCACCCCTCCAGCGTGGCATCCTCGACCTCCTCCGGGTGGATCCGAGTGGTGTCCTCAGTGCCCGAATACATCCACATCGGATGGTCTCGAGCTTGAAGTGGCTGGATGCGTCGGCGAAGGAAGACCTCCAAGAGATCCATACCAGTCACCCCGTCACGGATAAGCTGGACAACACATTCGACCAGTACCTTAACCTGCGCCTTCTCTTCCGGAATCACTTTCAAAGAGGAGGGCTTCCTCACTCGGTCCAGAGAAAAAGGAGGAAGTCTGGTCGACTGCCCTGGCGTCGGCTGGTCTTTGCAGTAAAACCAGGTCGGCTGCCATCCACGGACCGAGTCGGGTAAGATCATGGCCGGGAAAGAACTTTTCCCTCTCATCCGAACCCCAAGACCCCCGCACATCTGAATCACTTGTGTTCTCTCGTCACTCGGATTGGCCTTTTTCACCGTCTGGGAGCGACAGGTGAAAATGTGCTTGAAAAGGCCCCAATGAGGCCGACAACCCAAGAAATTCTCGCACAAAGACACGAAAGCGGTGAGATACACGATTGTGTTGGGTGTGAAGTGGTGGAGTTGTGCCCCAAAGAAATTCAGAAATCCCCGAAAGAAAGGGTGAGGGGGCAAAGAAAACCCACGGTCGACATGGGTGGCGAGGAGAACGCACTCACCCTCCCGAGGCTGCGGCTCAGACTCCTACCTCGGAAGTCGCGCCGATCCGCGGGGATCAGTCCTCCATCGACCAGGTCGTCGAGGTCTTCTTGACGATCTTCAGCGGATCCATCGCTCGATCCAGCCCTTCGCGAGCCGCCTCGATGAAGATCCGCCTCTCCGGTCGTCTTCCCTTCGCCCTTCGCCGTCGCTTTCTTCGCCCGCCTGTGGTCACCGTCTTTCTTTCCCCATCGTCACCGCGAGACGCGCCGCGACGCAGCAGCGGCACTGGACGAAAGCAGCCTTGGCGGATAAGTCCGAGGAAGAGAGGAGGAAATGAGAACGCGACTGCTCAAAAACCCCGTCCGCGCCTTATATGAGGTTACTTCCGAAAGGATCGACTTGTAGGCCCGGCGATCTGTCAAATCTCAAGAATAGCGCACAAGACGATACGTGGCGAAAAAGGTGGTGCGGAGATCGAGGCGTCCCTGCCTTATCCCATCCAATTACTGCGGCCTCCTCCGCCCCGCGCGCTTCCCGAAATTCGAATCCCACGAAATCCGCGAGCTACAGAACAACTTGTCAGACGGAAGATCTCCTCCGCTCTTTCACTCGGAGCTCTTCAAGTAAAGAAACTCACTCGACGGAAACAAAGAATGGATCAAGGCGACTGAAAAAGAAGTTGGTATCGTCACCTAGGTTCATTGATCCAGAGCAAGCTATACTCGTAGCATGAAAAATCGGTCGGAAGTGTGCTCAACTCCTTCCCCACTCAAACCTCGATCCATTCGGGGGCTAATGACGAAGCTATGTACCTAGGGTAGGGTCATGGACTTGTCCAAGATACCTCCCAAGGACATCTCTAGAAGAATCACCTTCAATCGACTCGAAGTGTTCCACTCGGACAGACTCAAGACACTCGACCATGAAGCCAACCACCGACAGCCGGAGATCTAAAGTCACTCGCACGCCAACGGTCGGTCATTAAGTAGCTTTTATGGTCATCATAGCACGTTATTTGTGGTGTTACGAAGAACGCCCGACCTTAATGTACCTTTAACCCTGACATCGAGGAGGGAGGGTCCGCGAATTCTATATAAGCCACCCCCTCCTCAAGATCAAGGGTTCGCACTCGTAATTCATACACGCATAATCCGATCGACCGCCTCCGGGCCCGAGACGAGGGCTATTACTTCCTCCGAGAAGGGTGCGAACTCGTAAAACTCGTGTGTATACAACTACTCCATAGCTAGGATCTTGCCTCTCCATTCCTACCCCCTACATTCTTGTCGGACTTAGAACCAGACACTGGCGCTGCCCAAGACTGGAGGAGTCTCGATCAAGCGGGACCTGGAGCGGAACGAGGAAGAGCTCGGCCTCATGAAGAGGTAGCTCGAAGAAAACAAAGGTACACCATGCCCCGTCTGTATGTCATATAAAGGAAAAATTGTTGATGCTAATAGAAGCGTCATAAATTTTAATAGGGGCCACGACTGAAGTGGCGATCCTTAAGAAGGTGCTGTCTGAGGCCGAAGACAAAGCGGCCAAGGAGCGCACCGAGCGCGAGAAACAAGCTCGGGTTGACGAGGTCCAGCAGGAGATCTAGGATTTCGTCAAAAAATACGAGTCCTTGGAGCGTGACTCCAAGACGCAAGAGTCCGAGCTTGCGAAGGCCCTCCAGAGCGCACAAGATGCCAAGGCCGAATCCCAAAAGGCCCTCCAAGAGATTCAGGCAGCCAAGAAGATAGCGGCGGGTAAGGCATTCATTATGCAAAGCAAGCATGTGAAGGAGACTTTCCTTTTACTTTCCCGAATTCGGAGCTCTCCAGGAGCGTTCACATATCTGCCGCGCAGCATATCGGATGCCGCGGAGTTCTACCGGGCCGAAGAAGGGAGCTCAACGGAGAAGTTGTTCTGGTCTCAATATACTGGGACCGAACATCTGATGCCCTTGAGCGACCAGCTGAAGCAACTGGTCGAACTGCACAAGGCGGCCGAACTGGCCATGGAGGACCTCATAGTCCGGCTATGGCCTGGCGAGCCCCTGCCTAGCAGCTACTTCGGCCTTGTAGAGCGGTTGGTAAGTGCCTGTTCGCGGCTTAAAGTCATTAAGCGGTCAGTCTGCATTGAAGGTGCACGCAGGGCCTTCGCCCGCGTGGAAGTGCACTGAGCGAAGATGGATGCCGAGAAGCTAGTGACGGAGGGGCCGCCGAAGGGCAAGGAGTGTCGCCGCCCCGAAAAGTATTATGATTGTGTTTTGAAGGGTGCCCGCCTTGTGGCGGAGGAATGTACTAAGGATGTAATATTTGAATGAATGTACTCATGTGATCCTGTAATATGAAAACAAGTTCATGTGCGCTATATAACGCTTGTTAATTTAAAATATTACCTTCTGTGCGGCCTTTTGTAAAGTCTGAGAGTTGGCCAGTCGTCGGCTTCTGCCCCCATGTAACTAGCACTGGGGTGTTCGGGATAAATCTAAACACTCTTTATCCAATTTTTTTGGTCCTTTAAGGAGGTGTTTAGCGCAGCGGACAAGGCAATCGGACTATACAACTTTATCACTCTCACTTAGCCATAGAAGTCTACAATTTTAAATTTTGGCGAAGCCCCTAGTATTCGGAAGGCCGAACTTGGGGCGCTATACACGCCTAAATCGTACAAGGCCGATTCCTTGCCCGAAGCGGAAAAAATCTTTAAGGATTGAGACCTCTTGAACAGCGACCAGCTCTCGCCGCATCATGACAGTCAGTTTTCGGCTTTCTCTACTGAGGTGCTCGTCCGGAAGAACCGGGACACAATCGCAGTAGTTCTCCCTGTGCTACCTTAGCCGATATAGCGGAACGTAAGGCACCAAAACATGGGAGCCGGGCAAACCCAACTATTGACCCAAGACATGATTCGGAGCTGATGCATATAGTGATATAAGTTCGGGGTGCCGCACTGTCGAAAGTGTTCGGACTTTTCTTGCCATGTTATGGGGTACACTGAAGCCCCTGGCGGACTGAATGTACCAGAATGTACGGGTGCAATTTGTAATAAATAAACAGTCAAGGAAAAAGATGAAGAAATATAATAATAAGCTAATGTTGTACAATATTTTCCATTGTTATTTAAATAATACGTCAAAGCGTATGTCTACAGGTGGTGCGATAAGCAAAATAGGACTATTTGACATGTCCTTAACCAAAAGCGAGCTGCGTGTGGGTATGTAAAACAGGTATAGCGGTCGATAGCAGAGACCACCTGGGGATTCCCTTGTACGCCAAAACTTCTTGTCTCCTTGGTGTTTCTATCCCGTTGTGGGTCCGATAGTCGGACTATTAGAAGAGCCTCCCGAAAAATAAGGACCTGAAGAGAAAAGGTGTGAAGATATACGGATCCTGGGGCGGTTGAGCCGCATTGTGGACCGTGTCATAGCCGTGCCTCTGCCTCTGCCCATGGTATTTTGAGTGCGTAGTTATGTACGCATGGCGCGAATTTCGCCACTTGATTGGGACTAGGACGGAGGCCGAATTGCTAGGCAAGCTCTAGACGTGTTGGACGATCCTGTTGCAGGGTATTCCGGACTCGCTTGACGATGTCCGGGGGCTTTATCGCCAAATTGGCAGTCTGCCTAAGAAGGCTGCTTTGTACTTCGGTTGCGAGGGCCGCAGTGTGCTCCTCCGTACGGAGCGAGCGCTCTGTGTTTCCATTAACTGTTATAACCCCGCGAGGTCCTGGCATTTTGAGCTTGAGGTATGCATAATGTGGTACCGCATTGAATCTGGCGAATGCGGTTCGTCCGAGCAGCGCGTGATAGCCACTGCGGAAGGGGACGATATCAAAGATTAACTCCTCGCCGGAAGTTGTGCGGAGATCCGAAGACCACTTCCGTGTGTGATTGAGCCCGTGCAATGTGCCTCTACACTGGTATGACACCTTTAAAGGTGGTTTTTGTGGGTTTGATCCTTGAGAGGTCGATGCCCATTTTGCACATCAGATCCTCGATAGAGCAGGCTCAGTTGCTGCCACCGCCCATAAGGACTCGTGTGAGGTGGAATCCACAATGATGGGGTCAAGGACCAATGTGGCGTAACCGCCATGACGGATACTGGTAGGATGGTCCCTGCGATCGAAAGTGATCGGACAAGAAGACCATGGGTTGAACTTTGGGGCGACTGGCTCCATCGCATAGACGTCCCTTAGTGCACGCTTCCATTCCCGCTTGGGAATATGGGTTGTGTATATCATGTTCACCGTTTTCACTTGGGGAGGAAATTTCTTCTGTCCTCCTGTGTTCGGCGGCCGGGGCTCCTCGTTGTCATTGCTATGCAGCCCCTTTTCCTTGTTTTCAGCATTCAACTTGCCGGCCTGTTTGAACACCCAGCATTCACTATTGGTGTGGTTGGCTGGTTTATCGGGGGTGCCGTGAATTTGACACGAGCGATCGAGTATGCGGTCCAAACTGGATGGGCCTGGATTATTTCTTTTGAATGGCTTTTTCCGCTGACCGGACTTAGAGCCACTGAATCCGGCATTGACTGTCGTGTCTTCGGCGTTGTCGCCATTGTTGGGACGCTTGTGTCTGTTGCGTCGTGGCTTGCCGTTGCTATCTTTGGCATCTGTAGTGCTAGGATTTCTTGATGTGTTGTTGTTGCAAGCCAGCCAGCTGTCCTCGTCCGCACAAAAGTGGGTCATGAGTGTCATGAGGGCTGCCATGGACTTCGGCTTCTCTTGGCCGAGGTGTCGGGCGAGCCACTCGTCATGGATGTTATGCTTAAAGGCCGCTAAGGCTTCGGCGTCTGGACAGTCGACGATTTGGTTCTTTTTAGTTAGGAACCGAGTCCAGAATTTCTTGGCTGACTCTCCGGGCAATTGGGTTATGTGACTTAAGTCATCAGCATCCGGTGGTCGCACATAAGTGCCCTGGAAGTTATCAAGGAATGCGTCTTCCAAGTTCCCTCAACTACCAATGGAGTTTGCCGCAGGGCTATTCAGCCAATGTCGAGCCGGTCCTTTGAGTTTTAGTAGGAGGTACCTGATGGCATGTAGATCATCACCGTGGGCCATGTGAATGTGGAGGAGGAAATCTTCAATCCATACCGCGGGGTCTGTTGTACCATCATATGATTCAATGTTCACGGGTTTAAACCCTTCTGGGAATTCATGATCCATTACTTCATCAGTGAAGCATATGGGGTGTGCGGCGCCTCTATGTCGGGCTACATCACGACGCAGTTCAAATGAGTCTGGTCTGTTGTATTCGGCCCGGCCGGATTTGCTTTTAGTATATCCGGCGTGACGGTCATCGTCACGCGTTGGGGCGCGCCCCCGTGATCCGTAGATCGATCTTGTCTGTCCTGCTTTGTTTTCCAATACATCTCGCAGGTCCTGCGTGTAGCCCCGGGCCTTGGTGTTTTTGAGTGATTGGCGACGGGGTGCGGACTAGTGTTCGAGCTGATATGCCGTTTTGTCTCGGCCACGAGGTGGTCGGTCAGCCGCATACTGCGCTGGTAGTGTGGGCTTTAATGCCTCCTCCTCAAGTTGAGGTAGCGACCTGCTCTTTGGGTAACTTTTGGTTGGGCGCTCGAGTCCGTATTCCTCGGCTGCCAGGACCTCAGTCCATCTATCAGTTAGTAGATCTTGATCAGCTTGAAGTTGCTACTATTTTTTCTTCAGGATTTTTGCAGTGGCTATAAGCCGGTGCTTGAAGCGCTCCTGCTCGACGGGATCCTCAGGCACGATGAATTCTTTGTCACCGAGGCTCACCTCGTCTTGGGAGAGGGGCATGTAGTTGTCGTCCTCTGATTCTCCATCCATTTCCTGTTCCTTAGGGCTAGCTTGCCCATCCTCCCGTTCAGCCTGCTCGAAGCCTGGCTGGGCGGGATTGTTTTCGTCTTCGGCACTATCCGGATTGCTATCGTCTCTTGTGCCGGTATCGCTATTTTTGCTATGGCGGGGCTTAGAGCGGCGCCTATGACGCCGGTGCTTAGATTGCTTCTCAAGGGGATTGTCCTCCGTTGCCTCACCGTCGTCGCCTTCTTTGGGCGTGTCCACCATATAAATATCATATGATGAGGTGGCTTTCCAGCGCCCTGTGGGCAGTGGTTCCTGTTCTTCTCTTGCATCGTCATCCATAGCGTCGATGTCTTTGGAGTTGACGTCAAGTATGTCGATTAAGTCGTCGATAGTGGCTATTAAGTGGGTGGTGGGTGGGGAACGAATTTCTTCGCCGTCCGCTTCCCACTCCAGCCGGACATAGTTCGGCCAAGGGTCTCCTAACAAGGAGAGAGACCTCAATGAGTTTAGCACGTCGCCCAAGGGCGAGTGCTGAAAGATATCAGCAGAGGTAAACTCCATGATCGGTGCCCAATCGGATTCGATAGGCACGGACGCACGCGGTTCGGTGTTGGGTAACGTAGCAAAAATTCAAAATTTTCCTACGTGTCACCAAGATCTATCTATGGAGAAACCAGCAACGAGGGGAAGGAGAGTGCATCTACATACCCTTGTAGATCGCTAAGCGGAAGCGCTCAAGAGAACGGGGTTGAAGGAGTCGACTGTCGTGATCCAAATCACCGGAGATCCTAGTGCCGAACGGACGGCACCTCGCGCTCAACACACATACAGCCCGGTGACGCGTCCCACGCCTTGATCCAGCAAGGAGAGAGGGAGAGGTTGAGGAAGACTCCATCCAGCAGCAGCACAACGGCGTGGTGGTGGTGGAGGAGCATGGCATCCCGCAGGCTTCGCCAAGCACATGGGGAGAGGAGAAGAGAGAGAGGTAGGGCTGCGCCAAGAGGGAGAGAAACTCGTGTGTTGGGCAGCCCCTAGACCTCAACTATTTATAGGGAAGGGAGGGGCTGCGCCTCTAGGGTTCCTCCCAAGGGTGGCGGCATCCCCAGATCCCATCTGGGTGGCGGCAGAGGGGAAAGAGGGAGGCGCACTGGGTGGGCCTTAGGGCCCATCCGCCCTAGGGTTTGCCCCCTCCCACTCTTCCTGCGTCTTGGGCCTTGGGGGGGCACCAGCCCACCCGGGCTGGTCCCTCCCACACTTAGCCCATGCAGCCCTCCGGGCTGGTGGCCCCACTTGGTGGACCTCGACCTCCCGTGGTCCCAGTGCATCGATAAAACCCAAACTTTTCGGTGACCAAAACAGACTTCCCATGTATAAATCTTTACCTCCGGACCATTCCGAACTCCTCGTGACGTCCGAGATCTCATCCGGACTCCAACAACATTCGGTAACCACATACAAACTTCCTTTATAACCCTAGCGCCATCGAACCTTAAGTGTAGACCCTACGGGTTCGGGAACCATGCATACATGACCGAGACGTTCTCCGGTCAATAACCAACAGCGGATCTGGATACCCATGTTGGCTCCTACATGTTCCACGATGATCTCATCGGATGAACCACGATGTCAAGGACTCAATCAATCCCGTATACAATTCCCTTTGTCTAGCGGCATTGTACTTGCTCGAGATTCGATCGTCGGTATCCCGATACCTTGTTCAATCTCGTTATCGCAAGTCTCTTTACTCGCTCCGTAACACATCATCCCGTGATCAACCCTTGGTCACATTGTGCACATTATGATGATGTCCTACCGAGTGGGCCCAGAGATACCTCTCCGTTACACGGAGTGACAAATCCCAGCCTCGATTCGTGCCAACCCAACAGACACTTTCGAGATACCAGAGTGCACCTTTATAGCCACCTAGTTACGTTGTGACGTTTGGTACACCCAAAGCATTCCTACAAAGATCCGGAGTTGCACAATCTCATGGTCTAAGGAAATGATACTTGACATTAGAAAAGCTTTAGCATACTAACTACGATCTTTGTGCTAGGCTTAGGATTGTCTTGTCCATCACATCATTCTCCAAATGATGTGATCCCGTTATCAACGACATCCAATGTCCATGGTCGTGAAACCGTAACCATCTATTGATCAACGAGCTAGTCAACTAGAGGCTTACTAGGACATGGTGTTGTTTATGTATCCACACATGTATCCGAGTTTCCTATCAATACAATTATAGCATGGATAATAAACGATTATCATGAACAAGGAAATATAATAATAACTAATTTATTATTGCCTCTAGAGCATATTTCCAACAGTCTCCCACTTGCACTAGAGTCAGTAATCTAGTTCACACCGCCATGTGATTAACACTCACAAGTCACATCACCATGTGACCAACATCCAAAGAGTTTACTAGTGTCACTAAACTAGTTCACATCATCATGTGATTAAGACTCAAGGAGTTCTGGGGTTTGATCATGTTTTGCTTGTAAGAGAGGTTTTAGTCAACGGGTCTGCAACATTCAGATCCGTATGTACTTCGCAAATCTCTAGGTCATATTGTAAATGCTGCTTCCACGCTCCACTTGGAGCTATTCCAAATGGTTGCTCCACTATACGTATCCGGTTTGCTACTCAGAGTCATTCGGATAGGTATTAAAGCTTGCATCGACGTAACCATTTACGTCGAACTCTTTATCACCTCCATAATCGAGAAACATATCCTTATTCCGCTAAGGATAATTTTGACCGCTATCTGGTGATCCACTCCTTGATCACCTTTGTACCCTCTTGCCGATATGTAGCAAGGCACACATCAAAAGCGGTACACAAGATAGCATACCGTAGAGCCTACGCCTAAGGCATAGGGACGACCTTCATCCTTTCTCTCTCTTCGTCCGTGGTCGAGCTTTAAGTCTTAACTTCATACCTTACAACTCGTGCAAGAACTCCTTCTTTGATCGATCCATCTTGAACACCTTCAAGATTATGTCAAGGTATGTGCTCATTTGAAAGTATTATTAATCATTTTGATCTATCTTATAGATCTTGATGCTTATTGTTCAAGTAGCCTAATCCAGGTTTTCCATTGAAAACACTTTTCAAACAACCCTATATGCTTTCTAGAAATTCTACATCATTTCGATCAACAATATGTCAACAACATATACTTATCGAAATTCTATAGTGCTCCCACTCACTTCTTTGGAAATACAAGTTTTCATGAACTTTGTATAAACCCAAAATCTTTGATCATCTCATCAAAGCGCACATTCCAACTCCGAGATGCTTACTCCAGTCCTTAGAAGGATCCTCGAGCCAAGATACCTTTTAGGATCCTTAGGATCGACAAAACTTTCGATTGTATCACATACAACCTTTCCTTATTTAAAACTGGTAAGGAAACTCATTTTGACATCCATCTGCTAGATTTCATAAATGCAGCTAATGCTAACATGATTCTGACGGACTTAAGCATCGCTACGGATGAGAAAATCTCATTGTAGTCAACTCCTTGAACTTGTGAAAAACTCTTCGCCACAAGTCGAGCTTCATAGACGGTGACATTACCGTCCACGTCCGACTTCTTCTTAAAGATCCATTTATCTCAATGGCTTGCCGATCATCGGGCAAGTTCACCAAAGTCCATACTTTGTTCTGATACATGGATCCTATCTCGGATTTCATGGCTTCTAACCATTTGTCGGAATATCGGCCCACCATCGCTTCTCCATAACTCGTAGGTTCATTGTTGTCTAGCAACATGACCTTCAAGACAGGATTACTGTACCACTCTGAAGTAGTACGCATCCTTGTCACCCTACGAGGTACGGTAGTGACTTGATCCAAAACTTCATGATCACTATCATAAGCTTCTACTTCAATTGGTGTAGGCGCCACAGAACAACTTCCGTGCCCTCGCTACACACTTGTTGAAGTGACGGTTCAATAACCTCATCAAGTCTCCACCATCCTCCCACTCAATTCTTTCGAGAGAAACTTTTCCTCGGAAAGGACCTAATTCTAGAAACAATCCTTTTGCTTCCGGATCTGAGATCGGAGGTATACCCAACTGTTTTGGGTGTCCTATGAAGATGCATTTTATCCGCTTTGGGTTCGAGCTTATCAACCTGAAACTTTTTCACATAAGCGTCGCAGCCCCAAACTTTTAAGAAACGACAATTTAGGTTTCTCCAAACCATAGTTCAAACGGTGTCGTCTCAACGGAATTACGTGGTGCCCTATTAAAGTGAGTGCGGTTGTCTCTAATGCCTAACCCATGAACGATAGTGGTAATTCGATAAGAGACATCATGGTACACATCATATCCAATAGGGTGCAACTATGATGTTTGGACCCACCATCACACTATGGTGTTCCAGGCGGTATTTATTGTGAAGCAATTTCCACAATGTCTTAATTGCGTGCCAAAGCTCGTAACTCAGATACTCATCTCTATGATCATATCATAGACATTTTATCCTCTTGTCACGATGATCTTCAACTTCACTCTGAAATTACTTGAACCATTCAATAATTCAGACTTGTGTTTCATCAAGTAAATACACTCAAGATCTACTCAAATCATCCGTGAAGTAAGAACATAACGATATTCATCAGATGCCTCAAAGACTCATTGGACTGCACACATCAAAATGTGTTACTTCCAACAAGTTGCTATCTTGTTCCATCTTATCAAACCGAGGCTTTTCAGGTCATTTTGCCCATGGGGTATGATTTGCATATCTCAAGTGATTCAAAATCAAGTGAGTCCAAACGATCCATCTGCATGGAGTTTCTTCATGCGATACACCAATAGACATGGTTCGCATGTCTCAAACTTTTCAAAATGAGTGAGTCCAAAGATCCATCAACATGGAGCTTCTTCATGCTTTTATACCAATATGACTTACATGGCAGTGCCACAAGTAAGTGGTACCATCATTACTGTCTTATATCTTTTGGCATGAAATGTGTATTACTATGATCGAGATTCAATAAACCATTCCTTTAGGTGCAAGACCATTGAAGGTATTATTCAAATAAATAGAGTAACCATTATTCTCCTTAAATGAATAATCAGTATTGCGATAGACATAATCCAATCATGTCTATGCTCAACGCAAACACCAAATGACAATTATTCTGGTTTAATACTAATCTTGATGGTAGAGGGAGCGCACGATGTTTGATCACATCAAACTTGGAAACACTTCCAACACATATCGTCACTCACCTTTAGCTAGTCTCCGCTTATTCCGTAGCCTTTTATTTTGAGTTACTAACACTTAGCAAACGAACCGTATCTTAATACCCTGGTGCTACTAGGAGTACTAGTAAAGTACACATTAACATAATGTATATCCAATATACTTCTATCGACCTTGCCAGCCTTCTCATCTACCAAGTATCTAGGGTAATTCTGCCCGGTGGCTGTTTCCCTTATTACGTAAGCACTTAGTCTCGGGTTTGGGTTCAACCTTGGGTTTCTTCATTAGAGCAGCAGCTGATTTGTCGTTTCATGAAGTATCCTTCTTGCCCTTGCCCTTCTTGAAACTAGTGGTTTCACCAACCATCAACAATTGATGCTCCTTCTTGATTCCTACTTTCGCGGTGTCAAACATCGTGAATATCTCAAGGATCATCATATCTATCCCTGATTTGTTATAGTTCATCACGAAGCTCTAGCAGCTTGGTGGCAACGACTTTGGAGAAACATCACTATCTCTCGGAAGATCAACTCCCACTCGATTCAAGTGATTGTTGACTCGGACAATCTGAGCACAAGCTCAACGATTGAGCTTTTCTCCCTTAGTTTGCAGGCTAAGATAATCGTCGGAGGTCTTATACCTCTTGACGTGGGCACGAGCCTGAAATCCCAATTTCAGCCCTCAAACATCTCATATGTTCCATGACGTTCAAAAACGCCTTTGGTGCCTCAACTCTAAACCGCTTAACCGAACTATCACGTAGTTATCAAAACGTGTATGTCCGATGTTCGCAACATCAACAGACGACGTTTGGGGTTCAACACACCGAGCGGTGCATTAAGGACATAAGCTTTCTTCTGTCCGCATAAGCGCTACTGTCAACTTTCATCTATATTTTCTCTAGGAACATATCTAAACAGTGGAACTAAAGCGCGAGCTTACGACATAATTTGCAAAGATCTTTAGACTATGTTCAGGATAATTAAGTTCATCTCATGAACTCCCACTCAGATAGACATCCCTCTAGTCATCTAAGTGATTACATGATCCGAGTCAACTAGGCCGTGTCCGATCATCACGTGAGACGGACTACTCATCATCGGTGAACATCTTCATGTTGATCGTATCCTCCATACGACTCATGCTCTACCTTTCGGTCTCTTGTGTTCCGAGGCCATGTCTGTACATGCTAGGCTCGTCAAGTTAACCTAAGTGTTTCGCGTGTGTAAATCTGGCTTACACCCGTTGTATGTGAACGTAAGAATCTATCACACCCGATCATCACGTGGTGCTTCGAAACGACGAACTTTCGCAACGGTGCACAGTTAGGGGGAACACTTTCTTGAAATTTTAATGAGGGATCATCTTATTTACTACCGTCGTTCTAAGCAAATAAGATGCATAAACATGATAAACATCACATGCAATCAAATAGTGACATGATATGGCCAATATCATTTTGCTCCTTTGATCTCCATCTTCGGGCTCCATGATCATCATCGTCACCGCATGACACCATGATCTCCATCATCATGATCTCCATCATCGTGTCTCCATGAAGTTGTCTCGCCAACTTATTACTTCTACTACTATGGCTACCGGTTAGCAATAAAGTAAAGTAATTACATGGCGTTTGTTCAATGACACGCAGGTCATACAATAAATAAAGACAACTCCTATGGCTCCTGCCGGTTGTCATACTCATCGACATGCAAGTCGTGATTCCTATTACAAGAACATGATCAATCTCATACATCACATATCATTCATCACATTCTTCTTGGCCATATCACATCACATAGCATACCCTGCAAAAACAAGTTAGACGTCCTCTAATTGTTGTTTGCATGTTTTACGTGGCTGCTATGGGTATCTAGCAAGAACGTTTCTTACCTACGCAAAACCACAACGTGATATGCCAATTGCTATTTACCCTTCATAAGGACCCTTTTCATCGAATCCGTTCCGAGTAAAGTGGGAGAGGCTGGCACCCGCTAGCCACCTTATGCACCAAGTGCATGTCAGTCGGTGGAACCTGTCTCACGTAAGTGTACGTGTAAGGTCGGTCCGGGCCGCTTCATCCCACAATACCGTCGAAACAAGATTGGACTAGTAACGGTAAGCATATTGAACAAAATCAACGCCCACAACTACTTTGTGTTCTACTCGTGCAAAGAATCTACGCAATAGACCTAGTTCATGATGCCACTGTTGGGTAACGTAGCAGAAATTCAAAATTTTCCTACGTGTCACCAAGATCTATCTATGGAGAAACCAGCAACGAGAGGAAGGAGAGTGCATCTACATACCCTTGTAGATCGCTAAGCGGAAGCGTTCAAGAGAACGGGGTTGAAGGAGTTGTACTCGTCGTGATCCAAATCACCGGAGATCCTAGTGCCGAACGGACGGCACCTCCGCGCTCAACACACGTGACAGCCGGTGGACGCCTCCCACGCCTTGATCCAGCAAGGAGAGAGGGAGAGGTTGAGGAAGACTCCGTCCAGCAGCAGCACAACGGCGTGGTGGTGGTGGAGGAGCGTGGCAATTCTGCAGGGCTTCGCCAAGCACCGCGGGAGAGGAGAAGAGAGAGAGGTAGGGCTGCGCCAAGAGGGAGAGAAACTCGTGTGTTGGGCAGCCTCTAGACCTCAACTATTTATAGGGGAAGGGGAGGGGGCTGATCCCCCTCTAGGGTTCCCTCCCCAAGGGTGGCGGCAGCCCCCAGATCCCATCTGGTGGCGGCGGAGGGGAAAGAGGGAGGCGCACTGGGGTGGGCCTTAGGGCCCATCCGCCCTAGGGTTTGCCCCTCCCACTCTTTCCTGCGCCTTGGGCCTTGTGGGGCGCACCAGCCCACCCGGGCTGGTCCCTCCCACACTTAGCCCATGCAGCCCTCACGGGCTGGTGGCCCCACTTGGTGGACCCGGGACCCTCCCGGTGGTCCCAGACGCTACCGATAAAACCCAAACTTTTCCGTGACCAAAACATGACTTCCCATATATAAATCTTCACCTCCCGACCATTCCGAACTCCTCATGACGTCCGGGATATCATCAGGGACCAACAACATTCGTAACCACATACAAACTTCCTTTATAACCCTAGCGCCATCGAACCTTATGTGTAGACCCTACGGGTTCGGGAACCATGCAAACATGACCGAGACGTTCTCCGGTCAATAACCAACAGCGGGATCTGGATACCCATGTTGGCTCCCACATGTTCCACGATGATCTCATCGGATGACCCACGATGTCAAGGACTCAATCAATCACGTATATAATTCCCTTTGTCTAGCGGCATTGTACTTGCCCGAGATTCGATCGTCGGTATCCCGATACCTTGTTCAATCTCGTTACCGGCAAGTCTCTTTACTCGTTCCGTAACACATCATCCCGTGATCAACCCCTTGGTCACATTGTGCACATTATGATGATGTCCTACCGAGTGGGCCCAGAGATACCTCTCCGCTTACACGGAGTGACAAATCCGAGCCTCGATTCGTACAACCATTGCAGACACTTTCGGAGATACCCGTAGTGCACCTTTATAGCCACCCGAGCCGTTGTGACGTTTGGTACACCCAAAGCATTCCTACAAGATCCGGAGTTGCACAATCTCATGGTCTAAGGAAATGATACTTGACATTAGAAAAGCTTTAGCATACTGAACTACGATCTTTGTGCTAGGCTTAGGATTGGGTCTTGTCCATCACATCATTCTCCAAATGATGTGATCCCGCTATCAACGACATCCAATGTCCATGGTCGTGAAACCGTAACCATCTGCTGATCAACGAGCTAGTCAACTAGAGGCTTACTAGGGACATGGTGTTGTTTATGTATCCACACATGTATCTGAGTTTCCTATCAATACAATTATAGCATGGATAATAAACGATTATCATGAACAAGGAAATATAATAATAACTAATTTATTATTGCCTCTAGGGCATATTTCCAACATTCGGGGCCTGTGGCTGGAGACGAGTCCGAGGGCCCGATGACACAGGCCTCATAGGAGGTGAAGTTTGTGTTCGGCTCTAGCATCGATGAGTATGCGGCCTCCGTGGCGGGGTCCATCCACCCGTCCTCGGATGTCACGATCTGCTCCGGATTGAGGGTCGGGGCAGCCGCGGGTGTGATCTCCCGAACACCGTCTGATGGCAGATCTAAGTCATGCTCGTCGTGACTATTTGGCGCACCTGACATGGGCTCGAATCCGTCGAAGATCAAGTCTCCGCGGATGTCGGCAGTATAGTTCAAGCTTCCAAACCTGACCTGATGGCCAGGGGCGTAGCTATCGATCTGCTCTAGATGGCCAAGCGAGTTGGCCCGCAGTACGAAGCCACCGAATACGAAGATCTGTCCGGGGAGGAAAACCTCACCCTGGACCGCATCGTTGAAGATGATTGAAGGGGCCATCAAGCCTTATCGTGACGACACAGTGGAACTCTCAATGAAAGCACCAATGTCGGTTTCGAAACCGGTGGATCTCGGGTAGGGGGTCCCGAACTGTGCGTCTAAGGCTAATCGTAACAGGAGGCGGGGGACACAATGTTTACCCACGTTCGGGCCCTCTTGATGGAGGTAATACCCTACTTCCTGCTTGGTTGATCTTGATGATATGAGTGTTACAAGAGTTGATCTACCACGAGATCGTAGAGGCTAAACCCTAAAAGCTAGCCTATGATTATGATTGTTCTTGTCCTATGGACTAAACCCTCCGGTTTATATAGACACCGGAGGAGGCTAGGGTTACACAGAGTCGGTTACAGAGAAGGAGATCTACATATCCGAATTGCCAAGCTTGCCTTCCACGTAAAGGAGAGTCCCATCCGGACACGGGATGAAGTCTTCAATCTTGTATCTTCATAGTCCAACAGTCCGGCCAAAGTATATAGTCCAGCTGTCCGAGGACCCCCTAATACAGGACTCCCTCAATGGGTACTTGGTATGGCTTGACTTGACGTAGATCTCCCCGGCAACGGCGCCATAAATCCTTCTTGCTACCTCTTGAGCTTGCGTTGATTTTTCCCTTGAAGAGGAAAGGGTGATGCAGCAAAGTAGCGTAAGTATTTCCCTCAGTTTGAGAATCAAGGTATCAATCCAGTAGGAGACAACGCACAAGTCACCGAACACCTGCACAAACAATCAACAGCTTGCACCCAACGCGATAAAGGGGTTGTCAATCCCTTCACGGTTACTTGCAAAAGTGAGATCTGATAGAGATAGATAAATCGTAAAGTAAATATTTTTGGTATTTTTGGTTTATAGATTGAAAAGTAAAGATTGCAAAATAAGGAACGGCGACAGAAATTGGTAAGTTGATGGGAAACTAATATGATGTAAAATAGACCCGGGGGCCATAGGTTTCACTAGTGGCTTCTCTCAAGATAGCAAATATTATGATGGGTGAACAAATTACTGCCAAGCAATTGATAGAAAAGCGCAAAGTTATGACGATATCTAAGGCAATGATCATGAATATACGCATCACGTCCGTGTCAAGTAGACCGAAACGATTCTGCATCTAATACTATTACTCCACACATCGACCGACTCTTGTCTGCATCTAGAGTATTAAGTTCATAAGAACAGAGTAACGCATTAAGTAAGATGACATGATGTAGAGGAATTAATGAAGGAAATATGCCCTAGAGGCAATAATAAAGTTATTATTTATTTCCTTATTTCATGATGAATGTTTATTATTCATGCTAGAATTGTATTAACCGGAAACATAATACATGTGTGAATAGATAGACAAACATAGTGTCACTAGTATGCCTCTACTTGACTAGCTCGTTAAATCAAAGATGGTTAAGTTTCCTAGCCATAGACATGAGTTGTCATTTGATTAACGGGATCACATCATTAGGAGAATGATGTGATTGACATGACCCATTCCGTTAGCCTAGCACATGATCGCTTAGTATGTTGCTATTGCTTTCTTCATGACTTATACATGTTCCTGTAACTATGAGATTATGCAACTCCTGCTTACCGGAGGAACACTTTGGTGCTACCAAACGTCACAACGAATCGGGTGATTATAAAGGAGTACTACAGGTGTCTCCAAAGGTACATGTTGGGTTGGCGATTTCGAGATTAGGTTTTGTCACTCCGATTGTCTGGAGAGGTATCTCTGGGCCTTCTCGGTAATACTCATCACCTAAGCCTTGCAAGCATTGTAACTAATGAGTTAGTTATAAGATGATGTATTACGGAACGAGTAAAGAGGCTTGCCGGTAACGAGATTGAACTAGGTATTGGATACCGACGATCGAATCTCGCAAGTAACATACCGATGACAAAGGGAACAAAGTATGTTGTTATGCGGTTTGACCGATAAAGATCTTCGAGAATATGTAGGAGCCAATATGGGCATCCAGGTTCCGCTATTGGTTATTGACCAAGAATAGTTCTAGGTCATGTCTACATAGTTCTCGAACCCGTAGGGTCCGCACGCTTAAGGTTTCGATGATGGTTATATTATGAGTTTATGAGTTTTGATGTACCGAAGGAGTTCGAGTCCCGGATGAGATCGGGGACATGACGAGGAGTCTCGAAATGGTCGAGACGTAAAGATCGATATATTGGACGACTATATTCGAGTTCGTAAAGGTTCCAATGATTCGGTATTTTTCGAGTACCGGAGAGTTACGGAATTCGCCGGGAGAAGTATTGGGCCTTATTGGGCCTCAAGGGAAAGAGAGAGGGCTGCCTAGGGCAGGCTGCGCCCCCAAGGCCTAGTCCGAATTGGACTAGGGAAGGGGCCGCACTCTTCTTCTCTTCCCTTCCTTCTCTCCTACTCCTACTAGGAAAGGAGGAGCCCCTTGGTGCGCCTCCTCCCTTGGCCGCCACCTCCTCCTTGCTCCTTTATATACAGGGGGGGGCACCCCATGACACACAAGTTGATCTACGGATCGTTCCTTAGCCGTGCAGCGGTGCCCCCTCCACCATATTCCACTTCGTCATATCGTCGGAGCTTAGGCGAAGCCCCGCGCCGGTGAAGTCATATCGTCGCGGAGCTTAGGCGAAGCCCTGCGTCGGTGGAGCATCATCATCGTCACCACGCCGTCAGGTCGACGGAACTCATCCCCGACGCTTTGCTGGATCGGAGCCCGGGATCGCCATCGAGCTGAACGTGTGCGTAACTCGGAGGTGCCGACGCTCGGTGCTTGGATCGGTCGGATCGTGAAGACGCACGACTACATCAACCGCGTTGTTATAACGCTCGCTTTCGGTCTCACGAGGGTACGTGGACGGACACTCTCCCTCTCGTTGCTATGCCATCACCATGGTCTTGCGTGATCGTAGGAAATTTTTGAAATTACTACGCTCCCCAACAAAGGGCATCCGAGCCTGGTTTTATGCGTTGATGTCATGTGCACGAGTAGAACACAAGTGAGTTGTGGACGCTACAAGTCATACCGCCTACCAAAGATGTCATACTTTGGTTCAGCGGTATTGTGAGATGAAGCGGCCCGGACCGACATTACGCCAGACGCTTACGCGAGACTGGTTTCACCGCCCGAGCACTCGTTGCTTAAAGGTGACCGCGGTGTCTCTCTCTCTCACTTTAGTTGAACCGAGTATGACTACGCCCGGTCCTTGAGAAGGTTAAAACGAGTCTATTTGACAAACTATCGCTGTGGTTTTGATGCGTAGGTAAGAACGGTTCTTGCTCAGCCCGTAGCAGCCACGTAAAACTCGCAACAACAAAGTAGAGGACGCCTAACTTGTTTTTGCAGGGCATGTTGTGATGTGATATGGTCAAGACGTGATGCTATATTTTATTGTATGAGATGATCATGTTTTGTAACCGAAGTTATCGCAATGGCAGGAGCCATATGGTTGTCGCTTATTGTATGAAATGCAATGCCATGTAATTGCTTTACTTTATCACTAAGGAGTAGCGATAGTCGAGAAGCAATAGTTGGCGAGACGACAACGATGCTACGATGGAGATCAAGGTGTCGCACCGGTGACGATGGTGATCATGGCGGTGCTTGGCGATGGAGATCACAAGCACAAGATGATGATGACCATATCATATCACTTATATTGATTGCATGTGATGTTTATCCTTTATGCATCTTATCTTGCTTTGATTGACGGTAGCATTATAAGATGATCTCTCACTAAAATTATCAAGAAGTGTTCTCCCGAGTATGCACCGCTGCCAAAGTTCAGTAGTACCCGGACACCACGTGATGATCGGTGTGATAAGTTCTACGTCCATCTACAACGGGTGCAAAACAGTTGCACACGCGAATACTCAAGTTAAACTTGACGAGCCTTGCATATAACAGATATGGCCTCGAACACGGAGACCGAAAGGTCGAGCGTGAATCATATAGTAGATATGATCAACATAGTGATGTTCACCATTGAAACTACTCCGCCTCACGTGATGATCGGACATGGTTTAGTTGATTTGGATCACGTGTTCACTTAGATGACTAGAGAGATGTCTGTCTAAGTGGGAGTTTTTAATATGATTAATTAAACCTCAATTTATCATGAACTTAGTACCGATAGTATTTTGCTTGTCTATGTCTCTGTAGATAGATGGCTCGTGTTGTTGTTCCGTTGAATTTTAATGCGTTCCTTGAGAAAGCAAAGTTGAAAGATGATGGTAGCAATTACACGGACTGGGTCCGTAATTTGAGGATTATCCTCATTGCTGCACGAAAAATTACGCCCTAGAAGCACCGCTGGGTGACGAACTGCTGTTCATAGAGCCGAGCCGAAGTTGTGAACGTCTGGCAAAGCAAAGCTGATGACTACTCAATAGTTCAATGTGCCATGCTTTACGGCTTAGAACCGGGTCTTCAACGACGTTTTGAACGTCATGGAGCATATGAGATGTTCCAGGAGTTGAAGTTAATATTTCAAGCAAATGCCCGGATTGAGAGATATGAAGTCTCCAATAAGTTCTATAGCTGCAAGATGGAGGAGAATAGTTCTGTCAGTGAGCACATACTCAAAATGTCTGGGTATAACAATCACTTAATTCAGCTGGAGTTAATCTTCCGGATGATAGTGTCATTGATGAATTCTCCAATCATCGCCACCAAGCTACAAGAGCTTCGTGATGAACTATAATATGCAAGGAATGACTAAGACAATTCCTCGAGCTCTTCGCGATGCTAAAAGCGGAAGTAGAAATCAAGAAAGAGCATCAAGTGTTGATGGTCAACAAGACCACTAGTTTCAAGAAAAGGGCAAAGGGAAGAAGAAGGAAACTTCAAAAGAACAGCAAGAAAGTTGCTGATCAAGAGAAGAAACCCAAGTCTGGACCTAAGCCTGAAATCGAGTGTTTTACCGCAAGCGATCGACACCGAAGCGGAACTGCCCCAAGTATTTGGCGGATAAGAAGGATGGCAAGGTGAACAAAAGTATATGTGATATACATGTTATTGATGTGTACCTTACTAGAGCTCGTAGTAGCACTGGTATTTGATACTGGTTCATTGCTAATATTTGCAACTCAAACAGGGGACTACGGAATAGACGAGCATCGCAAAGGATGAGGTGACGATCGCGCGTGGGAAATGGTTCCAAAGTCAATGTGATCGCGGTCGGCACGCTACCTCTACATCTACCTTCGGATTAGTTTTAGACCTAAATAATTGTTATTTGGTGCCGCGTTGAGCATGAACATTATATCTGGATCTTGTTTAATGCGAGACGGTTATTCATTTAAATCGAGAATAATGGTTGTTCTATTTATATGAGTAATATCTTTTATGGTCATGCACCCTTGAAGAATGGTCTATTTTGATGAATCTCGACAAGAGTGATACACATATTCATAATGTTGAAGCCAAAAGATGCAGAGTTGATAATGATAGTGCAACTTATTTGTGGCACTTCGCCGTTTAGGTCATATCGGTGTAAAACGCATGAAGAAACTCCATACCGATGGGCTTCGAATCACTTGATTATGAATCACTTGGTACTTGCGAACCGTGCCTCATGGGCAAGATGACCAAAACGCCGTTCTCCGTAACTATGGAGCGAGCAACTGATTTGTTGGAAATCATACATACCGATGTTTGTGGTCCAATGAATGTTGAGGCACGCGGGTATCGTTATTTTCTCACCTTCACAGATGATTTGAGCAGATATGGGTATATCTACTTAATGAAACACAAATCTGAAACATTTGAAAAGTTCAAAGAATTTCAGAGTGAAGTGGAAAATCATCGTAACAAGAAAATAAAGTTTCTATGATCTGATCGTGGAGGAGAATATTTGAGTTACGAGTTTGGTTTACATTTGAAACAATGTGGAATAGTTTCAGCAACTCACGCCACCGGAACACCACAGAGAAATGGTGTGTCCGAACGTCGAATCGTATTTTACTAGATATGGTGCGATCTATGATGTCTATTTCCGATTTACCGCTATCGTTTTGGGGTTATGCTTTAGAGACGGCCGCATTCACGTTAAATAGGACACCGTCAAAATCCGTTGAGACGACGCCTTATGAACTGTGGTTTGGCAAGAAACCAAAGTTGTCGTTTCTTAAAGTTTGGGGCTGCGATGCTTATGTAAAGAAACTTCAACCAGATAAGCTCGAACCCAAATCGGAAAAATGTGTCTTCATAGGATACCCAAAGGAGACTGTTGGGTACACCTTCTATCACAAATCTGAAGGCAAGATTTTCGTTGCTAAATTCGGATCCTTTCTAGAAAAGGAGTTTCTCTCGAAAGAAGTGAGTGGGAGGAAAGTAGAACTTGATGAGGTAATTGTACCTTCTCCCTTATTGGAAAGTAGTTCATCACAGGAAACAGTTCCAAATGATTCCTACACCAATTAGTGAGGAAGTTAATGATGATGATCATGAAACTTCAGATCAAGTTGCTACCAAACCTCGTAGGTCTTCCGAGTAAGATCCGCATCGAGTGGTACGGTAATCCTATTCTAGAAGTCATGTTACTAGACCATGATGAACCTACGAACTATGAGGAAGCGATGATGAGCCCAGATTCGCGAAATGGTTTGAGACCATGAAATCTGAGATGGGATCCATATATGAGAACAAAGTGTGGACTTTGATGGAGTTGCCCGATGATCGGCAAGCCATATTATATAAATGGATCTTCAAGAGGAAGACAGATCTTGATAGTAGCATTACTATCTACAAAGCTCGACTTGTCGCAGAAAGGTTTTCGACAAGTTCAAGGTGTTGACTACAATGAGATTTACTCAATCAGTAGCGATAGTTATGTCTGTCCGAATCATGTTAGCAATCGCCACATTTTATGAAATCTGGCAAATGGATGTCAAAACTACATTCTTTAATGGATTTATTAAAGAAGAGTTGTATATGATGCAACCAAAAGGTTTTTCAATCCTAAAGGAGCTAACAAAATGTGCAAGCTCCAATGATCCATCTATGGACTGGTGCAAGCATCTCGGAGTTGGAATAAACGCTTTGATAGTGTGATCAAAGCATATGGTTTTATACAGACTTTTGGAGAAGCCTGTATTTACAAGAAAGTGAGTGGGAGCACTACAGCATTTCGATAAGTATATGTGAATGACATATTGTTGATCGGAAATAATGTAGAATTATTCGCAAAGCATAAAGGAGTATTTGAAAGGAGTTTTTAAAGAAGGACCTTGGTGAAGCTGCTTACATATTAAGCGCCAAGATCTATTAAGATAGATCAAGACACTTGATAAGTTTTTCAATAAGCACATACCTTGTCAAGATTTTGAAGTAGTTCAAAATGGAACAGTCAAAGAAAAGTTCTTGCATGTGTTGCAAAGGTATGAAATTGAGTAAGACTCAAAACCCGACCACGGCAGAAGATAGAAAGAGAATGAAAGTCATTCCCTATGCATCAGCCATAGGTTCTATAAAGTATGTCATCTGTGTACCGATCTATTGTATACCCTACCACTAAGCTTGGCAAGGAGTGCAATAGTGATCTAGGAGTAGATCAATGGACAGCGGTCAAAATTATCCTTAGTAGAATAAGGATATGTTTCTCGATTATGGAAGTGAAAAGGTTAAATCGTAAAAGGTTACGTCGATGCAAGTTTTAACATTAATCTAGATGACTCGAGTCTCAATCTGGATACATATTGAAAGTGGGAGCAATTAGCTAGAGTAGCTCGTGCAGAGCATTGTAGACATAGAAATTTGCAAAATACTTACGGCTCGAATGTGATGAGACCGTTGACTAAAATTATCTCACAAGCAAAACATGATCACACCTTAGTACTCTTTGGGTGTTAATCACATAGCGATGTGAACTAGATTCTGACTCTAGTAAACCCTTTGGGTGTTGGTCACATGTCGATGTGAACTATGGGTGTTAACCACATATAGATGTGAACTATTGATGTTAAATCACATGGCGATGTGAACTAGATTATTGACTCTAGTGCAAGTGGGAGATCAAGGAAATATGCCCTAGAGGCAATAATAAAGTTATTATTTATTTCCTTATTTCATGATGAATGTTTATTATTCATGCTAGAATTGTATTAACCGGAAACATAATACATGTGTGAATAGATAGACAAACATAGTGTCACTAGTATGCCTCTACTTGACTAGCTCGCTGAATCAAAGATGGTTAAGTTTCCTAGCCATAGACATGAGTTGTCATTTGATTAACGGGATCACATCATTAGGAGAATGATGTGATTGACATGACCCATTCAGTTAGCCTAGCACATGATCGTTTAGTATGTTGCTATTGCTTTCTTCATGACTTATACATGTTCCTGTAACTATGAGATTATGCAACTCCGTTTACGGAGGAACACTTTGGTGCTACCAAACGCCA
Organism: Aegilops longissima; assembly: GCA_021605205.1. Taxonomy (NCBI): domain Eukaryota; kingdom Viridiplantae; phylum Streptophyta; class Magnoliopsida; order Poales; family Poaceae; genus Aegilops; species Aegilops longissima. Next base: position 754,339,644 of record CM038679.1, read on the forward strand.
CAACGTGAATCGGGTGATTATAAAGGAGTACTACAGGTGTCTCCAAAGGTACATGTTGGGTTGGCGTATTTGAGATTAGGTTTTGTCACTCCGATTGTCGGAGAGGTATCTCTCGGCCTTCTCGGTAATACTCATCACCTAAGCCTTGCAAGCATTGTAACTAATGAGTTAGTTATAAGATGATGTATTACGGAACGAGTAAAGAGGCTTGCGGTAACGAGATTGAACTAGGTATTGGATACCGACGATCGAATCTCGGGCAAGTAACATACCGATGACAAAGGGAACAAAGTATGTTGTTATGCGGTTTGACCGATAAAGATCTTCGTAGAATATGTAGGAGCCAATATGGGCATCCAGGTTCCGCTATTGGTTATTGACCAAGAATAGTTCTAGGTCATGTCTACATAGTTCTCGAACCCGTAGGGTCCGCACGCTTAAGGTTTCGGCGCGGTTATATTATGAGTTTATGAGTTTTGATGTACCGAAGGAGTTCGGAGTCCCGGATGAGATCGGGGACATGACGAGGAGTCTCTAAATGGTCGAGACGTAAAGATCGATATATTGGACGACTATATTCGAGTTCGGAAAGGTTCGAATGATTCGGTATTTTTCGAGTGGGAGAGTTACGGAATTCGCCGGGAGAAGTATTGGGCCTTATTGGGCCAAGGGAAAAGAGAGGGCTGCCTAGGGCAGGCTGCGCCCCAAGGCCTAGTCCGGTGGACTAGGGAAGGGGCCGCACCTTCTTCTCTTCCCTTCCTTCTCTCCTACTCCTACTAGGAAAGGAGGAGCCCCCTTGTGCGCCTCCTCCTTGGCCGCCACCTCCTCCTTGCTCCTTTATATACGGGGCAGGGGGCACCCCATGACACACAAGTTGATCTACGGATCGTTCCTTAGCCGTGTCGGTGCCCCCTCCACCATATTCCACTTGGTCATATCGTCATGAGCTTAGGCGAAGCCCTCGCCGGTGAAGTCATATCGTCATGAGCTTAGGCGAAGCCCTGCGTCGGTGGAGCATCATCATCGTCCACCACGCCGTCGTCTTGTGGAACTCATCCCCGACGCTTTGCTGGATCGGAGCCCGGGGATCGTCATCGAGCTGAACGTGTGCGAACTCGGAGGTGCCGACGTTCGGTGCTTGGATCGGTCGGATCGTGAAGACGTCGACTACATCAACCGCGTTGTTATAACGCTTCCGCTTTCGGTCTACGAGGGTACGTGGACGGACACTCTCCCCTCTCGTTGCTATGCCATCACCATGGTCTTGCGTGATCGTAGGAAAATTTTTGAAATTACTACGTTCCCCAACAATTAACTCAAGCAATATGATGAAAACCCCATCTTTTTATCCTCGATGACAACAATACAATATGTGCCTTGCTTCCCCTACTGTCACTGGGAAAGGACACCGCAAGATTGAACCCAAAGCTAAGCACTTCTCCCATTGCAAGAAAGATCAATCTAGTAAGCCAAACTAAACCGATAATTCAAAGAGAGTACTTGCAAAGATATCAAATCATGCATATAAGAATTCGGAGAAGAACCAAATAATGTTCATAGATAATCTGGTCATAAATCCATAATTCATCAGATCTCGGCAAACACACCGTAAAAGAATATTACATCGAATAGATCTCCAAGAACATCGAGGATAACATGGTATTGAGAATCAAAGAGAGAGAAGAAGCCATCTAGCTACTAACTATGGACCCGTAGGTCTGTGGTAAACTACTCACGCTTCATCGGAGAGGTAATGGTGTTGATGTAGAAACCCTCCATGATCGAATCCCCCTCCGGTAGGACGCCAGAAAAGTCCCCTAGATGGGATCTCACGGGTACAGAAGGTTTTGGCGGTGGAAAAGTGGTTTCCTGGCTCTCCTAGATGTTTTCATGGTATAAGAGTATATATAGGCGAAGGAGCTAGGTCAGGAGACCCACGAGGGGCCCACGAGGTAGGGGGCGCGCCCTCCTGCCTTATGGACGCCTCGTTGTGTCTCCAACTTCATCTCCAAGTCTTCTAGTTTCCTTCTGGTCCAAGAAAGATCATCGCAAAGTTTCATTCCGTTTGGACTCCGTTTGGTATTCCTTTTCTGCGAAACTCTAAAATAGGCAAAAAAACATAAACCGACACTGGGCTCTCGGTTAATAGGTTAGTCCCAAAAATAATATAAAATAGCATATAAATGCCTATTAAACATCCAGGACAGATAATATAATAGCATGGAACAATTAAAAATTATAGATGCGTTGGAGACATATCAATCATCACCATGCCACATCATCAATACTAAATAGGAGCAACCCATGCATCATGTCCACGTCAGAATCTAGGCACCTCAGCAATTTTCCCACCGACGCCTCTTCGTTATTTTGTGTACTCCACCCTCACACCCGATCGCTTGCTGGCTTATTCCCTGATGAAGTGTTTTCCCATCGCGTCCTTTGCTTTAATCTTCCAGCCACCATCCATTAATCCAGTACTAGTCGTCAACCCGTGCAGGCTAGTGGCTATGTCACAAATCTTTAATAATATATGAGTAAATATATAACGATTTGACTTAGAGCCAAATATGCTACACTATTATGATTTGGAAAACTCAATTGTTGTTACGCAAAGGATTATTTCTTGCAAGGGTACATGTAAACCTTCGTACTTCTATTTATATGTATATTTTTTCAAGGACAACGATGTTGAGTAGAAGTCTTCCGAGGCTTGGAGGAGATTTGCTTGGGCAACTTGGGCTGCTTCTCCGCCAAGCTCTCAGCCTCGGCACAGGCGCGATTGGAACTCTGAGTCGCTCGACTAGAAGCAGTCGGCTGCTGAGTTTCTCCCACCTTCCCCTTGTGATCATGCAGCGCCTTGGAGCGGGGTTCTTTGAGGGCCTCATAAGACGGGGAGGACTCTGCATCTTCCTCTTCCTCTGAAGTCTCATCATCGTCATCGTCGTCATCATCATCACTCTCATCATCATCGGACCTCTTCGAGTACTGCTACTCGGTGTCACTCATCAGGCGAGTGGTCCACCATAGGGATTTGGGAGATCAAGTTCTGGAAGTCCTGGAAGCAAACATACGCAAACATGAGGATCAACAACACAGAAGACAACCTACAACTAAACCGACCGAATCAGGGACAAGTACCTCGATGGGCGGCAGGTCCTTGTGGAAGGCTGGCACCAACCGAGTCCCCCGTGGATTGTCACAGGCGCAAGTGATGGCCTTGATCTTGGCGCCCACCTCCTCCTCGGTGGGATCTTCTGGGTGCACCCGAGTGGAGTCACCCGACCCCTTGTACAGCCACATGGGGTGGGCCCTGGCCTGCAGTGGCTGGATGCGCCGACTGAAGAAGGTCTCCAGCAAGTCCATGCCGTTCACCCCACCATTCACAATGCTTATTAATGCGTTGGATAAGATGTCGACACCCACCTTTTCCTCCTTCCCTATAGTGAGAGTCGGTGGAGCCCGCACCCTCTCGGTCAAGTACGACGACTGGTTGTTGGCGCTGGGGACGTCTTTGCAGTAAAACCAAGTTCCCTGCCACCCCTTAACGGAGTCAGGAAAGCTCATCTTGGGAAACGACCTCCTCCCACGGACCTGGATGCCAGACCCCCGCACAGTTGGGTGACGTGGGTTTTCTCCCCAGTCGGCGAGTCATTCTTCACCGACATCGGCTGGCAAGTGAAGATGTGTTTGAAGAGACCCCATTGAGGATGGCAGCCCAGGAAGTTCTCGTAGAGGGAGATGAAAGCCGAAAGATAAATGATGGCATTGGGGGGAAGTTGGTGGACTTGAGCACCAAAGAAATCAAGGAATGCTCGAAAGAAAGGGTGCAGAGGCATTGAGAAACCTCGCTCGACATGGGTGACGAGCAGGACGCGCTCGTCTGCTTGAGGCACCGGCTCAATCTCTCTCACGCCGGGCGGTGCCACCCATCGTGCAGGATTAGTACCTCTTCCGCCAAATCCTCCAGCTGCCGAGCGAAAACGCACGATGGGAGCCATTCCCCCGATGCATTGCCAGCCGCCGCAGCGGCCGAACCGGAGGAGGTGGCCTTCCCTGCCTTCTTCGCCCTCTCTGCCTTCGCTGTGGAACCTCTCGCCATCACCGTGCACTCAGGCGGAGAAGAGGAGCAGAGGATTCAAAAGGGGAAGAAGGGGATATGAGGGATGGACCTCTGCCCTCAAACCTTTTATATCAACAGAAAAGATATCGAGACGAATCTCTCACCGCCAATCCACGGATCGACAGCCCGCGCGACAGTGCTTTGCGTAGGACAGCCGTGGCACATGGCGGAGATCGTGCGTGCAAATCGAGGAGTCGCACCCCCACTTTCCCACCAACGCATGACGTTACTGCTTCAGCGCGCGAATTCAAATCCCGTGATTTCCGGGCCGAATCAATCTGATTGATTGCCCACACCTCCTTTCCTAAAGGACGCACGTCAGTCCGACTGACCACCCTCTGCAGGGACCCATGCACTCGGCCACGTTAAACACTCGACTGAAGTGTTCTTTAGGATCGTTATGCGACGAGCTTGACGCCCCTCTACGGGTTCACTTCGACCTCTTGGAAGGCTCCAAGGCGCATGACTCGTAAACCTGGACTTGTAGGAGGCCCGCGCTGGCGTTCCCCTGGGATAAGTGGCGTCTCTCTGGAGAATCAGACCACGCGCCGGTGTCACCCCTCGAGTTGCCATGGCATGCCCTCACTCGGGCCCCTAGTCTATCTCTTCCGGGAGACAAAACAAATGTCACCTGGTTTTTTCTCGACGATCAACAACACCCGGTCACCAGGGTAAAATTAAAGTCCAGAATCCATTGCGATTTCGTCCGAGGAACAACGAATCACAACTCGGAAACGTATTCCGAGTGGTCCTGTAGCACTTGGACGTAACCAAGAATTGGTTCGTCTGATCTACGAAATCCCAACTGATTCGGGGGCTAATGATGTGGTCACCTATTATAGGTACGGTCAAGGACCCATCATTCGGGACCCACATGGGGCCCATCACCATCATAGGTAGGTCCCTAGACCATGCCAGCATTCAGATGCGTACAACAGGAGGATCACTCAGATGACTCTGCAGCACTCGGACAACCACACGTCACTCGGCGGACGATCAATCACTCGGACGTATAGGGCAAGAAGGCATCACGGGAGTTGCAATGGCCGAAGAATCCTAAGTCATCCACTAAAAGAGTCATAGCTACCGTTACCTGTAACTGTTGTAGTATAGGCTCGTTACACTAGTAACTGTCTCATTCAATGGCATTAATTGCCATGACAGCGTGGGAGACATTGGGCTGCAACGCACTCTATATAAGTCGCACCTCTCTCCATAGCCGAGCACGTTCAACTCTGTAATCCTATCTATCAAATCAAAGCAAAGCCTCAGGGCATGAGACGTAGGGTTTTTACCTCCACCGAGTGAGGGGCATGAACTCGTTAAACACCGTGTGTTACACCTACGCCATAGCTAGTTTCTGCCCCCTAATTCGTACCCCTAGTACTCATTGTCAGGATCATAACCCCGACAATTGCCTTAGATATCGTCATAACTTTGCGCTTTTCTATCAATTGCTCGACAGTAATTTGTTTACCCACCGTATGTTTTCTTTCAAGAGAGAAGCCTCTAGTGAAACCTATGACCCTGGGTGTATTTTCCATCATATATTTTTAGATCTATAAAACCAAAAACAAAAAAAATACCTCACTGATTTTATTTACTTCTATTTCTTTTAAATCTATCTCTATTAGATCTCACTCTTGTTCGTGACCGTGAAGTGATTGACAACCCCTTTTTTGCGTTGTGCGCAAGTGTTTGTTAGTTAGTTTGTGTAGGTGCATATATTGGAGACTTGCTTGTGCCTCCTACTGGATTGATACCTTGGTTCTTAACTGAAGTAAATACTTATCTCTACTTTGCTGCATCACCCTCTCCTGTTCAAGGAAAAAATCAACGCGAGCTCAAGAAGTAGCAAGGGCCTCTACATCAACCTTGCTGCCCTTCCGATGTTGTGTGAGTAGTTTATCACAGACCTAAGGGTCCATAACTAGTAGCTAGATGGCTTCTTCTCTCTCTTTGATTTTCAATACAATGTTCTCCTCGATCTATTTGACATAATCTTCTTTTGCGGTGTGTAAGGTTGGAAAAAGCGGTAGGCGTAAGCAAGGCGGTTGGCCTTCGCCTAGTGCCTAGGCGGTGCTTAAGTGCCCTAGGCGCGGCCTAGGCGGTAATATAGCTTCTACTATCACGGTTATTGGGGTTATTATACGTGTATTGATGTTAATTTAGGGCAGATAAAAAAGTTAAATGCCAGCTACTACCATTTGAATGTGTCATCTTTGGCATTTTAGTGCAATTATGGCATGATTTCTTGCTTGGGTAAGCAATTTGTTGCTTACCCTGCCTAGACTTCCATTTATGCCCTAAGCGAGGCGTTTGGCCATCGCCTAGCGCCTCCTAGGCACTGCCTTTTCCAACAGAGGCGGTGTGTTTGTTGGAATTCGATGAATTATGGGTTTATGATTAGATTATTCATGAGAAATATTTAAGTCTTTTCTGAATTCTTATATGCATGATTACTATAGCTTTGTATTTCTCTCTGATGTATCCGATTGGTTTGGCCAACTAGATTGATTTATCTTGCAATGGGACAGGTGCTTTGTAATGGGCTCAATCTTGCGGTGCTCTATATCCTGGTGACAAAGTAGGGGACAAGACACGCATTTGCATTGTTGCCGTTAAGGATAAAATGATGGAGTTTATTCATGTTGCTTGAGTTTACTTTGTCTACATCATGTCATCTTGCTTAAGACGTTACTCCGTTCTTTATGAACTTAATAATCTAGATGCATGCTGGATAGTGATCGATGTGTGGAGTAATAGTAGTAGATGCAGGCAGGAGTCGGTCTACTTGTCTCGGACGTGATGCCTATATACATGATCATTGCCTTGAATATCGTTATAACTATGCATTTTTCTATCAACTGCCCAGCAGTAATTTGTTTACCTACTGTATGCTTTTTGTTCGAGAGAGAAGCCTCTAGTGAAAACTATGGCCCCCGGGTCTACCTTTATCATATACTATTAAAATCCAAAAATACCTTGTTGTAATTTATTTATTGTTCTTTTATTTTGTGTTTTTGTTTATCTATCTACCATTATCAGACTTGATCCTTGCAATTAACCGCCGAGGGGATTGACATCCACCTTGATCGCGTTGGGTGCAAGTATTTTTTCTTTTGTGTGTAGATGTTGTTCACGAGGTCTTTGCGTGGTTCTCCTACTGAATTGATAACCTTGGTTCTTAACTGAGGGAAATACTTATCTCTACGGTACTGCATCATCCTCTCATCTTCGAGGATATCCCAACGTAGCTCACAAGTAGCAGGAAGAATTTCTGGCGCCATTGCCGGGAGACATCACCAAAACCTATCAAGTACCATCGCATAAACTTTCATTTCCTTGCATTTACTTTCATTTACCATTTGCCTCTTGTTTTCATCTCCCACACTTCTAAAACGTTTTCACAAAAACACAAAAATATTTTCGTTCGCCTTTTTTTGCTTGTATGCTTGCTTTGTCGCGATGTCTCAAGAAAATACCAAGTTGTGTGATTTTTTCAATACAAATAATAATGATTTTATTAGTAATCCAATTGCTCTTTCCGCCACTAATACGGAGTCGTGTGATATTAATGATGCTTTGCTAAATCTTGTTATGAAAGAACAATTTTCTTGTAGTCCTAATGAAGATGTCGCATCCCATCTTAATACTTTCGTTGAATTGTGTGATGTGCAAAAGAAAAAAGATGTGGATAATGATATTGTCAAATTGAAATTATTTCCTTTCTCACAACGAGATTGCGCTAAAACTTGGTTTTCATCATTGCCACGAAATAGTATTGATTCCTGGGATAAGTGTAAGGATGTTTTTATTGCCAAGTATTTTCCTCCCGCAAAAAATATTTCTATTAGAAATCAAATCGTTAATTTTAAGCAACTTGAGCATGAACATGTTGCACAACCTTGGGAGAGAAAGAAATTAATGATAAGAAATTGCCTCACTCATGGTTTAAGTTTATGGATGATCATGCAAAAAATTTATGCGGGATTGAACTTTGTTTCTAGAAATCTTTTAGATTCAGCCGTGGGGGGTACCTCTATGGAAATCACTTGAGGAGAAGCTACAAAACTCTTAGTTAATATTATGGCAAATTATTCACAATGGCATATTGAAAGAACTCCAGCTAGTAAAAAGGTGAATTTTGTTGAAGAAATTAATACTTTGAGTGATAAGATGGATGCGCTTATGAAAATGGTTGCTAGTAAGAATGCTCTTGTTGATCCTAATGACGTGTCATTGTCTACTATGATTGAGCAAAAAAATGATTCCGTTGATGTGAGTTTTGTCTCTCGAAATAATTTCATAGTAATGCTTATACAGGCAATTTTAATCCTAGGCCGTTTCCTAAAAATTCCTCTAGTAATTATGGAATTCCTATGGTATTTTTTATAATAATAATAGGATTCCCTCTGATCTTGAAAGTATTATTAAAGAATTTATTAATTCTCAAAAGATTATTAATACTATGATAGAGAAAAAATTGAGTAAAGTTGATGATATGGCTAGGAACATGGATATAATTGTTCATGATGTGGAAAATCTGAAATCTAAAATTTTGCCACCCAAACTTGATATTAATGAGTCCATTAAAGCTATCTACGTCTCCATTAATGAGAGTAAAGAAAGAACCACTAGGTTGAGGGCTAAGCGAGAATTTCTAGAAAAAGCGGTTCTGCCCGGTTTTTATCGTAATCATGATGAATAGCTTAAAACGATTGGTGTCTCATCCATTGAATCTTTGTTTAAGAATATAAAACTTGATGAAAAGGGGACTGGAGATGAGTCAACTTTAGCTAGAAGGCGTCCCAATTGTTCGGAGGGTGATAATCTTAATAAGAAAATTGATAAAAGTTGGTTTGGAGAGGTCAAAACTTTAACTAGTGATGTGACCACTAATTTGGATTTCAAGGATTTTAATTACGATAGTTATTATTTAATTGAATGTATTTCCTTGTTGCAAGCCATGATATATTCACCCAAAACTTATCAACAAAATAAGTCTTTTATTAAACATATCGTAGAAGTTATGATGAAAGCTTTAGAAGAAAAGAAGAAAAGATATTATTGAAGATTTCAATACCTATGATATTATATGGTGAATGGGAACCTACTATTAAAATAAAGATGAAAAATTATGAGCGCAACGTGATTTTTTTCCATTTTTTGTTTCACAAAGTGAGTCCCAGCTATCGGGGTCGACAAAAAAAAGATTGAAACTACCTGATTACGAGTATTCATGTTTTTCTTTGAGACAAATTATGAGTATATTCATCTTGTGAAAAAACTCATGACGGGGGCAGGCTAGGCCGCAACAAATCACCCGTGCATGTAAATCCCCTACGAAAGCCACATCAAATTTGTAAAAAACCACGGTAAAACGTCATTTCTGGAGAAGATCACGCTGATCGTGGTGACGTCACCGTGACCAGCGGCAGACACAAAACCACATGAAACTCAGAATGCGTTCGAGACCATACCCGAGCCGGCCATGGATCGGCAGCGTTCGTCGCGCGGCGAACGGAGGCAGTTCGAACGGGGCGGATCGGCGCCCCCAGCGGCCGGAGCGAGGCCGCGCCGTGCGCCATAGGAAGCACAGAGTGAAAGCACAGGCGCCACCACGCTCCTCCGTCGCACCGGCCCGGCCAATCCCGGCGCACCTCGCGGATCGGTGACGTGGCGCGGCATCTGCCACCGCAGGCCGCTGACCGCCCGGGCCCGCCCCCCGCGCGCGGCACATGCAAAAATATCGGCGCGGCCCCAAATTTCCAAAATCCCGCCCAAGCCCCTGCGCGCGCGCCCTCACGCCCGGGTCCCTTTATTCTCCCACAATCACGCCCACCCCCCGCGCGACTTGTACTGGGCGGCGGCCCGCGCCCCTACCCACCCTCCCGCTCCACATGACAGCGCGGCCCCACCGCGCCCCGGGCTCCGCGAATCGCCGCTGGGTACGCGAGCGGGGGTGAGAAAAGGTCGCGATCGGTCCGAAAATTCGAATTGGGAGTTGTGGGCGGGCCCTCGGAGATGGGGCGGAATCGCGGATACGCCCTCGGGCGGGGCGAGCGCTTCTTATCCCCTCGTCGCAGCGCAGCGTTAGCCCAGCCCAGCCTTGTCTGCGTCTCCGCCTCCTTTCCCCAACCCAAACCAGGAGCGCCCTCCCCTCCCTCCCCACCCAGCCGCCCGCCCCCTCCTCCCCACCCAGGTGAGCCTCGATCCGCCGCCGTTTCGCCGCGATTCGTCGCCGCTCCGCCCGATTCCGGCCCGCCCCGCGCGGATCCGGCCCGTGCGCTCGCTGATTTCGTGTTTTTCGGCGCAGGGAAACCAGCCATGAAGGGGGCCAAATCCAAGGGCGCCGCCAAGGCCGACACCAAGTAAGGATCCGATTCGACTTGGTCTCTGGTAGATCTGTTGGCGTGATTAGGGTTCTGACGATCTGTTGATGTTGTTGAATAGGTTGGCGGTGAAGAGCAAGGGGGCGGAGAAGCCGGCCGCCAAGGGGAAGAAGGGCAAGGCCGGCAAGGACCCCAACAAGCCCAAGAGGGCGCCCTCCGCCTTCTTCGTCTTCATGTACGTCTGACCCGCAGATGGATCCACCCCTTTGCTTCCTTCCTCAAATTCTGTTTTTCTGTTGCTCTTCCCCCGTGCTTCCCGGGCGGCCGCTGTTCTGAACCTGACCCTGCTGCTTCTGTTTGGTTTGTTTGGTTGTCAGGGGCGAGTTCCGCGAGGAGTTCAAGCAGAAGAACCCCAAGAACAAGTCCGTCGCCGCCGTAAGTTCCATCAGAAATTCCCACTCCCGATTTACTTTGTGTACCAGCATGTAGTAGAAATTGATCTGCCAGGTGCTGTAGATTGGATCATGATCCGGGAACTGATTAGTTCCTTCCGCTTTAATTTTATATTATTCAGGTCGGCAAAGCGGCCGGTGAGAGGTGGAAGAGCTTGAGCGAATCGGTAAGCTTTTGTACCTGACCCAGCTTCCGATTAACCCAAGCTTGCTAGGTCCGGCAGATATGTTGCCTGATTTGTCGATGCGTATGCTGACACGCACGTTCTGGTGGGTTTGCTTTGCAGGAGAAGGCCCCCTACGTGGCCAAGGCCAACAAGCTCAAGGGCGAGTACAACAAGGCCATTGCTGCCTACAACAAGGGCGAGGTAGTTACTCGCTTACCTAGTGATTTAACCGTATTGTCGTGTCTGATTTGATGTTAATGGAGTAATCTTTGCTCTGTGGTTGGTTTGTTCAGAGCGCTGCTGCTGCCGCCCCAAAGAAGGCGGCCGCCAAGGAGGTGGAGGAGGAAGATGAGGAGGAATCCGACAAGTCCAAGTCGGAGATCAATGACGACGATGACGATGAGGGTAGCGATGAGGTATAATACACCACCTCCTGTATACTGTCTCTTGTATCCAACTTGCTAGGCATGCTTATTGCTTCACCAGAATGCTGCATTGTTCCTTAGCTGTATATTGTAAGTGTATATGTTATCGAGTTGAGACTTGTTTCCTGTTGATGCCTATCCTGTATGAGGTAGCCAGATTGGATTGGGGAAAGAAGCATAATATTTAGGATGCCTTGAATCTTAGGTTGAAAATTCAGTCATAAGAGGCATCTGTTAGGACATTGTTGGTAGTGTATGTTCTGAACATAAATAACCTTGTGCTGCCGCTGCCCATTGCAGGACGAGGACGACGACGAGTGAAGACGACGCATCTTGTCAAGGCAGCTTGCTCCGGCGGACAAGGGCGGGAGCTGCTGCTGCGCGAGAAGCGGCCTGAGCTGTGTGCGGTGGTGTCATAAGGAGCCTATCCATCTCCACTAGAAATTATCCCCAAGTTTCACTTCACATCGTGATGTTGTTTTACCTTTTTCCTGTCATTGTCATGCTGCTATAACGGATAGCGCTCCCTGTTGGCGCCGCCGCCGGCGGGGGTGGTGCCCTGGCGGCGGAGGGTGTATGTCCTCCGCCGCGGGGGTGCGCCCCCGCTTGTACCTAGATGGTTGGTTACTCTTTCCGTCCATTGTCACCGGCTAACATTGTGATAATATCAGTCTGGGTAATGTTAGATTAAGCTGCTGTTGTCGCCCCATGCCATGCATCCGCTCGCGTGTATGATTTGTTCCTTGTATGCTTGCTTGGTTTGTTCTGTGATTGCGTCGATCAAATTACAGGCTTGTTTTCCCAGCTCTTCTCCTCTGCATCGGGCCTTGTCTACCCATGTTGGCTGCTAGTTGTAGTGCCAATTATAGCGAAATCCTTTCTCTTTGATCGACGGTGGTACTACACGGATTGCACTCATCACAGGAGATTGCTGTTTGCTTGCTTGTTGTTCAGTACCAGTACTGCTCCTATCTGCATTTCTTATCGCTACTGCTTCTTTGCATCTCTTCCCTTTTGTGGGCAATCATTGGTAGGATACCGGACCCACCGGAAGGAATCGGACCGCATTTTCTCCAACTTGCAAAGATTTCTCATCCATCCATCATGGGCGCCAAGCTCTCGCGTTGTTGCGTGGTACTCCCTCCGTTTAGGTGTGTAAGTCATCTTATATTACGCATCACCGTGACCAAGGTGGAGGAAAAAATGAGAGAACTTAATGTGTTTTTGCTAATTAATAACAATGCACGCAACGAACTAATCAATACATGTCGTGTTTGGTAGTCTCAAATCATTTAAAGCATGCATGACCCACATCTCTTATTGGTTGATATGTCATGAAACAAGAAACGAGATGAGAGTTAATGTACCGCGCCTAAGTGTTTTGGGATTATTTGATTTTCGTAAGATGACTTACATTGGTAGTCTCAAATCATTTAAAGCATGCATGACCCACATCTCTTATTGGTTGATATGTCATGAAACAAGAAACGAGATGAGAGTTAATGTACCGCGCCTAAGTGTTTTGGGATTATTTGATTTTCGTAAGATGACTTACACACCTAGACGTAGACGGAGGGAGTAGGTACGATCGTGGCGGTGGAATGCCGCTGGCTCGTCAGTGAAGGAAGATATTTGTATAGTTCGGAAATGAATGAATGGAGGAGGAGCCGTTGCCGCTGCCTGCATGTCTGCTGCTGCTGCTGCTGGAGGCAGGCTGCATCCATGAATGCCTCTGAATCTGGGCCCGGGCCGACATGCCGGCCCGGCCGCATTTACGAACCGGCGCAGCACGCCTGCCTGCGGGAAGGACGTACTACCAAGGCTTTGCATTTTGATTATTATTATTATTATATATATGTCGATGGCTGCTACTACTCTGGGGCCGTGGATGGGTCTGTCCCGTGGCGTGGTTTCGAATTCCAAACCGCGCCGGACGTGTCTGCCAGTGGTTAACCGTTCCGGCGGGCGGGCGGATTGGTGGTGGAGGGGCTAATCGGGGTGATTAAATTAAGGGGGTGTCAGAGGAGTGGAGAGCACAGCAGGCCTCCGTAGCATAGTGGTAGTGCGTTCCCTTCGTAAGGGAAAGGTCCTTAGTTCGATCCTCACCGGGGGCTATTTTTTTTTTTTGTTTGTTTGTTTCAATGTTTCCAACTTTTAGGTCATTGGCTTTAAAAAATTAAAGGAATAATTCGTTGCCGGGGAGGACGGAGCGTCGATCCATTGGTTCAGCAGCTGGGGTTGCTGCCAGCCCACCCGAGTTACAGTTCAAGAATGGGTTCTTGCCAAAGCCCACCCGAAGTTCGGTCCCGACTTGACGCCGCTTGGGCCGCATGAGTTTCTCCTATAAAGATATGCCAACGAGGTTTAGCCCTTGGGTTGGTCTCATTCTTTTTTTATAATTCGTTCCTGGGAGTACTACTTAATTGTGCAGCCACGATCAAAGGATCGCATGTGAGAGCTCGGCGCTCCCATGTATGACCTGTGTGGCTACCATATGCTCTGCTTGCTTCCATGGCGCCCCCATGTATGACCTGCCTGTCTGGCTACCATATTCGGTAGTGGAGCGACGATGACCTTGTCACCCCAAGTGATATTGTCCTTGACGTCAGCGAGGCTCGTTCAAAGCTGGAGCTCAGTGTTGCAAGGATAACTAAATTGCAATCTAGGTTTTACTTGTGGGGTTCTTCTTTTAAACATGTTGGTTCGAGTTGAAAGTTTACTTTTCAGTTGGGTCCTGGTGTGAGTTGTATGTCCTTTCGTTTAATATATAGAGCAACTCTCGATCCTTTCGAACCCTTCACACGTTCCAAACAAAAAAAACTTAATTTGGCCACATCAATGTGTTTTTATATCAGAAAGAAGCATGAGCTTCGGTTGAAGGTAGTCATGAAGCCTAGGCATAAATGTAGGTGCAGACGATGATGACCTTTTTGAGTGCCACTTCCTTCCGTGTGGGCATCGTTATGGGTCGTTCCTCTATCACTCGGGGTTCGACCGTGAAGAGCGCAACTTCCTTGCATGGAGGCATTGTTACTGGGTCGTGCCTCCACTACTCGGGCTTCGTGCGTGAAGAGCGCCACTTCCTTCTATGGAGGCATTGTCATTGGGTCGTGCCTCTACCACTCGGGTTTCAGGCATGAAAAGCCATGGCCTAGTTGCTGAAGTGGGTGTTTTCGGTTCCTCTTAATCGTTCCCTCCTCATAGGCTTATGATTCTATATCAACTTACCATCATGTGGTTGGTTCGTGGCCACAACAATATCGTTTTCTTTGTGAGCTACGTTTGTGGCAGATGTATGACTTGGTCCAGTTTCAACCTCTCAAGTGAGCTTCTTTGTCACCTAATGGGTCCGCGCCCTTCATGCTAGGGCGAGGGGACCGAGATTCCACCTGGGCGATAGATGGTGGTACATCATCACTCCTTGAAGTAGGTGAGTATTTCTTTTGATATAGTTGGCTGACGTCCATTCTTTGGCACTAGATCCGTTTCACCTTTATGGGTGTATGCATCGTCTTGATGCAGATGCCGGGGGTTATCCTCTTTTCCGAAAAAACCTGCTTCACCTTTGGTCAACGAGCCCCGTCTACGATGCATGTGATGTTCTTTTCTTTGTTTTTTTGTTTGTTTTATCCTTGCTGTTTCCCTGAAACACCTGGTGCTCTATTCTATTCTGTACTTTCTGTGTTTTTGCTAATATAATTTAGAGTCGGGGTAATGGTTTTTTCTTAGCTTTTGTTGATTTTCGCCGGTAACCATAAGTACGAAAGGATACGCTAGCATCTTTGTTTTGCACTAATTAAATTTTTCCTTTGCAGCGCAGATTTGCCATGGCAAAAATAGTAATTATTAATATGGTTTTGCTAAATGTAGGGTGTCTTCAATATTTTCTTAGCTGGTTTTGGAGACGTGAATGTAATCACGACGAGCAAGCAATAAAGCTTTAATAGATCAGAAGATTCTTTCGCAAGAAAGAGTAAACAATAAGGCTTGTTGATTTGCAAAAAAAAAGGGTTTTTCTTTTCTCATGCCCAAGCCGTCACTTGAGCCATCCAGCATCCAAGCATTGAGATTCGTGCAAAGGCACACTCCAATTGATGCCTGTACTAGAGTTTTCACAGGCACAAAATGAAATGCAAAGCGACGGACGTGCTAGGATCAAACTGTGGACCGACGTGAAACAAGCTACTCGATCGTAGTTTCGTACTAATCCAAATGTTTGGTCGTGCGCGGGACGACTGTTCCCTCCCTTCCAGAAATCCATCTGCTGCCATTGCTGACGACGCGGCAGGCGATCGAGGTGAACCAGCAAGAGCAACCCCCAACCCTCCTCGACCAGCACCCAGCCGTCCCAAGAACCCGATCGATCGATGCTCGGCCAGCCGAGCGTCATCGCCCGCCTCATGGGCATGGAGGACCACCACCACCACCACACTTTGGTGCCGGCGACGGCGATCGTCCATGCCTCGGGGGGAACCAGTACC
Source organism: Aegilops longissima (assembly GCA_021605205.1). Lineage (NCBI taxonomy): Eukaryota > Viridiplantae > Streptophyta > Magnoliopsida > Poales > Poaceae > Aegilops > Aegilops longissima. The sequence continues at coordinate 754,355,627 of CM038679.1, forward strand.
ACGACCATCAGCCTGCTGAAACCGTCGTCCCAGGTCGAGCAGCCCAAGTGCGGCCCGCTCGGCGCCCACCGCGGCCGCCGCGTCGGCGGGGACTACTACCGGTACTGCCTCAACAAGATGAACCCGCGGCGGAGGAGGGCCCGGCGCGATCGCCGCCCCCGCCAGCATCCGCAGGAGGAGCTGCTGGAGCAGATCAAGGAGGACTTCCGCGCGTCCTGGCACCTCGCCTCCACGGCGTCGCCCCCGCTGGGGACGGAGGAGGAGGAGGAGGGGGTAGTGACGTCGGGGAGGAGGAGCGGCGGTCGGGTGGCCGGGCTGTTGGACGGGCGGTGCATCCAGAGGATCGCGCAGGAGAACCTGCGCCGGGAGAAGCTGGCCAGGTACGGCTATGGCGGCCGTCGGAGCAGCGTCGAGGGGGAGGAAGAAGGCGTCAAGCCGCTGGTGGTTCGCCTGGAGAACAATGCTGAAGTAGCAGAGCAGCGCCATGGCGGTTCAGAAGTTTCATCGTCTGAAGAATTCTCGGGTGAACATGATCAAATGAGCACCACGTCGTCCGAGAAGCCGCGCGGCGTGCCGGCGACACGGATAGCGATCCTCAGGCCGGCCACTGGTGCTACTCTCGGTGCCGCCGGCGATGGTCGGAACGCCGTTCCGACGCCGTCATTGAAGGCGGTGCGGGACGGCGGCATGGACATGGAGGACTTCCTCCGGGAGGTGAAGCACAGGGCCGAGAGGCTGAAGGATGAAATAAAGGCCAAGACCGACGGCCCGGGCGAGGTCGTCGCGAAGGCGAGGAGAGGCTGGGGAAGCGTCGGCGACGGCCCGGAGCGAACGGCTCAGGACACGGCGAGGCAGATCAGGGAGGCCGTCGGCAAGAGGCTGAGCCGGCTGGAGTCCTTCCGCGTCTTCCGAGGCGACCGCGGCCGGCGCGACGGCTCGCCGTCCCCGGAGCACAGGATGCTGAGGAGCGTGATGGCGAGGACCGAGGCCATGTCGCCGACGAAGACCACGGGCAGAGGGCCGAGGGGCAGCAGGTGGTCACCGTTGCGGGCAGGCGCTGGCGTGGGCGACCAGCAGAGCCCTGACCGTGACCCGCGTCGCAGTCCGGCGAAGCTGCCCGACGACGGCGGCGTCGACTTCGTCGCCGCGTCGCCGCGGGCGCTGCTCCGGTCGTTCTCGGCGCCGGCGGCGGGGTGTTCTTCGGAAGCGTCCTCTGATGGCGAGCAGAAGACGGTGGGCCGGAGCAGAAGCTTCAGCATTTTCAGAGGGACGGTGGCGAGCCTGAGGCAGAGCCTCTGCCTGGGCGGAGGAGCCGGGAAGCTGCTGCTGATGCATCTGTCCAGGAAGAAGCCTTCCTCTCCGGCGTCTCCTCGTCAGAATTTCCTGGCCGGGCTGGCGCCTCCCAGCCCGGTGTCTCCGTTGGAGGTCAGCGGCGGGCGCCATTTCTCCGGCGATCTCAACTGCACGTTCCTCCCAGGTACCGTGCTACTACAAAAGTCTGAAGAAATTCACCAAAAGTTTTGCTGCATTCCATATGATCTCTCTGCTGCAGCAATGCGTTTTGCTGATTCTTCTTTTGCAGAGTCGAGCCCGAGGTGGAGTCCCAGGTGTTCGTCGGAATTCGAGGCGTCGGTGGGCGGCGGCGAGTCGCCGTGGGAATGGAAGGCCGACGCCGCGGCCGAGAGCGACGACCCTGACACGGCGTACGTCAGGGAGGTGCTCGTCGCCGCGGGTCTGTTCGACGACGACGACCACGACGCGGCGGTTGCGAGGACGGTCTCGATCGCCATCTCCGACGACGTCTTCGAGGAGGTCGAGGACGGGTACTACTACCGCCGCCTCCGGCGCCGCGACGACGGCGCAGGCGAGGAGGAGGAACTCGGAGCGGCGGACCGCCGCAGGCTGCTCTTCGACCTGGCCAACGAGGCGCTGCTGGCGGGCGCGAGGCCTGCCGTCTCGTGTTCGTCGCCGTCGTGTCTGCGCCGGTGGGTCGTCGAGTGCAACAACGACGCGCCGTCGTCGTCGGGGCCGCGAGGGAGGGAGCTGGAGGACGAGGTGTGGCGGCACGTGGCGCGGGCGACGGCGGACGGCACGGCGGAGCGCGAGGTCGGGAGGTCGCCGTGGGTGCCGGAGGCGCTGTGCGGCGGGGACGCCTGCGCCGTCGGGAGGAAGATCGAGCGCGCCATCTTCGACGAGCTGGTCGGCGACGTCGTGCGCCAGCTGTTTGTCTGACCGCACTTATTTTTTCGAGCAGGTTTCCTTGAAAAAAAAAGAGCTTGTAAATGGGCTGGCGCCTGCATGAGTTGCTAGCAGAGCCCAACGATGTTCTCCACAAAGAGGCCCAATGAAACAGTCCAATTGGCAGTAAGCATAACTTGTTTGTCTCAAAAAAAAAAGTAAGCATAACTTGTACTAAGACCTCTCTTTCAAAAAAAAAAAAAAACTTAACTTGTATCGTTGCTAACAGTATAATGAGTGATTTTAACTCGGGTAACGACCGGCGAAAGAAACTACACTGTGTGTGCATCTATTGAGGGGCTGAATGCGGCGGAGGGAGCGCCTTCACCGTCGCTTATAGAGTGGCCCAAGTTTGCGTCGCCCAAATGTCCATTGCGCCGGCGCAGGACGAAACTACTGCACAAACGAAGCTTCATTGGCCTTTTTCATTTCTTTTGTTATGTTGATTCTGTAGTCCATTTACCTGAGCGGTTTCTTTTGCTGTCCAGTTTTCTTTCTAGCATTTTTCACGCTTTCCTGTTAATTTTCTTTTGTATCGATTTGTTATTTCCATCTTTATTTTTTTTGCTTCTTCTTATTTTCATGTCTATTTTCCTTTTTATTTGACACTTACCATATCATTTAAAACTGCTTATAAGAAATATATTTGTTATTTCTACAGAAAATGTTTTATCTGTATCAAAAAAGTACACGACAAATCATATATCTGAAAAATGGCAATAATGTGTTTGGAAAATGTTAATTGAGTATGTGTAAAATGTTGCTACAATATATGAAATATGTACAATCTATACGAAAAAAGAGTAGACATCAAAATAAATTTGAGAAAAATGTTAGTGATATATTGTAAAAATGATAAACGTGTTTAAAAATGTTCCTTCTGTATACGAAAAAAAATCTACAATGTGTATTGTAAAGGTAAAAATCCAAAGGAAAAAAAAGAAGGTATCAAATAAAACAAAGATAATAAAAAATAGAAAAAACAAAGAAATCAATGCAAAATAGTGATAAAAACCACGAAGAAAACCAAGAAAGAAACAAACAAAACCAAAGAAAAATACAAATAAAACCCAAGGAAACCGACGCAAAACAGTGGAGCAATGCAACATCAAAAAAAGCGAAAATTAAATTAAATTAATAAAGGACCACAAGAAAGATGCAAAAGAGTGAACAGTAAATATTATACTACACAACTGGACCAACGGCCGGAAAATGTTTTGGGCAAGATAAGCAAACAGCTTGTTACAAGCGAGATATAGCTGTCTCGCGTTTAGCACCGGCGCCGCCGGCCGCCAGCTCATTGGAGCGATCAAATACTGTAGTCCTAATTTGTAGCAGCATTTTTAGAAAAAAGTTTTTTTGGAAAACCATGGACTTTTTTGAGGGGGGAAATCGGATTGTTCCGCCAACTTTTAGAAATGGTGTGGCCAGGTCTCAATCGACTGAGATTTAACCCATGTCGCTCAAGTGACATAACATGCAAAAGAGAAAAAGAAAAAAAACAGAAAATAAATTTTTGCACGAATCTTAATGCAAGATCTCACATACTCCCTCGATTCCTTTATATAAGGTGCATTTATTTTTTGAAGAGTCAAAGGAGTGCATGTTTGACCAATCTTTTTAGAAAAATATATCAATGTCCACAATATGAAATTTATATCATTTGACACGTCATGAAAAGTAGTTTCATATTTTATCTATTAGATATTACAGATGTTGTTATTTTATTCTATAATCTTGATCAAACTTACACACGGTTGACTTGCACGGAAACCAGCACACCTTATATTCTCAAACGGAGGGAGGACCAAGACTTTGTTAAGTTTCAGTTTCAGTTTCAGTTTCAGTCGATTGAGACTTAGCAAGGCCGTTTTAGAAAACCTTTTGGAATTTGAGAAGACACCGCCACCAACTTTCAGCAAATTAGGCCCCCGACCCACGTAAATACTAAAAATGAGCGGGCCGCCGGATTTGGGGTTTGGGCCCAAACGGAAAAGATGGGCGGCGCGGGGTCCACCCTGCCGAGCGGCGCCTACTGCGGCCGAAAAAACAGAGCTTTCCCCTCCGTCCATCGATCCCCCGCCCGCCGCCTCGCCGCAGCACCCCCTCCCCCGGCGCCGAGGCGCTCCAGCTCCGAGCGGCACTGATGGCGGGAGCCCGTGGCGCGGCCGCCCGCCCGCCGCCCCACGCGCGACGGCGACCCCGGGCCCGGCCTCGCCGCCGGCCTTGGGGGCGGCGTCCCCTGCCTCCGCCGGGCGGCCGCAGCTGATCTCCGCCGGCGGCGCGGCTTCCCCCGAGCGTCTCCGCGGCCCGCCACGCCCAAGGTAAAGGTAGCACACACACAACCTATCCCCGCCCCGCACGCAGAGTAGCCATAGCCCATGCCATGTGTTCCTTCCTCGTTTCGTCTCTCGTGTCGCCGCCGAACATATAATAAGCAACAGATCATCCACGCTACGCGCGCAGATCATCCACGCGCGCGCGTTCCTTTTTCCATTCCGCTCCGGAACCGCAGAATCTAGAGAAACTGAAGCGGATCAGTTGCCGGCTGAAGAAAAAGGATCTGGCATCCTCCCCTTCCCGGACCGGCCATGGAGCGGCATCTTGGCGTGACGGGGGCGGAGCATCTCACCCTCGCCCTCACACCACCCGTTCACAAAGCGGACGTTTCAAAGCTTTTTGTTTTGTCCACTGCCAGAGGCCTTTGCCGCGCTGGAATCATTCCCTTTCCTTTCTCCCACACCCCATCTCTCCCTTTTCCTTTTGTTCTGGTATCTATGTATGTATCCTTGTATATATGCATTGCAATTGCACTGCACGGCACACATACATGTCCCCTCCTCCCGAGTAACCCCGCGCCGTTCTCGTTTGTTTCGCTCATTCCTTAGCTGCCACCCCTTACGCCTTCTTTGCTTTATCATCATCATCATCATCCTTAACACTCGGCGTTGGGAGGGATTGGGGGAGTGGTGTTCGTTGCGGATTGAGGAACGCGCATTGCCGCAGTCAGAATGCAGCTACACCTCTTGCCGCCACCGGCGTGGGTGCCATCGGGCTACGCCCACGGACCGTGCCCGCGTGCTCTTGTCGTCAAAGGTGCTCGATCGATGTCGCTTTCTATCATGCTTTTGGCGCTGGTTTGCCTGTTTTTCGTGTGTACCGCGATTAGTTGTGTGGATGCACCATATGTATGTTGCGATTCGTCGTGTGCCGGCCACGTCCGCGGGTACGGCTGCAGGAGGTCTTGTCCGTCATTCACACACGCCAATTGTGATCCCTGCAGCCCGCGACCGTTTCGCCCTGCCCACCACACACAAATGTCGGCATGCAGCGTTGAATTTGAAAGGAAACCGACATAGGCGCTTGTCGTGAGGTTGATTCTGATCACTTTCTCTTTGAACAATCAGGTCCATGCCGTTTCCGCGGCAAAGGAGATGCTGCCCTTGTGGAAACTGCTGGCTCGCACGTCGCTCTCCAGATTGCGCAGGCCACCAGTGTATCCAGTGCTAATGGTATTGTTGCCTTGACTTGGACTGGGACCCGGTGATCTTGTGTTTGTTTATGCTTATGTTCTCTTGATCGCTCGCTTTAGTGTCAGTATCTATTGTTGGTTACCACTGGACAAGTATCGTATACATTACTGATTAACTAATTAATCTCAGTCGGCCATCTCCCGTTTCTACTGTCTGTTATTTTGCTATCTGCCATTATGCCAGCCTATGTACTCCAAGCTGTAGGCAGCTAATTAGTACATATATTGTTTTAGTCCTTTTTATTATGTTCCTCTTTAGCGACTGCACGTCACATAATTAACCTATTTAGAGCTCAATTACACATGCTGCTACTCGTTTACCCGAGGAACGAATGGCCTCTGGTGAGTTGGTACGTGCTATACCAATTATAGCACACGTAATTAGGAGGTGAAACATGAACAAATGATCAGTTAACGAATCAGGAGTGGATAGGATCCGGGTTTTCGGAACACACAGCACATTAATTAGCAGGTGAGACAAGAACAAATGATCCGTCAACGTCTCTAGGTCCTTTTTACAAAACGACACGACATGCCATTTGTTGCCAAGGGGAATCGCAACGATACTGATAGAGTGCATAGAAACACGAGAAAAGGGTATACTAGAGAGAAGGGTAGGATTAAGATTTTTTCTTTTGGAGCACACAAAACGTTAACTAGTAGGCGAGACAAGAATAAACGGTCCGTCAACGACTATTTTTTTGGCACCACGAAGAGAAGGAACCCGAACCTATATGAAGTTCACTTTTGAACAATGATGTAGCTTTCTTATCAGATCCCAAAGCATCAACTATACAAAAGAATGCTTCTGCAGTTTAAAGTCAAGTCTGATGATAGAATGATTCTCGACATACTATTGTTCTTGTTATCGTCACTATAATGCTGTCACCGCCACCGTTCTTTCATCAGGTAATAAAATCCTAGGTGAACTTAACCCAATCTCAGTCTGTATAACTTGAATTTAATTTTACAATCACGTAAACTGACCTGGAGCTGAAATTTGGTAACATGTTAATGCACATCGAGGCATTATTATTCTAGTTAATTCAAAATGACTGTGATGTCTTACGCTGGATACATTTAATCATTCGTGTGTTTCGATGTACCTGCAGGGTTGCAAACAAACCTTGTCAGAAATGATATTCAGATTCTAGAACGGACCGAGGAACAATGTGAACTTGACGACTACTGTGTGATTCCCGGGACAGAGTTCGAGCAGCCACTGGTCGACCAAGTGAGGATGATGCTGGGGTTGATGAGTGACGGCGACATCAACGTCTCGGCATACGACACCGCCTGGGTCGCTCTGGTGCCGAGTCTTGATGACTGCGACAGCCCCCAGTTTCCCACAACCCTCCGGTGGATTCTTGACAATCAGCTCCCAGACGGCTCCTGGGGAGACGCTGCCCTGTTCTCTGCCTATGACCGGGTCACTAACACCCTTGCCTGTGTCGTGGCTCTCACAAAGTGGTCTCTTGGCCCTGATAAATGCAGGAGAGGTATTGCAAATCTACAAACTGATACACACAACTGTACTGCTAAAGTACCAAATGAAGCAAGGTCTTTCAATTAAAAGTATGCATGATGCATCCTGTTTTTCTTTTCAGGGCTCTCCTTTCTGGAGGAGAACATGTGGAGGCTAGCAGAGGAAGACCTGGAGTCGATGCCCATCGGCTTCGAGATTGTGTTCCCTTCTCTCCTAGAGGTGGCCAAGAGCTTGGGCATTGGGTTCCCGTATGACCACCATGCTCTGCAGCGCATATATGCCAACAGAGAAGTGAAGCTCAAGAGGTACCCCATATATCCCCTTTCCTGCCAGAGATGCAGATTACTTCACAGTTTTCCCAGGTAATTATTAATTACTTCCGTAGGATTCCGATGGAGATGATGCACAGGATTCCAACGTCGATCCTGCATTCCCTTGAAGGGATGCCCGGGGTGGACTGGCAGAAAATCCTCAGGCTCCAGTCTAGTGATGGGTCCTTCCTCTATTCTCCTTCGGCTACAGCCTGTGCTCTCATGCAAACCGGTGACGCGAAATGCTTCGCATACATCGACAGGATCGTCAAGAAATTCCACGGAGGAGGTAAGAGATCCATGACCATTAACTGCACTGATATTGGATGGGATTGAGTTCTTTTGGGTAATTCCTGATCCTGTGTGCATTGTTCATCTTGATTGGCGCATTTCAGTTCCCAATGTTTACCCAGTCGATCTCTTTGAGCGCATCTGGGCCGTCGATCGGTTGGAGCGTCTAGGAATCTCGCGCTATTTCAAGCAAGAAATCAAACAGTGCTTGGACTATGTTCACAGGTTTAATTTCTCCTTCATAACTGTGTGTTGTTAACAATAGCATGGTAATCTTAAACTTTTGGTCGCTTCATGAGGAAAGTTTCTTCTAACCTCTTTACACATGCTTTAGGTACTGGACTGATGAGGGGATTTGCTGGGCGAGGAACTCCACCGTAATAGACGTGGATGACACGTCCATGGCGTTCCGGCTGCTGCGGCTACATGGATACGATGTCTCCCCGAGTATGACTCCCTTTTCCCTGCAAATCCAAATATTGTATCGTGCTGTACATACTCTGCAGAGTAATAAATCATGTCACAAACAAAACTAACATTTTGATTAATTCACAGCTGTATTTGAGAAGTTTGAGAAGGACGGGGAGTTCTTCTGTTTCGTGGGGCAATCAACGCAAGCAGTCACTGGGATGTACAACCTGAACAGGGCCTCTCAGGTAAGGTTCCCAGGAGAGGACTTGTTGCAGCGTGCAGGGAGATTCTCGTATGAGTTCCTTAGAGAAAGGGAAGCCCATGGCACGATTCAAGACAAATGGATCATTGCTAAGGATCTACCAGGCGAGGTAAACACGTCCATCCTGCCAATCAATCGGTTTAGATGGACTAGGAAGTAAACGTAGCTCTCACAATCTTTGGCTTGATTGCTGATGACACTTGAGAGTTATTTTTTTTGAAACCCTTAAAGAATTATACTTGATATTTCCATATACAATATGACTATTTTAGACACTCTTGTTAGCATATTAAAAAAACTTATTATCTTATTTTTGTGAAACAAAACAACCTTATCTGGATACAAACAAGACTATAAGTACCTTTATCTATGATTATAGGTAAAATATACACTGGACTTCCCATGGTATGCAAGCTTACCGCGCGTAGAAGCAAGAGTCTACCTAGATCAATATGGTGGTGATAATGATGTCTGGATTGGAAAGACACTCTACAGGTAAAAAATGGTCGAATTCCAATAATTGGTTCATTCCATACTTCTTGAGGAAAGATCCCAGTGTTGATATGCTGAATGGTTTTGGCAGGATGCCACTTGTGAACAACAACACCTATCTTGAGTTGGCAAAGCGTGATTTCAATCGCTGCCAAGTCCAACATCAGCTTGAGTGGCATGGCCTACAAAAGTACTCATTAATCTCACGTAACATCTTGTTAATTACATCCTATTTTTCCTGCATAACATGTCTTTCTATGTATTTAGGTGGTTTACTGAGGATGGCCTCGAGAATTTTGGGGTGACTTTAAGAGATGTTTTGAGAGTTTATTTTCTAGCCGCCGCTTGCATTTTCGAGCCAAGCCGTGCCACCGAGCGACTTGCATGGGCCAAGGTGTCAGTGCTGGCCAACATTATTACTAAATACCTTCATAGCGATTTGTCGGGTAATGAAATGATGGAACGGTTTATGCATGGCGGTATCTATGAAGGAAATAGTAATATATCATGGTGAGCACATTAACTGAGCATCGCTACTCAATCTAAACCATCACACCAAATGATGAATATTTACATGCTTAACTGGATCCCTTCGGCCAATTGTTCTTTTGATAAGAAAAATAGCAAACTAATACCACTAATTTGGTAGATGATTTCCACAGGTGGACAATTGTGATGCTGAAATCCACTATCTTAGAAGGGAAAGTAGTGGCTGCACCCACCTTCGGGGCACCCAAGCAAGAAAACATAGCAAAACACTTTAAAAAATTCCGAAACTTTGCGGGAATGATCATCAACAAAGGTTCTGGATGCTTGCAAAGTTTGGTTGTCAAATAACATTCGAGGAGCACTGTACAAAAAAGACAACATTACAAAATCTGCTCAAACAGTGCACTCACATTTTGACCAAACTTTGCAAGCGCCCATAACATTTGTTGATGATCATTCCCTCAAAGTTTCAGGATTTTTTGAAAGGTTTTGCTACGTTTTCTTGTGTGGGTGCACCGCACTGAGGTGGGGTGTAGAAAAACCACTCTTCAAACTTGCATATATAGCTTTATTTTTTGCTTACGAGGGATGATGTAATCTTTAAACACTACTATTTAATCCATTGCTGTGCCATTATGAAAACATGGACTTCCATTTATAATGACTTTCCATTTTTTTTAATATGGTTCACATGACACAATTTGTCCATCCAGCCGTAAAGGAGATGCAAAAGAGGACATTCTTGTGGGGGCACTTGAGCAGCTTATTGATTTATTGGCACAAGAGGCACTACCTAATGGTGAAGGGCCAATGTACATCAACAATTTGTTACGCTGTGCTGTAAGTTGAACGACCAATTGCACCTTTTCTTAGAGCTATTAATTGCTAGATGTTCTCTTGGTAAACATTCTAATATATTTCTTTTGACCTCTAGTGGATCGAATGGATGATGCAACAGAAAAACGGAGAGGATGACACCTGCGGTTCAGGTGTTGTTCAAGCAGGGTCGTGCATGGTTCATGGTAAACAAACATGTTTTCTTCTAGTCAAAATTATTGAGATTTGTGGTGGACGAAGTGGTGAAGCATCATCGATGATAAACACCATGGATGGTGCTTGGTTTATTCAACTTGCGTCGTCTATTTGTGACAACCTTCACCACAAGATGTTACTTTCTGAGGTAGCTCTTTTACGCTCAAATAATATATTTTTTTGCCATATTTTCTAGTGAACTATGTGATACATGGTTGATGGTGTTTATCCCATTTGAAGAACTGAACACAATGGCAGATCACTGAAGTATTCTCACCCTTTCTTGGTTACTTGCGTGCAATGAATAGCCGACATGTGTAAACTCAAGCGTGCTCGGATCTCATGCTAGTTTCGGGCTTGCAAATTAGCTTATAATAACCTCTTTTAATTGGGCGCTAGAATTTATCGTCTTTTTTTTGTATCTGCTCCATGCAAGCAACATACCAACTATGAATCAACACCTTTTCGCTAGAAACAGAGCCACACATCAGACATCTATCAAACTAACTATGCGATTTATTTACAGGACACCAAAAGGAACGAGGCGACAACGAGACGCATGGACGAGAAAATTGAGGCGGGCATGCAGCAACTCACCCAGAACGTCCTCCAGGCGCACGGCAATGGAGCGAGCAGTGAGACGAAGCGGACCGTGTTGAGCGTCGTGAGGAGCTGTTACTACGCCGCTAACTGCCCTCCCCATGTGTTGGATGGACATGTCTCCAAGGTCATTTTCGAACATGTGTTTTGAAGGAAAGAAAGAAGAAATTGTCATGCAATGGTAGGAATGTGTGGAGGTGATATCTGTATGTGCTGTACATAGAAAATAATGCTGCAAGGAGTGCTGGTGGAAGGAAAATTGTCAAGTTGGATTGTTTGTTAGGTTGTATATGTTGCAGTTCGTGTTTGATTATCTCTGATCAGAGGATGCAACCCCAACTGCAGGATGCCTTCTTAACACACATCGCACTCCATTTTTGTTTTTGAGGGGATCGCTCTCCAGCTAAATGTACAAACTAATTGCCCGTGCGTTGTGATGGGGCATACACATTCTAATGGATTAACATCAAATATGTCTAACCCATAGAATCACCTTTTTTTAGTCTACATAGAATCACCTTTTTTTTTTTGAGAAGTATCTATATAGAATCACCTACTCATAGAGCACATTAAAGCCTAACCCATGTTGCATTGCTTAACGCCTTACGGCTGGTCGAGTAGGTGTACATAGAATCACCTACTCGACCATCCATAAGGTGTTAAGCAACACAACATGGGTTGGGCTTTAATGTGCGCTATAACCTGCTAGGTAGCTGCTTGCAGACGCTAAAGAAATCTATTGCTCCTATATTCGGTGGATCCTAGTCCCTGCAGGGTGTATATGATTAAGTGCAAAAGCTATATGCCGCTTACTGCAATACATATAGCAGCCTTGCCTATATGGAGCACTAAAGTGGGCCGGCCCAAGAAGCTGTTTCAAGAAAATGGTTTCTGGAACCTTCCACCCGGTTTTGCCCGATTAGGAGAAAGTTCTACTGGTTTTTGACTTTTTTTTCTCTTTTATGTGTTTTCTCTATCATTTTTTTAATTTTTATTTTTCTTTTACAAATACATCTCAACTTTTCTAAATACACATTGAATATATTTTTATACAAATCGGAATTTTTTTCAGATACACATTGAAAATTTTGTAAATACATGTTGAACATTTATCGGATACATGTTGAACATTTGCCAAATACACATTAAACATCACTTAAATGCACAGAGAAGATTTTTAAGCACACGTTGAACTTTGTAAAAAGTCATGAACATTTTTTTTAAAACATGCATACATTTGTTTAGTGTTAGAACAATTTTTATATGTTATTAACATTCAAAATAATTATGTGAAAAATGTTTAAAATTTCATCAATATTTGTTTTTTAAATGAAATATAATTTTAAAATTATGAAGCCAGCAGGGACTAGGATCATGAAACATAGCTTCTTACCAACATTTGAATAGATGGATATGATGAAGCACATAAGTTATATACTCTCTCCATTCCCTTGTACAAAACCACAATCAAAAATATATTTTCCATCTATACAAGACCACCAACAATAACCGAGGCAAAAAATTAATGATGTTTTCTCGTACTAGCTACTTGTTTAATACTTGCATGCATGTAGTCATAATGACACTCAGCTATTTCCTTCCCATTCCTTCCTTGCATGCATGTGGTGTACTACCTCCATCCTGGTTTATTGATCCCCATTGTATTCTGTGCCAAATTTTGATCATAAATTTAACTAACAATGTTCATGCATGTCACCAGAAATTATATCATTGAAAAGTATGTTCAAATACGAATCCAACGATATAATTTTTGTTGACATGCACTAACATTTTGTCAGTTAAATCTTTGGTCAAAATTTAGCACAAATTATAAAGGAGACCAATAAACCTGGACGGATGTAGTATTAATAATCCCGGTTAGCGAAAAAAAGTTGACTTGCAAAATAGTCATTAAATTCTACCTTGGTACCTATAATTTGAATTTGTGGCATTGTATAAGGGAATGGAGCGAGTATCACTTACTGTGATACATACGGTAGCCTTGTCTACACGAGTGCACTAAACTGGCCTGGCCTAAGAAGTAGTTTTGGGAAACTGGTCGTCGAACCTTGTCTACATGTTTTTTTTCCTTTAAGATGTGTTTTTCTTTACCGTTTTTGTTTTCAAAATACATGTCAATTTTTCCTGAACACACATTGAATATTTGTCATACACTGTTCAAATATTTTTTGATACACAGTGTACATTTTAAAAACATATTTAATTGTTTTCAAAATTTTCATTAACATTTTTAAAACATGTAAAACATGTTAACATTTATTAAGTGCTAGAACATTTTAGATGTCATGTGAATTTTTAAAATTAGACAAACAATTTCGTATATTTCATGAGCATATTTTAAAATGTCATGAAACATATTTTAAAATGCGTGAATAGTTTTAATGTCATGAATATTTTCTTGAATGGTACACATTTGTTTCCAGAAATTACGAAAACTAAATACATTTTCATGAATTTTTTAATAAAATTTCATGGTCAAAATTTATGCACGTGATATTTGTTAAATGTCATGAACATTTTTGAATCAAGTTTAAAAATTGCGGGAATAATGTTTTACACTACATTAACATTTCCTAAATGCACGGCGATCATTTTTTAAAATTTAAGTAACATAGTGTTTGGAATATATATTTAGAATATTTTAAAATATATAAAAAAGAATAAAAAGAGCAGAACAAACTAAGGAACGAAGGAGAGTGCTAATGCCCAACCTTCTAGCACAACACTTGAGGCAAGGCTACACTCGGTCTCGCGTGAAGTGCTACGTAGAAGCACCAATGATGAAGGCATACGATTGTGTAGAGTGGACCTAACTTGAATCTGTTATGTTGAAAATGGGTTTTAATCCAAGCTGGGTTTCTAAGATGATGTAGTGTGTCTTGATAATTTCCTTTAATGTTTTGGTGAAAGGAAGCAAGCTGGAGGAGTTTAGACCAAACGGCCATGTACTACCTTTTTGGTATTGTGCTGGAAGCAGAGGTGGGGAGCCACCCCTCTTAAAGTTTTGAGTTGGAAAACAACCAGTCTACTCAAATTGGGATGACAATAGGCAGCCACGAGATAATCTACTTAAATCACTGCATCCCCGTTTGGTTAATCCACTCGAGATTATCTTGGATCTTATCGATATCACGATCAGAACATGAAACATGGAGGTGTTGTTAGAGCATATGCAGGAGCCTGATGCAAACTCATTTTCAACATCTCCCTCGGCTCTCGGAATATGATTGATAGCTAGGCATGACATTACTAACATAGTGGCATTTTCTGTATGGTGTACTTCCTGGCTGCTGCTGATACAAAAAGGAGATGGCTGGACTGGCTAGAGGGACGAGCGTCATCGGCGGACAAAGGCACAAACCGAGGCAATAAAAAATGCTTTGGAATATCAAAGTTTCATATCAATATTTTTCTTAGAGCTTACCACGGAATTGTATCCTTACTGGTCATGTCAGACTCAGTACGAATGTGTTGGACATTAATGTTTGCTTGGTACGCAATGGTGCAAACTATACATGATACATGGCGACATATACTAATAGATTGTAACATGGCAAAGTGTGTCTGGTCCCTTCTTGACAAAGATCTAGTTGAGCACTTGGTTGCATGCAAATAGTCAGATGCAAGGTTGTTGTTGCTTGATCTCATAGAGTCCTCAAATGATGGCGATTTCACTAAAGTTCTGGTCAGCTTATGGGCTATTTGGTGGCCGCGGAGCAAAGCGATACGCGAACAATAGTTCTGATCCCGAGTATCAACGTTGTGCTTTATCCAGAAATATTTGGCGACCTCCTTTGTTACCTCAGCATGCCAAGAATGTGAATCCATCCGGTCATTTGCAAAGGATAAAACGGTGTAAGCCAGCCTCACAAATTTCTCTAAGATTAACCTGATGCGCCCGTTTCCAGGAATCAAGAAAAGGGCGCCATCGCTGCACCGTGTCGTCACGAGGTGGGAACATATCTGGTGCTTCGATTGTGGTTTTGTTGAACTTAATTGTACCTGAGATTCTTGGAGCAATGACATGCAACGAAGCGTGAATCCCGGGATATGTATTTGAGAAAAGTTCAAGCGGAGACAGATTGCATGGCAACGGTGAAGCATTTGAAGGAACAATATCGTGGCTCTAGCACCATGATTATTCAAGAGATCAAACCAAAGATTGGAAACTTTAAATCAACCAGGATTGAGGATGAAATGAGAGAAGCTAATGATCTGGCTAAGGCACGCCATCCCTTGATCCTAGTCGTTATGTATGGCCCCAAACACACCTGTGATTGCTTGTATTTTAAAATGTACAATAGTTTAATAAAGTGTTTTAAACCTCCTAAAAACAGTCTGTGCATAGGGAGGGGTGAGAAACATCTCGCACCCGTCCCCCACCTAATGGGTCAGCCCACTTGGGACTTTCATGTGCAATTGTTTTGTTTCTTTTATATCTTTTGAGTTTATACTTTCTTTCTTATTTTTATTTCATGAATAATTTCAATTCAATAACAAGGTTTTAAATTTTAAAACATTTTACAATTCGTGAATATTTTTAAATTCATGATTAATTTTATAATTTAGAACTTTAATGAGAATGTTTTTAGTTACACATATTTATGAAATATTTTTTTAACTTCAGGAACCTTTTTTTAAACTCACGAAGATTTTTTGAAAACTGCAACAAAATCCCTTCGCTCATCGGATGTTGTACATGCTTACTGCAAGACAGATATCGTGTCCGCCTACAGAGATCGCTGAAAGTGGCCTGGCCCAATAACTAGTACTGAACGGTTTTGGGAAGGTTCCACATATTTATTTTTACCTTTACCGGGTTTTGTCACTTTTCCTTTTTGTTTTTTAAATTTTTGCTTCTAATTTTCCTGGCATGTTTCTTTTCCTCTATTTTTCTATTCAAATTTATTGGTTCTTTTTAGAAATATTGAGCATTTTTCGCATAAAAGTAAAAAAAAAAGATATACATTGGACTTTTTTAAATACATGTTGAACATTTAATCCGAATAAATGTTGACTATTTTTGTAAAGGCATATTTGATTTTTTAAATACACTTTGGATTTTAAACACACTCTAAATAATTTTTAAGAAGCCCAAACAATATTTACATTTCATGAAAATTTTAGAAAATGTCAAACGTATATTGTGAACGACGTGAATAATTTTAAACTAAATTATTTTATTTGTCAACTTTTTAATTCCATTATTTACATTTCATGAACATTTTAAAATAATAATGAAGAAAATTTGTGAATGAATGAATGTTTTCTAAATGGCACAAACATTTTTTGAATGTTTTTGAACTTTTCTAAAAGTTGCGCGCCCAATTTTTGTATTGTATGAACATTTTTACAATGTGATAAACATATTTTTAAACATTTAAACATCTGATTATTTTACAAACATGATGAACAGTTTTTTGAAAGATATGAACATTTTTTCTAGAAATTACACAAACAAAATTCTGCATTACATGTATATTTTTGCTAATGCACAGTGAACTTTTCTAGTTTTTTTTAATGTACACAAAAGTAAAAAAATAGAAATAAAACAAATGAAAAAGAGCAAAATAGACCTACCTAAGCGCAAGTGAGTGAGTGAGTGCTGGGCCAGCCCATTTAAGGAGGCGCTTGAGGTGATGCCAGCATCGGTCTCGCAATGAGCAAGACCTAGACGCGCCACTCCGCTCATGGGTGGGTGCGCTCTCTAGTAATTATATGTCAGTGGTGAGTCCAAGTAGGAGGTCCATTGAAGAGTCATCGTTAACGAGCCACCAGATAGGGTAGGTTGGGAATAAACAACTAGGAGTACAACAGGTTGATACAGAAAAGTAACTATGATCTGAAGCACTTTGCTTGTGATTTTCCCTCTAAGCTTGCTCTAACGATGGCTAATGACGCCATTCTTTTGGCAGCAACTTAAGTTGATGTTTGTGAGCATGCATGACGTGGATACTTTCTCTAACCATTTAAAAATAGAACAAGATGACGCACAAAATGGTTATTATTGTGTCCACACTAGGGGCCCATATTACCTAGGCCTCACACCCAATGCCTAGGTGTGTCGGACCTTGGTGCACCATCTCATCCTCCCTTTTGGACTATATATATGTGCTTCTCGGAAACTATCGGGGTTTTTTTGTGTGTAACTTTTCCTTCATCCAATCTTTATTTCAGAGGTACATCGGACCGCCATCTTTGTCGCCAAGGAGGTCTCCTCTCTGCTGCCATCAAAATAACTCCCTTCTCCATCATAGCCATCATATTTTCCCATTTATGTGTGAGTAATCCGCTGTGGGCACATGGGGTTGATGATAATTGGACGATACCGACCATGTAATAGCATTTTGATGTTAGATTAATAGTACATAGTTGTGCTATTGTTCTCGTACGATTGTTGACGCAACTTTGCCATGCTACCGTTGTTACTAGGACTCAGCTAGCATGATCCCAGAACGTTTTAATTCATGAACATTTTCTTATATTCCCTTACATGTTTAATGCCCAATCATTTCTAAATTCAATATCCTTTATTAAATTCTGCAACTATTTTTAAACAATGGACTTTTAGAAATCATGATTTGTTTGAAATTGTTGTTATTTCCAATTTATTTCTATATTTCATGATAATGTTAAACTTTATGAACTTTTTTAAATTCATTTTTAAAACTGCTTAACATTTTAATTTTAAAAATCATATAACAAAATTGTTTGTGAAAGAGAAAGAGAAAGAAAGACACCCAGTAAGCTTGGTGAAGAATGCTTCCCTATAGGCGAATGCTTGCTACAACAGGTTACCCAGACAAAAGCCGAAAAAAGACAAAGAAAACCAGTTGGAAACTAGAAGATGGCCAACCCACCTGCAGGACAGGTATGTGTGTTATTGTTGGTCGACGCATGGGCGGAGCTACATGTCCTCGCTGTACGAACTTTGACGCAGAACATGAAGAATAGGAGGTGCCTATTTGACTCGCTACGCGATGAAAAGCAAGCAAATAGGCCTGCGCATTTCGACCAATTTTTGCCTTGTCGTTAATTTGAACTGGTCAATCACAGTAGCAAAGCAACCCCCTGTGACATGCTTGGGCATAGCCATGTTCGGTTTCAAAGCCGGTTTAAATAAATATAGGAGAACATTTTTTGTGCACATTTTTTAATGAAGTTAAATAAGTATGTAAAATGTTCATGGATTTGGAATGATGTTCATGAATTTCAAATATATTCTTGAATTGGGATAATGTTCATGAATTTTTAAAATGGTAGTAGATAAAAGAACACGCCAGAATATTTAAAATTATTCGCGAATCTGAAAACAATGTTCGCAAACATGAAAACTATTTGTAAATTTGAAAAATCTTGTTGAATTTATAAAATGTTCACATGTTTGTTTTTTATGGATTTGAAAAACATTCATGGTTTTTCATAGTGTTCCTGAATTTCAAAAACAAATTGGAACTTGTGCGTGAGTTTGTCGCTATACCCAACCTACGCACGCAAAGAAATCACTGCAGGAATCTAGAATAGAATCGGGTCTTCGTCTATGGCTAGTGGAGGGGGCACCCGCGACCGAGGAACACGAATAACCTTAAGGTACACTCAATTGCCCACGACAATAACCCTACTAGAGCTTAGTAGTCGATGGAAGGGGCCTCACCAAACAAGCGGTAGTGCTCATCATCATCATGGAACAGGAGGATCTGGGTCCTGTTGGGGAACATTGCAGAAAATTAAAATTTTTCCTACGGTTTCACCAAGATCCATCTATGAGTTCATCTAAGCAACGAGTCAAGGGAGTGAGTTTGCATCTACATACCACTTGTAGATCGCGTGCGGAAGCTTTCGAGAGGATGGTGATGATGGAGTCGTACTCGGATCACCGATGACCAAAGCGCTGAACGGACAGCACCTCCGCGTTCAACACACGTGCAGTGCAGACGGGCGTCTCCTCCGTCTTGATCCAGCAAGGAGGAAGGAGAGGTTGAGGAAGATGGCTCCAACAGCAGCACGACGGCGTGATGATGATGGAGTGACAGTTCCCGGCAGGGCTTCGCCAAGCACACGGAGGAGGAGAGGTGTTGGGAGGGAGGGCTGCGCCTTCAAGTTGTATCTGCAGCCTCCCTCACCCCTCTATTTATAGGGGAAGGGAGGAGGGCGGCCCCTCTAGATGCATCTAGAGGGGGGCGGCCAAGGGAGGGGCTTGCCCCCAAGCAAGGGCGCCCCTTAGGGTTCCCCCCTCAACCCTAGGCGCATGGGCCCAAGGGGAGGGGGTGCGCCCAGCCCACCAGGGGCTGGCTGCCTCCCACGCAGCCCAAGTGGCCCCCGGGAGGGGTGGCCCCTCCCGGTGGTCCTCCGGAACCTTTCCGGTGGCCCCGGTACAATACCGATATGACCCGAAACTTTTCCGGTGTCCGTTTGACAACTTCCCATATATAAATCTTTACCTCCGGACCATTCCGGAACTCCTCGTGACGTCCGGGATCTCATCCGGGACTCCGAACAACATTCGGTAATCACATACAAGTCTTCCTAATAACGCTAGCGTCACCGAACCTTAAGTGTGTAGACCCTACGGGTTCGGGAGACATGCAGACATGACCGAGACGCTCTCAGGTCAATAACCAACAGCGGGATCTGGATACCCATGTTGGCTCCTGAAGGAAATATGCCCTAGAGGCAATAATAAAGTTATTATTTATTTCCTTATATCATGATAAATGTTTATTATTCATGCTAGAATTGTATTAACCGGAAACATAATACATGTGTGAATACATAGACAAACAGAGTGTCACTAGTATGCCTCTACTTGACTAGCTCGTTAATCAAAGATGGTTATGTTTCCTAACCATAGACATGAGTTGTCATTTGATTAACGGGATCACATCATTAGGAGAATGATCTGATTGACATGACCCATTCCGTTAGCCTAGCACTTGATCGTTTAGTATGTTGCTATTGCTTTCTTCATGACTTATACATGTTCCTGTAACTATGAGATTATGCAACTCCGTTTACGGAGGAACACTTTGGTGCTACCAAGCGTCACAATGTAACTGGGTGATTATAAAGGAGTACTACAGGTGTCTCCAAAGGTACATGTTGGGTTGGCGTATTTGAGATTAGGTTTTGTCACTCCGATTGTCGGAGAGGTATCTCTGGGCCCTCTCGGTAATGCACATCACTATAAGCCTTGCAAGCAATGTAGCTAATGAGTTAGTTACGGAATGATGCATTACGTAACGAGTAAAGAGACTTGCGGTAACGAGATTGAACTAGGTATTGGATACCGACGATCGAATCTCGGGCAAGTAACATACCGATGACAAAGGGAACAACGTATGTTGTTATGCGGTTCGACCGATAAAGATCTTCGTAGAATATGTAGGAGCCAATATGGGCATCCAGGTTCCGCTATTGGTTATTGACCAAGAATAGTTCTAGGTCATGTCTACATAGTTCTCGAACCCGTAGGGTCCGCACGCTTAAGGTTTCGATGACAGTTATATTATGAGTTTATGAGTTTTGATGTACCGAAGGAGTTAGGAGTCCCGGATGAGATCGGGGACATGACGAGGAGTCTCGAAATGGTCGAGATGTAAAGATCGATATATTGGATGACTATATTCGAGTTCGGAAAGGTTCGAATGATTCGGTATTTTGAGTGGGAGAGTTACGGAATTCGCCAGGAGAAGTATTGGGCCTTATTGAGCCTGCGGAAAGAGAGAGGGCTGCCTAGGGCAGGCCACGCGCCCCATGGCCTAGTACGAATTGGACTAGGGGAGGGCCGCACCCTTCCTTCCCTCCTTCTCTCTTCCCTTACTTGTCTCCTACTCCCAATACATGCAAGGACTCCTAGTTGGACTAGGAAGGGGAATCCTACTCCCGGTGGGAGTAGGACTCCCCATGGCGCGCCCTACTAGGGCCGGCCTCCTCCTCCCTCCCTCCTTTATATACGGGGCAGGGGCACCCCATGGATACACAAGTTGATCTACGGATCGTTCCTTAGCGTGTCGGTGCCCCTTCCACCATATTCCACTCGGTCATATCGTCATGAGCTTAGGCGAAGCCCTGCGCCGGAGAAGTCATATCGTCATGAGCTTAGGCGAAGCCCTGCGTCGGTGGAGCATCATCATCGTCACCACGCCGTCGTCTGACGGAACTCATCCCGACACTTTGCTGGATCGAGTCCGGGATCGTCATCGAGCTGAACGTGTGCAGAACTCGGAGGTGCCGTACGTTCGGTGCTTGGATCGGTCGGATCGTGAAGACGTACGACTACATCAACCGCGTTGTTATAACGCTTCCGCTTTCGGTCTACGAGGGTACGTGGACAGACACTCTCCCCTCTCGTTGCTATGCATCACCATGATCTTGCGTGTGCGTAGGAAATTTTTTGAAATTACTACGTTCCCCAACAGTGGCATCCGAGCCTAGGTTTTTATGGTTTGATGTTTTGCACGAGTAGAACACAAGTGAGTTGTGGGCGATACAAGTCATACTGCCTACCAGCATGTCATACTTTGGTTCAGCGGTATTGTGAGATGAAGCGGCCCGGACCGACATTACGCGTACGCTTACGCGAGACTGGTTTCACCGTTACGAGCACTCGTGCTTAAAGGTGGCTGGCGGGTGTCTGTCTCTCTCACTTTAGTTGAACCGAGTGTGGCTACGCCCGGTCCTTGAGAAGGTTAAAACGGAGTCTATTTGACGAAGTATCGTTGTGGTTTTGATGCGTAGGTGAGATTGGTTCTTGCTTAAGCCCGTAGCAGCCACGTAAAATTTGCAACAACAAAGTAGAGGACGTCTAACTTGTTTTTGCAGGGCATGTTGTGATGTGATATGGTCAAGACATGATGCTATATTTTATTGTATGAGATGATCATGTTTTGTAACCGAAGTTATCGGCAACTGGCTGGAGCCATATGGTTGTCGCTTTATTGTATGAAATGCAAACGCCCTGTAATTGCTTTACTTTATCACTAAGCGGTAGCGATAGTCGTAGAAGCAATAGATGGCGTAACGACAACGATGCTACGATGGAGATCAAGGTGTCGCGCCGGTGACGATGGTGATCACGACGGTGCTTCGGAGATGGAGATCACAAGCACAAGATGATGATGACCATATCATATCACTTATATTGATTGCATGTGATGTTTATCCTTTATGCATCTTATTTTGCTTTGATTGACGGTAGCATTTTAAGATGATCTCTCACTAAAATTATCAAGTAGTGTTCTCCCTGAGTATGCACCGTTGCCAAAGTTCGTCGTGCCGAGACACCACGTGATGATCGGGTGTGATAAGCTCTACGTCCATCTACAACGGGTGCAAGCCAGTTTTGCACACGCAGAATACTCAGGTTATGCTTGACGAGCCTAGCATATGCAGATATGGCCTCGGAACACGGAGACTGAAAGGTCGAGCGTGAATCATATAGTAGATATGATCAACATAAGATGTTCACCATTGAAAACTACTCCATCTCACGTGATGATCGGTTATGGTTTAGTTGATTTGGATCACGTGATCACTTAGATGACTAGAGAGATGTCTGTCTAAGTGGGAGTTCTTAAGTAATATGATTAATTGAACTTAAATTTATCATGAACTTAGTCCTGGTAGTATTTTGCAGATTATGTTGTAGATCAATAGCTCGCGTTGTTGCTTCCTTGTGTTTTTATATGTGTTCCTAGAGAAAATTGTATTGAAAAATGTTAGTAGCAATATTGCGGATTAGATCCGTGATCTGAGGTTTATCCTCATTGCTGCCTGAAGAATTATGTCCTTGATGCACCGCTAGGTGACAGACCTATTGCAGGAGCAGATGCGGCGTTATGAGCGTTTGGCTAGCTCAATATGATGACTACTTGATAGTTTAGTGCACCATGCTTAAACGGCTTAGAATCGGGACTTCAAAGACGTTTTGAGCGTCATGGACCATATGAGATGTTCCAGGAGTTGAAGTTAATATTTCAAGCAAATACCGAGTTGAGAGATATGAAGTCTCCAACAAGTTCTATAGCTAAAAGATGGAGGAGAATCGCTCAACTAGTGAGCATGTTCTCAGATTGTGCAGGTACTTCAATCGCTTGAATCAAGTGGGAGTTAATCTTCCAGATAAGATAGTGATTGACAGAATTCTCTAGTCACCATCACTAAGTTACTAGAACTTCGTGATGAACTATAGTATGCAAGGGATGACGAAAACAATTCCCAAGCTCTTCGCGATGCTAAAATCGCGAAGGTAGAAATCAAGAAAAACATCAAGTGTTGATGGTTGACAAGACCACTAGTCTCAAGGAAAAGGGCAAAGGGAAGAAGGGAACTTCAAGAAGAACGGCAAGCAAGTTGCTACTCGAGTGAAGAAGCCCAAGTCTGGACCTAAGCACGAGACTAAGTGCTTTTGCTACAATGGAACTGGTCATTGAAGCGGAACTACCCCAAGTATTTGGCGGATAAGAAGGATGGCAAAGTGAACAAAGGTATATTTGATATACAGATTATTGATGTGTATTTTACTAGTGTTCGTAGCAACCCCTCGGTATTTGATACTGGTTCAGTTGCTAAGAGTAGTAACTCGAAACAGGAGTTGCAGAATGAACAGAAACTAGTTGAAGGGGAAGTGACGATGAGTGTTGGAAATAGTTCCAAGATTGATATGATCATCATCACACACTCCCTATATTTTCGAGATTAGTGTTAAAAGCCAAATAAATGTTATTTAGCGTTTGCGTTGAGCATGAATATGATTTGATCATGTTTATTGCGATACGGTTATTCATTTGAAGTTAAAGAATAATTGTTATTCTGTTTACATGAATAAGACCTTCGATGGTTATGCACCCAATGAAAATAGTTTGTTGGATCTCGATCGTAATGATACACATATTCATAATATTGATGCCAAAAGATGCAAAGTTAATAATGATAGTGCAACTTATTTGTGGCACTGCCGTTTAGGTCATATTGGTGTAAAACGCATCAAGAAACTCCATGCTGATGGACTTTCGGAATCACTTGGTTATGAATCATTTGATGCTTGCGAACCGTGCCGTTTGGGCAAGATGACTAAAACTCCGTTCTCCGGAACAATGGAACAAGCTACTGACTTATTGGAAATAATACATACCGATGTATGCGATCCAATGAGTGTAGATGCTCGTGGCAAGTATCGTTATTTTCTGACCTTCACAAGATGATTTGAGCAGATATGGGTATATCTACTTGATGAAACATAAGTCTGAAATAGTTGAAAGGTTCAAAGAATTTCAGAGTGAAGTGGAAAATCATCGTAACAAGAAAATAAAGTTTCTGCGATCTGATCGTGGAGATGAATATTTGAGTTACGAGTTTGGTCTTCAATGAAAACAATGTGGAATAGTTTCACAGCTCACGCCACCTGGAACACCACAACGTTATGGTGTGTCCGAACGTCGTAACCGTACTTTATTATGATATGGTGCGATCTATGATGTATCTTACCGATTTACCACTATCGTTTTGGGGTTATGCATTAGAGACAGCTGCATTCACGTTTAATAGGGCACCATCTAAATCCGTTGAGATGACACCGTATGAACTATGGTTTAGCAGTAAACCTAAGCTGTCGTTTCTTAAAGTTTGGAGTTGTGATGCTTATGTGAAAAAGTTTTCACCTGATAAGCTCTAACCCAAATCGGAGAAGTGCGTCTTCATAGAATACCCAAAGGTGACTATTGGGTACACCTTCTATCACAGATCCGAAGGCAAGTTTTTCGTTGCTAAGATGGATCCTTTCTAGAGAAGAAGTTTCTCTCGAAAGAAGTGAGTGGGAGGAAAGTAGAACTTGATAAGGTAATTGTACCTTCTCCCTTGTTGGAAAGTAGTTCATCACAGAAATCAGTTTCAGTGATTCCTACACCAATTAGTAAGGAAGTTAATGATGATGATCATGAAACTTCAGATCAAGTTGCTACCAAACCTCGTAGGTCTTCCGGAGTAAGATCCGCACCAGAGTGGTACGGTAATCATGTTCTGGAAGTCATGTTACTAGACCATGATGAACCTACGGACTATGAGGAAGCGATGATGAGCCCAGATTCCGCGAAATGGCTTGAGGCCATGAAATCTGATATAGGATCCATGTATGAGAACAAAGTATGGACTTTGATTGACTTGCTCGATGATCAGCAAAGCCATGGATCTTCAAGAGGAAGACAGACACTGATAGTAGTGTTACTATCTACAAAGCTCGACTTGTTGCAAAAGGTTTTCGACAAGATCAATGTGTTGAATACGATAAGATTTTCTCACTCGTAACGATGCTTAAGTCTGTCCGAATCATGTTAGCAATTGCCACATTTTATGAAATCTGGCAAATGGATGTCAAAACTACATTCTTTAATGGATTTATTAAAGAAGAGTTGCATATGATGCAACCAGAAGGTTTTGTCAATCCTAAAGGAGCTAACAAAATGTGCAAGCTTCAGCAATCCATCTATGGACTGGTGCAAGCATCTCGGAGTTGGAATAAACGCTTTGATAGTGTGATCAAAGCATATGGTTTTATACAGACTTTTGGAGAAGCCTGTATTTACAAGAAAGTGAGTGGGAGCACTACAACATTTCTGATAAGTATATGTGAATGACATATTGTTGATCGGAAATGATGTAGAATTATTCTGCAAAGCATAAAGGAGTATTTGAAAGGAGTTTTTCAAAGAAGGACCTCGGTGAAGCTGCTTACATATTGAGCATCAAGATCTATAGAGATAGATCAAGACGCTTGATTAGTTTTTCAATGAATACATACCTTGACAAGATTTTAAAGTAGTTCAAAATGGAACAGTCAAAGAAAGAGTTCTTGCCTGTGTTACAAGGTGCGAGATTGAGTAAGACTCAAAACCCGACCATGGCAGAAGATAGAAAAAGAATGAAAGTCATTCCCTATGCATCAGCCATAGGTTCTATAAAGTATGTCATGCTGTGTACCAGATCTATTGCATACCCTACCACTAAGCTTGGCAAGAGAGTGCAATAGTGATCTAGGAGTAGATCAATGGACATCGGTCAAAATTATCCTTAGTAGAATAAGGATATGTTTCTCGATTATGGAAGTGAAAAAAGGTTCGTCGTAAAGGGTTACGTCGATGCAAGTTTTAACACTAATCTAGATGACTCTGAGTCTCAATCTGGATACATATTGAAAGTGGGAGCAATTAGCTAGAGTAGCTCCGTGCAGAGCATTGTAGACATAGAAATTTGCAAAATACTTACGGCTCTGAATGTGACAGACCCGTTGACTAAAATTATCTCACAAGCAAAACATGAACACACCTTAGTACTCTTTGGGTGTTAATCACATAGCGATGTGAACTAGATTACTGACTCTAGTAAACCCTTTGGGCGTTGGTCACACGTCGATGTGAATTATGGGTGTTAACCACATATAGATGTGAACTATTGATGTTAAATCACATGGCGATGTGAACTAGATTATTGACTCTAGTGCAAGTGGGAGACTGAAGGAAATATACCCTAGAGGCAATAATAAAGTTATTATTTATTTCCTTATATCATGATAAATGTTTATTATTCATGCTAGAATTGTATTAACCGGAAACATAATACATGTGTGAATACATAGACAAACAGAGTGTCACTAGTATGCCTCTACTTGACTAGCTCGTTAATCAAAGATGGTTATGTTTCCTAACCATAGACATGAGTTGTCATTTGATTAATGGGATCACATCATTAGGAGAATGATCTGATTGACATGACCCATTCCGTTAGCCTAGCACTTGATCGTTTAGTATGTTGCTATTGCTTTCTTCATGACTTATACATGTTCCTGTAACTATGAGATTATGCAACTCCCGTTTACCGGAGGAACACTTTGGGTGCTACCAAACGTCACAACATAACTGGGTGATTATAAAGGAGTACTACAGGTGTCTCCAAAGGTACATGTTGGGTTGGCGATTTGAGATTAGGTTTTGTCACTCCGATTGTCGGAGAGGTATCTCTGGGCCCTCTCGGTAATGCACATCACTATAAGCCTTGCAAGCAATGTAGCTAATGAGTTAGTTACGGAATGATGCATTACGTAACGAGTAAAGAGACTTGCCGTAACGAGATTGAACTAGGTATTGGATACCGACGATCGAATCTCGGGCAAGTAACATACCGATGACAAAGGAACAACGTATGTTGTTATGCGGTCTGACCGATAAAGATCTTCGTAGAATATGTAGGAGCCAATATGGGCATCCAGGTTCCGCTATTGGTTATTGACCAAGAATAGTTCTAGGTCATGTCTACATAGTTCTCGAACCCGTAGGGTCCGCACGCTTAAGGTTTCGATGACAGTTATATTATGAGTTTATGAGTTTTGATGTACCGAAGGAGTTCGGAGTCCCGGATGAGATCGGGGACATGACGAGGAGTCTCGAAATGGTCGAGACGTAAAGATCGATATATTGAACGACTATATTCGGAGTTCGGAAAGGTTCCGAATGATTCGGGTATTTTTCGGAGTACCGGAGAGTTACGGGAATTCGCCAGGGAGAAGTATTGGGCCTTATTGAGCCCTGCGGGAAAGAGAGAGGGGCTGCCTAGGGCAGGCCGCGCGCCCCCCCATGGCCTAGTCCGAATTGGACTAGGGGAGGGCCGCACCCTTCCTTCCCTCCTTCTCTCTTCCCTTACTTGTCTCCTACTCCCAATACATGGAAGGACTCCTAGTTGGACTAGGAAAGGGGGAATCCTACTCCCGGTGGGAGTAGGACTCCCCATGGCGCGCCCCTACTAGGGCCGGCCTCCTCCTCCCTCCCTCCTTTATATACGGGGGCAGGGGGCACCCCATGGATACACAAGTTGATCTACGGATCGTTCCTTAGCCGTGTGCGGTGCCCCCCTCCACCATATTCCACTTCGGTCATATCGTCGCGGAGCTTAGGCGAAGCCCTGCGCCGGAGAAGTCATATCGTCGCGGAGCTTAGGCGAAGCCCTGCGTCGGTGGAGCATCATCATCGTCACCACGCCGTCGTCTTGACGGAACTCATCCCGACACTTTGCTGGATCGAGTCCGGGATCGTCATCGAGCTGAGCGTGTGCAGAACTCGGAGGTGCCGACGTTCGGTGCTTGGATCGGTCGGATCGTGAAGACGCACGACTACATCAACCGCGTTGTTATAACGCTTCGCTTTCGGTCTCACGAGTGCGTGGACAGACACTCTCCCCTCTCGTTGCTATGCATCACCATGATCTTGCGTGTGCGTAGGAAATTTTTGAAATTACTACGTTCCCCAACAGCTCCCACATGCTCCTCGATGATGTCATCGGATGAACCACGATGTCGAGGGTTCAAGCAACCCCGTATACTATTCCCTTTGTCAGACGGTATGTTACTTACCCGAGACTCGATCGTCGGTATCCCAATACCTCGTTCAGTCTCGTTACCGGCAAGTCACTTTACTCGTACCGTAATGCATGATCCCGTGACCAGACACTTGATCACTTTGAGCTCATTATGATGATGCACTACCGAGTGGGCCCAGTGATACCTCTCCGTCATACACGGAGTGACAAATCCTGTCTCGATCCGTGTCAACCCAATGACACTTTCGGAGATACCTGTAGTGCACCTTTATAGTCACCCAGTTACGTTGTGACGTTTGGTACACCCAAAGCACTCCTACGGTATCCGGGAGTTACACGATCTCATGGTCTAAGGAAGAGATACTTGACATTGGAAAAGCTCTAGCAAAAGCGAACTACGATCTTTGTGCTATGCTTAGGATTGGGTCTTGTCCATCACGTCATTCTCCTAATGGCGTGATCCCGTTATCAATGACATCGATGTCCATAGTCGAAACCATGACTATCTGTTGACCAACGAGCTAGTCAACTAGAGGCTTACTAGGGACGTATTGTAGTCTATGTATTCACACGTGTATTATGATTTCCGGATAATACAGTTATAGCATGAATAAAAGACAATTATCATGAACAAGGAAATATAATAATAATGCTTTTATTATTGCCTCTAGGGCATATTTCCAACAGGTCCCCACTAAAGAAGACATGAAGGTGCTCGTCGCTGACCCCATCAATGGTACGCCGAATGCCGATGGTGAGATTGGAGGCCATCGGCTGTAGGTTAGCCAAGGCCAGGCGTGGTTCGGGGGCGAAAAATTTAAAAAGTAAAATATTTAAAAGTTTCATCAAATTTCACATTTTCTCTATGAAAAGTGAAAACTTATAAAAATTTACTACATATCTCTAATTTTTTATAAAATAATATGCTAATTTGTAAGCTACACAAAAGTAAACAAATTTCTGGCCAAAAAAGCCCATTTTTTATGTACACCCTCCAATCCAAATTATAGATGCGACTTTAGTACAAAGTTGTACTAAAGCTGCATACTAAAACTTTAGTACAAAATTGTACTAAAGTTGTGTACGTATTTTTGCGAACGGCTTGTATGAACATATAGACATTTCATAGGCGTTGTATACATGCATATGTGTGCATGTACGTTTTGTCAGTTTTTTTTTGTGATGTGACAATACAATTTCAATAAATAAATAAATATGGGGCTCCATGGAGCCCCTCCTCTAAAAGGCATTTTCTAGCGCCCCCTCCATACCAAGAGGCCAAAATATGAAATAAATAGGAAAGCTTTGTGTCTTCCCTTGACAGTTCGTGGCCATCCTTTTGCCTACATTGTCTCCTAGTGCCGGGTCCTTGACCTGTGCCTGAGCGTGTCTCCACCACACGTTTCCCCTGCACACGACGATCTTTGTATCCGTATGGGGTGCCAAAAGTATATTGTATGGCGTCGATGCCACGACATTTTGATTCCAAAATTTAGCATGAGGTTGCATTTTTAAAACTTTGTGCAAGTTCACTTGAGTGACCTACATTGTATTCCGTTGATGCAGTGGAACAATGTTAATAGTGTTAGATTGGTATAGGCTTGCCACATGTTCGACACATGTTGTTGATGTGGTGTACAACCCGACAATGTAGCAGACATGGACGACACATCAAGCAGTTGAGCAATTGCCTTACATAAAACCATGTCATTGTTTGCACGGTGACAAAGGCTTAGATAGAGCAGTGCTTCTCTAGCTTTTTGTACATGCCAAGAGGAAGAGTTGGCTAAGTTAATTTCAGATGGCTTGGCATGTCACACCTACCTTAGAGGGAGATAAAATGACAAGAGTGGTGATGGCTATGGAATACACCGCCCTCAAATGCACATGTTTATTGCTGAGTTTTTCTTTGTTGACAAAGGATATCAAATGCAAGGGAGTGTTGGTTGAATGTTCGCTTTTACCAACAAATTAAGTAAAACACAATAATAAGGATATGAACCTTTGTCAAATAACTACACCTACACACATGCAGACTACTACAGTAACACTTTGATTACTAACAAGCTTACTGCAAGACAGACCTCGCGTCCGCCTACAGAGATCACTGAATGTGGCCTGGCCCGATAACTAGTACTGAATGGTTTTAGCAAGGTTCCACATATTAATTTTTTTATTTTATCGGTTTTTGTCGCTTTTCTTTTTCCCTTTTTAGTTTTTGCTTCTAATTTTTTCTGGCATCTTTCTTTCCTATTGTTTTTAAAAAATATATTTCGTTCTTTTTAGACACGTTGAACATTTTTTGCATAAAAGTCAAACATCTTCTAGATATACATTGAACATGTTTTAAATATATGTTGAACATTTAATCAGAATAAATGTTTAATAGTTTGTAAAATGCATATTTGATATTTTTAAATATTTTGTGATTTTTTTAAACACAACCCTAAACATTTTTAAAGAGGCCCAAACAAATCTTTACATTTCATGAAATTTTATAAAATGTCACAAAAATATTTTGAGACACGTGAATAATTTGAAATGAAATGATTTTTTCAAAAGATACAATTTTATAATTTCGTTTTTATACATTGCATGAACATTTAAAAATAAACATGAAAAAATTTGTGAATGAATGAATGTTTTCTAAATGACATGCACATTTTCCTGACTGTTAAAAATATTTTCTAAAAGTTGCTTGAATTTTGTTTATATTTTATGAACAGTTTCTACAATATGATAAACATATTTGTGAATATATGATTATTTTACAAACATGATGAAATGTTTTCTGAATGATATCAACATCTTTTTACAAATTACACATAAAAATTCTACATTACATGGATATTTTTGCTAATGCGCGGTGAACTTTTGAAAATTTTAAGAATTTAGTTTTCAAATATATATTTAGTTTTTTCCAAAATGTAAACAAAAGTAAAAAAATAGAAATCTATGTCTATAACTATACCTACTAGTAAAGCAAGATGTATTTCTCCGATATTTTCACCCGTTCACCGCTGAAAAGTATTTTTTTTATCTGTGGTGGTACTAACCTTTCTTCAATTTTCACCCGTTCACCATTGAAAAGTATTTTGTTTTCTATCTGATCTGGTACTAAATTTTTGTGCGTCCATTTGCTAGGAAAGAAAAAAAACAGTTTTCATACATGGCCCGCATGCTGTGTGGCCCGGCGAAGTCAGCCCATGTATTTTCCTGCTGACACAGCTAAGGAAACCCTATGCTGCAAATAGTCAGATCTTCGCACAGGCGCCCAAGACAGGGCCGACCTGTTTTAATATTTTTCTCTGTTCTGTTTATATTTTTTCTCTGTTCCTTTCATCTTTTCTTTCATGTTTCTTTCTTCTTTTTTTCCCTTCCAATTTTAGATTTTTTTTCCAATTTTTGTATATCCAAAAGTTCAAACAACTTTCAGAATTTTATCTTTTGTTCCAATGTGAGAATTGTTTTTATAATTCCAAAATAGTGTTCCCATTTTAAAAAGTGTTCGAAAATTTATATTTTTGTTGGCATTCCAATTTTTTTTCAAAAGAATTCCCATTTTTCTACAAAATGTTTGTGTTTTCCAGAAAATTTTATATTTTCAAAATAAAATTGCTTTTAAAAAATGTTCCAGATTCTAAAAATATTCTTGTTTTAGTGAAATGTTCACAAATTCGAAATAATGTTCGTGGTTAAAAGAAACACATTTTCAAAAACTGCATGACCCCACCACTATCTAGATCTCGCAGACCAAAAAAGACCCGCGAGAAGACCACATCTCCTCGCTCTGTCATTCCACCGCTGCGGAGGTCGTTTTTGGTGGACAGACCAATTATCTTTCATGTTGCTTCTCGAGAAAAATATCTCCCCCATTGCAAGGCACTGGCATATGTGATATAAAATAAATGAAAAAGAGCAAAACATACCTACTTAAGCACAAGCGAGCGAGTGAGTGCTGGGCCGTCCCATAAGGAGGCGCTTGAGGTGATGCCAGCGTCGGTCGCGCAATGAGCGAGACCTAGATGCGCCATTCCACTCACGGGTGGGGGTGCTCTCTAGTAATTATATGTTAGTGTTGAGTCCAATGTTGTAGGAGGCCCGTAAAAGAGTCATCGTTAACAAGCCACCAGATACGGTAGGTTGGGAATAAACAATTGGGATTACAATAGATTGATAAAGAAAAATAACTATGCTTTCGAGCACTTTGCTTGTGATTTTCCCTCTAAGCTTGCTCTAACGATAAGAAATTATTGCTAATAACATCGTTCTTTTGGCAGAAACTTAAATTGATGTTTGTGAACATGCATGACATGGACAAATGTTTCTCTAACCATTTTAAAATAGAAGAAGATGACATACAAAATGGTTTGTGTCCACACTAGGGGCCCATACACCTAGGCCTCACACCCAATTTCTAGGTGCGTCGGGCCTTGGTGCACCCTCCCATCCTTCCTTTTGGACTATATATATGTGCTTTGGTGGAAAACTATCGGGGTATTTTTTGCGTAATTTTTCCTTCATCTACAAAGCCGCCATCTCCACCAATTTTTATTTCAGAAGCACATCAGATCGCCATCTTTGCCGCCAGGGAGGTCTCCTCTCTGCTGCCATCAAAACAACTCTCTTCTCCAACATAGCCATCATATTTTCCCATCAATGTGTGAGTAATCCGTTGTGGGCACATAGGGTAGATGATAAATGGATGAACAACCATGGAATAGTATTTTGATGTTAGATTAATAGTACATAGTTGTGCTATTGTTCTCGTACTATTGTTGACGCAACTTTGCCATGATACTGTCGTTACTAGGGTTCAACTAGGATGATCCCAGATCCGAACCATACATGTATTGTGTTATTTATGTGTTTAGGTTTTTCTTGCGAGTTGTTTTACCCGCTATAATTGCAAATGGGCATTCCCGTGTGGGTGATGGACCATGATACCCAATGCGAGGACTATAAACTGGGATCACAACAATTCATTGAGTGTTAATGCATATATGAATTACCATATATAGATGAACATGCGGTGACATGTGGGGGTAGGGAAATAGATGAAAAATCCCTTAAATATATAGATACAATAACATTAGGAACACATGTCTACAAGAGTAAAAGAATATAAACTTAAGATCGCTAGCTCAATATGCACTAGTGCATGTGTTCTTATCATCCATGCACCACCCCAATATCCATTCCTATGCCTGCTATTTAACATTATTATCTCTCTTTACTTACGCCCATGTTCCAATTTATAAGGCACATATTCTTCTCGAGATTTAACTATGACAATTAATTAGACTAACATTAGTTGATTTATAATACATAAGAATTATATAGCTAAAAACATCTTTTGTATGTGGATTCAACGGTATAATTTTTGTGACACATAACTCCTATTTAGTTGGTCAAGTTAATGGTCAAACATAAACATCAAAATGTGGTTGTGTCTTATAAACTAAAACAGATGGTGCACTTATTATTTGACAACTGTTGAGAAATTACCACTTCTTTTATTTACTTGCAACTATCAATAATGAATTATCACTATTACTAATTAATTATATCTAGAAAGTTACTATTACCTGTGTGGTTGGCAGCGGTGCGTCAACTCCTAAAGTCTTACCAATATTCTTTTTCTTGAATATCTCAAATACAAATAAGGGTAAAAAAATTCCTACAAAATTTTCTTGATCCCCTACATTTTGATTAAAGCCAAAACCTTCTCTAAGGTGGAGCCTAGAGTCGAAAAAAGATCAAAACACGGATAAAACGTAGGATAACCCAGATCACTCGAATAGCTGAACTCTCCAGAACAAATACAACCTAGGTGGTTTGAATAACATAGGGTTTTTTCTAATGCCGTTTCATGGAGCATAACTCTATACGTTTGTGCACTTGTATTTCACTTCCTTGCTGAACATAATCTTTATCTTCAAAAAATACAGAAGATTTTTTTAAAATCATGTCATCTACTATGTGTACTTCTGCTAGATTACCTAGTAAGAAATAATTAGATTCTCCACTATTTTAAGACATTTACTTACTCTACCATCACATCCATCATTATGCACTTCATTTTTTTATGTCACAGTCTTTTGAGGCTATGGTTATGTCTACCCATGTGTATAATATTTATCTGAACAGAATGCTCAGGTATAGAATCAAGGTGCTCATTTTCATGATATGTCACCTTTACACCCTAGTTAACCTTCATCACCTATTCCAATAAAATTTGCTATTGAAAATGGTTCTCATGTTTTTATTGATATGATTAGAAGGAAGTTTTAGGTGAATGATTTAAACCTAAAGAATAATTTTGTGTTTCACTTATCTATATTAAATACGATGCTTATGGACTTTCTGTAGATTTATATGTTGCATACACATCTATTTCCTTTGAAGTTTAATGGCATGTCTTACTAAGTATTTTTTGAACTAACCTACTAATAGTTGTAAGAAATTCACATTTTTTCCTTTGGTGTGTAGGAGCTTCACGGATTTTGATAGATCACTAGGCAACTCCAAGGTTATGTGCAATTTGGAGTTGACATAAATATGTCCTTGTGGGATTAGTTCTTAGAGTTCATCTTATTATGCTTTGTAGATGGAGTCAAATGAAGAAAGTCAAAACATTAAAGTTGTTCTCCATATCCTTACCTTCAAAAAGCACATTTAAACATTGAAAACAGGTTCCATATGCATTATGTCATCCAAATCATTATTTACACAAACTACCACTTTCGAGGGCCAGAGAGAGGAGGTGGCGCGATTAAGTCTATGACAATACACAATTTATGGATTTCGATGATCTTATGGACTCATGGGAATGTAAGGTAGACTTTGGAAGGCACTAAATATCACTATTAGATATCTAGTTTTAGTTGACGGTGATACTATCGTGATAACCATTGGATAAGTAAATTGACGGTTAGGTGTTCGATGTACAACATGCTTGTTCAACCATTTCTACCGATAGCTGATAGTACTATCCTTCTAAATTCCCTGGTTGTATTTCACGGACATTGGCCTACCGGCAAAGCGTTGGTCAACAATTTTCGGTCAAAGGTCCCTCATGACTGCTTCCAATGGTTTTAACTGTCGACCATTTCAATTGTCACGTGTTCATCCATAACCATTTCCCATTGGCATGCTCGTGAATGCATTCTTGATTGTGGTATATTACTTTGGATGAGGGAACTTTTTTAATGTCAGCTATTACAGTTGCAGTGCCAACCAAATGTTCTTATATATACGGGTATCAATATAGACATTTCAAATAGGGAACAATCAACGATAATGAGTTTTATTGAACATGATAAATATTATGCAAACTGGTAATATAGTATAGCCAGAAAGCATGTACATGTTTGAAGAAGGAGAGACTAGTAATCAAGCCCCATAGATGAGAATCCTGGCTTAAGATCCACCCTTACTTAAGGTGAAGATCAATATAATCGTTGGGACCATAGACCTCAAATAGTTCAGCAAAAAAACCATTCTTCCTTCTTGGGTTGCATCCCATGTCCCGACATAAGTTATCTTTGTACCATGTATTAAGAAGTCCAATGCATGATGAACGGAATTCCCCACGAGAGTAGCGCTTCATGAACTTCTCCCATTCAAGGACATCCCTCTGCATTGCTTTAACACTTGGTAACCTAAATCCACCATCCATGAAATGCGCCAGCCACTTGGTCCGTAGTTCTGAAGTGTGGAGATTTGTATAGCTCTCAGAATATCCGATGACCGCAAGTTGTGGAATATTAGGATGTATGCACTCCCTATGTAAAAAATTCAAATTAATTAACAAACTCTTCAGCAATTACTTGAAGAAAATTTAAAAGTATGTCTATTGTGTTGACCTATAGAGTGGTACAGTAGTGGATGCCGAGCCAATGGAAATACTCTGGAAGTATTTTGATGTGAACATGTTCTTGATGTTTTCATCACCATTGAATCCTGTTCCGAAGATAACTATGTCACTCTTTACCAACGAAGGTTCACCTTCAACAAGCACACCTTCTTTGCAAAAGTTGAAGGTCTTTGACTTCTTCAAAATGATGCTTCCTTCCTCTAGATTCTTGTAATGATCCTTTGGTGCAAGTTCAAGCAAACACCCCACTATCCCCTCAAATAAACTATGGTCAGGAACCATGCCATGCTTCTTCATTGTAATGGAGTAGTAGCTCTCAGCGAACTTCGAAAAGATCAACCTCTTCACGTACACAAAACGATGATACACTTGTTAGGATTTAGTATGAAATAAAACAATTTACACTTTTAATAATATCAAGGTTAGGACTTGTATAAAAAGTTAATATGTTGCATTACCAGTGGAGTCAAGATTGTAGCTAACAAGCTAAGGAGGAAGCCTTCACCAGGTTTATGAATAAGGAGTTCAGCGAACCGAGTTAGATAGAAATTTGATATGTCGACACCCCAAGCATTGAAGTCTGGTACAATCCATTGCTTGGTTCGGACAATCATTGTACACGGTTTCTCGATACCTAAAGAACATATAAACAATACAATTATAATCGTATGGTTTCAATTTTATGCAGGAAACTATTAAAACTAAGAGCAGATAATCATTATAGACAATACACACCAAATGTGTAATATGGAATGATGTAGAAAAATGGATATAATAGTCCTTCAATTTACATGCTCTAAGTCTTATATATTATCCTATGCACGAGAGAAACAAAGGTATGTTTAAAATGAAGGGTTATATATTTGTACCATTCACATCTACACATTCATTAGCAATGTCAAGGGCTGAGTGTCCATAGCCAACAATAGTCACACGCTTGCCCTTGATCATCTCCTTAGCTTTTTTGCTACCCATTTTAGAGTAGTCAATTGAGTGGATCACTTCTCCATCAAATGCTTCCGGGCCTCTACCAGGGGGTAATTTAGGTATGTTGGGAACAGTGCTGAACCTTCCAATACAAAGAATCACAAAGTCCGCCATGTGTACCTAGAGAATAAATGTTTATGAATAATCACACGTGAAAAGTAAAGTAGTACAGTAGATGATATGTGTTGGAGGAGAATATCTAGTAACAAATTGTAACACCCCGTCAAAGTTTTATATAGCACCAAGAGTATAACATAACATTTTCTTCAATTAATTTTTTGCAGCTAGCGCGCGGGTCGGGAAGATTATATTGTTGTTGTTGTTGTTGCTGCTGCTGCTGCTGCACTGCAGGGGACAAGATTGGATGCATATCTTCATCCGTATTACCAAAATGTAGTATATTCGTTACCTGCATGTGACCTTGGTCGTCGGCCACAGTGAGGCGCCACTGTCCGTCGCCGGAGCCAAATGCGTCGGCGCAGCCGGCCCACTCCTCCCACGCCTCCACCTCCTCCTCGGCGACGCCGACGTACTCCATCCCGGCGACGCGATGCCCGAACCTGATGCAGTCGAGCACCCCGAAGTGGCGGGCGTAGGCGTGGAGGTAGTCGGCGACCTGGTGGTTGCTGGGGTACTCCTCCGTGACGGAGTCCGGCCACGGGAAGTCCGTGTACTGGTACATGGTCCGCGACGTCTGGAGCCTGGTGCAGTCCGGGGTGTGCGCCCACACACCGCCGACGACGGCGTCCGCCTCGAAGACCACTGGCCGGCACCCGCGCTCCAGCAGGTGCTTGCAGGCCGCCAGCCCGCTCACGCCGGCGCCGATGATGGCCACGCTCTTCTTCTCCATGCCCATGCTGATGCCAGCGTGATCCATCCATGGGTCGATATGTGCGTATTTATAGCTGGCATGTCCCTCGTGTACGCTGGCTCCACAACCACCGCGGCTTCAAAACCATGAATTTTTCTTCAAAACAAGATCCTACAGATTCTCGGGGATGGGCCTGCGGCGCATGGCATAAAACTAATCGCAAAAGCAAATCACATATACATAAGTTCACTCTATTGGAAACTTTACTCGGCAAACTTTTATCTGCCGAGTTTGATTGAAAATTAGACTTGGTAGTGGCAAGCAACTTGGCATAGCTATGGCTTTGCCTGGTTCCAACGAAAAACGACCCGGCGAACAAAAACAGCTCGGCAGAATCTCAAGTTCGCCGAGTTCCCAGTAGAAAAAATTCAGTGAAGTCTGACAGGTAAGCCCTGCCGTAGAGCAGGTGACGGAGCGGTGATGGCGGTGTTTCTTTGCCGAGTTTCTGCCAATGGAGACTTGGTATTTTTTTTATTTTTCCAAATAGGAATTCCAGGGGACTGCTTTGCCGAGTTGCGGGTAACGACACTCGGTCGGCAGATATTTTCTCATTTTTATTTTCTTAAATCAGAATGCGAGGGGTCACACTTTTGCCGAGTTTCGGCTAAACCTGGCTCGGTAACATTTTCTATTTTTCATTTTTTTAAATTGAAATGCCAGGGGTCATGCGTTGCTGAGTTCTATCAGACAACAACTCGGCAAACGCTGACATGTGGGCCGTCGAGTCACATGTAGTTGACCAACTGACCGTGCGTCTGTCTATGCCGAGTTCTACAACTCGACAATCAATGACCCTTCACTTTAAATGGGGAATGGGCGAGGGCTCG
The DNA here is from genome assembly GCA_021605205.1 of Aegilops longissima. Classification (NCBI taxonomy): domain Eukaryota; kingdom Viridiplantae; phylum Streptophyta; class Magnoliopsida; order Poales; family Poaceae; genus Aegilops; species Aegilops longissima. The sequence goes on from CM038679.1 coordinate 754,394,717, forward strand.
CACCACACGAAAACCCTCGCACCTGCAATAGCCATCACCTTAGCTTCCCTCTCCACCCTGACAATGAACCGCGGTCACACGGCCGCCTCTCCTTCTCCTAGCCACGCCGCCGCCTCTCCACATCAAAGTCGTTGTTGCATAAATTCGGCGACCGAGTCATCCACTGCGCGAACGGCCGCCACAGACGTCACCACAGCAGCTACGCCGACAGACGGCGTGTCCGTCGCAGCCGCGGCCATAGGCCCTGCCTCAGTTGGAGCCATGGTCCCGGGATCCGCCGCCGTTAAATCGGCGGACAACGTCGCATCCGCAATCGATGCCGGCCACCTCCATCCTCATCGCATCGGCACCGGTGTGCGCAAGCACAAGCACAGGGAGGAGCACGCGTGATGAGCTTCTTCACCTTTTTTTCTTTTTGGTAAAATGTGCATGAATGTGTGTAGAAAATGCTAGTTAATTTGGGGAAATCGTGGGAATGTTGTATCTCTAGCCGTTGCCCCCCCACCGGGCGGCGATTTTACGGGCCCCTGGGGGCGAGCTGGCGCTAAAATCGGCGCGGGGGCGAGCGGGTTCGCCCCCAGACGCAGGTTTAAAAAAAAAAACAAATTCGTCAAAGTTTGGCAAACTTGACATAATATTGGACATGTTCGACGTTACATAAGTTATTTAAAAAAAAACCAACTATAGGGCGAAGAAGTCGATGAGCGCGGCGAAGTCGCCTACGTCGCCGCCGTCCTCGTCTTCGTCGTCGGCCTTCAACTTCTTGATGGCGCGGCCGCCTAGGATGGACCCCTGCCCGGCGTCTCCATGGCGGATCAGTGGCGGCGGCACGTCGTCGTCATCGCTGTCATCGAGGACGACCATGCCTCCCTCGTCCCGGCCACGCTGCTCGTCCGTCAGGGACGAACGCACGCGGTCGACCTCGGCGGCGAAGGTGCCGGGGCGCACGTCGACGTCGGGCACCGGGGGGATGGGGACGCCCCCGTTGCCGAGCCTCCACCCGTCGGCCCGATGCGCATGTCCGGCGGCGCCGGGATGTTGGCCTCGAACAGGAGCCACACCTCCTACTCCTGGAGCGAGCGGCGGCCGAAGCCGTTGGCCGCCGCGGCGTCGCCGGGGAAGTGTTTCGACCATCAGGAAGGGAAGGGGAGGCAAGAGATAGGCGACGCTCAGCGGCGGGCGGGAGAGAGGCAGAGATCGGCAGCGGGTTTTGGGTTCGGGCTGGTGTGGCCAGCGGCAAGGGGGAGCCGCTGGTTTTATAGCCCGCGCCATGTGTACGCGTGGCGGAAAAGGAGGCGCCGCCGCGCCGCCCGTGAGGAATAAATGGCAAGGCTAACCGGCGGCGGCCTTCCATGGATTCCCCACGGGAAACCGTGGCGTTCTGGGGGAAGACGAGGCGTCGTGTCGCTGACGCGGCTGGCCCGCGGCTCTTTCGCGCCAAAACCGCTTGCCCCGGCGCCCCCGGGCGCCCCCCAGCGCGCCGGGTTCGGCCTGGGTCCGCCGGCGCCAGTTTCCGCCCAAACCGGCGAAAAACGTGCTCCTGGGACGTGACTGGGCCGTTTTTTCGGCGCCGGTGCGGAAAAAACGCCTGGGGAGCCTGTTGGGGGCGCGGCTGGAGATGCTCTTAGTTAAATTAAAAGTAAGTTGTGTATCTGTTAGAAGTAAATTGTCTATCTATTAAAATGGACGTTACAGATCTAATTAAATTGTTTACTTGTTCTGAGTTAGCCGTAGGCAGACTCAATCTTCACCGAGAGGGCAACTTGGCAAAGGACAAATATTTAGCGAGTTTTCCACATGAAACACGGCAAATATTTCGGCCAGCTGCGTTGAACGTGCACTCGGCGATATATGGAACACGGCAATAAGGCAGTGCCACGTGTTGGTCCCTTATTGGACAAATTACTGCCAAGTGCCAAACTCGGCAAACATTTTTCCCAGCTGCGTTGAACGTGCACTTGGCGAAATATGGAACACGGCAATAGGGCAGTGCCACATGCCAGCCCCTTAATGGACACACTACTGCCGAGCGCCAAATTCGGCAAAGAATTTGCCCAGCTACGTTGAATTAATGTGTACTTGGTGATATATGAAATACGACAATAAGGCAGTGCCATGCATCGGTCCTTTATTGGACAAATTACTGCTGAGTGCCAAACTTGGCAAAACAATTTACCCAGTTGTGTTGAACATGCACTTGATGAAATATGGAACACGGCAAAAAGGTAGTGCCACGCGTCGGCCCCTTACTGGACACACTACTGCCGAGTGCCAAACTCGGCAAAGAATTTGCCCAGTTCTTCTGACTAAAGAACTCGGTAGATATTTTGTACTGGGCAATAAGTGCTGGCACGTGGCATATTCCTATTTGCCGTACTTTGCCGAGTTTGGGCTGCTAAAACTCAGCAAACTATGGCGACTCGTGGCATGGCCGTCAACTATCCGTCCGCCCCGTCTGATGGTGTGGTTTACCAAGTTTTTTCGGTAGGAACTCGGCAAACATTGTTTAAATATTCATTGAGTTCACAATAGAATGAACTCGATAGTATTAATGATTGCCAGGCCCGTCCAGACGAGTGTGATGCAACGAATTTGGCACTCGGCAAGATTTCACTGTGTTTAATATGGGCTTTGCCGAGTTATTTTCGAACTCGGCACATAGGGTGATTCTAGCAGTGCATATGAATAACTTAAGCACTAATAACATGGCGTGGATTTTTACATGGAAAAGTATTTTTTGAGGGGAATTCAAATCTTCAAATAGGGCAATATTTGGAGAATTGGCAATGGCGAGAAGCTTAACATTTGGGAGGATCATTGGATTCCATCGTCTAACCCCTCCAGGAAAATAATTAGACCGGGAGTTGGAGTTGTGATCACAAAAGTGAATGAACTGATTGACCCCTTGATGGAAACATGGGATGAAGAACCCCCCATGGAATATTTTCAATCTAGTTATTAGCAGAATTCTTCGGATCCGTTTGAGCTATAATTCGTTTGAGGAGTTTGTGGCTTCTAGCACGGCATAAACTCTGGATATTTTGCTGTCAAGGCTGCATATCATCGTGAGTGGAAGCACCAGTTCATTAACAGAAACCTACCATCGGCGGGGGGTTCAGCATCTAATCCAGTATGGTCCATGTTATGGAAATTGCGGATCCCAGGCAAAATTAAAATTTTCTGTTGGAAGGCTGTACATGGCATTTTACCTCTTAAATCAATTCTGGTTAATTAATAGGCATCTTGGAACATTGGTCAATGTCCTATATGTTCACAGGGACCGGAAGATGTTTTGCATTTTCTGTTTGGATGTGCACGGGCGAAGGAGATGTGGTCCTTACTGGGACTGTCACAACTGATTTCTGATGCGATTCGAGATGATGGATCTGGTTTGATTGTTCTTGAACATCTTCTGCACCTTCCTGATGCCTACATGCCGAATATGCTGGGTGTATCGCTCAAGGAAGGAATCTCAACAACATGTTGGTATCCTTGGTGGATCCATCATCAGCAAACACATCATGAGAAGAGCCCTCATTCTGCTAGATGTGTGATGGCTGTGTGTGATATCTGTCTAAATCACCAAAGAGCAATAAATTCAAAGAATGGACCTCTAGACTGCAAGGGTTTGAAGTGGAAGAAACCATCCAATAGAACAGTTAAAGTCAATGTCAATGCATCATTTCACGTGGAATAGGGTAGAGGGATCTACTGGTGCAGTTATCAGAGATGTTCATGGAGTTTTTGTTGCGGCAGCATGCTCCCATATTTGTCATGTTACAGATGCACACACGGCAGAATCCGCGGCAATGAAACAGGGCCTGCTAGTTGCAAACACATTGGCGTTTCATTCCATTCAAATTGAATCTGATTCAGTGGAGGTGATTAATGCTTGTATGGGACGGAGGGAATTTGGAACGAGCCTGCGACACCTTATGCAGAGTGCTTCATCATGGCTGGAATGATAGGATCGAATGAGGTAGCCCATACTTTAGCAAAATCCGCTTATGATAATAGGTTATCTTGTAATTGGGTTGATGAACCTCCTAATTTTCTTATAAATGCCCTCTCAAACAATGTAACCATTATGCCAAATGAATGAAGTGAGCCATGATGGCATTACCTAGAAAAACACGGTGTGGACTTTTGAGACATGGGTCTACATACATCCAATTTGGGAAAACAAAAAAATATTAGAAAAAGGGAAACTAAGTCTTCTTATCTGATATAAGTTGGTGATAACCGCCAGTCAGTGAAAAAGGGAAACTGCTTACAACAAAAAAAAACATAAACTTTTTTAATAAGCATGTTATACGAGTTGATCATCGGATACAAAAAGGAACACGGATATGATCGGGCGAGCACCTGTTGACCTTGTGTTGCACGCACCTTCGTGTAGCTGCGCGCAGCGCGCCTGCAAGAGCCACCTGGTCGCTAATAATCTATTCAGAGGGAGTATCAAACCATTGTTTATAGCTAATAATATATGGGTTTGCACTTGGTTGCAAGCTACTGATACCTAACACTGCTACTAAAAACACTCTACATACAGGGTATCGGTGACGCAGCTATGTTATCTATATTTCCCTGCTAGTTAAGCGTCCTTTGTTGTCCCTCATGACAGCATGATTGCGGATCATAATATCTTGTACAAGATAGCAACCTGCATCTTAAAGGGGTCGGAAAACACATATGGCTACAGCGGTGGAGGACTGTGTGTGGTCATTTCTCTTCTAATGCTCCAATGGTATGTGAAAGATAATTTCCTATATTTCGTTCAACAGAATTGAGGGTTTTGACAAACATGTGCACGGCCATACACAACACATATCACGTCCAAGGTGTAACCTGAGATCGACCCCATCCACATAGACATGACACGATGACAGCAGACACTAGCTAGACGCATCAGTCCATATGCACGGGACAGATCGCCCTTCACATGCATGCACGACACGTCAAGATGATTAAGAAGATGATTAAGAAGAGCAGGTGATACGAGCCTGACTGATCACCAGCAAAGAGATCTCTTTCTGACTTCCAATCATGGATACAAGTGTAGATTTGTCTGATGGTTATACTTACAAAAAAAATGTAATAATGGGTGTACGTCCCTTCAACACACTGATATGCTCCAATGATATGTCAAAGACAACACATCCATGACAACACAAAACAACAAATTGTGATTTTGCATGCTAATATAAAGTATACATATGTCAGGAAACCATCCAATAGAACAGTTAAAGTCAATGTCAGTGCATCATTTCACGTGGAATAGGGTAGAGGGATCTACTGGTGCAGTTACCAAAGATGTTCATGGAGTTTTTGTTGCGTCAGCATGCTCCCATATTTGTCATGTTACAGATGCACACACGGCAGAATCCGCGGCAATGAAACAGGGCCTGCTAGTTGCAAACACATTGGCGTTTCATTCCATTCAAATTGAATCTGATTCAGTGGAGGTGATTAATGCTTGTATGGGACGGAGGGAATTTGGAACGAGCCTGCGGCACCTTATGCAGAGTGCTTCATCATGGCTGGAATGATAGGATCGAATGAGGTAGCCCATACTTTAGCAAAATCCGCTTATGATAATAGGTTATCTTGTAATTGGGTTGATGAACCTCCTAATTCTTATAAATGCCCTCTCAAACAATGTAACCATTATGCCAAATGAATGAAGTGAGCCATGATGGCATTACCTAGAAAAACACGGTGTGGACTTTTGAGACATGGGTCTACATACATCCAATTTGGGAAAACAAAAAAATATTAGAAAAAGGGAAACTAAGTCTTCTTATCTGATATAAGTTGGTGATAACCGTCAGTCAGTGAAAAAGGAAAACTGCTTACAACAAAAAAAAAACATAAACTTTTTTAATAAGCATGTTATATGAGTTGATCATCGGATACAAAAAGGAACACGAATATGATCGGGTGAGCACCTGTTGACCTCGTGTTGCACGCACCTTCGTGTAGCTGCGCGCAGCGCGCCTGCAAGAGCCACCTGGTCGCTAATAATCTATTCAGAGGGAGTATCAAACCATTGTTTCTAGCTAATAATATATGGGTTTGCACTTGGTTGCAAGCTACTGATACCTAACACTGCTACTAAAAACACTCTACATACAGGGTATCAGTGACGCAGCTATGTTATCTATATTTCCCTGCTAGTTAAGCGTCCTTTGTTGTCCCTCATGACAGCATGATTGTGGATCATAATATCTTGCACAAGATAGCAACCTGTATCTTAAAGGGGTCGGAAAACACATATGGCTACAGCGGTGGAGGACTGTGTGTGGTCATTTCTCTTCTAATGCTCCAATGGTATGTGAAAGATAATTTCCTATATTTCGTTCAACAGAATTGAGGGTTTTGACAAACATATGCACGGCCATACACAACACATATCATGTCCAAGGTGTAACCTGAGATCGACCCCATCCACATAGACATGACACGATGACAACTGACACTAGCTAGACGCATCAGTCCATATGCACGGGACCGATCACCCCACACATGCATGCACGATACGTCCAGATGATTAAGAAGATGATTAAGAAGAGCAGGTGATACGAGCCTGACTGATCACCAGCAAAGATATCTCTTTCTGACTTCCAATCATGGATACAAGTGTAGATTTGTCTGATGGCTGTACTTACAAAAAAATGTAATAATGGGTGTACGTCCCTTCAACACACTGATATGCTCCAATGATATGTCAAAGACAACACATCCATGACAACACAGAACAACAAATTGTGATTTTGCATGCTAATATAAAGTATACATATGTCAGGGAGCCAGAGATCGAACACAATCAAAACAGATCACAATATAAATTATACATGGTTTCTTCTTAGCAGAGATTGAACACGAACAGCTCTAGTGGCCTTTTTTCTGTTGCCCCCGTGTTGCACGCGTTAGGCTTTTTCTTAGCAGATCATGCGCCAGCTGTAATTGGTGATTGCATGGTAATACATACTACGTACCAGAGATCCATCTAACACAATGAACAGAGACCACCATGGCATTTCAGGTTTCTTCTATTTTAGATTTTTGTGTCTTTCATAACAGCGTCTTCATGGTGGATATGCCATTCCACTGCAGTCTGTTGAGGAGGGGCTTTGCCGAGTGTCCGACAGAAGAAAACGCTCGGCAAACTCGTCGATCCCGGTAGTGCCACAATGCAGTGTCAGACCTACAAACTATTTTGAGTGGGGCAAAATATACGAGTGGAGGCACATTTGTTTTAAATTCTGCGAGTTTTAGCATCTTTGCCTAAATGTATGAATAAATCCTATAGAAATTTCATATTTTGAGCGAGGTCCTAGGCCCCCACTCTTCTCAACTTGGGTCCGTCCCTGACACAATGCCATGTGGAGTAAAAGTACCACACTTCTATGTTTTCTTGTTGTTTTCATCGCGGCGGGCACTAGATAATAAGTGGTGCTTGGTCATGCAGGTCGATGGCTCCCGCACTACCGGAATCTTCTTGTATGTCAAGTGTCATTCTGTTTGTCAAGTGCCGATGCTTTGGTCTTACTTGACATAGTGGCTGAGAGGTTATGTTGAGTTTGTTTTTGGCAGTGGTGCTTCTACTTTGTTCGTTTGTGATTCTAGTCTACTGTATCGTGACGATCAGCTGTTAGACAGTCTGCCTTGTAAGTGATGTGTCCCGGTCCAAAGCGTGTTCAACGATATAAGCTTCTTACCTATTGGGGTGGGTACTGAGGAGGCTATCGAAACCTGTGAAATCAGCCTAACTTTCCCATGTTTAGTTTTATTTGATTGTTTCACCGGAAGCATAGAGTAAAACCGAGATGCAAAAGGTAGAGCTAGCAATGACGACTTAAAAGTACCTTGTTGTAACTTTTGGTTTTAACATGGATTTTTTTCCTTCGTGTTCGTTTTTAACAGGGACGTGTCTTTTCTATTATTCCTACAAAGCTTAGTGTAGGGGATAAACAATCCCTTACACTAGACAAATATAAACAATTCCTACAAAGTTTAGTTGACAAATATAAACAAGATAATAGGAGGCTTACTTGCTAATTTCTAATGGCTCAAGGCTTATTGCTCACATGTCGGACGTGCCACACCAATCCCTTACACTAGAGGGCATCAATCTTTAATATAGCGTACATGAGTTAAACGAGTGTATTTCTAAGTCGATTGAGAAATTCTTAGCGATGGTCTTCATCATCGATTGTTTTCCATTGGAGATCGCCTAGTTGTATTTTTATTTTCAATTATGGTGACCTCACATTGTGACCTCAGTATTAGGAATGAACTTAATTTCTACACCTAAAGTTGCACGAGTCTTTGGTGCAACTCTAGCTCTCACAATGTGCATGTTAACCACAACTTTTGTCCTGCACAAAATCTTCCTAAATATGACATCAAATGGAAAAATGCTCAACATTAATTTGTGCGTCTCGTCAAGACGAATAACTTATTTTTGTGGATTATATTATTCTGAGGCAGTACGCAACAAAATAGACTTGTGCAACCATGTGCTAGGAGGACACTCAGAGGTTCTAAACAGAAGCACTTGGCCATGCGCTCGGAGGCTAGTACAAGCTCGAACCTAACCACAAGTGTGCAACCTTCATCTTAGACATCCCCATGCTACGAATGGCCATCGAACCTCCTTGGAGCGTACTCCCGAGCCTTGAGTCATTATCTTGTATAGAAAGTCCAGTTGCGAGTGCGGACTTTTGGTGCTCGACCACCATGGTGGATGGTATTTTCAAAAAATCAAAAAGCCTGTTTAAAAGTTACAAGAAAATTTGAAAAAAATTCTGTGAAAACTTATATGTGTTCCGCACGAACGTATGGAAATTCGTTTGAAAAAGTTGTGATTTGTAGGCTGTACAAAAATAATAATTCTGGCCCAATAACATAAATGTCAGCCCATTTAGAAATACTTATTTTAATCTTTTTTGTGTATGCCACGTGTGAAAATATAATGTTATGGAATTTTACATATACATCGCATACATGTGTATGTGTGTTCACAATATTTTTTGAGATTGTTTGCTTTGTAGAAAATTGTATTTTGAAAATGTCCACAATGGTTGTCAGTCACCGTTGGCATTTTCCGGTCCAGTTGCCTCATATATACACGATGGGTTATGGCCGGTTGAATAACAACACATCAATGTACTACCTTTCCGTCCCCCCACCCTCTTGCGTGCTTTTTTGCTCCTCATTCTTCATTTGGATGACAGTAGACCTCAATGCTCTAAGGGTTGTTAGACTTAGGGGTACCCCAGAGCCACTAGGCGGCTGCTACAAATCAAGTGGAGAAATCATCCGCCAAGCCAGCCGTCTGATTCGGCACCGATGGTCGCACAACCTTGGCCTTTCTCCTCTATAGGCACTACATTATGAAACGGAGGGAGTACATAAAGAAGAACCACAGTCATAATAAAAGGCAAAAGTAAAATTTATTGAAATGTAGGGTGTACATGCAGTTGTGTCTTCATTTGAAGTAATTTTTCCCTCTCAAATTCTGTGCAAGTGCACTTATTCCATCACCATCTTGTTGGTTGTGTTCTTGATGAGCTCCCAAGCACTCCTCACATGCCTCTCCTCCTGCAGCGACGACCCCACCGCAAACCGAAGCACGATCCTATCACCAATCACCGTGTGCGCAATGTATGCCTTGCCGGTCTTATTTAGGTTCTTCATCAGCACACGGTTGGCCTCATCGGCATCCTCCTCGGTCATGGCTCCACTGGGCTTGATCCTGAAGCATACCAGGGCAAAGTTCCTAGGCACAACGATCTCAAAACGGTGGTCGGCACGGACGAGACCTTCAAACATTTTGGCCATGGCAACATCGCTCCGGATGTGCTCCTGGAGCTTTGCGGTGCCGTAGGTGCGCATAACCATCCACAACTTGAGCCCACGGAAGCGGCGACCCACGCCGACCTGCATATCCTTGAGATCGGTGACCTCGCCGGAGTCGGTGGCATCGTTCTTGAGGTACTCCGGGTTGGTCTCCAGGGAGTCACTCAGGCGGCGAGCGTCACGGACGTAGAGGCAGGTGCAGTCGAGGCAAGTAAGGAGCCACTTGTGTGGGCTAACGCTAATGGAGTCCACGCGCTCGACTCCATTGAGGTGGTGGCGGAACTCTGGGCATATGCAGGCACTCCCCGCGTAGGCGGCATCGACGTGGATCCATGCATTGAATAATGCGGCAACGTCAGCAACACCGCCCACCGGGTCGACAGCGTTGGAGGACGTTGTACCCACCGTGGCGCAGACGTATGTCGGCACAAGACCAGCATCAACATCAGCTTGCATTGACTTGAACAACATGGCGGGTCGAGCTCGAGTGGTTCTCTGCCACAGTAGGGATGGAGCGGATGTTGGCGGATCAAACCAGCGAGGCGGCATGCCTTGAAGAAGGTGGAGTGGGTTTGGTCGGCGGCGTATACTGCCAAGCGTGGCAAGCGGAGACGCCTATAGAGCCACTCCGGCGCAGCGGCGTCACGGGCGGCTACGAGCGTGACCAACATAGCCTCACTGGTGGTGCCGAGGATGACACCACCGCCGGTGCCACGGCTGCCATTGCTGGTGCGGTTCATGAATGTGGCGGGTAGGCGAAGGAGTTGCGCAAGCCAGTCGAGAGCAAGAACCTCCATCTCGGTTGCCGCGGGGGCGGCCTGCCACGTGAAACCGACGGTGTTCAGGGCGGAGGCGATGAGGTCCCCGGCGATGGCGGCGGCGCTGTTGGTGGCAGGGAAGAACGCGAAGAAGTTTGGGCTGGCCCAATGCGTCATGCCAGGGACTACAGAGGCCCTGAGCTCCTTCATGGTGACGTCGAACGGCGTGGGATAGGTGGGTGGAGATGGCATAAGTTCCTCCTGCGACAACAACATGATTCAAAATTTTAATGAAATTCCACAAAATATCGGTAGGGTTTTGTAACCTCAAATTTAATATCAAATTCAAACAATTTCGACTCAAATTAAGTAACTTTAAGCTTAGTGTAAACTTTCTAGGTGGCTACGGACGGGTTGCTACGTGTCATTTCCCGATTAATAGTCCTCCCTAACCGTCAAAAAAGTCCAACCTAAATTTCATTGGGTGAGCGTAACCACGTGATGCCACGTTAGTCCATAACAGGCCCTTCTTTTTTCCATGCGACATGAAACGATCGCTCCACTGAAAACTCTTCATTTGCCGAAATTTTAAAGCTTGCCTGCAGGTATCCCGGCTTGACGTCCGGGAGGACGGGCATGGACTCGACGTTGCCGTAGTAGTCGGAGACAAAGTCGACGGCCTTGCGGAGGTAGGCGCGGACGTCCTCGGGTCGAGCGGCTGGAAGGCTGGCTTGTCGCCGGGACGGCCAAGACAGAGATGGCGGCGGGAGCGACTTCGGCGATGTCCACGGAGCTGCCCATTTTCAGGCTGCCGGCCGGCTGATGAGAGTGAAAAGAGGAGAGGAGCTAGTGAGCTACGTACGTGTGCGTGCCTAGTCGGTTGCCTGCTGGGTTGGTTTGAGTCGCCGCTTCCCATGTGAGGCGTATATATACACAGGAGGGAGGATCAGGAGCAGATCGATCGATGGAGTGCACGAGAACGGCGTGGTTATTAGAAATTGTATATGCAGAGATCTTAGTCGAGGCCACCCGGTAGACCATTGTTAATCATGCTCTGGCACATCAGTGCTTGCTCCTTATTGGTAAGAGAAACTAGTACGCAAAGTGCATTTTCAGTGGACGAGCACCTGTGAGGCCGGTATCTCGTCCGCTGATACATGTCTCGTGATTCACGCGCACAATCTCAATTCTTGACGAACTATGTTTTGAAGCCCAGAACCATAGATTAATAGTTCTACAATATTTTCCATAAATTAAAACACATAGTAATATTTATGATAAAGTTACAAAAAAGAGCATCAACTATGCTCTATACCCAACACCTATTATTTTCAAGATTTAATATTAAGAAGAGGAACTGTAACTATGACTAAATGATAATGGACGATTGTCAATCCATCTGTGCTCAAGGAAATATCTAAAGAGACGGGAACTTTGTTTAATAAGCATGTGATACGAGTGTCACCAGGAAACAGGGAACACGACCATGACAGGTTGATCACCTGTCACACTTGTTGCATGCAGCCATGCACCTTCTAGTGTAGCTGCGGGCAGCGCCCCTGCTAGTGCCATCCGGTTCCTTATATATTCAGCCGAAGCACATCCGGTTCACGACAATATTAAATGTTAACGTATAACTTTGTATAGCTAATCTCGTGTATTCCGTTTGCATATGGCTGTACATACACACGTATAAGGTTTTAATCTTATAATCTTCAAGACTTGTAATCTTGCTACAAAAATATGAGCCGATCACCCCTTGAGAGGCGTCTTCCCTCAAACCGTTTCACGTTAATATGGTATCAGCCCTAGGTCCTACAACCTAGCTTCCGCCGCCACCGAACCCTAAGCCGCCGCCGCCAACCCTCCCCAGACGCCGCTGCGGCTCCTCCTCCCTCCCTAGGCCGCCGCCATGTCGACCTCCCCCTTCACCTCATCTGCGCTCGGAGCCTCCACTTCATTGATGCTCGGGCCACAGACCTCCGGGGCCATCATCCCCTCCATCGCGTCGCCGGCCTCCTAGGCCATCCACGTCGCCAGCGTTAAGACACACATTCCCGTCGTCCTCGACCTCCAGAAGTCCAACTATGCCAAGTGGCGTATGCTCATCACCGTCCTCCTCCGCAAGTACGACCTCACCGGTCACATCTCCGTCGGCACGCCACCGGACGCCCGCACGGCTGACTTTCAGCGCTAGGACTACGTCGTGCGCTCGTGCATCTACGACTCCATCAGCGAGGACATCCTCGACATGATCATGGCTCAAGATCAGACCGCGTACGAGGCTTACGCGCTGATCAGGAACCTCTTCCTCGACAATCAGCTCACTCGCGCCGTCTACCTCGAGGCGGAGTTCCGGGCCATCGTCCAAGGCGACCTCACCATCACCGCCTACTCCCATCGCCTGAAGGCCCTCTCCGATGTGCACGCAGACGTGGGACAGCTCGTGACCGACCAGACCCTGGTCCTCACCTGTCTCCGGGGGCTCAACCCCCACTTCTCTGACATCACCACCCTCGTCACGATGCAGGTTTTGGCTCCCACCTTCCTGCAGACGCGCTCCATCCTCCTTCTGTGCGAGAACCAGCTTGCCAACGCCGCCCCGGGCGGCCCCATGCCGTCTCAGGTTGCTCCCTATGGCAACACCGCCGGATCCTCCGCCGGCGGCAACTCAGGCGGCAATGGCGGCAACGGCGGCCGCTGGTCGAAGAAGAAATAGAACGTAGGCAGGGCGCTGCCAACTCCAACACTACCTACCCCGCCGCCGCGCCCAGCCCATGGATCTGCTTCAACCCCTACACCGGCTAGACTCAACAGATGCAGCCCACCTGGCGTCCCTACGGCGCTCTGGCTGCTGCCGCCGGGGGAGCTGGCCTCCTCGGGCCAGCCCCGCGGTCCACCGCTCCCGCGCCGCTGCCTCGCCAATCCACCTGGGTGCCCCCAGGCCAGGTCGCCTACACGACCCTGCTGGCGCCCCTGCATGGCCAGGCCTGGGGCACCAACCCGCCTCCACTCGTGGCGCCCTACACCCTCGCCGGCACCGTCCAGGCCCCTGCATGGGACTGCTCCGCCCTCGTCGCCACCCTGAACGCCACCGTCGGTCCCTCTGCCGCCGGCTCCTCCATGATGGGCGCATGGGTGATGGATTCCGGAGCTACCTCCCACATGGTCTCCGAACCTGGTATACTCTCCACTTCCTCCCATCCTCCCCCTCCCTTCGTGTTACCGTTGGCAATGGCGCCCCTCTCCCCATCACCGCCACCGGCCACGTCACCCTCCACACACCTAGTCACACCTTTTACCTAAACAATGTTCTTGTTGTTCAAGATATTATCAAAAATCTCCTTTCTACTCGTCAGTTTACCATCGATAATTCTGTTTCTGTCGAATATGACCCATGTGGTTTTTCTATTTAAGATCTGCACACTCGGCGCGAGATCATTCGCTGCAGTAGCCTCGGACCACTCCACAAGTTCTTCGCCAACACCAACCCCACCACCTCGCCGTTTGGACTCGTCGCCACCACCACCGCATCGGAGCTATGGCATCGTCGTTTAGGACATCCGGGTCATGACTCTATGTCACATTTATCTTCTGAATTTGCTATTCCATGAGTACTCAAGTGTGTCATACATGCCAACTTGACAAGCACGTGCGTTTACCATTTTCTAGATCATCAACAGTTTGGGTCACTCCGTTCCAATTACTCCATTGTGATTTATGGACATCACCTGTTGCTAGTAATTCTAGTTTCAAATATTACCTTGTCATTGTTGATGATTTTTCTCATTTTATGTGGAGGTTTCCCCTTCACCGAAAATCCGACACATGTTTTTATACATTGCATGAACATTTAAAAAATAAACATGAAGAAATTTGTGAATGAATGAATGTTTTCTAAATGACATGCACATTTTCCTGACTGTTAAAAATATTTTCTAAAAGTTCTTGTGAATTTTGTTTATATTTTATGAACAATTTCTACAATATGATAAACATATTTGTGAATATATGATTATTTTACAAACATGATGAAATGTTTTCTGAATGATATCAACATTTTTTTTTACAAATTACACACAAAAAATTCTACATTACATGGATATTTTTGCTAATGCGCGGTGAACTTTTGAAAATTTCAAGAATTTAGTTTTCAAATATATATTTAGTTTTTTTCCAAAATGTAAACAAAAGTAAAAAATAGAAATCTATGTCTATAACTATACCTACTAGTAAAGCAAGACGTATTTCTCCGATATTTTCACCCGTTCACCGCTGAAAAGTATTTTTTTTATCTGTGGTGGTACTAACCTTTCTTCGATTTTCACCCGTTCACCATTGAAAAGTATTTTGTTTTCTATCTGACCTGGTACTAAATTTTTGTGCGTCCATTTGCTAGGAAAGAAAAAAAAACAGTTTTCATACATGGCCCGCATGCTGTGTGGCCCGGCGAAGTCAGCCCATGTATTTTCCTGCTGACACAGCTAAGGAAACCCTATGCTGCAAATAGTCAGATCTTCGCACAGGCGCCCAAGACAGGGCCGACCCGTTTTAATATTTTTCTCTGTTCTGTTTATATTTTTTCTCTGTTCCTTTCACCTTTTCTTTCATGTTTCTTTCTTCTTTTTTTCCCTTCCAATTTTAGATTTTTTTTCCATTTTTTGTATATCCAAAAGTTCAAACAACTTTCAGAATTTTATCTTTTGTTCGAATGTGAGAATTGTTTTTATAATTCCAAAATAGTGTTCCCATTTTAAAAAGTGTTCAAAAATTTATATTTTTGTTGGCATTCCTAATTTTTTTTCAAAAGAATTCCCATTTTTCTACAAAATGTTTGTGTTTTCCAGAAAATTTGATATTTTCAAAATAAAATTGCTTTTAAAAAATGTTTCAGATTCTAAAAATATTCTTGTTTTAGTGAAATGTTCAGAAATTCGAAATAATGCTCGTGGTTAAAAGAAACACATTTTCAAAAACTGCATGACCCCACCACTATCTAGATCTCGCAGACCAAAAAAGACCCGCGAGAAGACCACATCTCCTCGCTCTGTCAATCCACCGTTGCGGAGGTCATTTTTGGTGGACAGACCAATTATCTTTCATGTTGCTTCTCGAGAAAAATATCTCCCCCATTGCAAGGCACTGGCATATGTGATATAAAATAAATGAAAAAGAGCAAAACGTACCTACTTAAGCACAAGCGAGCGAGTGAGTGCTGGGCCGTCCCATAAGGAGGCGCTTGAGGTGATGCCAGCGTCGGTCGCGCAATGAGCGAGACCTAGACACGCCATTCCACTCACGGGTGGGGGTGCTCTCTAGTAATTATATGTTAGTGTTGAGTCCAATGTTGTAGGAGGCCCCTAAAAGAGTCATCTTTAACAAACCACCAGATACGGTAGGTTGGGAATAAACAATTGGGATTACAATAGATTGATAAAGAAAAATAACTATGCTTTCGAGCACTTTGCTTGTGATTTTCCCTCTAAGCTTGATCTAACGATAGGAAATTATTGCTAATAACATCGTTCTTTTGGCAGAAACTTAAATTGATGTTTGTGAACATGCATGACATGGACAAATGTTTCTCTAACCATTTTAAAATAGAAGAAGATGACATACAAAATGGTTTGTGTCCACACTAGGGGCCCATACACCTAGGCCTCACACCCAATTTCTAGGTGCGTCGGGCCTTGGTGCACCCTCCCATCCTTCCTTTTGGACTATATATATGTGCTTTGGTGGAAAACTATCGGGGGATTTTTTGCGTAATTTTTCCTTCATCTACAAGCCGCCATCTCCACCAATTTTTATTTCTGAAGCACATCAGATCACCATCTTTGCCGCCAGGGAGGTCTCCTCTCTGCTGCCATCAAAACAACTCTCTTCTCCAACATAGCCATCATATTTTCCCATCAATGTGTGAGTAATCCGTTGTGGGCACATAGGGTAGATGATAAATGGATGAACAACCATGGAATAGTATTTTGATGTTAGATTAATAGTACATAGTTGTGCTATTGTTGACGCAACTTTGCCATGATACTGTCGTTACTAGGGTTCAACTAGGATGATCCTAGATCCGAACCATACATGTATTGTGTTATTTATGTGTTTAGGTTTCTCTTGCGAGTTGTTTTACCCGCTATAATTGCAAATGGGCATTCCCGTGTGGGTGATGGACCATGATACCCAATGCGAGGACTATAAACTGGGATCACAACAATTCATTGAGTGTTAATGCATATATGAATTACCATATATAGATGAACATGCGGTGACATGCGGAGGTAGGGAAATAGATGGACAATCCCTTAAATATATAGATACAATAACATTAGGAACACATGTCTACAAGAGTAGAAGAATATAAACTTAAGATCGCTAGCTCAATATGCACTAGTGCATGTGTTCTTATCATCCATGCACCACCCCAATATCCATTCCTATGCCTGCTATTTAACATTCTTATCTCTCTTTACTTACGCCCATGTTCCAATTTATAAGGCACATATTCTTCTCGAGATTTAACTATGACAATTAATTAGACTAACATTAGTTGATTTATAATACATACGAATTATATAGCTAAAAACATCTTTTGTATGTGGATTCAACGGTATAATTTTTGTGACACATAACTCTTATTTAGTTGGTCAAGTTAATGGTCAAACATAAACCTCAAAATGTGGTTGTGCCTTATAAACTAAAACAGATGCTGCACTTATTATTTGACAACTGTTGAGAAATTACCACTTCTTTTATTTACTTGCAACTATCAATAATGAATTATCACTATTACTAATTAATTATATCTAGAAAGTTATTATTACCTGTGTGGTTGGCAGCGGTGCGTCAACTCCTAAAGTCTTACCAATATTCTTTTTCTTGAATATCTCAAATACAAATAAGGGTAAAAAAATTCCTACAAAATTTTCTTGATCCCCTACATTTTGATTAAAGCCAAAACCTTCTCTAAGGTGGAGCCTAGAGTCGAAAAAAGATCAAAACACGGATAAAACGTAGGATAACCCAGATCACTCGAACTAGCTGAACTCTCCAGAACAAATACAACCTAGGTGGTTTGAATAACATAGGGTTTTTTCTAATGCCGTTTCATGGAGCATAACTCTATTCGTTTGTGCACTTGTATTTCACTTGCTTGCTGAACATAATCTTTATCTTCGAAAAATACAGAAGATTTTTTTAAAATCATGTCATCTACTATGTGTACTTCTGCTAGATTACTTAGTAAGAAATAATTAGATTCTCCACTATTTTAAGACATTTACTTACTCTACCATCACATCCATCATTATGCACTTCATTTTTTTTATGTCACAGTCTTTTGAGGCTATGGTTATGTCTACCCATGTGTATAATATTTATCTGAACAGAATGCTCAGGTATAGAATTAAGGTGCTCATTTTCATGATATGTCACCTTTACACCCTAGTTAACCTTCATCACCTATTACCCCAATAAAATTTGCTATTGAATTTAGTAGAGCCTTTATGAAATTTGATATTGAAAATGGTTCTCATGTTTTTATTGATATGATTAGAAGGAAGTTTTAGGTGAATGATTTAAACCTAAAGAATATTTTTGTGCTTCACTTATCTATATTAAATATGATGCTTATGGACTTTCTGTAGATTTATATGTTGCATACACATCTATTTCCTTTGAAGTTTAATGGCATGTCTTAATATTTTTTTTGAACTAACCTACTAATAGTTGTAAGAAATTCACATTTTTTCCTTAGGTGTGTAGGAGCTTCACGGATTTTGATAGATCACTAGGCAACTCCAAGGACATGTTGAATTTGGAGTTGACATAAATCTGTCCTTGTGGGATTAGTTCTTAGAGTTCATCTTATTATGCTTTGTAGATGGAGTCAAATGAAGAAAGTCAAAACATTAAAGTTGTTCTCCATATCCTTACCTTCAAAAAGCACATTTAAACATTGAAAACAGGTTCCATATGCATTATGGCATCCAAATCATTATTTACACAAACTACCACTTTCGAGGGCCAGAGAGAGGAGGTGGCGCGATTAAGTCTATGAAAATACACAATTTATGGATTTCGATGATCCTATGGACTCATGGGAATGTAAGGTAGACTTTGGAAGGCACTAAATATCACTATTAGATATCCAGTTTTAGTTGACGGTGATACTATCGTGATAACCATTGGATAAGTAAATTGACGGTTAGGTGTTCGATGTACAACATGCTTGGTCAACCATTTCTACCGATAGCTGATAGTACTATCCTTCTAAATTCCTTGGTTGTATTTCACGGACATTGGCCTACCGGCAAAGCGTTGGTCAACAATTTTCGGTCAAAGGTCCCTCATGACTGCTTCCAATGGTTTTAACTGTCGACCATTTCAATTGTCACGTGTTCATCCATAACCATTTCCCATTGGCGTGCTCGTGAATGCATTCTTGATTGTGGTATATTACTTTGGATGAGGGAACTTTTTTAATGTCAGCTATTACAGTTGCAGTGCCAACCCAATGTTCTTATATATATGGGTATCAATATAGACATTTCAAATAGGGAACAATCAACGATAATGAGTTTTATTGAACATGATAAATATTATGCAAACTGGTAATATAGTATAGCCAGAAAGCATGTACATGTTTGAAGAAGGAGAGACTAGTAATCAAGCCCCATAGATGAGAATCCTGGCTTAAGATCCACCCTTACTTAAGGTGAAGATCAATATAATCGTTGGGACCATAGACCTCAAATAGTTCAGCAAAAAAACCATTCTTCCTTCTTGGGTTGCATCCCATGTCCCGACATAAGTTATCTTTGTACCAGGTATTAAGAAGTCCAATGCATGATGAACGGAATTCCCCACGAGAGTAGCGCTTCATGAACTTCTCCCATTCAAGGACATCCCTCTGCATTGCTTTAACACTTGGTAACCTAAATCCACCATCCATGAAATGCGCCAGCCACTTGGTCCGTAGTTCTGAAGTGTGGAGATTTGTATAGCTCTCAGAATATCCGATGACCGCAAGTTGTGGAATATTAGGATGTATGCACTCCCTATGTAAAAAATTCAAATTAATTAACAAACTATTCAACAATTACTTGAAGAAAATTTAAAAGTATGTCTATTGTGTTGACCTATAGAGTGGTACAGTAGTGGATGCCGAGCCAATGGAAATACTCTGGAAGTATTTTGATGTGAACATGTTCTTGATGTTTTCATCACCATTGAATCCTGTTCCGAAGATAACTATGTCACTCTTTACCAACGAAGGTTCACCTTCAACAAGCACACCTTCTTTGCAAAAGTTGAAGGTCTTTGACTTCTTCAAAATGATGCTTCCTTCCTCTAGATTCTTGTAATGATCCTTTGGTGCAAGTTCAAGCAAACACCCCACTATCCCCTCAAATAAACTATGGTCAGGAACCATGCCATGCTTCTTCATTGTAATGGAGTAGTAGCTCTCAGCGAACTTCGAAAAGATCAACCTCTTCATGTACACAAAACGATGATACACTTGTTAGGATTTAGTATGAAATAAAACAATTTACACTTTTAATAATATCAAGGTTAGGACTTGTATAAAAAGTTAATATGTTGCATTACCAGTGGAGTCAAGATTGTAGCTAACAAGCTAAGGAGGAAGCCTTCACCAGGTTTATGAATAAGGAGTTCAGCGAACCGAGTTAGATAGAAATTTGATATGTCGACACCCCAAGCATTGAAGTCTGGTACAATCCATTGCTTGGTTCGGACAATCATTGTACACGGTTTCTCGATACCTAAAGAACATATAACAATACAATTATAATCGTATGGTTTCAATTTTATGCAGGAAACTATTAAAACTAAGAGCAGATAATCATTATAGACAATACACACCAAATGTGTAATATGGAATGATGTAGAAAAATGGATATAATAGTGCTTCAATTTACATGCTCTAAGTCTTATATATTATCCTATGCACGAGAGAAACAAAGGTATGTTTAAAATGAAGGGTTATATATCTGTACCATTCACATCTACACATTCGTTAGCAATGTCAAGGGCTGAGTGTCCATAGCCAACAATAGTCACACGCTTGCCCTTGATCATCTCCTTAGCTTTTTTGCTACCCATTTTAGAGTAGTCAATTGAGTGGATCACTTCTCCATCAAATGCTTCCGGGCCTCTACCAGGGGGTAATTTAGGTATGTTGGGAACAGTGCTGAACCTTCCAATACAAAGAATCACAAAGTCCGCCATGTGTACCTAGAGAATAAATGTTTATGAATAATCACACGTGAAAAGTAAAGTAGTACAGTAGATGATATGTGTTGGAGGAGAATATCTAGTAACAAACTGTAACACCCCGTCAAAGTTTTATATAGCACCAAGAGTATAACATAACATTTTCTTCAATTAATTTTTTGCAGCTAGCGCGCAGGTCGGGAAGATTAGATTGTTGTTGTTGTTGTTGTTGCTGCTGCTGCTGCACTGCAGGGGACAAGATTGGATGCATATCTTCATCCGTATTACCAAAATGTAGTATATTCGTTACCTGCATGTGACCTTGGTCGTCGGCCACAGTGAGGCGCCACTGTCCGTCGCCGGAGCCAAATGCGTCGGCGCAGCCGGCCCATTCCTCCCACGCCTTCACCTTCTCCTCGGCCACGCCGACGTACTCCATCCCGGCGACGCGATGCCCGAACCGGATGCAGTCGAGCACCCCGAAGTGGCGGGCGTAGGCGTGGAGGTAGTCGGCGACCTGGTGGTTGCTGGGGTACTCCTCCGTGACGGAGTCCGGCCACGGGAAGTCCGTGTACTGGTACATGGTCCGCGACGTCTGGAGCCTGGTGCAGTCCGGGGTGTGCGCCCACACACCGCCGACGACGGCGTCCGCCTCGAAGACCACTGGCCGGCACCCGCGCTCCAGCAGGTGCTTGCAGGCCGCCAGCCCGCTCACGCCGGCGCCGATGATGGCCACGCTCTTCTTCTCCATGCCCATGCTGATGCCAGTGTGATCCATCCATGGGTCGATATGTGCGTATTTATAGCTGGCATGTCCCTCGTGTACGCTGGCTCCACAACCACCGCGGCTTCAAAACCATGAATTTTTCTTCAAAACAAGATCGTACAGATTCTCGGGGATGGGCCTGCGGCGCATGGCATAAAACTAATCGCAAAAGCAAATCACATATACATAAGTTCACTCTATTGGAAACTTTACTCGGCAAACTTTTATCTGCCGAGTTTGATTGAAAATTAGACTTGGTAGTGGCAAGCAACTTGGCATAGCTATGGCTTTGCCTGGTTCCAACGAAAAACGACCCGGCGAACAAAAACAACTCGGCAGAATCTCAAGTTCGCCAAGTCCCGATAGAAAAAATTCAGTGAAGTCTGACAGGTAAGCCCTGCCGTAGAGCAGTTGACGGAGCGGTGATGGCGGTGTTTCTTTGCCGAGTTTCAGCCAATGGAGACTAGGTAATTTTTTTTATTTTTCTAAATAGGAATTCCAGGGGACTGCTTTGCGGAGTTGCGGGTAACAACACTCGGTCAGCAGACATTTTCTCATTTTTATTTTCTTAAATCAGAATGCGAGGGGTCACACTTTTGCCGAGTTTCGGCTAAACCTGGCTCGGTAACATTTTCTATTTTTCATTTTTTTAAATTGAAATGCCAGGGGTCATGCGTTGCTGAGTTCTATCAGACAACAACTCGGCAAACGCTGACATGTGGGCCGTCGAGTCACATGTAGTTGACCAACTGACCGTGCGTCTGTCTATGCCGAGTTCTACAACTCGACAATCAATGACCCTTCACTTTAAATGGGGAATGGGCGAGGGCTCGCGCCACACGAAAACCCTCGCACCTGCAATAGCCATCACCTTAGCTTCCCTCTCCACCCCGACAATGAACCGCGGTCACACGGCCGCCTCTCCTTCTCCTAGCCACGCCGCCGCCTCTCCACATCGAAGTCGTCGTTGCATAAATTCGGCGACCGAGTCATCCACTGCGCGGACGGCCGCCATGGACGTCACCACAGCAGCTACGCCGACGGACGGCGTGTCCGTCGCAGCCGCGGCCATAGGCCCTGCCTCAGTTGGAGCCGTGGTCCCGGGATCCGCCGCCGTTAAATCGGCGGACAACATCGCATCCGCAATCGATGCCGGCCACCTCCATCCTCATCGCATCGGCACCGGTGTGCGCAAGCACAGGGAGGAGCACGCGTGATGAGCTTCTTCACCTTTTTTTTCTTTTTGGTAAAATGTGCATGAATGTGTGTAGAAAATGCTAGTTAATTTGGGGAAATCGTGGGAATGTTAGAGCATCTCTAGCCGTTGCCCCCCCCCCCCCACCCCTCCGCGGCGATTTTACGGGCCCCTGGGGGCGAGCCGGCGCTAAAATCGGCGCGGGGGCGAGCGGGTTCGCCCCCAGACGCAGGTTAAAAAAAAAAACAAATTCGTCAAAGTTTGGCAAACTTGACATAATATTGGACATGTTCGACATTACATAGGTTATTTAAAAAAAAAACAACTATGGGGCGAAGAAGTCGATGAGCGCGGCGAAGTCGCCTATGTCGCCGCCGTCCTCGTCTTCGTCGTCGGCCTTCAACTTCTTGATGGCGCGGCCGCCCAGGCTGGACCCCTGCCCGGCGTCTCCATGGCGGATCAGTGGCGGCGGCACGTCGTCGTCATCGCTGTCATCGAGGACGACCATGCCTCCCTCGTCCCGGCCACGCTGCTCGTCCGTCAGGGACGAACGCACGCGGTCGACCTCGGCGGCGAAGATGCCGGGGCGCACGTCGACGTCGGGCACCGGGGGGATGGGGACGCCCCCGTTGCTGAGCCTCCACCCGTCGGCCCGACGCGCATGTGCGGCGGCGCCGGGATGTTGGCCTCGAACAGGAGCCACACCTCCTACTCCTGGAGCGAGCGGCGGCCGAAGCCGTTGGCCGCCGCGGCGTCGCCGGGGAAGTGTTCGACCATCAGGAAGGGAAGGGGAGGCAAGAGATAGGCGACGCTCGGCGGCGGACGGGAGAGAGGCAGAGACCGACAGCGGGTTTTGGGCTCGGGCTGGTGTGGCCAGCGGCAAGGGGGAGCCGCTGGTTTTATAGCCCGCGCCGTGTGTACGCGTGGCGGGAAAGGAGGCGCCGCCGCGCCGCCCGTGACGCGCCGCCTGTGAGGAATAAATGGCAAGGCTAACCGGCGGCGGCCTTCCATGGATTCCCCACGGGAAACCGAGGCGTTCTGGGGGAAGACGAGGCGTCGTGTCGCTGACGCGGCTAGCCCACGGCACTTTCGCGCCAAAACCGCTTGCCCCGGCGCCCCCGGGCGCCCCCCAGCGCGTTGGGTTCGGCCTGGGTCCGCCGGCGCCAGTTTCCGCCCAAACCGGCGAAAAACGTGCTCCTGGGACGTGACTGGGCCGATTTTTCGGCGCCGGTGCGGAAAAAACGCCTGGGGAGCCTGTTGAGGGCGCGGCTGGAGATGCTCTTAGTTAAATTAAAAGTAAGTTGTGTATCTGTTAGAAGTAAATTGTCTATCTATTAAAATGGACATTACAGATCTAATTAAATTGTTTACTTGTTCTGAGTTAGCTGTAGGCAGACTCAATCTTCACCGAGAGGGCAACTTGGCAAAGGACAAATATTTAGCGAGTTTTCCACATGAAACTCGGCAAATATTTCGGCCAGCTGCGTTGAACGTGCACCCGGCGATATATGGAACACGGCAATAAGGCAGTGCCACGTGTTGGTCCCTTATTGGACAAATTACTGCCAAGTGCCAAACTCGGCAAACATTTTTCCCAGCTGCGTTGAACGTGCACTTGGCGAAATATGGAACACGGCAATAGGGCAGTGCCACATGCCAGCCCCTTAATGGACACACTACTGCCGAGTGCCAAATTCGGCAAAGAATTTGCCCAGCTACGTTGAATGTGTACTTGGTGATATATGAAATACGACAATAAGGCAGTGCCATGCATCGGTCCTTTATTGGACAAATTACTGCTGAGTGCCAAACTTGGCAAAACAATTTACCCAGTTGTGCTGAACATGCACTTGATGAAATATGGAACACGGCAAAAAGGTAGTGCCACGCGTCGGCCCCTTACTGGACACACTACTGCCGAGTGCCAAACTCGGCAAAGAATTTGCCCAGTTCTTTTGACTAAAGAACTCGGTAGATATTTTGTACTGGGCAATAAGTGCTGGCACGTGGCATATTCCTATTTGCCGTACTTTGCCGAGTTTGGGCTGCTAAAACTCAGCAAACTATGGTGACTCGTGGCATGGCCGTCAACTATCCGTCCGTCCCGTCTGATGGTGTGGTTTACCGAGTTTTTTTCGGTAGGAACTCGGCAAACATTGTTTAAATATTCATTGAGTTCACAATAGAATGAACTCGATAGTATTAATGATTGCCAGGCCCGTCCAGACGAGTGTGATGCAACGAATTTGGCACTCGGCAAGATTTCACTGTGTTTAATATGGGCTCTGCCGAGTTATTTTCGAACTCGGCACATAGGGTGATTCTAGCCGTGCATATGAATAACTTAAGCACTAATAACATGGCGTGGATTTTTACATGGAAAAGTATTTTTTTGAGGGGAATTCAAATCTTCAAACAGGGCAATATTTGGAGAATTGGCAATGGCGAGAAGCTTAACATTTGGGAGGATCACTGGATTCCATCGTCTAACTCCTCCAGGAAAATAATTAGACCGAGAATTGGAGTTGTGATCACGAAAGTGAATGAACTGATTGACCCCTTGATGGAAACATGGGATGAAGAACCCCCCATGGGATATTTTCAATCTAGTTATTAGCAGAATTCTTCGGATCCGTTTGAGCTATAATTCGTTTGAGGAGTTTGTGGCTTCTAGCATGACATAAACTCTGGGTATTTTGCTGTCAAGGCTGCATATCATCGTGAGTGGAAGCACCAGTTCATTAACAGAAACCTACCATCGGCGGGGGGTTCGGCATTTAATCCAGTATGGTCCATGTTATGGAAATTGCGGATCCCAGGCAAAATTAAAATTTTCTGTTGGAAGGCTGTACATGGCATTTTACCTCTTAAATCAATTCTGTTAATTAATAGGCATCCTGGAAAATTGGTCAATGTCCTATATGTTCACAGGGACCGGAAGATGTTTTGCATTTTCTGTTTGGATGTGCACGGGCGAAGGAGATATGGTCCTTACTGGGACTGTCACAACTGATTTCTGATGCGATTCGAGATGATGGATCTGGTTCGATTGTTCTTGAACATCTTCTGCACCTTCCTGATGCCTACATGCCGAATATGCCGGGTGTATCGCTCAAGGAAGGAATCTCAACAAAATGTTGGTATCTTTGGTGGATCCATCGTCAGCAAACACATCATGAGAAGAGCCCTCATTCTGCTAGATGTGTGATAGCTGTGTGTGATATCTGTCTAAATCACCAAAGAGCAATAGATTCAAAGAATGGACCTCTAGACTGCAAGGGATTGAAGTGGAAGAAACCATCCAATAGAACTGTTAAAGTCAATGTCAATGCATCATTTCACGTGGAATAGGGTAGAGGGATCAACTGGTGCAGTTATCAGAGATGTTCATGGAGTTTTTGTTGCGGCAGCATGCTCCCATATTTGTCATGTTACAGATGCACACACGGCAGAATCCGCGGCAATGAAACAGGGCCTGCTAGTTGCAAACACATTGGCGTTTTATTCCATTCAAATTGAATCTGATTCAGTGGAGGTGATTAATGCTTGTATGGGACGGAGGGAATTTGGAACGAGCCTGCGGCACCTTATGCAAAGTGGTTCATCATGGCTGGAATGATAGGATCGAATGAGGTAGCCCATACTTTAGCAAAATCCGCTTATGATAATAGGTTATCTTGTAATTGGGTTGATGAACCTCCTAATTTTCTTATAAATGCCCTCTCAAACAATGTAACCATTATGCCAAATGAATGAAGTGAGCCATGATGGCATTACCTAGAAAAACACGGTGTGGACTTTTGAGACATGGGTCTACATATATCCAATTTGGGAAAACAAAAAAAATATTAGAAAAAGGGAAACTAAGTCTTCTTATCTGATATAAGTTGGTGATAACTGCCAGTCAGTGAAAAAGGGAAACTGCCTACAACAAAAAAAAAATAAACTTTTTTAATAAGCATGTTATACGAGTTGATCATCGGATACAAAAAGGAACACCAATATGATCGGGCGAGCACCTGTTGACCTCGTGTTGCACGCACCTTCGTGTAGCTGCGTGCAGCGCGCCTGCAAGAGCCACCTGGTCGCTAATAATCTATTCAGAGGGAGTATCAAACCATTGTTTATAGCTAATAATATATGGGTTTGCACTTGGTTGCAAGCTACTGATACCTAACACTGCTACTAAAAACACTCTACATACAGGGTATCGGTGACGCAGCTATGTTATCTATATTTCCCTGCTAGTTAAGCGTCCTTTGTTGTCCCTCATGACAGCATGATTGCGGATCATAATATCTTGCACAAGATAGCAACCTGCATATTAAAGGGGTCGGAAAACACATATGGCTACAGCGGTGGAGGACTGTGTGTGGTCATTTCTCTTCTAATGCTCCAATGGTATGTGAAAGATAATTTCCTATATTTCGTTCAACAGAATTGAGGGTTTTAACAAACATGTGCACGGCCATACACAACACATATCACGTCCAAGGTGTAACCTGAGATCGACCCCATCCACATAGACATGACACGATGACAGCTCACACTAGCTAGACGCATCAGTCCATATGCACGGGACCGATCGCCCCTCACATGCATGCACGACACATCAAGATGATTAAGAAGAGAAGGTGATACGAGCCTGACTGATCACCAGCAAAGAGATCTCTTTCTGACTTCCAATCATGGATACTAGTGTAGATTTGTCTGATGGCTGTACTTACAAAAAATTTAATAATGGGTGTACGTCCTTCAACACACTGATATGCTCCAATGATATGTCAAAGACAACACATCCATGACAACACATAACAACAAATTGTGATTTTGCATGCTAATATATAGTATACATATGTTAGGAAACCATCCAATAGAACAGTTAAAGTCAATGTCAATGCATCATTTCACGTGGAATAGGGTAGAGGGATCTACTGGTGCAGTTATCAGAGATGTTCATGGAGTTTTTGTTGCGGCAGCATGCTCCCATATTTGTCATGTTACAAATGCACACACGGCAGAATCCGCGGCAATGAAACAGGGCCTGCTAGTTGCAAACACATTGGCGTTTCATTCCATTCAAATTGAATCTGATTCAGTGGAGGTGATTAATGCTTGTATGGGACGGAGGGAATTTGGAACGAGCCTGCGGCACCTTATGCAGAGTGGTTCATCATGGCTGGAATGATAGGATCGAATGAGGTAGCCCATACTTTAGCAAAATCCGCTTATGATAATAGGTTATCTTGTAATTGGGTTGATGAACCTCCTAATTTTCTTATAAATGCCCTCTCAAACAATGTAACCATTATGCCAAATGAATGAAGTGAGCCATGATGGCATTACCTAGAAAAACACGGTGTGGACTTTTGAGACATGGGTCTACATACATCCAATTTGGGAAAACAAAAAAAATAGTAGAAAAAGGGAAACTAAGTCTTCTTATCTGATATAAGTTGGTGATAACTGCCAGTCAGTGAAAAAGGGAAACTGCCTACAACAAAAAAAACATAAACTTTTTTAATAAGCATGTTATACGAGTTGATCATCGGATACAAAAAGGAACACGAATATGATCGGGCGAGCACCTGTTGACCTCGTGTTGCACGCACCTTCATGTAGCTGCGCGCAGCGCGCCTGCAAGAGCCACCTGGTCGCTAATAATCTATTCAGAGGGAGTATCAAACCATTGTTTATAGCTAATAATATATGGGTTTGCACTTGGTTGCAAGCTACTGATACCTAACACTGCCACTAAAAACACTCTACATACAGGGTGCGGTGACGCAGCTATGTTATCTATATTTCCCTGCTAATTAAGCGTCCTTTGTTGTCCCTCATGACAGCATGATTGCGGATCATAATATCTCGCACAAGATAGCAACCTGCATCTTAAAGGGGTCGGAAAACACATATGGTTACGGCGGTGGAGGACTGTGTGTGGTCATTTCTTTTCTAATGCTCCAATGGTATGTGAAAGATAATTTCCTATATTTCGTTCAACAGAATTGAGGGTTTTGACAAACATGTGCACGGCCATACACAACACATATCACATTCAAGGTGTAACCTGAGATCGACCCCATCCACATAGACATGACACGATGACAGCTCACACTAGCTAGACGCATCAGTCCATATGCACGGGACCGATCGCCCCTCACATGCATGCACGACACATCAAGATGATTAAGAAGATGATTAAGAAGAGCAGGTGATACGAGCCTGACTGATCACCAGCAAAGAGATCTCTTTCTGACTTCCAATCATGGATACAAGTGTAGATTTGTCTGATGGCTGTACTTACAAAAATGTAATAATGGGTGTACGTCCCTTCAACACACTGATATGCTCCAATGATATGTCAAAGACAACACATCCATGACAACACAGAACAACAAATTGTGATTTTGCACGCTAATATAAAGTATACATATGTCAGGAAACCATCCAATAGAACAGTTAAAGTCAATGCCAATGCATCATTTCACGTGGAATAGGGTAGAGGATCTACTGGTGCAGTTATCAGAGATGTTCATGGAGTTTTTGTTGCGCAGCATGCTCCCATATTTGTCATGTTACATATGCACACACGGCAGAATCCGAGGGAACGAAACAGGGCCTGCTAGTTGCAAACACATTGGCGTTTCATTCCATTCAAATTGAATCTGATTCAGTGGAGGTGATTAATGCTTGTATGGGACGAAGGGAATTTGGAACGAGCCTGCGGCACCTTATGCAGAGTGCTTCATCATGGCTGGAATGATAGGATCGAATGAGGTAGCCCATACTTTAGCAAAATCCGCTTATGACAATAGGTTATCTTGTAATTGGGTTGATGAACCTCCTAATTTTCTTATAAATGCTCTCTCAAATAATGTAACCATTATGCCAAATGAATGAAGTGAGCCATGATGGCATTACCTAGAAAAACACGGTGTGGACTTTTGAGACATGGGTCTACATACATCCAATTTGGGAAAACAAAAAAAATATTAAAAAAAGGGAAACTAAGTCTTCTTATCTGATATAAGTTGGTGATAACTGCCAGTCAGTGAAAAAGGGAAACTGCCTACAACAAAAAAAACATAAACTTTTTTAATAAGCATGTTATACGAGTTGATCATCGGATACAAAAAGGAACACGAATATGATCGGGCGAGCACCTGTTGACCTCGTGTTGCACGCACCTTCGTAGTAGAGCTTGCAGCGCCTACCTGCAAGAGCCACCTGGTCGCTAATAATCTATTCAGAGGGAGTATCAAACCATTGTTTATAGCTAATAATATATGGGTTTGCACTTGGTTGCAAGCTACTGATACCTAACACTGCTACTAAAAACACTCTACATACAGGGTGCGGTGACGCAGCTATGTTATCTATATTTCCCTGCTAGTTAAGCGTCCTTTGTTGTCCCTCATGACAGCATGATTGCGGATCATAATATCTTGCACAAGATAGCAACCTGCATCTTAAAGGGGTCGGAAAACACATATGGCTACAACGGTGGAGGACTGTGTGTGGTCATTTCTCTTCTAATGCTCCAATGGTATGTGAAAGATAATTTCCTATATTTCGTTCAACAGAATTGAGGGTTTTGACAAACATGTGCACGGCCATACACAACACATATCACGTCCAAGGTGTAACCTGAGATCGACCCCATCCACATAGACATGACACGATGACAGCTCACACTAGCTAGACGCATCAGTCCATATGCACGGGACCAATCGCCCCTCACGTGCATGCACGACACATCAAGATGATTAAGAAGAGCAGGTGATACGAGCCTGACTGATCACCAGCAAAGAGATCTCTTTCTGACTTCCAATCATGGATACACGTGTAGATTTGTCTGATGGCTGTACTTACAAAAAAATGTAATAATGGGTGTACGTCCCTTCAACACACTGATATGCTCCAATGGTATGTCAAAGACAACACATCCATGACAACACAGAACAACAAATTGTGATTTTGCATGCTAATATAAAGTATACATATGTCAGGAAACCATCCAATAGAACAGTTAAAGTCAATGCCAATGCATCATTTCACGTGGAATAGGGTAGAGGGATCTACTGGTGCAGTTATCAGAGATGTTCATGGAGTTTTTGTTGCGGCAACATGCTCCCATATTTGTCATGTTACATATGCACACACGGCAGAATCCGTGGCAATGAAACAGGGCGTGCTAGTTGCAAACACATTGGCGTTTCATTCCATTCAAATTGAATCTGATTCAGTGGAGGTGATTAATGCTTGTATGGGACGGAGGGAATTTGGAACGAGCCTGCGGCACCTTATGCAGAATGGTTCATCATGGCTGGAATGATAGGATCGAATGAGGTAGCCCATACTTTAGCAAAATCCGCTTATGATAATATGTTATCTTGTAATTGGGTTGATGAACCTCCTAATTTTCTTATAAATGCCCTCTCAAACAATGTAACCATTATGCCAAATGAATGAAGTGAGCCATGATGGCATTACCTAGAAAAACACGGTGTGGACTTTTGAGACATGGGTCTACATACATCCAATTTGGGAAAACAAAAAAAATAGTAGAAAAAGGGAAACTAAGTCTTCTTATCTGATATAAGTTGGTGATAACTGCCAGTCAGTGAAAAAGGGAAACTGCCTACAACAAAAAAACATAAACTTTTTTAATAAGCATGTTATACGAGTTGATCATCGGATACAAAAAGGAACACGAATATGATCGGGCGAGCACCTGTTGACCTCGTGTTGCACGCACCTTCATGTAGCTGCGCGCAGCGCGCCTGCAAGAGCCACCTGGTCGCTAATAATCTATTCAGAGGGAGTATCAAACCATTGTTTATAGCTAATAATATATGGGTTTGCACTTGGTTGCAAGCTACTGATACCTAACACTGCCACTAAAAACACTCTACATACAGGGTGCGGTGACGCAGCTATGTTATCTATATTTCCCTGCTAATTAAGCGTCCTTTGTTGTCCCTCATGACAGCATGATTGCGGATCATAATATCTCGCACAAGATAGCAACCTGCATCTTAAAGGGGTCGGAAAACACATATGGTTACGGCGGTGGAGGACTGTGTGTGGTCATTTCTTTTCTAATGCTCCAATGGTATGTGAAAGATAATTTCCTATATTTCGTTCAACAGAATTGAGGGTTTTGACAAACATGTGCACGGCCATACACAACACATATCACATTCAAGGTGTAACCTGAGATCGACCCCATCCACATAGACATGACACGATGACAGCTCACACTAGCTAGACGCATCAGTCCATATGCACGGGACCGATCGCCCCTCACATGCATGCACGACACATCAAGATGATTAAGAAGATGATTAAGAAGAGCAGGTGATACGAGCCTGACTGATCACCAGCAAAGAGATCTCTTTCTGACTTCCAATCATGGATACAAGTGTAGATTTGTCTGATGGCTGTACTTACAAAAAATGTAATAATGGGTGTACGTCCCTTCAACACACTGATATGCTCCAATGATATGTCAAAGACAACACATCCATGACAACACAGAACAACAAATTGTGATTTTGCACGCTAATATAAAGTATACATATGTCAGGAAACCATCCAATAGAACAGTTAAAGTCAATGCCAATGCATCATTTCACGTGGAATAGGGTAGAGGGATCTACTGGTGCAGTTATCAGAGATGTTCATGGAGTTTTTGTTGCGGCAGCATGCTCCCATATTTGTCATGTTACATATGCACACACGGCAGAATCCGCGGGAACGAAACAGGGCCTGCTAGTTGCAAACACATTGGCGTTTCATTCCATTCAAATTGAATCTGATTCAGTGGAGGTGATTAATGCTTGTATGGGACGAAGGGAATTTGGAACGAGCCTGCGGCACCTTATGCAGAGTGCTTCATCATGGCTGGAATGATAGGATCGAATGAGGTAGCCCATACTTTAGCAAAATCCGCTTATGACAATAGGTTATCTTGTAATTGGGTTGATGAACCTCCTAATTTTCTTATAAATGCTCTCTCAAATAATGTAACCATTATGCCAAATGAATGAAGTGAGCCATGATGGCATTACCTAGAAAAACACGGTGTGGACTTTTGAGACATGGGTCTACATACATCCAATTTGGGAAAACAAAAAAAATATTAAAAAAAGGGAAACTAAGTCTTCTTATCTGATATAAGTTGGTGATAACTGCCAGTCAGTGAAAAAGGAAACTGCCTACAACAAAAAAACATAAACTTTTTTAATAAGCATGTTATACGAGTTGATCATCGGATACAAAAAGGAACACGAATATGATCGGGCGAGCACCTGTTGACCTCGTGTTGCACGCACCTTCGTGTAGCTGCGCGCAGCGCGCCTGCAAGAGCCACCTGGTCGCTAATAATCTATTCAGAGGGAGTATCAAACCATTGTTTATAGCTAATAATATATGGGTTTGCACTTGGTTGCAAGCTACTGATACCTAACACTGCTACTAAAAACACTCTACATACAGGGTGCGGTGACGCAGCTATGTTATCTATATTTCCCTGCTAGTTAAGCGTCCTTTGTTGTCCCTCATGACAGCATGATTGCGGATCATAATATCTTGCACAAGATAGCAACCTGCATCTTAAAGGGGTCGGAAAACACATATGGCTACAACGGTGGAGGACTGTGTGTGGTCATTTCTCTTCTAATGCTCCAATGGTATGTGAAAGATAATTTCCTATATTTCGTTCAACAGAATTGAGGGTTTTGACAAACATGTGCACGGCCATACACAACACATATCACGTCCAAGGTGTAACCTGAGATCGACCCCATCCACATAGACATGACACGATGACAGCTCACACTAGCTAGACGCATCAGTCCATATGCACGGGACCGATCGCCCCTCACGTGCATGCACGACACATCAAGATGATTAAGAAGAGCAGGTGATACGAGCCTGACTGATCACCAGCAAAGAGATCTCTTTCTGACTTCCAATCATGGATACACGTGTAGATTTGTCTGATGGCTGTACTTACAAAAAAATGTAATAATGGGTGTACGTCCCTTCAACACACTGATATGCTCCAATGGTATGTCAAAGACAACACATCCATGACAACACAGAACAACAAATTGTGATTTTGCATGCTAATATAAAGTATACATATGTCAGGAAACCATCCAATAGAACAGTTAAAGTCAATGCCAATGCATCATTTCACGTGGAATAGGGTAGAGGGATCTACTGGTGCAGTTATCAGAGATGTTCATGGAGTTTTTGTTGCGGCAACATGCTCCCATATTTGTCATGTTACATATGCACACACGGCAGAATCCGTGGCAATGAAACAGGGCGTGCTAGTTGCAAACACATTGGCGTTTCATTCCATTCAAATTGAATCTAATTCAATGGAGGTGATTAATGCTTGTATGGGACGGAGGGAATTTGGAACGACCCTGCGGCATTATGCAGAGTGCTTCATCGCGGCTGGAATGATAGGATCGAATGAGGTAGCCCATACTTTAGCAAAATCCGCTTATGATACTAGGTGATCTTGTAATTGGGTTAATGAACCTCCTAATTTTCTTATAAATGCCCTCTCAAACAATGTAACCATTATACCAAATGAATGAAGTGAGCCATGATGACATTACCTAGAAAAACACGGTGTGGACTTTTGAGACATGGGTCTACATACATCCAATTTGGGAAAACAAAAAAAATATTAGAAAAAGGGAAACAAAGTATTCTTATCTGATATAAGTTGGTGATAACTGCCGGTCAGTGAAAAAGGGAAACTGCTTACAACAAAAAAACATAAACTTTTTTAATAAGCATGTTATACGAGTTGATCATCGGATACAAAAAGGAACACGAATATGATCGGTTGAGCACCTGTTGACCTCGTGTTGCACGCACCTTCGTAGTGTAGAAGCAGCGCCGCCTGCAAGAGCCACCTGGTCGCTAATAATCTATTCAGAGGGAGTATCAAACCATTGTTTATAGCTAATAATATATGGGTTTGCACTTGGTTGCAAGCTACTGATACCTAACACTGCCACTAAAAACACTCTACATACAGGGTGCGGTGACGCAGCTATGTTATCTATATTTCCCTGCTAATTAAGCGTCCTTTGTTGTCCCTCATGACAGCATGATTGCGGATCATAATATCTCGCACAAGATAGAAACCTGCATCTTAAAGGGGTCGGAAAACACATATGGTTACGGCGGTGGAGGACTGTGTGTGGTCATTTCTTTTCTAATGCTCCAATGGTATGTGAAAGATAATTTCCTATATTTCGTTCAACAGAATTGAGGGTTTTGACAAACATGTGCACGGCCATACACAACACATATCACGTCCAAGGTGTAACCTGAGATCGACCCCATCCACATAGACATGACATGTTGACAGCTGGCACTAGCTAGACGCATCAGTCCATATGCACGGGACCGATCGCCCCTCACATGCATGCACGATACATCAAGATGATTAAGAAGATGATTAAGAAGAGGCAGGTGATACGAGCCTGACTGATCACCAGCAAAGAGATCTCTTTCTGACTTCCAATCATGGATACAAGTGTAGATTTCTCTGATGGCTATACTTACAAAAAAAATGTAATAATGGGTGTACGTCCCTTCAACACACTGATATGCTCCAATGATATGTCAAAGACAACACATCCTTTTTTTTTGGCGGGGAAAGACAACACATCCATGACAACACAGAACAACAAATTGTGATTTTGCATGCTAATATAAAGTATACATATGTCAGGGAGCCAGAGATCGAACACAATCAAAACAGATCACAATATAAATTATACATGGTTTCTTCTTAGCAGAGATTGAACACGAACAGCTCTAGTGGCCTTTTTTCTGTTGCCCCCATGTTGCACGCGCTAGGCTTTTTCTTAGCAGATCATGCGCCAGCTGTAATTGGTGATTGCATGGTAATACATACTACGTACCAGAGATCCATCTAACACAATGAACAGAGACCACCATGGCATTTCAGGTTTCTTCTATTTTAGATTTTTGTGTCTTTCATAACAGCGTCTTCATGGTGGATATGCCATTCCACTGCAGTCTGTTGAGGAGGGGCTTTGCCCAGTGTCCGACAGAAGAAAACGCTCGGCAAACTCGTCGATCCCGGTAGTGCCACAATGCAGTGTCAGACCTACAAACTATTTTGAGTGGGGCAAAATATACGAGTGGAG
Source organism: Aegilops longissima (assembly GCA_021605205.1). Classification (NCBI taxonomy): domain Eukaryota; kingdom Viridiplantae; phylum Streptophyta; class Magnoliopsida; order Poales; family Poaceae; genus Aegilops; species Aegilops longissima. The sequence goes on from CM038679.1 coordinate 754,430,756, forward strand.
GCACATTTGTTTTAAATTCTGCGGGTTTTAGCATCTTTGCCTAAATGTATGAATAAATCCTATAGAAATTTCATATTTTGAGCGGGGTCCTAGGCCCCCACTCTTCTCAACTTGGGTCCGTCCCTGACACAATGCCATGTGGAGTAAAAGTACCACACTTCTATGTTTTCTTGTTGTTTTCATCGCGGCGGGCACTAGATAATAAGTGGTGCTTGGTCATGCAGGTCGATGGCTCCCGCACTACCGGAATCTTCTTGTATGTCAAGTGTCATTCTGTTTGTCAAGTGCCGATGCTTTGGTCTTACTTGACATAGTGGCTGAGAGGTTATGTTGAGTTTGTTTTTGGCAGTGGTGCTTCTACTTTGTTCGTTTGTGATTCTAGTCTACTGTATCGTGACGATCAGCTGTTAGACAGCCTGCCTTGTAAGTGATGTGTCCCGGTCCAAAGCGTGTTCAACGATATAAGCTTATTACCTATTGGGGTGGGTACTGAGGAGGCTATCGAAACCTGTGAAATCAGCCTAACTTTCCCATGTTTAGTTTTATTTGATTGTTTCACCGGAAGCATAGAGTAAAACCGAGATGCAAAAGGTAGAGCTAGCAATGACGACTTAAAAGTACCTTGTTGTAACTTTTGGTTTTAACATGGATTTTTTTTCCTTCATGTTCGTTTTTAACAGGGACGTATCTTTTCTATTATTCCTACAAAGCTTAGTGTAGGGGATAAACAATCCCTTACACTAGACAAATATAAACAATTCCTACAAAGTTTAGTTGACAAATATAAGCAAGATAGTAGGAGGCTTACTTGCTAATTTCTAATGGCTCAAGGCTTATTGCTCACATGTCGGACGTGCCACACCAATCCCTTACACTAGAGGGCATCAATCTTTAATATAGCGTACACGAGTTAAACGAGTGTATTTCTAAGTCGATTGAGAAATTCTTAGCGATGGTCTTCATCATCGATTGTTTTCCATTGGAGATCGCCTAGTTGTATTTTTATTTTCAATTATGGTGACCTCACATTGTGACCTCAGTATTAGGAATGAACTTAATTTCTACACCAAAAGTTGCACGAGTCTTTGGTTCAACTCTAGCTCTCACAATGTGCAGGTTAACCACAACTTTTGTCCTGCACAAAATCTTCCTAAATATGACATCAAATGGAAAAAATGCTCAACACTAATTTGTGCGTCTCGTCAAGACGAATAACTTATCTTTGTGGATTATATTATTCTGAGGCAGTACGCAACAAAATAGACTTGTGCAACCAATTGCTAGGAGGACACTCAGAGGTTCTAAGGGAGCTCTGAGCCTAAGCAGAAGCGCTTGGCCATGCGCTCGGAGGCTAGTACAAGCTTGAACCTAACCACAAGTGTGCGACCTTCATCTCAGACATCCCCATGCTACGAATGGCCATCGAACCTCCTTGGAGCGTACTCCCGAGCCTTGAGTCATTGTCTTGTATAGAAAGTCCAGTTGCGAGTGCGGACTTTTGGTGCTCGACCACCATGGTGGATGGTATTTTCAAAAAATCAAAAAGCCCGTTTAAAAGTTACAAGAAAATTTGAAAAAAATTCTGTGAAAACTTATATGTGTTCCGCACGAACGTGTGGAAATTCGTTTGAAAAAGTTGTGATTTGTAGGCTGTACAAAAAATAATAATTCTGGCCCAATAACATAAATGTCAGCCCATTTAGAAATACTTATTTTAATCTTTTTTGTGTATGCCACGTGTGAAAATATAATGTTATGGAATTTTACATATACATCGCATACATGTGTATGTGTGTTCACAATATTTTTTGAGATTGTTTGCTTTGTAGAAAATTGTATTTTGAAAATGTCCACAATGGTTGTCAGTCACCGTTGGCATTTTCCGGTCCAGTTGCCTCATATATACACGATGGGTTATGGCCGGTTGAATAACAACACACCAATGTACTACCTTTCCGTCCCCCCACCCTCTTGCGTGCTTTTTTGCTCCTCATTCTTCATTTGGATGACAGTAGACCTCAATGCTCTAAGGGTTGTTAGACTTAGGGGTACCCCAGAGCCACTAGGCGGCTGCTACAAATCAAGTGGAGAAATCATCCGCCAAGCCAGCCGTCTGATTCGGCACCGATGGTCACACAACCTTGGCCTTTCTCCTCTATAGGCACTACATTATGAAACGGAGGGAGTACATAAAGAAGAACCTCAGTCATAATAAAAGGCAAAAGTAAAATTTATTGAAATGTAGGGTGTACATGCAGTTGTGTCTTCATTTGAAGTAATTTTTCCCTCTCAAATTCTGTGCAAGTGCACTTATTCCATCACCATCTTGTTGGTTGTGTTCTTGATGAGCTCCCAAGCACTCCTCACATGCCTCTCCTCCTGCAGCGACGACCCCACCGCAAACCGAAGCACGATCCTATCACCAATCACCGTGTGCGCAATGTATGCCTTGCCGGTCTTATTTAGGTTCTTCATCAGCACACGGTTGGCCTCATCGGCATCCTCCTCGGTCATGGCTCCACTGGGCTTGATCCTGAAGCATACCAGGGCAAAGTTCCTAGGCACAACGATCTCAAAACGGTGGTCGGCACGGACGAGACCTTCAAACATTTTGGCCATGGCAACATCGCTCCGGATGTGCTCCTGGAGCTTTGCGGTGCCGTAGGTGCGCATAACCATCCACAACTTGAGCCCACGGAAGCGGCGACCCACGCCGACCTGCATATCCTTGAGATCGGTGACCTTGCCGGAGTCGGTGGCATCGTTCTTGAGGTACTCCGGGTTGGTCTCCAGGGAGTCACTCAGGCGGCGAGCGTCACGGACGTAGAGGCAGGTGCAGTCGAGGCAAGTAAGGAGCCACTTGTGTGGGCTAACGCTAATGGAGTCCACGCGCTCGACTCCGTTGAGGTGGTGGCGGAACTCTGGGCATATGCAGGCACTCCCCGCGTAGGCGGCATCGACGTGGATCCATGCATTGAATAATGCGGCAACGTCAGCAACACCGCCCACCGGGTCTACAGCGTTGGAGGACGTTGTACCCACCGTGGCGCAGACGTATGTCGGCACAAGACCAGCATCAACGTCAGCTTGCATTGACTTGAACAACATGGCCGGGTCGAGCTCGTAGTGGTTCTCTGCCACAGTAGGGATGGAGCGGATGTTGGCGGGATCAAACCCAGCGAGGCGGCATGCCTTGAAGAAGGTGGAGTGGGTTTGGTCGGCGGCGTATACTGCCAAGCGTGGCAAGCCGGAGACGCCTATAGAGCCACTCCGACGCAGCGCGGCGTCACGGGCGGCTACGAGCGTGACCAACATAGCCTCACTGGTGGTGCCGAGGATGACACCACCACCGGTGCCACGGCTGCCATTGCTGGTGCGGTTCATGAATGTGGCGGGTAGGCGAAGGAGTTGCGCAAGCCAGTCGAGAGCAAGAACCTCCATCTCGGTTGCCGCGGGGGCGGCCTGCCACGTGAAACCGACGGTGTTCAGGGCGGAGGCGATGAGGTCCCCGGCGATAGCGGCGGCGCTGTTGGTGGCAGGGAAGAACGCGAAGAAGTTTGGGCTGGCCCAATGCGTCATGCCAGGGACTACAGAGGCCCTGAGCTCCTTCATGGTGACGTCGAACGGCGTGGAATAGGTGGGTGGAGATGGCATAAGTTCCTCCTGCGACAACAACATGATTCAAAATTTTAATGAAATTCCACAAAATATCGGTAGGGTTTTGTAACCTCAAATTTAATATCAAATTCAAACAATTTCGACTCAAATTAAGTAACTTTAAGCTTAGTGTAAACTTTCTAGGTGGCTACGGACGGGTTGCTACGTGTCATTTCCCGATTAATAGTCCTCCCTAACCGTCAAAAAAGTCCAACCTAAATTTCATTGGGTGAGCGTAACCACGTGATGCCACGTTAGTCCATAACAGGCCCTTCTTTTTTCCATGCGACATGAAACGATCGCTCCACTGAAAACTCTTCATTTGCCGAAATTTTAAAGCTTGCCTGCAGGTATCCCGGCTTGACGTCCGGGAGGACGGGCATGGACTCGACGTTGCCGTAGTAGTCGGAGACAAAGTCGACGGCCTTGCGGAGGTAGGCGCGGACGTCCTCGGGGTCGAGCGGCTGGAAGGCTGGCTTGTCGCCGGGGACGGCCAAGACAGAGATGGCGGCGGGAGCGACTTCGGCGATGTCCACGGAGCTGCCCATTTTCAGGCTGCCGGCCGGCCGATGAGAGTGAAAAGAGGAGAGGAGCTAGTGAGCTACGTACGTGTGCGTGCCTAGTCGGTTGCCTGCTGGGTTGGTTTGAGTCGCCGCTTCCCATGTGAGGCGTATATATACACAGGAGGGAGGATCAGGAGCAGATCGATCGATGGAGTGCACGAGAACGGCGTGGTTATTAGAAATTGTATATGCAGAGATCTTAGTCGAGGCCACCCGGTAGACCATTGTTAATCATGCTCTGGCACATCAGTGCTTGCTCCTTATTGGTAAGAGAAACTAGTACGCAAAGTGCATTTTCAGTGGACGAGCACCTGTGAGGCCGGTATCTCGTCCGCTGATACATGTCTCGTGATTCACGCGCACAATCTCAATTCTTGACGAACTATGTTTTGAAGCCCAGAACCATAGATTAATAGTTCTACAATATTTTCCATAAATTAAAACACATAGTAATATTTATGATAAAGTTACAAAAAAGAGCATCAACTATGCTCTATACCCAACACCTATTATTTTCAAGATTTAATATTAAGAAGAGGGAACTGTAACTATGACTAAATGATAATGGACGATTGTCAATCCATCTGTGCTCAAGGAAATATCTAAAGAGACGGGAACTTTGTTTAATAAGCATGTGATACGAGTGTCACCAGGAAACAGGGAACACGACCATGACAGGTTGATCACCTGTCACACTTGTTGCATGCAGCCATGCACCTTCTAGTGTAGCTGCGGGCAGCGCCCCTGCTAGTGCCATCCGGTTCCTTATATATTCAGCCGAAGCACATCCGGTTCACAACAATATTAAATGTTAACGTACAACTTTATATAGCTAATCTCGTGTATTCCGTTTGCATATGGCTGTACATACACACGTATAAGGTTTTAATCTTATAATCTTCAAGACTTGTAATCTTGCTACAAAAATATGAGCCGATCACCCCTTGAGAGGCGTCTTCCCTCAAACCGTTTCACGTTAGTATGGTATCAGCCCTAGGTCCTACAACCTAGCTTCCGCCGCCACGAACCCTAAGCCGCCGCCCAACCCTCCCAGACGCCGCCGGCTCCTCCTCCTCCCTAGGCCGCCGCCATGTCGACCTCCCCTTCACCTCATCTGCGCCGAGCCTCCACTTCATTGATGCTCGGGACACAGACCTCCGGGCCATCATCCCTCCATCGCGTCGCCGCCTCCTGGGCCATCCACGCCGCCAGCGTTAAGACACACATTCCCGTCGTCCTCGACCTCCAGAAGTCCAACTATGCCAAGTGGCGTATGCTCATCACCGTCCTCCTCCGCAAGTACGACCTCACCGGTCACATCTCCGTCGGCACGCCACCGGACGCCCGCACAGCCGACTTTCAGCGCTAGGACTACGTCGTGCGCTCGTGCATCTACGACTCCATCAGCGAGGACATCCTCGACATGATCATGGCTCAAGATCAGACCGCGTACGAGGCTTACGCGCTGATCAGGAACCTCTTCCTCGACAATCAGCTCACTCGCGCCGTCTACCTCGAGGCGGAGTTCCGGGCCATCGTCCAAGGCGACCTCACCATCACCGCCTACTCCCATCGCCTGAAGGCCCTCTCCGATGTGCACGCAGACGTGGGACAGCTCGTGACCGACCAGACCCTGGTCCTCACCTGTCTCCGGGGGCTCAACCCCCACTTCTCTGACATCACCACCCTCGTCACGATGCAGGTTTTGGCTCCCACCTTCCTGCAGACGCGCTCCATCCTCCTTCTGTGCGAGAACCAGCTTGCCAACGCCGCCCCGGGCGGCCCCATGCCGTCTCAGGTTGCTCCCTATGGCAACACCGCCGGATCCTCCGCCGGCGGCAACTCAGGCGGCAATGGCGGCAACGGCGGCCGCTGGTCGAAGAAGAAATAGAACGTAGGCGGGGCGCTGCCAACTCCAACACTACCTACCCCGCCGCCGCGCCCAGCCCGTGGATCTGCTTCAACCCCTACACCGGCTAGACTCAACAGATGCAGCCCACCTGGCGTCCCTACGGCGCTCTGGCTGCTGCCGCCGGGGGAGCTGGCCTCCTCGGGCCAGCCCCGCGGTCCACCGCTCCCGCGCCGCTGCCTCGCCAATCCACCTGGGTGCCCCCAGGCCAGGTCGCCTACACGACCCTGCTGGCGCCCCTGCATGGCCAGGCCTGGGGCACCAACCCGCCTCCACTCGTGGCGCCCTACACCCTCGCCGGCACCGTCCAGGCCCCTGCATGGGACTGCTCCGCCCTCGTCGCCACCCTGAACGCCACCGTCGGTCCCTCTGCCGCCAGCTCCTCCATGATGGGCGCATGGGTGATGGATTCCGGAGCTACTTCCCACATGGTCTCCGAACCTGGTATACTCTCCACTTCCTCCCATCCCCCCCTCCCTTCGTGTTACCGTTGGCAATGGCGCCCCTCTCCCCATCACCGCCACCGGCCACGTCACCCTCCACACACCTAGTCACACCTTTTACCTAAACAATGTTCTTGTTGTTCAAGATATTATCAAAAATCTCCTTTCTACTCGTCAGTTTACCATCGATAATTTGATCAAATAGTGTATGACAAATTGCAACTAGTAAAGTACATAAGCTACTATGCTATGGACTTACTGAATCTGTATGCATGTACATGTGTAAAGTATTAGCCAATATTATATTCTACAATTAGGTGAAACTTGAATATTGATCTACTAAAATTGATCATCAAGTGATACTGAATGAAACACCAAGGATGACTACAGATGATCATCACATATGCACATCACATGAATAATGTCATCGTACAAGACTAGCACTGATCGCTACAACAATACATAGTATAGTAAACATCGAATACAGCTGATCATACATGAACTAGTCACATAGTAGAGACATCTGACGACATACATTGCACATGCTGACATAATAAGTACGAAATGTCATCACATGCTTAACTAGCAACATGACATTCAACGATACAGAGTAATTGATGATCATAGCATATTACAACATACATGCATGACATATGCATCATTAACGACACACATATATGAACAAGTAATATTACTCTTTGGCGTGCAGCCATGTCCGAGGACAGCGATGCTATTCTTCAGAACTGCACTTGGACTCTTGTTCCTCATCCGGTTGGTGCTAACATTGTTTCAGTGAAGTGGATCTTCAAGCACAAGTTTGGTGCTGATGGTGCTCTTGCTCGGTACAAGCCCAGGTGGGTGGTCCGTGGATTATCGCAGCAGCCTGGTATTGACTACGATGAGACTTTTAGTCCCGTCGTCAACCCGGCCACGATCCGCGTTGTGCTCAGCATCGCCGTCTCACATGCTTGGCCAGTTCATTAGCTGGACGTCAAGAATGCCTTTCTCCACGGCAATCTCGACGAGGTGGTACATTGTGAGCAGCCGCCCGGCTTCATCGACCCTACACGCCCTCACCACGTCTGCCTGCTCCACAAGTCCCTCTATGGACTCAAGCAGGTGCCCTGCGTGTGGTACCAGTGGTTCACTCATCATGCTCATCGAGTGGGATTTGTGGCTTCCTAGAGCGACGTGTCTCTGTTCGTGCTTCGGTGCGGCTCTGAGATGGCTGACTTGCTTCTCTACATGGACGACATCATCCTCCAGCGCCGGGCTTCTCCAGCACATCACCGACCAGCTCCACCGGGAGTTCTCCATGACCGATCTCGGGGACTTGACTTACTTCCTCGGGATCTCTGTCTCTCGGTCCGCTTCGGGGATGCTTCTCTAGCAGCGCCAGTACGCCATCGACCTTCTTCAGCGTGCTGGCATGATGGATTGCAACCTGTGTGTTATGCCCATTGACACCCGTTGCAAGCTCTCCGCCGATGAGGGTCCCCTCGTCACCGATGCCACTGAGTACCAGAGTTTTCCCGGGCCCTTCAGTACCTGACGCTCACTCGCCCCGACATTGCTCATGCTGTCCAGCAAGCATGCCTCTACATGCACGCTCCCCGGGAACCTCATCTCAACCTCGTCAAGCGGATTCTTTGCTATGTTTGTGGCACTCTCGACCTCGGCCTTCAGCTCCACTCCACACCGGCCGCCTCGCTCACTGCCTACTCCGACGCAGATTGGGCCGGTTGCCCCGACACCCGACGCTCTACATCTGGCTACTGTGTCTACCTCGGTGACAACCTGGTGTCTTGGTCCTCCAAACGCCAGGCCACGGTATCTCGCTCCAGTGCCGAGGCCGAGTATAGAGCCGTGGCACATGTCGTGGCTGAGTGTTGCTGGCTTCAACCACTTCTTCTTGAGCTTCATCATCCTCTTCCGTCCGCGACCATTATCTTCTGTAATAACATCATTGTTGTTTACATGGCATGTAACCCGGTCCAGCATCGCCGCACGAAGCACATCGAGATCAACATCCACTTCGTTCGCTAGAAGGTGTCTCTTGGTCAGATTCGGGTTCTCCACGTGCCCTCCTCACAGCAGTTTGCCTATATCATGACGAAGGGCTTACCGTCTCAGCTCTTCCTGGACTTCCAGTACAGTTTATGCGTTCGACCGACGCACAAACTGCGGGGGGATGTTAAACGTATAACTTTGTATAGCTAATCTCGCATATTCCATTTGCATACAGTTGTACATATACGCGTATAGGGTTTATTTCTTGGTGTCCAAGACTTGTAATCCTGCTATAAATATATGAGCCAATCTCCCCTTGAGAGGCGTCTTCCCTCAAACCGTTTCACGTTTATATTAAAGCGGCTAAGCTAGGCCTCATCTTTTTTTTTGAGGGTAGCTAGGACTCACCTGGTGTGCCTGGAATGTTGGGTGCAAACTCTTTTTTTGGTGACACGTATATTGCTCACTTAGACTGACACGTGTACTTTTTTTAATCTAGTTCATTCCGGGCTTTTAGTGAGTTTTTTGTTGCCCGGTCTGTTTGGTCCACCAATTACTATGATTTTGGTCCCCGATGTCCTTAATTAGGGGAACTGACCTAGTCGGCCCACAGTCATTGGGCCAGGCATAGGCCCTCGTTCTCACAAGGAAGGACTGCGGAATCCTCACACCTTGATGTGATCAAGATAGCCTCTGCCGAAGACTTGATGTGTACTCCAAGGAGATCTTTGCCCGCTGCCATACGCATCCTTATATATGCAACCGACCATGTATAGCCCTAGGTACCCCCTGCGTGTATATAAGCTGAGGGGTTTAGTCGTAGAGGGATGATTCGTAATCACATCCACCAATCCTTAGGGTTAGAACACAACTCACGATCTCTAGGTAGATCAAGCTTGTACTTGATACACACTATCAATATAATCAAAGTAGGACACAGGGTATTACCACTTCAAGAGGGCCAGAACCTGAGTAAACACCGTGTCCCTTGTCTCCTGTTAGCATCGATCCAAGATCGACAGCTTGGGACCCCCTTGTTGGAAATATGCCCTAGAGGCAATAATAAAATGGTTATTATTGTATTTCCTTGTTCATGATAATTGTATATTATTCATGCTATAATTGTATTGATCGGAAACCGCAATACATGTGTGAATACATAGACCACAACATGTCCCTAGTGAGCCTCTAGTTGACTAGCTCGTTGATCAATAGATGGTTATGGTTTCCTGACCATGGACATTGGATGTCATTGATAACGGGATCACATCATTAGGAGAATGATATGATGGACAAGACCCAATCCTAAGCACAGCACAAGATCGTGTAGTTCGTTTGCTAAAGCTTTTCTAATGTCAAGTATCATTTCCTTAGACCATGAGATTGTGCAACTCCCGGATACCATAGGAATGCTTTGGGTGTACCAAACGTCACAACATAACTGGGTGACTATAAAGGTGCACTACATGTATCTCCGAAAGTGTTTGTTGGGTTGGCACGAATCGATATTGAGATTTGTCACTCCGTATGATGGAGAGGTATCTCTGGGCCCACTCGGTAATGCATCATCATAATGAGCTCAATGTGACTAAGTAGTTAGTCACGGGATCATGCATTATGGAACGAGTAAAGTGATTTGCCGGTAACGAGATTGAACGAGGTATTGGGATATCGACGATCGAATCTCGGGCAAGTAACATACCGATTGACAAAGGGAATTACATACGGGATTGCTTGAATCCTTGACATCGTGGTTCATCCGATGAGATCATCGTGGAACATGTGGGAGCCAACATGGGTATCCAGATCCCGCTGTTGGTTATTGACCGAACGTCTCGGTCATGTATGCATGGTTCCCGAACCCGTAGGGTCTACACACTTAAGGTTCGGTGACGCTAGAGTTGTTATGGGAAATAGTATGTAGTTACCGAAGGTAGTTCGGAGTCCCGGATGAGATCCCGGACATGACGAGGAGCTCCGGAATGGTCCGGAGGTGAAGATCGGTATATTGGACGAAGGGTATTGGAGTTCGGAATTGTTCCGGGGGTACCAGGTGATGACCAGCATGTCCGAAAGGGGTTTCAGAGGCCCCGGCAAGCGTTGGGGGCCTTATGGGCCAAGGGGAGAGGGCACATCAGCCCACTAAGGGGCTGAGCGCCCCTCCCACCCCATCTGACGTAACCAGGAGAGGTGGGGGCGCCATCCCTAGGGCAGCCGCCCCTCCCGGCTTGGGGGGCAAGTTTCCTAGGGGGTGGGGGCGCCCAAACCCATCTAGGGTTTCCCCTGTGGCTGCCGCCCCTCCCCTAGGGAACCCTAGGGCGCCTCCCCCTCCTCCCTTCCCCCTATATATAGTGAGGGAGAGAGAGGGCAGCCGCACCCTTCCCCTGGCGCAGCCCTCTCCCTCCTCCAACACCTCCTCCTCCTCCGTAGTGCTTGGCGAAGCCCTGCCGGAGAACCACGAGCTCCATCACCACCATGCCGTCGTGCTGTCGCAGTTCTCCCTCAATTTCTCCTCTCCCCTTGCTGGATCAAGAAGGAGGAGAGGTCCCCGGGCTGTACGTGTGTTGAACGCGGAGGCACGATTGTTCGGTGCTTAGATCGGATTCGGCCGCGATCTGAATCGCTTCGTGAACGACTCCACCGACCGCGTTCTTGTAACGTTTCCGCATGGCGATCTTCAAGGGTATTAAGATGCACTCCCCTCTCTCTCGTTGCTAGTCTCTCCATAGATTGATCTTGGTGATGCGTAGAAAATTTTGAATTTCTGCTACGTTCGCCAACAGTGGCATCATGAGCTAGGTCTATTGCGTAGATTCTATGCACAAGTAGAACACAAGTTGTTGTGGGCGTTGATTTTGTTCAATATGCTTACCGTTACTAGTCCTATCTTGTTTCGACGGTATTGTGGGATGAAGCGGCCCGGACCGACATTACACATACACTTACGTGAGACAGGTTCCACCGACTGACATGCACTTGTTGCATAAGGTGGCTAGCGGGTGCGAATCTCTCCCACTTTAGTCGGATTGGATTCGATGAAAAGGGTCCTTATGAAGGGTAAATAGCAATTGGCATATCACGTTGTGGCTTTTGCGTAGGTAAGAAACGTTCTTGCTAGAAACCCATAGCAGCCACGTAAAACATGCAAACAACAATTAGAGGACGTCTAACTTGTTTTTGCAGGGCATGCTATGTGATGTGATATGGCCAAGAAGGATGTGATGAATGAAATATATGTGATGTATGAGATTGATCATATTCTTGTAATAGGAATCACGACTTGCATGTCGATGAGTATGACAACCGGCAGGAGCCATAGGAGTTGTGTTTATTTATTGTATGACCTGCGTGTCACTGAATAACGCCATATAATTACTTTACTTCATTGCTAAACCGTTAGCCATAGTAGTAGAAGTAATAAGATGGCGATACAACTTCATGGAGACACGATGATGGAGATCATGATGATGGAGATCATGGTGTGTGCTACGTCTCGAGCTTGCGTTGGATTTCCCCGAAGAGGAGAGGAAAACGAGAGGCAAATGGCAAATAATGTAATGCGAGAGATAGGGATTGTGATGGGTACTTGGTATGTTGACTTTTGCGTAAGCCTCCCCGGCAACGGTGCCAGGAATTCTTCTTGCTACGTCTCGAGCTTGCGTTGGATTTCCCCGAAGAGGAGAGGATGATGCAGCACAATAGCGTAAGTATTTCCCTCAGTTTTTGAGAACCAAGGTATCAATCCAGTAGGAGACCACGCGCAAGTCCCTCGTACCTGCACAAAACGATAGCTACTCGCAACCAACGCTTAGGGGTTGTCAATCCCTTCACGGTCACTTACGAGGGTGAGATCTGATAGAGATAATATTTTGGGTATTTTTGGTATAAAGATGCAAAGTAAAAAGTAAAAGCAAAGCAAGTAAATAAAGTGATGGAGATTGATATGATGGAGAATAGACCCGGGGGCCATAGGTTTCACTAGTGGCTTCTCTCAAGAGCATAAGTATTCTACGGTGGGTGAACAAATTACTGTTGAGCAATTGACAGAATTGAGCATAGTTATGAGGTTATCCAGGCAATGATCATGTATATAGGCATCACGTCCGTTATTACTCCACTCATCGACCGCTATCCAGCATGCATCTAGAGTATTAAGTTAAAAACAGAGTAACGCCTTAAGCAAGATGACATGATGTAGAGGAATAAATTCATGCAATATGATAAATACCCCATCTTGTTATCCTCGATGGCAACAATACTATACGTGCCTTGCAACCCTTTCTGTCACTGGGTAAGGTCACCGCAAGATTGAACCCAAAGCTAAGCACTTCTCCCATTGCAAGAACTACCAATCTAGTTGGCCAAATCAAACGGATAATTCGAAGAGACTTGCAAAGATAACTTAATCATACATAAAAGAATTCAGAGAAGAATAAAATATTTTCCATAGATAATCTGGATCATAAACCCACAATTCATCGGTCTCAACAAACACACCGCAAAAAGAAGATTACATCGAATAGATCTCCACGAGAGAGGGGGAGAACATTGTATTGAGATCCAAAAAGAGAGAAGAAGCCATCTAGCTACTAACTATGGACCCGAAGGTCTGAAGTAAACTACTCACACTTCATCGGAGGGGCTATGGTGTTGATGTAGAAGCCCTCCGTGGTGGATGCCCCCTCCGGCGGAGCTCCGGAACAGGCCCCAAGATGGGATCTCGTGGATACAGGAAGGTACGGCGGTGGAATTAGGTTTTTGGCTCCGTCCCCGATCTGTTGGGGTGCGTGAGGTATATATAGGAGGAAGTAGTACGTCGGTGGGCGTCGGGGGCCCACGAGGCAGGCGCGCGCGGGGGGGGCGCGCCCCCACCCTCGTGACCACCTCCGCACTCCTGGAGTAGGGTCCAAGTCTCTGGATCACGTTTAGTGAAAATCACGTTCGAAGGTTTCATTCCGTTTGGACTCCGTTTGATATTCCGTTTCTTGAAACATGAAATAGGCAAAAAACATCAATTCTGGGCTGGGCCTCCGGTTAATAGGTTAGTCCCAAAAATAATATAAAAGTGGAAAATAAAGCCCATTATAGTCCAAAACAGTAGATAAAGTAGCATGGAGCAATCCAAAATTATAGATACATTGGAGACGTATCAGTGTGATGCCGGTGACGATGATGATCATGGAGCCCCGAAGATGGAGATCAAAAGGAGCAAAATGATATTGGCCATATCATGTTACTATTTGATTGCATGTGATGTTTATCATGTTTATGCATCTTATTTGCTTAGAATGACGGTAGTAAATAAGATGATCCCTCGTAATAATTTCAAGAAAGTGTTCCCCCTAACTGTGCACCGTTGCGAAAGTTCGTTGTTTCGAAGCACCACGTGATGATCGGGTGCGATAGATTCTAACGTTCACATACAACAGGTGTAAGACAAATTTAGACATACAAAACACTTAGGTTGACTTGACGAGCCTAGCATGTACAGACATGGCCTCGGAACACAGAGACCGAAAGGTCGAACATGAGTCGTATAGTAGATACGATCAACATGAAGATGTTCACCGATGATGACTAGTCCGTCTCACGTGATGATCGGACACGGCCTAGTTAACTCGGATCATGTATCACTTAGATGACTAGAGGGATGTCTATCTGAGTGGGAGTTCATTAGATGAACTTAATTATCCTGAACATAGTCAAAAGGTATTTGCAAATTATGTCCTAGCTCGCGTTTCAGTTCTACTGTTTTAGATATGTTCCTAGAGAAAATTTAGTTGAAAGTTGATAGTAGCAATTATGCGGACTGGGTCCGTAAACTGAGGATTGTCCTCATTGCTGCGCAGAAGGCTTATGTCCTTAATGCACCGCTCGGTGTGCTGAACCTCGAACATCGTCTGTGGATGTTGCGAACATCTGACATACACGTTTTGATGACTACATGATAGTTCAGTAATGTTAAACGGTTTAGAATTGTGGCACCGAAGACGTTTGTGAAACGTCGCGGAACATATGAGATGTTCCAAGGGCTGAAATTGGGATTTCAGGCTCGTGCCCACGTCAAGAGGTGTGAGACCTCCGACGAGTTTCTTATCCTACAAACTAAGGGAGAAAAGCTCAATCGTTGAGCTTGTACTCAGATTGTCTGGGTACAACAATCACTTGAATCGAGTGGGAGTTAATCTTCCAGATGAGATAGTGATGTTTCTCCAAAGTCATTGCCACCAAGCTACTAGAGCTTCGTGATGAACTATAACATATCAGGGATAGATATGATGATCCTTAAGCTATTCGCGATGTTTGACACCGCGAAAGTAGAAATCAAGAAGGAGCATTAATTGTTGATGGTTAGGGAAACCACTAGTTTCAAAGAGGGCAAGGGCAAGAAGGGATACTTCATGAAACGACAAATCAGTTGCTGCTCTAGTGAAGAAACCCAAAGGTTGAACCCAAACCCGAGACTGAGTGCTTCTGTAATAAGGGGAACAGTCACTGGAGCAGAATTACCCTAGATACTTGGTAGATAAGAAGGCAAGCAAGGTCGATAGAAGTATATTGGATATACATTATATTAATGTGTACTCTACTAGTACTCCTAGTAGCACCATGGTAATAGATACCTGTTCGGTTGCTAAGTGTTAGTAACTCGAAATAAAAGGCTACGGAATAAACGGAGACTAGCTAAAGGAGAGGTGACGATATGTGTTGGAAGTATTTCCAAGGTTGATGTGATCAAACATCTCACGCTCCCTCTACCATCGGGATCGGTGTTAAACCTAAATAATTGTCATTTGGTGTTTGTGTTGAGCATAGACATGAGTGGATTATGTCTATCGCAATACGGTTATTCATTTAAGGAGAATAATGGTTACTCTGTTTATTTGAATAATACCTTCAATGGTCATGCACCTAAAATGAATGGTTTATTGAATCTCGATCGTAGTGATACACATTTTCATGCCAAAAGATATAAGATAGTAATGATAGTATCACCTACTTGTGGCACTGCCATGCAAGTCATATTGGTATAAAACGCATGAAGAAGCTCCATGTTGATGGATCTTTGGACTCACTCGTTTTTGAAAAGTTTGAGACATGCGAACCATGTCTATTGGTATGTACGCATGAAGAAACTCCATGCAGATGGATCGTTTGGACTCACTTGATTTTGAATCACTTGAGACATGCAAATCATACCACATGGGCAAGATGACTGAAAAGCCTCGTTTTCAGTAAGATGGAACAGGAAAGCAACTTGTTGGAAGTAACACATTTTGATTTGTGCAGTCCAATGAGTGTTGAGGCATGCAGTGGATATCGTTATGTTGTTACTTCACAGATGATTTGAGTAGATGCTGAGTATATTTACTTGATGAAACAGAAGTATGAATTATTGAAAGGTTCAAGTAATTTCAGAGTGAAGTTGAAGATCATAGTGACAAGAGGATAAAATGTCTATGATATGATCATAGAGATGAATATCTGAGTTATGAGTTTGGTATACAATTAAGACATTGTGGAAATTGTTTCACAACTAATACCGCCTGGAACACCATAGTGTGATGGTGTGTCCGAACATCATAGATGCACCCTATTGGATATGGGGCATACCATGATGTCTCTTATCGAATTACCACTATCGTTTATGGGTTAGGCATTAGAGACAACCGCATTCACTTCAAATAGGGCACCACGTAATTCCGTTGATATGACAACGTATGAACTATGGTTTAGAGAAACCTAAGCTGTCGTTTCTTGAAAGTTTGGGGCTGCGACGCTTATGTGAAAAAAGGTTTCATTCTGATAAGCTCGAACCCAAAGCGGATAAATACATCTTCATAGGACACCCAAAACAGTTGGGTATACCTCCTAATTCAGACCCGGAAGCAAAAGTGATTGTTTCTAGAAGCGGGTCCTTTCTCGAGGAAAAGTTTCTCTCGAAAGAATTGAGTGGGAGGATGGTGGAGACTTGATGAGGTTATTGAACCATCACTTCAACCAGTGTGTAGCAGGGCACAGGAAGTTGTTCCTGTGGCACCTACACCAGTTGAAGTAGAAGCTGATAATAGTGATCATGAACTTCGGATCAAGTCACTACCGAACCTGTACGTCGACAAGGAAGCGCGCTACTTTGGAGTGGTACGGTAATCCTGTCTTGGAGGTCATGTTGCTAGACAACAATGAACCTACGAGCTATGGAGAAGCGATGGTGGGCCCGGATTCCGATGAATGGCTCGAGGCCATAAAATCCGAGAGAGGATCCATGTATGAAAACAAAGTGTAGACTTTGGCAGAACTACTTAATGGTCATAAAGCTGTTGGGTACAAATAGATTTTAAAAGGAAGACGGACAATGATGGTAAGTGTCACCATTAAGAAAGCTCGACTTGTCGTTAAGATGTTTTCCGACAAGTTCAAGGAGTTGACTGCGATGATACTTTCTCACTCGTAGCGATGCTAAAGAGTCTGTTGGAATTATATTAGCAGTTACTGCATGATTTATGAAATCTTGCAGATAGGATGTCAAAAACATTGTTTCCTCGATGATATTCTTGAGGAAATGTTGTATGTGATTCATCCAAAAGGTTTTGTCAATCCTAAAAGATGCTAACAAGTATGCAAAGCTCCAGCAATCCTTCTAAGGACTGGAGTAAGCATCTCGGAGTTGGAATATATGCTTTGATGAGATAATCAAATATTTTGGGTTTATACAAAGTTTATGAGAAACTTGTATTTCCAAAGAAGTGAGTGGGAACACTATAGAATTTGTGAAGAGTAGATGTTATTAACATATTGTTGATCAGAAATGATGTAGAATTTCTGGACAGCATATATGGTTATTTGAAAAGTGTTTTTCAATGGAAAACCTGGATTAAGCTACTTGAACATTGAGCATCAAGATCTATAAGGATAGATCAAAAACGCTTAATAGTACTTTCAAATAAATACATACCGTGACAAGATTTTGAAGGAGTTCAAAATAGATCGGCAAAGAAGGAGTTCTTGGCTATGTTATAAGGTGTGAATATTGAGTAAGACTCAAGACATGACCACGGCAGAAGAGAGAGAAATGATGAAGGTCTTCGGTCTTCCCCTATGCTTCAGATGTAGGCTCTATAGTATGCTATGCTGTGTACCGCACCTGAAGTGTGCCTTGCCATGAGTCAGTCAAGGGGTACAAGAGTGATACATGAATGGATCATAGGACAGCGGTCAAACTTATCCTTAGTAACTAGTGGACTAAGGAATTTTCTCGATTATGGAGGTGGTAAAAGAGTTCGTCGTAAAGGGTTACGCCGATGCAAACTTTGACACTAATCCAGATTATTCTGAGTAGTAAACCAGATTCGTATAGTAGAACAGTTATTTGGAATAGCTCCAAATAGAGCGTGGTAGCTGCATCTAGGAGATGAGATAGAGATTTGCAAAGCACACACGGATCTGAAAGGTTCAGATCCGTTGACTAATAACCTCTCTCACAAGCGAGATATGATCAAACCCCATGGGTGTTGATTCATTACAATCACATAGTGATGTGAACTAGATTATTGACTCTAGTGCAAGTGGGAGACTGTTGGAAATATGCCCTAGAGGAAATAATAAAATGGTTATTATTGTATTTCCTTGTTCATGATAATTGTCTATTATTCATGCTATAATTGTATTGACCGGAAACCGCAATACATGTGTGAATACATATACCACAACATGTCCCTAGTGAGCCTCTAGTTGACTAGCTTGTTGATCAATAGATGGTTATGGTTTCCTGACCATGGACATTGGATGTCATTGATAACGGGATCACATCATTAGGAGAATGATGTGATGGACAAGACCCAATCCTAAGCATAGCACAAGATCCTGTAGTTCATTTGCTAAAGCTTTTCTAATGTCAAGTATCATTTCCTTAGACCATGAGATTGTGCAACTCCGGATACCGTAGGAATGCTTTGGGTGTACCAAGCGTCTGGCGTAATCGGGTGACTATAAAGGTGCACTACATGTATCTCCGAAATTGTTTGTTGGGTTGGCACGAGTCGAGACTGGGATTTTTCACTCCGTATGACGGAGAGGTATTCTGGGCCCACTCAGTAATGCATCATCATAATGAGCTCAATGTGACTAAGTAGTTAGTCACGGGATCATGCATTACGGAACGAGTAAAGTGACTTGCCGGTAACGAGATTGAACGAGGTATTGGGATACCGACGATCGAATCTCGGGCAAGTAACATGCCGATTGACAAAGGGAATTGCATACGGGATTGCTTGAATCCTTGACATCGTGGTTCATCCGATGAGATCATCGTGGAACATGTGGGAGCCAACATGGGTATCCAGATCCCGCTGTTGGTTATTGACCAGAGAACGTCTCGGTCATGTCTGCATGGTTCTCGAACCCGTAGGGTCTAAACACTTAAGGTTCGGTGATGCTAGAGTTGTTATGGGAAATAGTATGTGGTTACCGATGGTAGTTCGGAGTTCCGGATGAGATCCCGGACATGACGAGGAGCTCCGGAATGGTCCAGAGGTGAAGATCAGTATATTGGACGAAGGGTATTGGAGTCCGGAATTGTTCGGGGTACGGTGATGACCAGCGTGTCGAAAGGGGTTTGGAGGTCCCGACAAGCGTTGGGGGCCTTATGGGCCAAGGGAGAGGGCACATCAGCCCACTAAGGGGCTGGCGCCCTCCACCCCATCTGACGTAACCGGGAGAGGTGGGGCGCCACCCTAGGGCAGCCGCCCCCCGGCTTGGGGAGGGGGGCAAGTTTCCTAGGGGTGGGGCGCCCAAACCCATCTAGGGTTTCCCTGTGGCGCCGCCTCCCTAGGGAACCCTAGGGCCTCCCCTCCTCCCTTCCCCCTATATATAGTGAGGGAGAGAGAGGGCAGCCGCACCCTTCCCCTGGCGTAGCCCTCTCCCTCCTCCAACACCTCCTCCTCCTCCGTAGTGCTTGGCGAAACCCTGCCGGAGAACCACGAGCTCCATCACCACCATGCCGTCGTGCTGTCGGAGTTCTCCCTCAACTTCTCCTCTCCCCTTGCTGGATCAAGAAGGAGGAGATGTCCCCGGGCTGTACGTGTGTTGAACACGGAGGCACCGTTGTTCGGTTCTTAGATCGGATTCGGCTGCAATCTGAATCGCTTCGTGAACGACTCCACCGACCGCATTCTTGTAACGCTTCCGCATCGCGATCTTCAAGGGTATGAAGATGCACTCCCCTCTCTCTCGTTGCTAGTCTCTCCTTAGATTGATCTTGGTGATGCATTGAAAATTTTGAATTTCTGCTACGTTCGCCAACACCCCTTCCCCGAGGTCTGCCGGTTTTGACACCGACATTGGTGCTTTCATTGAGGGTTCCATTATGTGATAAAAAAAGAATCTATTGCTAATGTGCATATCAACCGCAACACTGGCCAGGACGACATCTTTGTCCCCGGCTAACTATTCATGTTCGGCAGCATGGTTTTCCACACCGACTCGACGGATCGTATAGCGCCCGTAGAGAGCTTCGCTCCGGACCAGATGGGTTCTTTCCGGCTGGGCTCCCGTGGCGAGCTTGTTCTTTCTGGGTGGGCTCCAGACCAGATCAAGGACATCTCGGCTACCGCAGGCTCTACCCCGAAGCCGACCCCCGACCTGCACTTCGGATCCGATCTGCCAATGGGTTCGGCCCATCTGAGGAATCGGCGGCAATCACACCAGGCGAGGACCTCAATGTCAAGTCGGGCCCCAACCCCTATCTAAATTTGCACATGGACCATACGTCAAGTATGGATCCGATATGGCCAGCTGAGGGCCTAGAGTCAGATCGGCCCGACCAGCGCGCTGAGCTCGCGTGAAGCAACGCTCGGATCATGCTTCGATTCCGCCCGACCTCTAGCCAGACCATGAACCCCAAAGATCGGTCTCACCTTAATGAGATGCTGGATCGCATTCAGAGTTTATCAATCTCGAACGATCAGACTTCGGTCTATGTTAAGATCATACTTAAAACCGATGACAGAGAAATTTACTTCCCACCCACCACCCACTTAGTCACCACAGTCGATGACTTAACCGACATGCTAGACTATGAGGAGGCTACCAACATGGATGAAGATGTTGACGACACTCCAGAAACTACTACACCTTTGATCAATACTGGCAGGTGGACAACAACGTCCACTTACGACTATAAATGGTGGACATACCAAATAACCCATCGAGTCATCGATGCAAGCCATAGTTTTAAATAGCCGGATATAGCTCCGCTATAGCCCACTATAGCCTTTTGAGCAAGGTGCCGCTAAATGGTCGCCTTCACAAATAGCCCGCTATACCTTGCTATAGCCCACTATCCCTCCGCTATAGCTGATTTGGAGGCCCGCCGCTATTTCCCATAGCCCGCTATTTAAAACATTGATGCAAGCACACAAAGGGTACCAACGGGGTCCCTAGCGGGCATGACACCACCGCCACTGACAACGGCGCAGCGGCCGACGAAGCTGATCACCAGGGAGAAGGTATTCAAGCCCCCCAGAACAACACAGCAGCCCGCAGGAATATCTGAAGATGAGGACCCCGATGACCTCTTTGATGGGGCCAAAAGTAACTATTTATCCGAATCTGAGGAGGATGGACCGAGGAGTACATAGTTCCCGAGGACCCCTTTGAGTAAGAGCGGTTCAGACGGCGCCTGGTAGCTACTGCCAAGAGTCTCAAGAGAAGGCAGCAATAGTTGCAAGCCAATCAAGACATGATGAATGACAAGTGGATAGAAATCCTCTCGGCCGAACAAGACCTCGAAGAACGGTGCCCTACCGCGCCTAAATCTTACCCCTGCCGATCTCTTCTGCCAGAATTCAACGAGGAGGTCCTGACAACGTGCTTTTAACGCGTTGTCGGGCCTATCAACCTGATCGACCCCCTAGAGGGTGCGACAGGCCAACAAGGTAAAATGTACGTGCTCCAATAGCAACACGCCGTCACGACAAAGACCCTGTTGTATACCCTGAACCTTACAACGCACGACAATAGATAGAAGCAAACCGAGCCCCTACTCATTGCATTTACAAATCAAGGGTGCGTGCTCTGGCCGGGCCCGGCGGCTACGATGCCTGGTTGGACAGCCACGCTCGAGCTCGGCACCAAGCCTATGCACGGATGTCTCCCGATGCCCAGCACGATACCGCTCGGTTTCGAGGACCCGCCCACCCGATATATTTCACATAAAGGGTGATGGAACATTAGTTCCCCGAAGGGTTAAACCCATTAACATCGAGCAATATGACGGAACTACCGATCCAGCTGTGTGGATCGAAAATTTCCTCTTCCATATCCATATGGAGATGACCTCCATGCCATCAAGCACTTGCTGCTCAAACTCAAGGGGTCGGCGAGGCATTGTCTCAATAGCTCGCCTCCTCATTCCAGCGGAAGCCAGGAGGCACTCGAGGATGCGTTTAGGGCAAACTTTCAGGGAACTTACTCGAACCTCAACCACGTTACGAAACAGCCCGGTGAGTCGGCCAGGAAGTTTTGGAACCGGTTCTTAACCAAAAAGAACCAGATAGTGGACAGCCAGGATGCCAAGGCGATCTCCACATTCCGGCACAATATACGGGATGAATGGCTTGCACGCCAGCTCGGGCAGGATAAGCGGAGGACTATGGCAGCCCTCACCTCACTGAGGACACACTTTTGCGCGGGAGAGAACAGTTGCCTGGCCTGCAGTTCTCAGAACGATGAGGCTGGCACCTCGGAGGCCCGCCATGGCAATGGTAAGAATACGCAATGAAAATAAGTGCAGACATAAGAATGGTGGGAGCGACACCGAGGACACTGCAGTCAATGCGGAGTTCAACGGCCCTAGAGCCGGACAGTAAAAGAAGACATTCAAAGGGAACATGGGCGAACCCAGCCAGCTGGACAAGATCCTCGATAGACCATGTCAGATCCATGGCACCTCGAATAAGCTCGCAAACCACACTAATCGGAACTGCTGGGTCTTCAAGCAGTCCGAAAAAATGGCGATGGAGGGACATAGTATAGGCCAACCTTGGCGGACAAACAATGGAGGCCAAAAACATTTCCCCCCGAGGTAAAGGATGTGAACATGATTTACGTCACCCACATCCCCAAACTGGAATGGAAATGGACACTTCGACACGTTTAGGCCTTAGAGCCCGTCGCCCCGAAATATAATCCATGGCTGGCTTACCTGATCACATTCGACAAGCATGACCACCCAACCAGCATTCCACATGGGGGGATCGGCAGCCTTGGTCTTGGATCCCATCGTTGACATTTTCCATTTAACACGCGTCCTCATGGACGGTGGCATCAGCCTAAACCTGATTTATGCGGATAGGGTCAAAAAGATGGAAATTAACTCATCTTGGATCGAGCCCAGCACAACCACCTTTAAAGGTGGCATACCTGGTGTCGAAGCTCGCTGCACGGGAACAATCACGCTGGAAGTAGTCTATGGCTCACCCGAAAATTTCCGGAGCGAAGAGTTAATCTTCGATATCATCCCCTTTCGAAGCGGCTACCACGCACTGCTAGGGCGCATCACATTCGCTCGCTTTAACATGGTCCCACATTACGCATATTTAAAGCTAAAGATGCCGGGACCAAACGGTGTTATCACTATCAATGGTAACACCGAACACTCCCTCCGCACAGAGGAGCAGACCGCGGCCTTCCGAGCCGAGGTCCAGGCAACTAAGGAGGCGACACGTGCAATGGAAAGCGCACCCGTCTCGTCGAAGCGTACACGGGCCGCACTAGCCGACCTCGGACA
Organism: Aegilops longissima; assembly: GCA_021605205.1. Lineage (NCBI taxonomy): Eukaryota > Viridiplantae > Streptophyta > Magnoliopsida > Poales > Poaceae > Aegilops > Aegilops longissima. Next base: position 754,454,126 of record CM038679.1, read on the forward strand.
GCCATCCTCCACCCCAAATAGGGGAACAAGCTCCTCGTTTGCCTCCCTCTGAAAGGGCACTACGTTCCTAGGGTGCACTAGAAGAACGCCCGTGCGTTGCAACGGGGCCACGTTAACTTAAAGAGTTCAATATTACGACATTGGCGACCTTTTTTACCATCAAATCCTCACACGCACACACTCCTCCCTCTTCCTCACTCTCTCTCCCCTCTCCTCTCTCTAACACACACACATATCCATCTTATTAGTGCGGGACCATAATCCATCTATTTCACACACACGCTAGTGCATAACAATATGGATTATGTGTATTATATTTGCCACCAGAACTGAGGGAATTAATTTCATGTAAATCGGCCAACCATAGCTCCAAGAATACGCGGAGGAGGTGGCCCGGGTCAGCGTCGGCGCCGTCCGGCGCGGGCCACGGGCCCGCTTCCAAGTGCAGGTGCAATGCACGTCTTCACAAATATTACAACCAGATGTGAGAAATCACATACTAACACGATGTTGCAATCAATTTGTAATTAAAGAAGCCAAAAGTCTTTTTTCTTAAACCAGAATTCCTTATGCTGGAGTTTAAACAAACCCCACAATTGCCCTACTTATCACCTAATTAAGCAGATGCATGACTTATGAAGCGGATAAGAAATCATGTTAACTTGGAACTAAAATTCCAACAAAAGAGTGAGGAATAAACCTTTTTATCATTGCTCTGAAGTCTGAACCTCCCCCTATTTGTTAGTGAAATGTGAGTATGCTTGGAAGATAATAATTTCTTATGCAACATATGCTTTTAAATCCGAAAGAGCTACAAAATATGTTGACCTACCTATGTGCACTTCCTAAATCAATCGGATAAAATTATTTCTATCGGCAATATAAAATATTAAACATTAGAAAGAAAGGGACAATGTCCACTAACCATGCAAATATTCTGACCATGGGATATTTAGGCTGGCGTATATGGGAAATCAAAGCTAAAAATGACTCGATGAGTTAGGGATACATCAATAAATATTGTAAAAAGTGATAAAAACAAATCTGCAGCAACTCGCGACCCCACAAACTCGTATTCGCAATGAGCAAGTTAGTGAGGCCACCACGGTAGGCTAGCACCAAGTGACAAGGGCAACAACCGCCTTCCCATCCAACCTACTGATTCTGCTGGCGCTACTTTCATCCTAAGCCCATGAGTACCGTTAGTGTGTTGCCACGTACGGAGAAACTATGAACTGAAATTTTCATTCAAATCATGAAAAATGTTAATGTTCCTCTCCTCTCCCATCCCTCATGTGAACATACCCAATTCGTGGTTGACTCGCTACATTCAGCGTAGCTCTGATGTGCACTGCCCTCGCTCTTGATTAGTTGCCGCAGTGCCACACATCTATGCCAACAAGCTGGGGAAACAAATGCAAATGTTACACCGAGTCAAAATCAACCATCCCACAATCGTAACAATAGAAAAGATAATAACCAAAATTTAACAGAAGAACTACTGCTTGGCTCCCAGATCCATCTCGATAGCCCTTGATCTGGCTGCTAAGCTTCTCCTAGCTGCCTCAACATCACGTCATTACCAAACATGTAGTGGATGCCTAGTGGGACAAGGATTAAGAAATAACATGAGGTGAAAATGCGATGGCTGTCAATTCCATAAGACGATCCAAGTAATTTGACAAAACAGATCGAGAGCATCTTGTATAATCTCAAAAAAGCAACTAAAAATATGAGAAATGAAGTGATGAAAATCAGCCCCTGCTCTCATTTATGCTCGCTTTTGTAATGGGAGGCAAGGAATGGGGATACCGGGAGAAGAAAGGATCACATGGACGGCAAGCCTCCACCACCGGCAAGTGGGGTTGCTTCACATCCAATCTCCACCGCCGCCCCATGGGGACGAACTCCCATGTTCACAACCGGGCTCCCAATCGGCCGCTGCCTCGCCGACCTTGACGACGAAGTAGTCCCTCCCTTCGATCCCATTCGCAACGGAGGCAACACCCATCCCAGCGGACGGGTCCGCGGTGAGATCCCTACTGGATTGTGGTCGCGCCTCCCCAAACCTCACCGCGGGACACATGAGAGGGCGCCGTTGCCATGGTCAGGCTTGGATGGGGAAAGGAGGCGACATAGCAGCAACGGCGCCTTCGACGGGATTGGTGGCGACGGCGGCGGCGAGCGAGCGGGAGGACGGCGGCGGCGAGAGAGTAGGAGGGTGGTGGCGGCAGTCCATCGGCCGCCGTGACGTGAGAGGAGGATGGGGATGGGGCCGCGATTTGGACGTATGGAGCGGTCGAGAGGAGGGAAGCAAGCGGCTGGGTTTTTCCATCATGCGGGTTTGGGGAGGTCAAACAAGAGGGTTTTTTAAATGGGAGGCAGAGCAACGAGGCGGATGTAGGGAGGCGGGACGCGGTCGGTTGGCAGGAAAAGGAAAGCTACGCAAAATCAAATCAATATAAGAAAATATCCCATCAATATTTGATTGATTGCGATTTATTTTTTATATGGTAACTAATCTGATCATCAATACTTGATTGATTGCGATTTATTTTTTATATGGTAACTAATCTGATGGGTTTATGTGGGTGGTGAAGCGAAAAGGAAAGCTACGCATTTTTTTAGGCAGTAGAGATGATTGATGATAAGAAAGGAAAAATCACATCAATATAAGGAAATATCCCATCAATACTTGATTGATTGCGATTTATTTTTTATACGGTAACTAATCTGATCATCAATACTTGATTGATTGTGATTTATTTTTTATTTGGTAACTAATCTGATGGGTTTATGTGGGTGGTAAAGCGAAAAGAAAAGCTACGCATTTTTTAGGCACTAGAGACGATTGATGATAAAAAGGGGAAATCACATCAATATAAGGAAATATCCCATCAATACTTGATTGATTGCGATTTATTTTTTATATGGTAACTAATCTGATCATCAATACTTGATTGATTGTGATTTTTTTTATGGTAACTAATCTGATGGGTTTATGTGGGTGGTGAAGCGAAAAGACAGGTGGGAGGGAGACGAAATAAAACCAACGAAAGTGGTGAGGCGAAATAAAAACCAGCGAAAAATAACCGGCGGACTATTCGTAGATTTTTTTGGTTCGTCTCTCTTGGTGCGATGGGATGTTAGGGCCTGGAGTGCGTGGGGGCGGGCGGGGGACTCGGCTTGAGGTTTTTTTTTGGTTCTATGCGGCTTAGCGTGAGACGGGAGGTTGGGCGTGTGCGGGACTCGATCGCGGGGTTTTCTTTGATTTTTCACGGCTGAGAGGGAGGTGGGAGGAAGTACCAAAGAAGTACCAAAAAAGACCGGGTGAGGTGGGACGAAAATAAAACCCGGAACGCGACCTACCAACTGAGACATTAGGGCACTGAAAATCCCACGGGAGGCTGAGGAGCCAAAATACATGGTGCGTTGTTCCCGGCTCAACCAAGCAACGACAAATTATGACCCGCACACTGACAAGGCACTTTTGACAAGGCACTTTTGTAAAAGGCCTAAACAGGAGCGGCATGACTACATGGCCTCAACCATCAAGCGGCAGCTGCACGCCTTTTTGAAGGTCCCGACTGTCAAACAACATCAAGCAAAGGGACGACCGAGATGGCAGGCCACCTTAGGGTAGGTTGGGCTGATAAACAGCACGGAGGCGCAGACGTGCGGCAGGGAAGGATGCGGGCTAATAAACCCGGCAGCGTCCGCCCTGTTCGTACTCCATTTCTCTTTTCATCTCCTTTTTTCACCACATTGAATCTTTTGTAAGTCTCTTTTGATAAAGCTCGGCATATACGGCTTGACCATATGATATAAAGGAGAATAGACCCTTGAAGGTCACCACGCATATTCTTCTGTTCCTTTCATTGACAGGCTTTAAGTTAACATACTACTTTATAGGCTCAGCTTTAACACTAATGCCTAAAATACAAGTCCGAAGTTCGTATTCAGCATCTCGGATGTTGCGTTATATGAATAAATTTCAAACCTTGATTTTGATCAATAGTTGGGTTGCCCGGCTCCTATGCATTACATTCTCGATCTGTTCGGCTAAGAGTGTAAAGGGAGAACCACTGTGATTGCGTTTCCAACTCGTATGGTAAAGCGCCCCAGTGGAGAAAGCCGAAAACTAAACTGCCTTGGTAAGCGCAAACTGGTCGGCCACCCAATGACAGTGTCAAACAAAGTATCATTAGAGATCCCCCGTGTCAAACAAAGGGCTTTTCATTAAAACAAGAGGGGTGACTAGTGGTCTGGACCCCGTCTACAGCCAAGCACTTCACACCTGGGGCTTGTCACCAGCCCCCACAGTTAAGCTCCTATGACTAAGTGAAAGCTATAAAACCAATACAGTTTGGTTGCCTTGTTTCATATGCACGGAGCGCCTTCGGGAACCGATACATCCGCTAAGGGTCAAGACTGCATATGGAACACCCTCTGTATCCTGTACAAAGGGTCCGAAGTCGACGACTGGCCATTTTCAGTTTTAGATCGGTCAAACATGAGTCAAAAAATATACATATACGCAACCACACGTCCGAATATAAAGCCACTTTCATTTCAAACAAAAATATGTCTTTGCATCTTGCTAACTTTGGCATTCCGAAGTACAAACTAAAAATACAAAGTGTCCTTTCAACACTGGTCCTCGGTGAACCGAGCTCCCTCCAGCACCCCGGCCAAGAACTGCTCCGCCGTCCGGTCTTTCGCTTCGGGGGGGGGGGGGGGGGAGGCCAAGACGTAGATAGTGTGTTGAACGTGCACTCGGCGATATATGGAACACGGAAATAAGGCAGTGCCACGTGTTGGTCCCTTACTGGACAAATTACTGCCGAGTGCCAAACTTGGCAAACAATTTTCCCAGCTGCGTTGAACGTGCACTCGGCAAAATATGGAACACGGCAATAAGGCAGTGCCACAAGCCAGCCCCTAAATGGACACACTACTGCCGAGTGCCAAATTCAGCAAAGAATTTTCCCAGCTACGTTGAATGTGCACTCGGTGATATATGAAATACGACAATAAGGCAGTGCCATGCGTCGGTCCTTTATTGGACAAGTTACTGCCGAGTGCCAAACTTGGCAAACAATTTACCTAGTTGTGTTAAACATGCACTTGACTAAATATGGAACACGGCAATAAGGCAGTGCCACGCATCGGCCCCTTATTGGACACACTACTGCCGAGTGCCAAACTCAGCAAAAATTTCGCCCAGTTCTTCTGACTAAAGAACTCGGTAGATATTTTGTAGTGGGCAATAAGTGTTGGCACGTGGCATATTCCTATTCGTCGTACTTTGCCGAGTTTGGGCTGCTAAAACTCAGCAAACTATGGTGACTCGGGGTATGGCCGTCAACTATCCGTCCGTCCCGTCTGATTGTGTGGTTTACCAAGTTTTTTTTTCTTGGTAGGAACTCGGCAAACATTGTTCAAATATTCATTGAGTTCACAGTAGAATGAACTCGATAGTACTAATGATTGCCAGGCCCCGTCTAGACGAGTGTGATGATGCAAAAAATTAGGAACTCGGTGAGATTTCATTATGTTTAATATGGGCTCTCCCGAGTTATTTTCGAACTCGGCAAACAAGGTGATTCTTGTAGTTGATATGAATAACTTAAGCACTAATAACATGGTGTTGATTTTTACATGGCAAAGTATTTTTTGCGGGGAATTCAAATCTTCAAACAGGGCAATATTTGGAGAATTGGCAATGGCGAGAAGCTTAACATTTGGAAGGATCATTGGATTCCATCTAACCCATCCAGGAAAATAGTTAGCCGAGAGTTGGAGTTGTGATCACGAAAGTGAATGAACTGATTGACCCCTTGATGGAAACATGGGATGAAGAACCCCCCATGGCATATTTTCAATCTAGTTATTAGAAGAATTCTTTGGATCCGTTTGAGCTTTAATTCATTTGTGGATTCTAGCACGACATAAACTCTGGGTATTTTGCGGTCAAGTCTGCATATCGTCGCGAGTGGAAGCACCAGTTCATTAACAGAAACCTACCATCGACGGGGAGGGGGGGGGGGGTGGTGGCATCTAATCCAGTATGGTCCATGTTATGGAAATTGCGGATCCCAGGGAAAATTAAAATTTTATGTTGGAAGGTTGTACATGGCATTTTACCTCTTAAATTAATTCTCGTTAATAGGCATCTTGGAACATTGGTCAGTGTCCTATATGTTCACAGGGACCGGAAGATGTTTTGCATTTGCTGTTTGGATGTGCACGAGCGAAGGAGGTGTGGTGCTTACTGGGACTATCACAACTGATTTCTGATGCGATTCGAGATTTTCGGTTGTTCTTGAACATCTTCTGCACCTTCCTGATGCCTGCATGCCGAATATGCCGGGTGTATCGCTCAAGGAAGGAATCTCAACAACATGTTGGTATCTTTGGTGGATCCATCGGCAGCAAACACATCATGAGAAGAGCCCTCATTCCGCTAGATGTGTGATGGCTGTGTGTGATATCTGTCTAAATCACCAAAGAGCAATAGATTCAAAGAATGGACCTCTAGACCGCAAGGGTTTGAAGTGGAAGAAACCATCCAATAGAACATTTAAAGTCAATGTCAATGCATCATTTCATGTGGAATAGGGTAGAGGGGTCTACTGGTGCAGTTATCAGAGATGTTCATGGAGTTTTTGTTGCGGCAGCATGCTCCCTATTTGTCATGTTACAGATGCACACACGGCAGAATCTACGGCAATGAAACAGGGCCTGCTAGTTGCAAACACATTGGGGTTTCATTCATTCAAATTGAATCTGATTCAGTGGAGGTGATTAATGCTTGTACGGGACGGAGGGGATTTGGAACGAGCCTGCAACACCTTATGCAGAGTGCTTCATAATGGCTGGAATGATAGGATCGAATGAGGTAGCCCATACTATAGCAAAATCCGCTTATGATAATAAGTTATCTTGTAATTGGGTTCATGAACCTCCTAATTTTCTTATAAATGCCCTCTCAAACAATGTAGCCATTATGCCAAATGAATGAAGTGAGCCATGATGGCATTCGCTAGAAAAACAGGGTGTGGATTTTTGAGACATGGGTCTACATGCATCCGATTTGGGAAACAATAAAAATATTAGAAAGGAAAATAAGTATTTATCTTCTTATCTGATATAAGTTGGTGATAACGGTCAGTCAGCGAAAGAGGGAAACTGCTTACAACAAAAAAGACATAAACTTTTTTAATAAGCACGTTATACGAGTTGATCATCACCAGCGGATACAAAAAGGAACACGACTATGATCGGGCGACCAGCTGTACGACCTCGTGTTGCACGCATATTCGTGTAGGTGCGCGCAGCACGCCTGCAAGAGCCACCTGGTCGCTAATAATCTATTCAGAGGGAGTATCAAACCATTGTTTATAGCTAATATATTGGTTTGCACTTGGTTGCAAGCTACTGATACCTAACACTGCTACTAAAAAACACTCTACGTACAGGGTATCGGTGACGCAGCTATGTTATCTATATTTCTCTACTAGTTAAGCGTCCTTTGGTTTCCCTCATGACAGCATGATTGCGGATCATAATATCTTGCACAAGATAGCAACCTGCATCTTAAAGGGGGTGGAGGACTGTGTGTGGCCATTTCTCTTCTCATGCTCCAATGGTATGTGAAAGATAATTTCCTATATCTCGTTCGACATAATTGAGGGTTTTGACAAACATGTGCACGGCCAAGGTGTAACCTGAGATCGACCCCATCCACATAGACATGACACGATGACAGCTGACACTAGCTAGACGCATCAGTCAATATGCACGGGACCGACCGCCCCTCACATGCATGCACGATACATCATGATGATTAAGAAGAGCAGGTGATACGGGCCTGACTGATCACAGCAAAGAGATCTCTTTGTGACTTCCAATCATGGATACAAGTGTAGCTTTGTCTGATGGCTGTACTTACAAAAAATATATAATAATGAGTGTACGTCCCTTCAACACACTGATATGCTCCAATGATATGTGAAAGACAACACATCCATGACAACACATAACAGCAAATTGTGATTTTGCATGCTAATATAAAGTATACATATGACAGGGAGCCAGAGATCGAACACAATCAAAACAGATCACAATATAAATTATACATGGTTTCTTCTTAGCAGAGATTGAACACAAACAGCTCTAGTGTCCTTTTTTCTGTTGCCCCCGTGTTGCACGCGCTAGGCCTTTTCTTAGCAGATCACGCGCCAGCTGTAATTGGTGATTGCATGGTAATACATACTACGTACCAGAGATCCCTCTAGCACAATGAACGGAGACCACCATGTCATTTCAGGTTTCTTCTATTTTAGATTTTTGCGTCTTTCATAACAACGTCTTCATGGTGGATATGCCATCACTACTAGGAAAAGGCCTACTAATGGCGTACCAGTTTTGCCTACTAATGGCGTACTACTGGTGCGCCATTAGTATCACGCCACTAGTATTTTTCACTAATGGCGCACTAGTGGTGTGCCATTAGTATCTGGTATACTAATGGCGCACCACTGGTGCGCCATTAGTATAGGCCACTGGTGCGCCATTAGTATAGGCCACGGTGCGTCATTGGTATTTTTGAATTTTGAAGGCAGGAAAATAGTAGTGGCGCACCGTCTAACCCCCCTCCCCCCTGCGCCATTGCTATTTTTGAATTTTGAATTTGGATCTGGATCGTGATTTTTTTGCCCATTTTTTGCTTTTTTTGCTCGTTTTTTTGCACGATATTATTTCAAATTTTGTTCCTGTTTTTGGATCTTGTACGTTCTTTTGCCGTGTTCTTTTGCCGGAGCGGAGTTCGTCGGAGAGGAGTTCGCCGGAGAGGAGTTCACCAGAGAGGAGGAGGTGGAGGTGACCGCAGAGGCGCTCTCCTACATCGCCGGAGAGGAGGAGGAGGTCGCCGGAGAGGAGTTCACCGGAGTATCGGAGAGGAGGAAGGAGAAACCATGAGGGGATGGGAGGAGAGGAGGGAGGAGGAGCTCACTGGAGAGGAGGGAGGAGGAGCTCACCGGAGATGAGGGAGGAGGAGCTCACCGGAGAGGAGGGAGGAGAAACCGTGAGGGTAGGGGAGGGGAGGGGAGGAGAGGAGAGGAGAAGGAGGTCGCCGGAGAGGAGGATGAAGAGGTCGCCGGAGAGGAGGAGGAGGAGGAGGTCGCCGGAGAGGAGGAGGGTAGTATGGTGGAGGAGAGAAGGGAAGATGGAGTGGAGGAGTAGAGGAGAGGTGGAGTGGAGGAGAAGAATGAAGAGGTAAGGAGGAGAGGACACACCCATCCATATATACGGCATAGTAATGGCGCACCGTGGGCAGGTGCGCCATTACTATCTTTTTTAATTTTTTTGATTTATTTTGAATTTTGAAGGTGGGAAGATACTAATGGCGCACCAAGGGCAGGTGCGCCATTAGTAACTTTTTTTTTGATTTATTTTGAATTTTGAAGGCGGGAAGATACTAATGGAGCACCATGGGCAGGTGCGCCATTAGTAACTTATTTATTTATTTATTTTGAATTTTGAAGGCGGGAAGATACTAATGGCGCACCGTGGGCAGGTGCGTCATTAGTAAGTTTGAATTTTTTTGCCTCTTCAGATCTTAAAAGTCCCATATCTTTTTTTCTGTTAGGTTTTTGAGGATGATTTTTCGAGTAGATGATTTTTCATATAAAAAACTTTTTCATCCGAGTTAGTATGCAAAAGTTATGCCCATTTTACAAATTCTCGAGAGATTTTGCAAAAAAGTCGGAAATTCATGTTTGTAAATTTTGCTAACAATTAGACCACATATCACATGGGAATCTTATTTTCTTTTATTTTTTGACATTTCTATCATTTTCTTTTATTTTTTTGAAACTGAAAAGGCGGTCCCGGGGGGGGGGGGGGTGTGCATTCGGGGGAATGTTTGGGCCAAAATACTAATGGCGCACCGTGGGAGTGGTGCGCCATTACTAGTTTCAACTAGTAATGGCGCACCACTCCCACGGCGCACCACTCCCACTCCCACTCCCACTCCCACGGTGCGCCATTACTTGATAGATGAGCCCGTCAAGGCTACCTCCATCTCCTCGGGCCACCTCGTTGGTACCTGCCTTGCTGCAGGAGGGGTGGGCGCAACTAACTCGGACCCCACCACCATGGTGGTAGGGATGGAGGCCTCCATCTGCGGTGTGGACATCGGAGTTACCGGCGGCTGGGCCATCATCTGACCCGGTCCTTCCTTCGGACCTTGGGGGTTTTCTCCCCTTTGGGCCGGCCGAGGCTTCGACCTCGGCCGCAGGGACCTGTACGACGCCCCCCATAATATCGATTGGAGGGGTTGGGTTAGAAGTTGCCTCCCTCAACTTTTCAAGGGTGGCAGGAGTCGCAACGTGCTAGGGGGTCGCACTATCCACCATTGAGGACGGAGGCAGCCCATCAGAGATGTCTTCGCCTATGTGGAGGTGTTGTGGACTAAAGGGACAAATACCACAAGTTTCACCCTGACAAGCAGACTATTGAGATTTAGTTCGGTCATATCACATCTCTGAGGCGCCGGCTTCTTCCTCTTTGGCTGGAGGAAGTTACGATCTGAGTCGTCGGAGAGTGTGATCTTTTCCGACGAGGCCAGCTGGCTTGCGGCCCAAGGGTTGCGCTTCCTCCTCGGCGTCCTCGGCGCCTCTCTCTTGCCTTTAGGGTAAGGTTTCCCTCCCCCCATGTCCTCCTCCTCCTCGTCTTCGTGGGTGGAGGAGTGGACTCTTCGGAGCGAGTGACCGAGGTCTCCCGGATGCATTGTCCGCCTTTCTTCTTCGAGCGCTTGGGCTCCTTGGGTGCCACCACGTACGAATCCTCAATCAAGGGGGCCCCAAGCTGAGGAGACCTCTCATTCTCCGGCAGCGGCGCCAGACACAACATAAGCGGTGCCTTGGAGACCCACTTCAAGAGAAAATATCTGAACAATTCGGCGAACATCTATAAGATGGAAAGGAATATGGGATATGAATATGTGTTATAATTACCTCGGAGGCATCGTGCGCGGCCTCAGACCGTTGTCCCTCCCCTCGGGAGGGAACTCATTCTTGGATGACTTGAATAGCGTCGTCCATATCCCGGATAGGAGACACGAAAGAAAGGGTTGATGGGCACCGCGTCTCGGGCCTGAATGCCCACATTGGAGCTGCCCGAAGCTGGACCGGCAGAATACAACGGTGGAGCATGACGTTGACCACGTTCACCAACTGGATCTTCTTGTCTACCAAGAATTTGATCTTTTGTTGTAGGTTCGTCACCTCTCCGGGGTTCCCCTAGTCCAGGTCCTTCTTCCTCCAGGAAACAAGCCTCTTCGGAGGGCCGGCCGAGAAAGCCGGGACCTTGGCCTGGCCAGAGGTGAGTGGCTCGGTGATATAAAACCACTCGCGCTGCCACTCCTTCATGGTCTCGATGAAGGTGCCCTTGAACCAGTCGACCTTCTGGTTCTTGCTGATCATGGCCCCTACGCACTCTGCAAGCTCAGAGCCGCTGGACTTCGGCTTAATGCCGAATGTCTTGAGCCATAATCCGAAGTGTGGCTCAATGCGGAGGAAGGCCTCGCAGGTGATGATGAAAGATGTGAGGTCAAGAATGGAATCCGGGGCCAGATGATGGAAATCCAGCCCATAGTACAAAAGGATTCCGCGCACGAAAGGATGCAGAAGGAAACCCAGACCCCAAACGAGGTGAGGAATGAAGACGACCCTCTCCCAGGGTTGGGGGTGGGCGTGTGTTGGTTTCGCTCTGGCAGCCAGGTCACGACATTGGTCGGGATGTACCCCGCACTCCATAGCTCCAGGATCGTGCCCTCCGTGATGGAGGAACCGCCCAGTGCCCTTTGAGAGATGCGTCAGCCATGGCGGGGAAATGGGAGCTGTGGGAGCTAAGGAGGGAGTGTAGAACTGGATCTGGGCGTTGAAGCTCAGAGGACAGTAGGCAAGGAGGAATGGAAGCGTGCTCTTAGAGTATAAGTCTATTCGTATTGTAATCTATCTCTATTAGGCTAGTCTTGGAGCCCAAGCTTTGTAATCTATATAAACAGCCCTTGAGGCCCCGATCAATACAACAATTACTTCTCCAATATCTCAATCTATCATGATATCCGACGCCTAGGTTTTCCGCACCTGGTATGGCTCCGCCACCTGCGCCGCCGCCCCGGCCGATTCAGCCCCTCTTCTCCATGGCCGAGTTCCGCGCCGCCGGTGCCCCACCCCCTACCTCCTCCTCTACAACTACTCAAACACCTCCCCCTCCAAACCCTATGTTCTCCCTAGCCGACACCATTGCCGACGTCTCTCCCTTCATACCAATCTCATTAGACCTCGGCATCCACAACTACAAGGGCAAGAATCCCGTCTACCGGCCTCCTGCATCTCGTCCTGCCGGACCTGCACCAGCCTCGTCATCCACCGCTCCCGCGCCACCAGCTCCGTCGCCATGGCCTCCTCAGCATGATCCTTGGACTGGCCTCGTCCAGGCTTGGTCGATGCCATGGTCGGCCCCCTCGCCGTATGGTGCTCCTCCTGCGTACACGGGCACGTGGAGCCCCGGTCTTCGTCCAGCCACAGGCTCTCCGGGACTCCTTGGACCCAGGCCGCCGGCACACGTCTACACCGCCACACCTACTCCGCCTACCAGCACGCCAGGACCACCGTCGCCCTACAACACCATGCCGGCCTTCTACGGCAACATGCAGGCCCCAATCGCATACTACCCATCCGCTATCCCCTACGTCAACATGCAAGCTCCTGGCCCCTCTGCTCCTCCCCAACAGCCGGCTTGGGACCAAGCCGCCTTCATCAACGCCATGAACAATTTTTTCCTCAACGACGCAGGTACGGATTGGATTTTCTATTCTGGTGCATCAATGCATATGTCTTCAAATATGAATTTATTGTCAGCTTGTTTTCCTTCTGCTTTTTCCACTATCACCATTGGCGATGGCTCCACCATCCCTGTTTCATGCACTGGTCACTCTTACATCCATTCCTCTCATGCCAATTTTCTTCTACGCAATATTCTTGTGGTTCCTTCCATCATCAAAAATCTTATCTCTGTTAGACAATTTTGCATTGACAACAAAGTTATCCTGGCCTTTGACCCTTTTGGTTTGTCTGTGAAAGATCTGACAACGGGGGCGGTCCTCGCTCGGTACAATAGCACGGGCGATCTTTATCCTCTTCATGGCGCGCCCACATCCACCTCTCGTGCCATGCTCGCCTCTGTTGATCTATGGCATCATCGTCTCGGTCACTCCAGCAAAAACACTTTGACGTCTTTACTCCAAGAATTTTGTATCCCTAGTTCTAGCAGTCCTCATAATCCCTCTCTCTGTAATGCATGTCAATGTGGCAAACATGTTAGATTACCTTTTGGAACCTCTACTACCATTAGTACTTTTCCTTTTGAGTTATTTCACTGTGATTTATGGACCTCTCCAGTCCCTAGTGTTTCTGGTTATAAATATTATCTTGTGATCTTGGATGATTATTCTCACTATACTTGGACCTTTCCTCTTCGCGCTAAATCTGAAGTACCTGCAATCTGTCTCAACTTTCGACAATATGTAATCACACACTTTGGCTTGCCAATTCGATTTATTCAATGTGATAACGGTCGTGAATTTGATAACACCCAAAACCGCACCTTCTTTCTCTCTCAAGGCATCCATCTTCGTTTTTCATGCCCTTATACATCTTCTCAAAATGGTAAAGCTGAACGCTGTCTTCGCTCTATTAATGATGTTCTTCGCACATTGCTTTTACAAGCTTCTCTTCCTTCCCGTTTTTGGGTTGAAGCCCTTCGCACCGCCACACTACTTCTTAATATTCGACCAACTAAAACTTGCCCTCTTTATTCGCCTTTCTAATCTCTTTTTCTCTCCCACCCTGACTATTCTTTTCTACGTGTTTTTGGCTGTCTATGCTTTCCCAACATCGCCTCTACCGCCTTCAACAAATTAGAACCACGCTCACTACCTTGCATTCACCTTGGTCTTTCTGATGATCACAAAGGATATCGTTGTTTCGATCCATCTTCTGGTCGTATCATTCTCTCTCGTCACGTCACATTCGATGAAAATACTTTTCCTTTTTCTGTCACTACAACCACAAAACCAATTCCACCACAATCCGCCACCACCAAAACCCCTTCCCTAGTTCGTCCTTCAGTCATCTCTGCTGCCATGGAATCTTGTTCCGTCTCTCCGCCGGAATCGCCCACCGTCAGCCACCCTCCTGCCCCGTCCCCCACCTCTCCCGCAACTGCATCCTCTACCCCAGCCGTCTTTCCCTCACCACATCCTACCACGGCAACCACCTCGACACCCACCACCTCTGATTCTTCTTCCTCATCGTCTTCTTCAACCGAAAACCCACTGCCACCCAATGCCGTTCTTATACCACCGCTCACCAATGATCATGTCATGTGCACCCATGGAAAATGAGGATTTCTTCTCCCCACCAAACGTCTCAATCTTACCGCCACCCCAACCATCTCTCCTATTCCAACCAGTTATAAGCGAGCTCTTCTTGACCCTCTCTGGCTTTCCGCTATGCGTGATGAATTTGAAGCTCTTCAGCAAAATAATACATGGACTCTTGTTCCCAAACCTTCTGGTGTTAACATTGTTTCTGGCAAATGGGTTTTTCGTCATAAATTTCATTCCGATGGCACTCTCGCTCATTACAAAGCTCGTTGGGTGTGTCGTGGTTTCTCCCAAAGAGCATGGTATTGACTTTGATGAGACTTTTCTCCTGTTGTTAAACCAAGCACTATTCGTGTTGTTCTTAGTCTTGTTGTTTCCTCTTCTTGACCTATTCATCAACTTGATGTTAAAAATGCTTTTCTTCATGGCACTCTCAATGAAACTGTTTATTGTCAGCAACCCTCTGGTTTTGAGAATCCCTCCTCTCCAAATTTTGTTTGTCTCCTCCACAAATCTCTTTATGGCCTTAAACAAGCTCCTCGTGCATGGTTTCAATGCTTTGCTACTTTTATTCAAACCATAGGCTTTATTCCCTCCAAATCCGATTCTTCTCTCTTTGTTTATCAGTCTCCTACTCACACCGCCTACCTCTTGCTTTATGTTGATGATATCATTCTCACGACTAGTTCTGATTCTTTTCTTCAACATACCATCACTTCTCTCAATCGGGAGTTTTCCATGACAGATCTTGGTCCTCTTCATCATTTTCTAGGTATTCATGTTTCGCACAACATCTTCCTCTTTCTTTCTCAACGATCATACATTTTGGACTTGCTTTCTCGCTCGGTATGTCGATTGTCAACCCTCTCGTACTCCAGCCGACGTTGGTGCTAAACTGTCGGCTGATGGTGATCCTCTTTCGATCCTACTTTATATCGTAGCATCATGGCGCTCTTCAATATGCCACTCTTACTCGTCCTGAAATCTCCTATTCTGTTCAGCAAGCTGTCTCTTTATGCATGATCCTCGTGCTCCTCATCCGCTCATGTCGACGCATTCTCCGCTATTTAAAAGGCACTCTTGATCACGGTCTCCTTATTAATTCTTCTTCACCTACAAGCTTGACAGTTTATTCTGATGCAGACTGGGCAGGTTGTCCAGACTCGACGATCTACATCCGGATTTTGCGTTTATTTGGGTGATAATCTTGTTTCTTGGTGTTCTAAAAGGCAGGTAACAGTTTCCAGGTCTTCTGCTGAGGCTGAGTATAGGACGGTTGCTCACGCTGTGGCCGAGGCGATGTGGCTACGGCAGCTTCTCGTTGAACTTCATCGTCCGCTCCCACGTGCTACCATTGTTTACTGTGATAACATCTCTGCAGTCTACATGGCTTTCAATCCAGTTCAACATCGTCGCACAAAGCACATTGAGATTGACATTCACTTTGTTCGTGAAAAGGTGGCTCTTAGTGAGGTTCGCGTTCTTCATGTTCCTACAAGTGCCCAATTTGCTGACATTTTTACCAAAGGACTCCCGACTGCATCGTTCACCGACATACGCTCCAGTCTCAACATTGTTTACCTGACGTTGAGACTGCGGGGGGATCTTAGAGTATAAGTCTATTCGTATTGTAATCTATCTCTATTAGGCTAGTCTTGGAGCCCAAGCTTTGTAATCTATATAAACAGCCCTTGAGGCCCCGATCAATACAACAATTAATTCTCCAATATCTCAATCTATCACGTGCTATGGCTATCGCTTTCCTCCTGGACTTATAGCCTGGTGAACGGCCAAGAGTCCCTTCGGTCGCGCCATTAAAATCGCCACTACCCGAAAAAGATGCCATTAAGCATCAGGGGGGAAACAAAATCTTGATGATATCCCTTAAAAAAGGGCACGATCTCTGCTTCGATGGGACATGCCAATGGGAAAACTTCCTCGGGCCGCGATTCGAGCAACCATAACTGGACCGCCTAGTTCAGGTGGTGCAGCTTTGATAAAGTCGTCAGGCTTCAAGTACTATTCACGCCCATTTGGTTGGCCTTCGAGGCTAAGTTATCCGGCATCTTCGGATGTTATCGAATTTGGTAGAGCCATGTTCAGGGGCAAATGTCGTTGAAGAAGGAACGTACTAAAAACTCATGATGCATGGAACGATCTCAAATCTTCAAGGGAGGAACCCGTATGTCCAATCAAGACTCCAAGGTCGAAGTCATATTTTCGAACAAGAGCATCGTCCTCAGCATAGAAGATCAGTTCATGGGCTACTGACGGTGTCCTGGACTAGGGGTTACTGACCTAGTCGGCCCACAGTCCTCGGATCGGGCTTATAGGCCCTCGTTCTCATAAGGAAGGACTCCGGAAGCCTCATACCTTGACATGATCAAGACAGCCTCTGCCGAAGACTTGACGTGTACTCCAAGGAGATCTTCGGTCGCCGCCATACGCATCCTTAGATTTGCAACCGACTATGTAACCCGTAGGTACCCTTGCGTGTATATAAGCCGAGGGGTTTAGTCGGTAGAGGGATCATTCGCAATCATATCCACCTAGCCTTAGGGTTAGAACACAACTCACAATCTCGAAGTAGATCAAGTTTGTCCTCGATACACACTCGTCAATATAATCGAAGCAATCAAAGAAATCAATCTACTTACACATGAAACAATTGCTGGGAAACATACCAGGAAGCCCCCTTGATGAGGCCCTCGAAGCTGGATTGAAATTTCTGAAAACACTTCTATTTAGGAACGGAGGGAGTACAAATTAACATAGACAACGACGGGCTAATATATATGGGCAGCGTGGCGCTGCGCCAGCTAGTATATTGTTTATAGATAGTACTAATATGCATGTGTTTGCACTTGGCTGCAAGCTACTGGGACAGTGACACGGGTATTTTACTTATATTTCTCTGCTTGTTAAGTTATTTGTCTGTTTTCCGCAAAAAAAAGTAATTATTAGTAATAAACCCATGGCTGCATCTGTGCTTGGAGATATGCATATGCGTTTTGCTACATGTTTTTTTTGGCTATGAGAAATGCATGTGTTCAGTATAAGTTGTTTTCTCCAACTTGAAATTTTCCCATTTTCTCTTTCGAGTCACCCGCATGGGACCCAGCGCACCACTTCCGAGTCACCCGCAAGCAATCCAGCTCTCCGTGGCAGTGGCACACCACCTGTGAAATTCAGTATTAGCCAAAAACTAAGCTAAAATCCACAGTTAATTAGACTATCATTTTTCCAAAATTTTGGATAAATATAATAATCCTCTATAACACTAAGGGCATGTACAATGGTGCTATTTTAGGAGTGCCACGTAGGATAGATGATGAGGTGGAGGAGAGAGAACTCATAAGAAAAGGCTTGTCTTCTCTTATTTCAGAGAAGACAAGAGGTGATCTCTTAGCACAATTTGTCTCACCATATTTTTAGGAATTGCTAATTATTGAAGATAAGGCTAAGAGATGACCCATTGTAGACAATTTTTTTTGTCATATCTAAATCACATGCAAGACTTAAGATAAGACTATCTTATCAACCATTGTACATGCCCTAAGCTCCCTAATTTCAAGGAGCCCACATTTAATTGAGGTCTCCAACTAGAATTGCATTATCCAATTTTGACTGGGTCAATAATTTCTCAAAACTCCCTCATTCAATTCTTTTATACTCCCTCCGTTCCTAAATGTAGGGTGTATAGTTTTTGGCACGAAAATTAAAGAACGCACGTGAAGGAAAAATTTCACAAGTTTTGGGCAAGTTTACACCTGACTAATTGACATGAGAAAATAGAGGAGCTTGCATGATATAAGGAAATGTAATCAAATCCTAAAAAAAATTATCCAAACGAGTGTTGCAACGCAATACACCTTATATTTTGGATTTTTTTTCAAAAATCTATACACCTTATATCAAGGAATGGAGGGAGTACTATATACTATACTTCCTATTTTTTAATGCCTCATAATTAACTGAAGTATTCAATTTAGAGTTGGGTCATCCGATTTTGACCGGGTCAATAATTTCTCAAGCTCTACCATTCTATTCTTTTATTTCACCATGTTCCCTAATTTTGCAGCCTTTTATTTCAACCGAGGTATTTAATTTTGGATTTGATTTATGATTTTGACAGGGCCAATGATTTTTTAAAATCAATTAGCAGCAACCAGCCTATAAAACATATCAATCCTGCGCACCCTTACACCACCTAGAAAAAAAGAAGCACCACCATGTGATATTGTAGTACCAATATAGTACAAGCTACCACCGAGAAAGAAATTCCCCCACATAAATATAAGTTGGTTAGTAAATAACACAAAATCACATCACGAAAGGCCCACCAAATTGACGCATTATAAATAAGAATAAAACACACTCTATCATGTACCCCACCTATCAAACTAAATAATCTATCTTTCCAACATATAAGAGGTATTAGTTTTTTAAAAGTCAAATTTATTTAACTTTAACCAAGTTCAGAGCAAAATATTAACATCCACAATACAAAAAAGTATGAAAACTTATTTCATGATGAATCTAAAAATACCGATTTGATATTATGGATTTTGAAATATTTCTCTACAAATTTAATCAAACTTAAAAGGTTTTCCTTTAAAAAAAATACACGTTAGATTTTAAAACATAGTGTTTTTTTTAAGAAATCCAAAAACAGCAACGGCGCAGCAAAGCGCGCCCAACCCTTTTGTATATATGAACTTTGCTTCGATACTCCCTCCCTAGAAATGTTTACATATTTGGTCGCAAATAAAAGATGAAGATTAAAAGGTACCCCTTCAATTAAAATGGGCACCATAGTTTTCTGTATCCAAACCAATCTATTCTGTATGATTTCGTCAAAACTCACTATATCAATATCAGCAAGATATCAATTACCTTCGGTCTCTGCATCGAAGATGCACGTCCAATTTATTAGAAATAACACCCATCTCCAATCCGTTAGTGCGGCACGTGCTTCAGCCTGACAGCGAACCCCGTGGTCAGAAATAGTGTCGAGCTGTGCTTACTGGCAAGAGGGTACCATTAATTTTGAATATACCAGGTTGTTCTAGCGTTGCTCCGCGCGCCTAGTGTTGGCCATTTTGTAGTCAACTCAGCAGCTATCGTAATGATACGAGCCATCAAAGCAATCTCTTTCCGACTTCCAATTATGCATGGATAGATGTATAGCTTTGTCTGATTGTTTTTATTTTAGTAATTAAAATATGTCTGTTTGCACCCACCACACCTATTTGAATATCATGTTGAGTTCTGTCTACTTCGGATTTCTATGTCTTCGTTGATATCATCTTCATGGTGGATATAGTCTCGTGCAACATAAAAGTACAACAATTTTGTCCCTATCTTGGTGGTATCATCATGGCTGACACCAGACTGACTGTGGTGTTTTGGTCAAGCAGATTGATTGCTCCAGGTCCTGTGGTTTGTCATCCGGTGCTTTGGTCTGACTAGGCATGGTGGCGGCGATGGTTTTGTTGAGTTTGTATTGATCAATGCTCCTGCTTTTCAACGGTTCTTTCTTATCCCTGGCCTTTACATCAGGACGATGCATGCATCCATATATTTTTAAGAGTGCAAAATCCAGCGGCCGAACAACATCGACCCGACAATAACGCGAAAAGAAAACCTGAGAACACATTGTTAGAGATACGACACACAATCGAACAGGATGAAGTATGAAATCAAACACATGGACACAAGGATTTAACACGCAATACCCTTCCGATACCAAGGAAAAAAAACCACGGGCGCGAGCCAACAAATCTTCACTATATCGGAGGAGGTTACAAACACCGGGGATTTACAATTGATCAACTTATTCCATGCTGCGGCTTATAATGGATATATATATATATAGTAGAGCTGACCTAGGGCACTACTGATCCGTACCGCGCTCCGACCCAAGCCTCCGGCGATGGGCCGGAGCTCCGTTCCGCTCGTCAGAAGTGCCTTTATCTTTATACTACTTGAATTTGATAACAACATAACACACATTCCTGGCGACAGTAACTCCACCAGATAGCCACTAACTCTATGTTACAAGACGACATCAAAATGAAAAATACACAACTCCTAGGCTACGCTTTCAAGAAGAAATCACCCACACATGTGCCGATGACGGCGAGTCCAATACAAGGTTGAACTTTAGATTCTCATCCCTGAAGCCAAGCTTCAATCCATCACCTTTAGCAAGGACAGGCCGCCGAGCACATGGCATAGCCTGATCAGAGATCTTGTGTTTCCACCGGAGCACATAAAGTCATCGTTGAAGCCGTATATACCACCATCCCTTACCAGTTGTCGTCACTCATACAACGGCAACTGTCGTCGCGACTGGCAAATCCGGGCTGTAGGTCCTGAATCCCTCGCATGCTGCCCAAGGCCAGCCACGCCCGATCAACCGCCGCGCGGCCAAGCAGGCCGCTGCCAGATCCACCGCTTGGGCCACCGCCCGGGAATCCACCGTCGTTCAACAAGAATGCCACATCTGCCAGGCCATGACAGGAGGCCAAAACCGCATGCACCCGGCCCTAATTTGAGCCACCATGCCGTCCACTGCGCCCTCTCCATGCCGCCGCAACCAACCCGCTGCCAAACAGCCCACGCCGGCGCCCAAGGGTGATGCTCAGAGCTGACCGCCGCTCCGCTATAGCCCAGTCACGGCGGCGCCTCCATGCGCCAGAAGGTCCCACACCACCTTCCCGGACGCGAGACGGGGAGGAAGACCTCCACCACTGCCGTAGGTCCCCAGCTTAGCCTGGCGGCGTCCTCCGGCGACGACTGAGGTTAGGTGGTTTGTTTTGTCAGCGATGGGTTCTGGACCACAACATGTTCAATGATATATCTTCTCACCTATTGGGGTGGGGTATTCACGCAACTATTCAGTCTACTTGTGTGTGTTCTGTCTTCTGCAATTTTTTCACCGGAAGTATGGCGGAAAACCAAGATGCAAAAGGTCAATCAAGCGATGAAGACTTGAAAGTACAATGGTGTAACCAGATATCGAATAAAATCAACAGAGACCACGACGACCCATGCATGCAGCTCCCATGCCAGCCCTTTTTAGATAATAAACCACGTGCCAGCTGGAGCTAGAGTTTTTTTTTTCCGCGTAAAGGAGCTAGAGTTTCATGTGAGAACCAACACAACTTGATCAATTATTAGTTCATCCACGAAAACAAAAATGATCTATTATGAGTTCTTTACATCCATTCAAGATCATCAAGATCAGGATTTTATTCTCCGCATATATGCAGATTTTTTAGGCACCTGGAGGAACCAATTTGAATGCCATGTTGGTTTTCCTTCTACTTTAGATTTTTTGTGTCTTCGTTGACCATGTCTTGATGATGGACGCAATGTCGTGACTCGTGAGGAGTAAAACTACCACAATTTTATCGCCATCTTGGTGCGGTATTCATAGTTGACACCAGACATCCTGTCGTGGTTTGGTCAATTGGTTTGATGGCTCATGGTCATTTTGATTGTCATCCGTGCTTCGGTCCGACTTGGCGTGGTGGCGGCGACTATTGTGTTAACTTTGTATTGGTTCGTGCTCCTGTTTTATTCCTTCATGATGCTAGCCTATTGGATGGCGACAGAGCAACCGTTAGGCGGTCATTGTGTGCATACGGTTTGTGGAACTGATGACTATGAGCTGGACGATCGGCGAATTGCAGCATCTCGACAATTATGGACGACGACTTGGCGCAGAGCGATGGTTGTGCAGCGACATCAATTGCATTACATGTAGCTGCTGGGATTGTGTAAAAGTGGTGACAACAACACTTGAGTGAGTTCGATGGTGGTGCTACTCGAGCACTCGATCTTGAGCTCTGGGGTGAAAATCTAGGTCTGGCCGGAGTTGGTTATGCCTGGCAATGGCGATGTTTACATCATTACCTTGTTGCAGGCATTGCTCAGATATGCTCGGATTGATTCTTCAGGTGAAAACCTAAATTCTGGCCTTGGTGCTTGGATCCGTTGATGGCGGCGCTTGAGTGTCGCTCCCTTTCTGAAGGCATTGCTTTTGAAGAATATCGTCATCCACGTGGTGTCATGAGATGGTTGGTGCGGATATTGTCATTGTTGTAGTTTGCCGATTGCGGATTTGATCACTTTTCCTTTTTTTTTTGTCGTCTACGCATAGCTTTGGTCTTATATGACTTTGCTCTTTGTTGGCGTATTTTTTTTGTGCGCGTGTTCATGATCGTCGTGTGCGTCCTAACTATGCAGATGGCGGGTGTATGCTCATTGTGTTCTGTATCCTCTGGATGCTTCATTATGAGCCAAAAATCCACCCTTTTGTCAAAAAAAAAAAACTATGAAACGTTGCAATTCATACCAAAGTTTTAAATAGCAGGCTAGCAGCTATAGCGGGGTTATAGCGTTTTGAGCGGGTACCGCTATGTGGCATAGCCTGCTAAAAGTGCGAAATATAGCTGATTTGGGGGCTACTGCTATTTGGCATAGCCTGCTATTTAGAACATTGATCCATATGCAATTTCTGTCATCATTTTGTTTAAGTTTTTTTTATCTCTTTCTTCATTTCTGTCATCACTTAATTCTTTGTTAGAAAACTTGTGCTTGGGTTTTTGTCTTAGTTTTGTATATATATTTGTATACATTTTAAAAATGGGATGACACGTAAGGAAAATCCAGTCAGCTAACTGACAGAGGGTCGTGTTCGCATTCTCCCTAACTCTCAATAATCTTCTCTCGCTTGTGGAGTATGTCGAATAATACAGTACTCTCCGCGTTCCTAAATATAAGTCTTTAGATATTTAATATGCACTACATATGAAGATAAATGAGTGAATTCAAAATCTAAAATATGTCTATATACATTTGTATGTAGTTCATATTAGAATCTCTAAAAAGACTTGGAGTATTTAGGAACGGAGGGACTAGAACTTTATGTTGCGTATTATAGTTTTTGTTTGTGATAGGTGTCCCTTTTTAGGTACTACCTCTGTTCCTAAATATAAGACGTTTCGGCAGTTTAATTACACAGTAAATACAAAACAAATCAACTCTCGCATATATAGGGCCATGCAAAGCTTGTACATAATGGAAAGAAACGAAATTAAAGGATATTCAACCTTCAAACATATAAAGCAGCAGCTGTAGCCAGATAGATAGGAGTAGAAGAGATCCATGTGGCTACTTGGTGTACTCAATGGCCCAGAAGTTGGTGTAGATGTAGGTGGCCTTGATGCTGGCGAATCCAGCTTCCTTGGCAAGCCTCTCGAAGTCGGTGAGGTACCTCTCCTTGCCGTTGGGGCTGTACGCGAGCATGCTCATGTCGGCGCTCACGCACCCCTGCACGCGGTGCGTGGCGTCCAGTTCGCCAGGCAGTATGCACTCCATGTTGATCACCTTGCCGTGCACGGGCAGGGCGTTGTAGCAGTTCTTTAGCAACGCCACACACCTATCGTCCGTGAAGGAGAGAAGCATCCACTTCATGAGGATAGCATCGCCGGAGGGTACCTTCTCGAACATGTCGCCGCCGACGTGCTCCACCTGCACGCCTGGGTAGGGTGGCGCCTCGGAGATGACGTGGGGGAGGTCGAAGTTGATCCCCTTGATGCTCGGGTACTTGGAGACGATGGCGTGGACGGTGGTGCCGATGCCCCCGCCGACGTCGACGAGGGTGCCGACACCATCGAAGCCGGTGTACAATTCAAGGAGCTTCTTGGTGATGATGACGGAGTGGTGCCTCATGGCCTCGTTGAAGAGGCGGTTGAAGCGCGGGTCCGTGCCAGCGTAGTCGTACCATGACATCCCGTACGCCATGTTGAACGGGCTGCCGCCCTCTAGGACCGCCTCCTTCATGTAGCACCTGCGTGCAAATTCATCATTTCCGGATGTACTTATCTGGTATATATGGTTCACGGGAATGCAAGAGCACCTAACGCTGTCGCTCACCAGGGCTCCATGAAGACCTTGTCCTGGGCGACGACTACGTAGGGGGCCATGGAGACGCCGTCCTCGTTGGGGGTGAGCCACTTGCACACCGGCGCCGGGCTGTAGCGGCGGCAGAGGCTGCCGTCTTTGCCCTCCTCCACCATGCACGATACGATCTCGTGCGAGGCCAGCACCCGCAGCATGCGGTCCACCATGGACGCCGCCTCAGGGTTGGCCTTGGCCGGCAGCTTCGCGGCCACCTCCTCCGGACTTAGCGCCTCCCCGCCGGCGCCCACGAGGATCTCCAGCAGGCCCAGCTCGATGGCGGCCTTGAGCGTCATCGGTAGCACAGACGACAGCGCCAGCTGAACCGCATACATGCAACCCTCCTCGTCGGCCATGTCACTCTACGAACGTGCTGGTGGTGGTAGTCGAGCTGAGTGGTGAGCTGTTAATGTGATTCAAGAGCTGATGATGCCGGTGTGCTTTGAAGGGGTTTATAACGAGCAACCTAGTTGTAACTTGTGCTACATCCCCAAGCACTCAAAAGTCCAAACCTACTAGCGACTCCAGCACGTCAGCAATATTAATAACTTGATCATAATATATAGTGTAGGTCTCGCGCTTTGTTGCGGGTACTATTAGACGCTTTTAGTACGTTTATTTCAGAACTTATATATAACATTTGCAGTTTTAAGCATATCCACAAAGGTTGAATGTTGTCAAAGTGCATATTCAAAATTAAATGCTTAATTTATTATTTTTCTACCATCATTAAGTCCAGAGTGCAAAATAAAAACTGTCGGCAAATGCCAAAAACATAGCAAAGAGGAGCTAGCTTTGCTGAGTGCCAGTGCCAGAAACATAGCACTCGACAAAGATATGCTTTGTCGAGTTACTGCCACGTGGAACTTGTCAAACACATTTTTTCTTATTTTTCTACTCTCCCTTCTATTTTACTTTTCTGTTGTCCATTATTTGTTTCCTTTTCTATTTTTATGTTATGGTCTGTTCTCCAATAATTTGTTTACTCCATCTTTATAGGCATTAAATGCATTTTCTAGACATTTAGTGAATATAACTAGGGAGGCACTCAAGCTTGTGCTGGCCGCTGGCAGTGATGCAAGGTCGTCGTTGCATCCGACACTGCGTTGTAAGCTGACACGTGCCATGACGCAGCACTAAAATATTTTTTGCCCATCCAAAAAATCACAGAAAAATCTCATATGCAAATGACCCATGTATTTTCTTCTAGATTTGAAGTTTTGTGAAATTACAATTCATTTACGAGCTGTGCGAAATTAACATGCCTAAGCACTTTTTAAAACCCTGAAAATGCTATTCTAGATCTTCTTTTGTTTGTTTCACCCATACCGCAAATCAATGAATTTCTCAACAAGAAGTTGCTGCCACCTGACTCACTCTAATATGGACACACCATTGTTTCTGGAAATTTTTAAGCATTTCTAAAATTTTAAAGTTGCTGAAATAGAGGGAGCATATGCACATGAGGGGAAAACACATTTTCCCGCGGCATGGTTATTATCGAAAATTTGCGAATGATCCCAAAAGAAAAGTTGGTGGAGGGAGAATATCTAAACAAAGAAAGGCTTCGGCACTGTGACTACGCTTTGAAATGGAAAAAAATATCCTCATCAAAGACAATAAGTCGTGAGATATATACACGACCTTTTTGCACATCATGACACTTGAAACCTTTGCCAAAGCTACTAAAACCAATGAAGACACGTTGCTTGGAGAAAAGGTACAATTCCCGGCGATTAAAAGTATGATGAGTATCACTATGCCCTTCAAGAAAGATTGAAACTTCTGATACTCCCTCAAAAAACAATTGGATAGAATTTGACTTCCAATACTCCCCTCCTCAATCAGATTGCACAGTGAGAATTTTCCTGTTAGGAAGTCATTCAACAAGATGCTGAGTATCATGAAACTTTTAAAATATATCACACCATCGAAGCTCTAGAAAATAATACCATGTAATTTTACTACAATAATCAAGGTGTGGTTAGCAATCTCAAATCCTTAAATTGATATACGCAATAAGCAATCATTAATGAAGCTAACATAGTACTCCCTCTGTCCATCCGGAAATACATCCGTTTGAGCGACATTTATTTCCAGAAGGGGGAAGTATTTTATTTCCCCTCGCAAGAAAATAGTATTGATTTCCACGAGCTGAATTGATGGCTTTGCCTTAGGTGTTTACACTACAATACACCATGCATGCTTGTCCTGCAGGGTGTAACCGAGGTTGAAACCATCGACTCATTAAGAGGGCCACGACCATGACATGGACACTAGGTAGAGCCAACAGACAATAACGGCCAGTTCTTTTGGTGGCATTTTTGGGCTTTAGAATAAGCTGGGTGGCTTATTCTAGAAGTCCAACCAATTTTTTTTTAAAAGCATACTAGTCAAGTCTTAATTAGTAGGCTTCTAAAATAAATAAATTTGGTTGGGCTTCTAGAAGAAGCTGGGTAGGGGCAGCTAATTCCAACTTATTTTAGAAGCCAGCAAAAGAATTAGCCTTAATTACGCATTTGATGGCCCCACACATGCGTGCTTACAAATCGTCTAGCTAGCAGCTATCGCAAGGTCAAACAAGATGATTAAGCGAGAGCAGTAGGTGATACGTGCCTGACCGCTCACCAGCAAGGAGATCTCTTTCCATCTTCCAATAATGGAAATAGATGTATAGCTTTGTCTGCCACACTTCCATGGTTCCCTCTCTTTCAACAGGCTGACACGCGACACATTTGGTGTTTTCATTATATCTATTTTGAACATAAAATAAAAAGTACTCCCTTCATATATTAATATAAGAGCATTTAGATCACTACTTTACTGATCTAAATGCTTTTATATTAGTTTACAAAGGAGTAGCAAAACTGACTCTGCCCTACCTTTAAAATCCATCAAGGACAGCCAGGAACAGTATAGCGAGGGGCGGACCCAGAACCAAAATGACCCGGTGTCCAGGTGTACGCTATACATGATGGATACCGAACATTACTATACATAAAAATAACATTCGCATATCTCTTTAGGATATACTACCTCCGTTCATAAATATAAGACTTATTGGTAGTTTAATTTGAACTACCAAAACGTCTTATATTTAAGAATGGAGGGTTAAACTACCTAAGTCTTATATTTAGGAACAGATGGAGTATAAGTGTACGTGAATCTGGGCATCTGCGAATATACTATGTTTCTCAAAAATAACTTAAAGTGTCAGTAAATATGATTACTGAAATAAAGTTTTTCCCTTGAAATATTTGTTGATTATGTAAAAATGGACACTAAAATATCAGAACATTAAACGACAAAAAAAAAAAATTCTTGGCAACATACAACAATATATCTTGACTGTGTACGATAACAGAACTTGAATTGTGTTTTACTCCCCACCGTCCGCGGTCAACAAATAATCCAAATAGATGTGAAACCCTAAGAGAAATAAGAAAACCGTGGCAATCCAATTTCAACTGTAATACCTTAAATCTAAAATCCCTAGAAATACAGTTGAGAAAAAAAGAACTAGATTAACATGTGAGAGATTGACAACGTTACCAAGTGGGGAGTGATTTTGCGATCTGCAAGTGGCCGAAGTGTGGGTGGCCGCGAGAGTAGGGCCGGCTGGCAGCGCGACGAAGCATCGACGACGACTGGCCGAGAACGGGATACCAGCTTGCTGTGATTAAACAGAGGAGAAGATTGATCCAATCGATCATACACCTTGTTTTAGGTGAAAAATGGATAATAGAGCTAGATCTGGCTACCTCCAACCGTTCGCATGGGCTGCTACTGATAGTTGGGCCGCGCTTGGTTTATCTCGTTGCTTGGCTCGCTAGCTTCGGTCCGGTCCAGCCGGTGTCCAGCTCTGGAATTGACCGGTGTCCTAGCCTAAATATACGGGGCTATACAAGGTAAGCAGAAATTTTACCCGGTGTCCTGTGACACCGGTTGTGGCAACGTGGGTCCGCCCCTGAGAGATCGAACACAATCAACTAAGACCACGACGACCCATGCCTGGAGCTCTCGTGGCCTTTTTTTCTGTTGCCCCCGTGCTGCACGAGGACCACGCGCTAGCCTGTTTTTAGCAGACCGCGAGTCAGCTGGAGTTGGTGACTGCATGCCAGCAGAGATCGAACACAATCGACGAGATCACGATGACCCAAGGATGCAGCTCTAGTGGCCTCTTTTCTGTTGCTCCCGTGCTAGCATTTCATAACATACGCTGTTTTCGAGGGATAGAGAGGGATGGACGAAATATGATAGATGTATTACTGAACCTCGAAGGCGAGTATATATTGAGTACACGATTTGGAGGACAAGAATTCTCTTCTGAAGATAAGGTAAGGGACAGATTACAAATCCTAGAATACCAAATACATGTAACCCAAATATATCTCTAGCATCGTAGCAGTAGCATCGCAAACAACAGGAGCATCACGG
Source organism: Aegilops longissima (assembly GCA_021605205.1). NCBI lineage: Eukaryota > Viridiplantae > Streptophyta > Magnoliopsida > Poales > Poaceae > Aegilops > Aegilops longissima. The sequence goes on from CM038679.1 coordinate 754,482,993, forward strand.
AAGGTCAAACTGGAGAGAATAGCAGCTGACGGGCTGACATCCCCCGCAGTCGCAGCAGGAGCGTCGTGGACGATGTCGGGGTCGCGAACGCGTTGACCATGGAGGAAGCCAGCGAGTTGCTCAAGCGAGGTGATAGCCCTTTGTGCCGTTGTCGAGGTAGCCGAGAGCGTGAGTGGTGTAGCCGTGGTCGAGGTAGCCGTGCGAAGCACGCCGTGTTCGATGTCAAGTCGGGGTGGCCGGTGTCAAGGAAGTTGCCGTGAAGCCGCGGGTGCAAGGAGGCGCCGTGTTAGTCATGGGTGCAGTGGTGTCGAAGAAGTGGTGCGCCGGGAGGAAGACGTTGTTGACGACGTGTTACAAATCCTAGACTATCAAATACACGTAAACCAAATATATCTCTAACACCCGCGACATCCTGAACTGGTGTTCCATTTGACCTGTGAGAGCCCAGTACAACTGAATCCGTTATTAGTTTCATGATCATTAACGAGGGAAGAAATTCGATACAGTAAAGACATCTTGTGTCCAGAACTATTCATAGCCAAGTGTGTTTTGCCGAGAGCTATCCCTCGTTTGTGTCTTTGGGAGTGAAATGCCCCATTTGTCCTTGAACTGAAAGAACACACTTCAGGCCCTTAATGAAAACACTGCGCATATTAGTCCATAATCTAGTTCATCAAGTGATACACTTAAGGCCAATAAGACCGACTGAGGAGGCTAATTCTGCACACGTGGATGCCACGTCCGCAAATCCTGGACAGTACTTGTGTGGCCTACGTTTCCCAGGGTTCAAACGGGGCGAAATGGAGACGAGCGCCTAGTCGCCTTCGCCTGTGTCGAGGGCAGCTTCTTATCAGGCTCCTTCTCCGCATCCATGAGATCATTGCCAACAGAGTCGACATCGAGAGGGCTCCATTGCGTACTGGTCGGCATAACGCCGGCCTCATGGGCCAGTATATCTAACTGTTGCTGACCTTCTGCTCATGGCGCTGGGCTGTGGCAAGACGTACAACGTTGCCAACCCGTTCGACCCGGTTGGAGATCATCTCCCTACAGGGAAGACCAACTTTTTTGAGAAGCATGTTGGCGACTACCAAAAGGCCTCTGTCATGTCCAGCCTCAACGTTGGTGCCGCAACCAACAATGCCTTAGGGGTCGATGAGGGCATGCACAGTGAAGGCATCACTTTGGTGCTGCTCCAGCCTTTGCACGTAGATAAATGTGTTAGAGAATCAGCGTGATGTCGTAACCATCCAACTCATGGCTGCCTCATTAGGCCCCGAAATACGTTGTTTTGAAAATTAGTAGTGATAATGATATGCATTGTTGCAAATAAGAATTAGTGAATTATAAATAAATAAAAAACATATTAGTTTTGTCAATCACTAGCAATGAGGAAAAAGAAGGAGGATGTACCACAGAAGCAGTCAATGGTGCCTGCTAGTCACTGGTATGCTGATACCAGTGTCATGTTATCAGTGGCGAACCCTTTGCCTGTCATTGATGGGGTTTTCTTTTGTGCCCGTCACTGATAACCTATCATGCAGTAGTGTGTGTGTGTGTACACACACACACACACACACACACACACACACACACACACACACATACATACATACACACACACTCCTGCGGTAGTTCCATCTATATAGAGTTCCTTCTTGGTGATTCCTAAGCTAGCAGTCCTGGAATCTTCTTCAATAACGGGTCACTAATGCCCGTGAGAGATAGGTCATCGTTCAATCACCTACAACAGTTACCCTTTAATTTTCGATCATTAATAGTTTCACTGGCACGAATTTCACATTGAAATGTATAAAAAACTGTGTCTAGGAAAAGATAACCTGAGATACGCAACACTGATTATACACGATGGTAACCCTGCGTTGCTACATGAATTGGTTGTGCATAATGAGATTTGGTTGTCTGAAATTCAAATATATAGTTTGAAACTGAGAATACATGTAGGTTATTGTATTTGATTATTATATTCTTCTAAAATATTTATAGAATATAAGTATCAATTCTCATACATGTTGAGAGAAATATTTGTAATGGGTCGATGATGTGCATGTACGGTGGGGTCAAATGTGTGCATTTAAAGAAAATAGAAGTAGTGAGTCATGCATACTGAGAGTCATGGGATTAGTGAATCTTATAAGGTGCCATATATGATAAGATGGTATGTGTACGTGTTGAAAGAATCAGAAGTTATTAGGTATAATAGGAATCACAGCAAATAGAGCCTTGACTCGGTGGTTAGGCATGCAGTTACGCAGCCTGACCATCCGGATTCAATTCCTAGATTTAGTGCGTGATGCCCCATTTTATTCCCTTGACGGCCAAGATTAATGTGTGGTTGGACCACATGATTGTACCACATCAACACAAATTCTTGGTACTCGTGCTAAAAAATCATAGAGGGCAAGGCTTGATGCGTGGTTAAACTACGCGTTATGATAAAAATCCTAGTTAGTTGATGCAGAAGCCGTGATAAGCTAAATCCTCACCTTTGCAAAGAGAGCCTTAGCTCAGTTGTTGGACATATGATTGTGCAGGCTAACGACCCGAATTCAAATTCTAGACTTGACTGGTGATGCACAGGGGTTTTCCGCATTTATTGAGAATCAACCATACTGTGCGGTGAGACCACTCACCTAAATAAAATCTTTGTACTCACAAAAGAACCCCTTCACATCGGGCGAGCAGCCCCAATGGTGTGAGGCGTCTGGTTCGGCCTCAATGAGGATCCGTTTGTGTCGTGGGGTGGCCCTTTGCTGAAGGATCCATGTCAGGGTGAAGCCGAGATCCCTCGTCATTCAGCGGCAAAAAACCCTTTGTGTCGGGGTGGTGGCCCTGTCAGAAATATATGGGTGTGAGGCGCCCAGCAGCGTTGCACATGGGTTGCGAGTGGTTCGCCGGGTTGCGAGGACATCAACATCAATCATGTGCATGGACGGATGGCCGACTGTGGCGCAGACATGTTCGGTGGTCGTTGGCGAGCATCTGGCAAAGGGTGCACCGGAGGCCTCCAGTTGACATCAAACTCGACGACATTCACCTCTGTTCGCATGAAGGACGCTAGGGTGATGGCCTCGGGGTTATAGTGCATGTAGCAGGCCGCGAGACGCCGTTATGAAGTGGCATCGACTATTTCTGCACTGCGGCATGGCCGGCCTCCTAACTTCAATGGTGATGGTCTTTGGTGAACATAAATCCCACCGATCTGCTAGCGCTACTCTGGCCTAGTTTGGAGAATTGAGAGAGGTGGTTGTCAGAAGATCCATTGCCAAGATGGCATGTGAAACACACTTCGTATCAGGGGAAAACCTTAATTCTGGCATTTGCTGGTCGGGCTCAGCGGCAACGTACTTGCATCTTTATCTTCATGATGATGGCGGTGTGAAGAGACGTTTATCTCTTGGTGTGAAGATCCATTGCCAAGAAGTCTACAGAGTCCAAGGTGTTACATTTATATCTTGTAATGTTTCTACCATAGTTGCTTATGTTATATGCTCCTTTTGTTTATGACTTTGGTCAAAATGTCTTGCATCAGTTTTAATAATCGATTGATGATGTGGCTAAGGCTCCAACCACCTTTTTGAAAAATAATACTCACTACGATTTATATTACTTGTCGCAACTTTTATATAACTGCAACAACTAAAACAGCTTTAATAATACTCCTCCAATTTGACAACTAAAGATTTGTCAAGTAATACAGATCGAAAGTTATACTAAAACTGCGACAAGTAATATGGAAGTAATAGGATTGACATCCACCCCTCAGCTATAAAACCGTGCGCGTATCCTACAAAAGCTACTGCAAGTAATATGGATCAGGGCGAGTAATAGGTTTCGCGCCCATCCATCACTAAGCTATAAAATCGTGTGCGTATCCTGCAAAAGCTACTGCAAGTAATATGGATCAGAGCGAGTAATAGGTTTCGCGCCCATCCACCCCTAAGCTATAAAATCGTGCGCTTATCCTGCAAGTTTGGGACGAGGCGGCGCGATATGGCACAACTAGTCAACTTCTCTCCAGAGGTAGTGCCCTCACTCTTGCTCTGCTTTTTCGTGTTGGTGCTAGGCCGCTACTACTTCTCAAGGCGACCAACGTACAACGGACGTCTCCCGCCGTCGCCTCCTAAGCTCCCTCTCATAGGTCACCTGCACCTCGTCGGCCCCAGCCCACACGTCTCGCTCGCCGACCTCGCCGGCAAGCATGGCGGCCGCGACGGCCTCATGCTCCTCCACCTCGGCCACGTGCCCAACCTCGTCGTCTCCTCCCCGAGCGCCGCGGAGGCCGTCATGCGCACGCACGACCACGTCTTCGCCTCCCGGCCGCTGTCCGCCGCTGCCGACGTCCTCCTCAACGGCCCCTCCGACATCTCCCTCGCCCCCTACGGCCACTTCTGGCGCCAGGCTCGGAAGCTGGTCACCACCCACCTGCTCAGCGCCACCAAGGTGCGCGCGTTCCAAGGAGCCCGTGAGGAGGAGGTGGGCCTCGTGGTCGCCAAGCTACGGGCGGCCGCCGCCGCGCGCTCCGCCGTGGACATGACCCATCTGCTCGGCACCTTCACCAACGACGTCGTGTGCCGCTCCGTGTCCGGAAAGTTCTTCAGGGAGGGGGGCAGGAACGAGCTGTTCCGGGAGCTCATCGCCCTCAACACGGCCGTCACCGCGGGCTTCAACGTGCTCGACTACTTCCCGAGCTTGGCCAAGGTCCCTCTACTCCAGCGGGTGCTGCTGGCAAAGACGAGCAGGCTGAAGAAGAGATGGGATGAGTTGCTTGACAAGATCATAGAGGACCACGCAACCAAATCGCCATCGCTGGTACACGATGAGCAAGACAGAGACATGGTAGATGTTCTCCTCTCTCTTCAGCACGAGTACAACCTCACCACAGACAACCTCCGGGGCATCTTGATGGTATACTTTTTTTTTCTCTCAAAACTTCGAATTTTGCCAAGTACTCTAGCTAATTAATTACCATGCTTCCATGCACATGTGTGGTAATTTTTTCTAAAAAAGGAATATATTAATATGAAGCAGATACCAATTAGCCTGTTCGTAATGGGAGTAAAATAGGTAGTAACATATATGACACATAAGCAAAAAAATTGATGTGTCAGTAATAAATGAGGAAAAAAACAAATAGAGTAACATAATAGTATGTTACCATCACATAGCACTTCTCAATTCAAAATGAGTCTACAACGTAATAAATAAATATCTATATGTTATCACACTTATGTTACTAACCCACTATGAAGGTAGTAACATAAACTAGTAACATATGCAAATGCATGTTACTAGTCTAAGTTACTCCCCACTATGACTAGCTTTACACCCAGTCTCTGCACCAACAAGATGTCTAAAAATCCCTCAAAAAAACAAGATGTCTAAAAACATCGAGGATGCACATATGTGATAATTTGTTGGTTAGTCTTTCTGCTGCTTAATTTTCCATCATGCATGATTCCAACAGGACATGTTTGAAGCGGGCACAGACACGTCGTACGTCACCCTGGAGTTCGCCATGGCGGAGCTCATACGGAAGCCATGCCTCATGGCCAAACTCCGAGCCGAGGTGAGGAGCAAGACACCCGGGACACAGCAGATGGTGAAGGCGGACGACCTGGGCGGCATGTCCTACCTCAAGGCAGTCGTGAAGGAGACACTCCGACTACACCCGCCGGCACCGCTCCTACTACCGCGCCTCTCAATGGCCGACTGCAACGACGTCAACGGTTACACGGTCCCAGCCGGTACACAGGTCATCGTCAACGCATGGGCCCTCGGCAGAGACACGGGGTCATGGGGGGCGATGGCGGACGAGTTCTCACCGGAGAGGTTCGTGGAAGGTGGTGCCAGCGCGGCCGCCGACTTCAAAGGGAGGGATTTCCACTTCGTGCCGTTCGGAGCCGGGCGGAGGGTGTGCCCCGGGATAGGATTCGGGATGGCCACCGTCGAGGTCATGCTCGCCAACCTCGTCTACTGCTTCGACTGGGAGCTTCCTCACGGGATGCGCGAGGAGGATGTTGATATGACGGAGGAGTTTGGGCTGACTACCCGTCTCAAGGAGAAGCTCCTTCTTGTCCCCACAATACCACTAGAACATGCGCACCATACCAGCTAGTATAGCTGCAATGTTCTTGTCCTCCGATCATAATTGAAGTCAGCCATCCATCTAAGGTGCCTTTCGTCTAAAAAAGAGGTACTCCCTCCGATCCAAACTAATTATCACAGCTCTACCAGAATTGTACTAGAGCTGCGATCGAAGGGAGTATCTGATTTGCTAAATCTCAGTTGCCTAAGAATTTCTAAGGTCGAATCGGCATGAGAACCATGGGAAGTGTTATGGTTCATGCAAACGACCTGTCTATTTGTAATCCACTTTGTTCAGCATTGTCAATAATTAATAGTTTATGAATGTGCACTACTGGATGTAGAGGCTGAGGATCCCTGCTCTGGCTCCTTTTCATTTATCTCCCATACAAACTAGATTTTTACAAATTACTCGTTCACGAGCAGCAGCTGCACCAGTTACCGACCTAACACAAGAACTTATGTACCACTTCTGGCACAAGAACCATGAACCGATGCTGAACGCCACCGGCCCCTGAGTCATGTCAATAACTAGACATGACCACATGAACCTTGCCGAGATGATACCGGACACACAGGCCGCAAACAACCCGTGATTGACTATGTTTTGAAAGGCCAATTCAACTTAGCAAAGATGTACTGCAATTCAAATATTCATTCTAGTTAAGTGTGCTATTTTGGAACCCCGGACAAGACGGTAAAAATACACATGAGCGTAAAAAAGATTTTGCCATAACAAGCGGTGCAGCAGGAACATATGTATTCCACTCTTTTTCTTATGCTATAATGGTACGTCAAATTTTTTGAATATTTGACAAATTTCTGATTCACTTTAATCCAAAAAAAGAGTTGATAAAACATGATCAACATAGTAGCGATGATAACCGAAACATGCAACAAATTATTGAAGCTAGTCATGCAATCAAGAATTCAAGATCATAAGAAATAAGTATCATATCCATATTGATTGCTACTACCAGTGAACCAAACGATAACCCTAACAGAGACGATAAGATGACATACAAAACAACAGAAGAAGATACAGGTGCACAGTTCGTCATGTCGCCGAGGAGGTGTTCAATGTCAGGGAAGAAGTCGGTGTTGGGGATGTCACCATTCGCAGCCATGATGAACAGGGATCCAACCATCGCGCAAGGGCACTACCCAAAACCTAATCCCTCCTCGCCTGTATTGGACCACAAGAGGCGGGGTTTGGAGGGCCTGCTGTCTCACTCCTTGGTGAACGCCGAGAAGCAAGATGGGAAAACGATAGACTGCGCAACTAAAACTCATTGAAAAATGTTGCAATAATTTGGGGGACCATCTTCTTGAAATAGAATCGTGGCAAAATAAAATAAAATAATAAAACTGTCTGACTCAGACGAGATGAAGTCCACCGTAAAGACACTGACCCGTAATAGCACACAAAAAACTAACTTAAAAGGTAATTGGGATATCTTTATGTACTATAGCATTGAAAGATATAATTGTGGTTCCGGCCGTCTACCTTGGCGAGGAGAGAACAATATCACAGCTCGGCGTCAGCAGGTCTTCCCATCGTCGATTTTCTTCCCTCGTTACTGATCATGACTCTAACAATGGATTTGGTTGTACCAATTACAGGTGTGGAGTGGGTCTGTTAACATAGAAAAAGCTAGCGCCTGGTGCACGGATGTAATAGAAAAAATGCCACGAGACTTGCTCCTTGTCACCGTCGACTTGGTTTCGATCCGCCGATTTTGTTCACCGACTCGATCGTGGTGCACGGATATAATCGTGGTCTCCTCGTTTTTGGTCGATCTCGAGTATATGTTTTTTTTTTGAACGATCTCGAGTATATGTTAGCATGCATCAATCACCAACACGAGCATGTAGTACAGTACGAGTATATGTTAGCTGTATACGACATGGGTCATCGTGGCACCGTGCAGCACGTGGGCAACAGAAAAAATAGAGGCCAGGAGAGCTGTATAAGACATGGGTTGTCGTGGTCGCTGTTGATTTTGTTCGATCTCTGGTTCCCCTGTCATATCGTATGTAGTACTTTATTAGCATATATATACAAGCAATATTTTGTGCTCGTGGTTGTCATGGATGGGGACGGGTAGGGCAATGTCAGACTTGCTCTCCTTGCCTTTTTTCTTCGAAACAGAATTATGAAAATACCAAATGTGTCGCCTCTCAGTCCGTTGAAGGAAGGGAACGCTACAAAGAGTGACCAGACAACATTTATTACAATTTCCTCTTGAGTTGAAGTTATTATAATTTTTAGTTTTTATGTACAATAAACATAAGAAAGAAACCATCAGATAAACGCGCAAAGCTAAATATACATCTAGTATCCATTATTGGAAGTCGGATAGAGATTTCTTTGCTGGTGACCGGTCAGGCGCGTATCACTATCACCAGCTGCTCCTTCTTAACCATCTTTTTTTTAAACCCTGGAGCTTAACCATCTTGTTTGACTGTCTCATCATGGGCACAAAGCTATATATGCATAATGATGCCGACTATCCAAAGCTTGCCATATATATCCGTCCCTAATATATTTTTTTAAAGTCCGCATACATCCCGTGCTCAAAATAGTCGCATATGTAGTTTTAGTTTAGCTAAAAACATTCAAATGCAGCATTAGTTCCAATTTAAATATTACACTCCAACAATGTGGTCCCTTTAACCGTTCACGGATGCTCAATCTGATCTGACGACACTTCTGGTAACCGGAGAATACAATCCTTCCCACCGCATCCTGCTTCAAGATGAAATAGTCATCAAAGGACTGGACGGCATGGTAGAGACGATCAAAGACATTTTTTCACATCCGAAAGCGGCGACCAAAATAGTCAGCGAATAGGGCATCCGGGGCAAAGTAGTCATCAATCAGCGTCAAATGGCCACGTGCCCTGTTGCGGTTGAGCACTCGACGACCCTTGATCGATCCCTTGAAATTGAGAAGTGCTCTTCTACATGCTCCGCGTTTGCAAGGAGCACAGCATCATGACTGTCTCATCTGTATAGTTCTCCTCGGCGGACGAGCCGTCAGACAACTCGACATAGTGCTCGTATATGTACTACATATCGCAATCCATTGCTTCCGAGAAGAAGGGACAAGCAAATTTAGCATGCGCATTTCACCGAACACTTGCCGAACATGGTGAGTACCGTAGGAGAGGATGGTACCTGTGCGGCGGATGAAGGAGCGTGGAACGGCGGCGGTGGACAAGCGTCGTGGACCCCTGGTGTAGCGATGGAGGTGACAGAGTCGTCGAGTTCCGGCAAGGATGTGTTGGGGGCGGTGGCGAAGGTAAGAGAGAAAATGGATGTAGACAAAGATGGGAGGATGGAGGCGCAGGGTAGGGGAGGGGTTTTGGTGTGGTTTTGGGTGGCCTCTGGTGTCGGAATCCTACGTGGATGCTATCCAGACTCCAACAAAGCCGCCCAAGTTTGTGTCGGGTTTGCAGAAAAAGCGTGTCCGGACCGGTGGGCGGGCCGATACAGGCCCACGTGGGATGGCTAAGAGTGGCAGGACCTTAGACTCTAGTATTTTCATGTTCCTCGTCAACTTCTAGTGGGGTCATGGTGTTTATCTTAATAATGGTTCTCCAATTGCTTATTTGATGGTGCCATGAAGGTAGAAAGGTCTGTGTCCTCGGAGATTACATTGTTCAGATTTGATGAGTGTATGTTATTGTGTCTTATTGTTTTTGTTGGTTTGATTTCGTGTGGAGTTGGATTATTTCATCGGCTATATGGTGAATATCTTATTCGACCTGCATTCCAAGATGTTCATTTCCGACCCAACTTGATTCATTGCTTAATGCTTGTCAAATGTTTGGATGGGCGACTGAAGGGGCTTTAAGAAACTTTTATTGTAACTATGTCTGTGCGGGTGAACGAGTAGCACCATTGCTATCCCAGCATAACTGCAGTCTCTTTACTGCAGTTTTGGAAGTTATTCATCTTGTTGAGATTGATACACAAATCAGAAGTCTGCAGAAAATATTATTGTAATTCTTACTCATAGGAGTTACTTTGTATTTTTGTCATAAAATTTAAAACATTCTACTCATAACCTATTTTTTTCCCGTAAAAAGCGGTGATAAGTATATGAGTAAAATCACAGGTTTTTCTAAAAAGAAATAACAATGTTAACTAAAAAAAACCTAGCGCACGGTGCATGGAGGCAATATAAAAAATGCCAGGAAAGCTGTGTTTGTCGGTCGTCGTGGTCTCCTTCGATTTTGTTCGATCTCGAGTATGTAGTATTCAGCATATCTCAGCATGCAGCCACTAACTGGAGCTGGCGCGTGGTGTGTTCATAAAAATCTCTAGCGCGTGGTAATCGTGCAGCACTGGAGTAACAGAGAGAAGGGAGGCCGGGAGAGGTCTCTCTTGATTTTGTTCGATCTCTGGTTCCCTGTCATTAGCATACAACCAAGATTTCCTGCTCGTGGTTGTCATAGATGTGGACGGGTAGGGCAAAGTCAAGCTTGCTCCTTTGTCTTTCTTGTTCCAAACCAATACAACCTGTCGCCTGTCAATCCGTTCAAGGGAGGGAACCCTACAAAGAGTGATAATACACCATTTATTATAATGCTCTTTTGAGATGGAATTATTATATTTTTGTGTTTTAATTTATAGAATAAACAAAAGAAAGACACCATGAGACAGAGCTATACTTATATCCATTATTGGAAGTTGGATAGAGATTTCTTTGCTGGTGACCGGCCGGTCAGACGCGTATCACCATCACCAGCTGCTCTTGCTTAACCATCTCGTTTCTTCTTCTTCTTCTTCTTCTTCTTCTTCTTCTTTTGAGCTGGAGCTTAACCATCTTGTTTGACCTTGCAATGGCTGCTTGCTAGACGATGTGTCAAGCACATAGGTGAGGGGCCAGGGCCGAGTCAATCTCTCAAGGGCCATGCTAGTACGATCATATATTAATACTAGATGATGGTCCGCGCGTTGCTGCGGAAAATATGGTAAACAGATGCTTAAATAGGTGCTAAAAATAAAACTATTGCAGAAACAAATTTAGGATTGCTCTAGGTTTATATTTTAAAAACAGTAAATCATATGGAGAACTTAACAAAATGATGTATACAAATAGAAACTATTGCACTGAAGTAAAGGCGGGTGCCATTTCAAACAAAAATATGTAACATTATGTACATATATTCTGCTCTAGTGTCCAACGTATATACAGCTTATGCCCACAAAAAAATTAGTGAAACAATGGGTAGATTAGTGCATAAATTTTAAGTTATGATCACATGCATGACTTGATGATGTGGTATGGTTACATGAAAATGAAAGACAATACTTATGACCATATGCATGACTTGATGTGGCATGGTTGCATGAGAAGAAAAAATTGATAGACGCTGTGGGTTGCAACTATTTAAGAATAAAAGATACAGGTTAATGGCGGTAGATAATGGCTACTTAGTTAGTAATTAATCTCAAAATTAATACATACTAATCATCTTGCTTAACCATCTTGCATTTTTTTGAGCTGGAGCTTAACCATCTTGTTAGACCTTGCAATGGCTGCTTGCTAGACGATGTGTCAAGCACGCAAGTGAGGGGGCAGGGGCGAGTCAATCTGTCACGGGACATGCTAGTATGCTCATACACCTTGCTGCAGATAATGGTTACTTCTTTTTGAGAGAAATCTTCTGATTGATTCATCTTCAATCATAGCAGTACAACGAACATAATAAAAACTACATCCAGATTTGTAGACCACCTAGCGACGACTACAAGCACTGAAGCGAGCCGAAGGCATGCCGCCGTCATTGCCCCTTCCTCGCCGGAGCCGGGCAAAACTTGTATCGTAGACAGTCGGGAAGTCATCGAGCTAAGGCCACATAGAACCAGCACACCAGAACAACAACCGCCGTTGATGAAGAGTAGCGCAGATCGTAAGGATCCAACCTGAAAACACACAAACATAGAGGAATAACCAAATCCGAGCAGATCCACCAAAGTTAGATTCACCGGAGACACACCTTCACACACCCACCGGCAATGCTAAACGCACCACCGGGACGGGGGCTATGCGAGAAGGACCTTATTCTATCTTTAGGGAGCCGCCGCCGTCTCACCATCCTAAGCAGGACACAAACCTAATAAAATTCAATAAACCATCTAAAAACGGAGCCCTCCCGTCGGCAAGGGACGGGATCCACCGCGCCCCCATGGCTCTAAGGCCACATGAGATGAGGAAAACCGCCGGCAACGCCGGCGGGAGGCAGAAAAACCCTAATCTTTCTTGGGGAGGAGGACATGAGGAGGAGGCTGCCCAAAGACTGCCTCGGTAATTAAGCCCAAAAGTAATACTAACCATCTACTCCCTCTGTCTGAAAATACTTGTCGAAAAATAGATGCATCTAGAACTAAAGTACGTTTAGATACATTCATTTCTTTGACAAATATTTCCGTACAGGGAGTATGTGTATGGTATTACTAACGGAAGCCCAATTGGTAGCCCATGTGCCCACTTTGACCATTGTAGGAGGAAGCCTACAAGTATGATCTTTCTGTGATTCTGCGTAGGTTAATCAGATCTTTAAGATCGATCTGCCGCTGCTGGTTGACTCGCTGCTCCCGCAGCCGCAGTCGGTGTCGGGCGCTAGAATAATCAGAACATGACGCAGGGGTAGGTCAATTCCACCGGTGCCTCTGTCATTGAGTCCCTCGAGTATATGTGCGTCGTCTAGGGCTTGGTAAAATGAAGCGGACGTTGGTTGCATCCCAATTAATCTAGCTAATAAGATAATAGACTAATTTACTTATTAGTGTGTACTTCCTTTGTTCCAAAATAGTCGAAGTTCTAGTCTCGTCCTAAGCAACTATTGCTTAATTTTGAAAAAAATTCATAGAAATATGTGCGAAGATCCACGACACCAAATGCACATAGTACAAAATTTTATTTGAAAAGTATCTCCTGAGACTAATTTGGTGTTTGTGTTAGTGTAAAAAACGCTCTTATATTGTGGGACGGAGGGAGTAGTTTTTATGCTAAAACTGATCCCTAATGCAGCCTCCATGATTAAGCCACATATGATAAGAACCGTTTATGAATTACATCGAGGATCACTCATGTTCTTTAGATACTGACAGTTGAGCCCTAGCAATAGTCATGTCCTATGGTTAATCTACACATCCATTGGTGAAAGGATGTATCTTCAATACAAGACATGTCCGTTGATGCAAAGATGGCTTTGTGTGGACAAACACATCACTTGATAAAATGACGTCTCCTCGTGGAAAAACATATTTGAAAGGAATAAAAAGAAGCACAAGAATTGTTAGTTAACACATTAGAGAACTAAATTTGTAATTCCTGAAATTGTCTTAATCAAGCTAGAAAATTAGTGAATCAAAATTTAACATGTCAGTTTGTTTATGCACTTCAACAACATTTGAGGTTTGTAACTCTGTACTTTCATTTGTAAACACTTCAAAAATAAAGGCATCCAAAACACCTAATAATGCCCACACACTTTACACTAGTATAATTAATCTATTGGTGTTCCTGCTTCGAGATTAGCATCCAAAACACCTAATCTATGATGTACTCCTACTAGTACAAGCTGCAACTAGCATGGTCGTTATAAATCCCATGGAAGCACACCAGCATGACCATCCAGAGTCACAATAATAACAAAACCGTCTATCCCACCACCAGCAGCAATACAGGCATAGAGCGACATGGCCGACGAGGAGGGTTGCATGTATGCAGTGCAGCTGGCGCTGTCGTCGGTGCTACCGATGACGCTCAAGGCCGCAATCGAACTCGGCCTGCTAGAAATCCTCGTGGGCGCCGGCGGGGAGTCGCTGAGTCCGGAGGAGGTCGCCGCGAAGCTGCCGGTCAAGGCCAACCCTGACGCGGCGTCCATGGTGGACCGCATGCTGCGGGTGCTGGCCTCGCACAAGATCGTGTCGTCCATGGTGGAGGAGGCCAAGGACGGCAGCCTCTCCCGCCGCTACAGCCCGGCGCCGGTGTGCAAGTGGCTCACCCCCAACGAGGACGGCGTCTCCATTGCCCCGTACGTCGTGCTCGCCCAAGACAAGGTCTTCATGGCACCCTGGTGAGCGTCAGGTCTGCTTGCATTTCAGTGAACGCAGGTGTAGGTGCTAGCTATATGGAGTACATCTGGTATTGATGAATTTGCGCGCATGCAGGTGCTACATGAAGGAGGTGGTCCTGGAGGGCGGCAGCCCGTTCGACAAGGCGTACGGCATGTCGTGGTACGACTACGCCGGCACCGACACGCGCTTCAACGCCCTCTTCAACGAGGCCATGCGACACCACTCCGTCATCGTCACCAAGAAGCTCCTTGAGCTGTACACGGGCTTTGAGGGCGTCGGCACCCTCGTCGACGTGGGCGGCGGCATCGGCACCACCGTCCACGCCATCGTCTCCAAGCACCCGAGCATCAAAGGGGTCAACTTCGACCTCCCGCACGTCATCTCCGAGGCGCCGTCCTACCCCGGCTTCCGGGTGGAGCATGTCGGCGGCGACATGTTCGACAAGGTGCCCTCCGGCGACGCCATCCTCATGAAGTGGATTCTCCTCCACTTCAGGGACGAGACGTGCGTGGCGCTGCTCAAGAACTGCTACCACGCTCTGCCCGTGAACGGCAAGGTGATCAACATGGAGTGCATACTGCCCGGCGAGCTGGACGCCACGCACCGCGTGCAGGGGTGCGTGAGCGCCGACATGAGCATGCTCGCCTACAGCCCCGACGGCAAGGAGAGGTACCTCACCGACTTCGAGAGGCTGGCCAAGGAAGCCGGCTTCGCCAGCGTCAAGGCCACCTACATCTACACCAACTTCTGGGCCATTGAGTACATCAAGTAGCCACATAGTGGAGACCTCTCTTCTATATACTCCCTATATATATTGCTGGCTACAGGCTACATCCGTCTGCTGCTTTATACTCTGTTTGATTTCCTTAATTTCGTACCCTCCCATTACTATGTACAAGGCTGTTCATCATGGCCCTACTCGAGAGTGCATTTGTTGGCATTTACGGTGTACTCCATTTGTTTTTTTCACTTGGCATATAAGATTTGTCTGAAGTCAAACTTCATCAACTTTCATCAACTTTATATTGAAAAATATCAACATCTATAATACTAAAGAAATAAAATATAAAAGTTAATTTCATGTTACATCTAATGCAAGGCCTGTACTGGAATTTTATGGGCTCGGGGCGAAACTAAAATCCGAGGCCTTTAGTATAAATAAAGGTCTGAATAGTAATCAACATATGTTGATGTAATTTTTAGGTCAAGAAAATAAGTATATCCATGTGACGCCCTCGATTCAATCGTACACTAATCATGCACGCAAATGTGTACGATCAAGATCAAGGACTCACGGGAAGATATCACAACACAACTCTACAATAAAATAAGTCATACAAGCATCATAATACAAGCCAGGGGCCTCGAGGGCTCGAATACAAGTGCTCGATCATAGACGAGTCAGCGGAAGCAACAATATCTGAGTACAGACATAAGTTAAACAAGGTGCCATAAGATGGCTAGCACAAACTGGGATACAGATCGAAAGAGGAGCAGGCCTCCTGCCTGGGATCCTCCTAGGTCACTCCTGGTCGTCGTCAGCGGGCTGCACGTAGTAGTAGGCGCCTCCAGAGTAGTAGTCGTCGTAGGCGGTGGCGTCTGGCTCCTGGGCTCCATCGTCTGATTGCAGCAATCGAGTAGAGATAGGGGAAAAGGGGAACAAGGCAACCGTGAGTACTCATCCAAAGTACTCGCAAGCAAGGAGCTACACTACATATGCATGGATATATGTGTAAAGGCCATATCAGTGGACTGAACTGCAGAATGCCAGAATAAGAGGGGGGTAGCTAGTCTTAACGAAGACTACATCTGGACACCTGTCTTGCACAGACAGAAGAGGACAACGGAAGTCCTCCAAGTAACATCATATAGCAATAATCCTACCCGGCAATCCCCTGCTCATAACCCTGAGCGAGAGCGACCACCGGTTGTATCTGGCACTTGGAAGGGTGTGTTTTATCAAGTATCCGGTTCTAGTTGTCATAAGCTCAAGGTACAACTCCAAGTCGTCCTGTTATCAAGATCACGGCTATCCGAATAGATTAACTTCCCTGCAGGGTGCACCATCTTACCCAAGACGCTTGATCCCATTTGGCGGACACACTTTCTGGGTCATGCCCGCCGCTGAAGATCAACACGTCGCAGCCCCACCTAGGCACAACAGAGAGGCCAACACGCCGGTCTAAACCTAAGCGCGCAGGGGTCTGGGCCCATCGCCCTGAGCACACCTGCACGTTGCGTACGCGGCCGGAAGCAGACCTAGCCCATCAGGCGTTCCAGTCCAATCCGGCGCGCGCCGCTCCGTCGCTGACGTCTGAAGTACTTCGGCTGATACCACGACGCCGGGATACCCATAACTACTCCCGCGTAGATGGTTAGTGCGTATAAGCTCGTAGCCAACCCAGATCAAATACCAAGACCTCGTTAAGTGTGTTAAGTAACCGCGAACGCCGAACAGGGCCAGGCCCACCTCTCTCCTAGGCGGTCTCAACCTGCCCTGCCGCTCCGCCTCAAAGTAACAGTCGGGGGCCGTCGGGAACCCAGGCCCACCTCTACCGGGATGGAGCCACCCGTCCTCTCAGCCCCCATCTCCGAACAGTACCACATGTAATGTATAGTGTAAGGTATATAGAATATACCCGTGATCAACTCCCGAGTGATCACGGCCCGATAGAATAGCACGGCAGACGGACAAGTATGAAGGGCCGCAGATGAATGTACTAGCATCCTATACTAAGTATATAGGATTGCATGTAAGGTAACAACAGAAGTTACAAGGACAGGCTATGCAGCAGTATAAGAGTAACTGAAAACAGTAACATGCTATGCTACTCTAATGCAAGCAGTGTAGATAAGAGTAGGCGATATCTGGTGATCAAAGGGGGGGCTTGCCTGGTTGCTCTGGCAAGAGAGAGGGGTCGTCGGTGACGAGTCGATCACAGGACATCGAGATCGGTCTCGGGGTCTACCGGAGAGAAGAGGGGAAGAAACAGTAAATACATAGCGAGCAAGTGCATAACAGACAACATACAGAGCTAGACGTGTTCTAACGCAGCGCTAGGCGATACTGGCGAAGGGGGAAACATCCGGGAAAGTTTTCCCGGTTCCGGACGTCTGTCAGACAGATGAACCGGAGAGGAAAGTTTGCAGGTTCGATAGGTTAGAGACGTGTGGTGGACGAACGGACTGCGTATCCGGATTCGTCTCGTCGTTCTGAGCAACTTTCATGTTGAAATTATTTTAATCCGGATTACGGATTAAAAGATATGATTTATAAAAGATTTTATTAATTTCTGGAATTTTAATTAATTATTTAATTAATTTCGAAATTGCATTTATGACATCAGCATGATGTCATGCTGACGTCATCAGTCAACAGGGTTGACTGAGTCAACCCTGACAGGTGGGTCCCGCATGTCATTCACTAATGGCTAATTAACCTAATCAGATTAATTAACATTACTTAATTAAGTTAATTAATGATTAGTGTTAATTAATTCAGAATTAATTAGTTTAATTAATTACCCAATTAATTTAACTAATGATTAGGGTTAATTAATCCGGAATTAATTAGACTAATTAATTGCTTAATTAATTAATTAATTAATTATTTAGCTAATTAATGTAATTCATTTCTATTTCCATTTTAGCTTCTGTTTTTATTTAAAACGTTCTTTGTTTTTTTTTTATTTGGGGGTGGGGCCCCATGTCAGTGGCCTGAGGCCAAACGGGCGGTGGGTGCGGGCGCAGGGCGCCAGGCTGCATGATTGCCTGACCCAGGAGGCCAAGCTGGCCAGTGTGGCGTCGGCGTCGGGCTGGGGTCTCGGCCTGGCGGGGCCGTGGTCACCAGTGGGACGCCGTGGAGAGGCCTCAAGGTGCGGGGGGCTGGCCATGACAGCGTGGAACCGACGGCGGGGAGGCCGAGGCGACGGGGCGACGTGAGAGAGAGGGGGAGTAAGGGGAGGCGGAGGCCGATGGCCTCACCGGCGTTGGCGGGGAGAGGGGGCGCCGAGGCTTGGGGAAAGCCGGCGTGGAGGAAGACGATGAGGCGTCCGGCGACGGTTGTGTTGGGGTCGGGGCGGTCCGGCGAGCTGGGGAAGCTCCGGTCGTGGAGGAGGGCGAAGACGGGCGGCGACGGCGGTGTGCGTCGAGGCGCCGGCGAGGAGCGACGATCGACGGCGTCGTGGGCGGCTCCGGCGACGTGGCGACGACGGCGGGGCAGCGATGTCGGGTCCGAGGAACGGGTCGGGACGCGAGGTCGGCGGGGCTGCGAGGCGGCCTGAGCGACGGCCACAGGGGAGGAGGCGACGGGAGGGCAGCTCTGGCGACGAAGCGACGGAGCGCCGGCTCGGCGGGGTGGAGGTGCGGTGGTCGCCCGATCCCACTGGATCGGGAGAGGGAGACGCGGCGGGCGGGCGGGCGGCTCGGTGGCGGGAGGGCTGGGGGGGGGAGGGAGGCGCCAAGGGACGGGCGCGCCGTCCCCACGACGGGGGGGGGGATGGATGAGGCGACGGGGTTGATCCCGATCCAGATGGGATCGGGCGAGGGGGTGTGCGGTCGGGGCGAGTGGGGGATTACGGTTAGGGTTTCCCCCTGGAGTGGGGATAGGAGGGGAGTGGGGCGCCGGCTGGGCCGGCCTGGCTAGCCCAATGGCCAGCTGGGCCGAGGCCCAACGAGGGGAGGGGCTTTTATCTCTTTTTTTTTTTTTGCATTTGCCCTTTCCTTTTTCTTTACTTTACCTTTTTACTTTTCTATTTTATTTTAGTTTTAGCAATTTTACTAAAGTGGCACCTAATAGAATTTACAACTTATGCCACAATAGTTTAATACTTATAACCAATTAGTTTTGATAATGTTTATTATTTTTAAGCACTTAAATAATTGTATTTGCTACTGTTTTATTCTTCTTAGAGTAAGTAAACATTTTATAAAAGTGTGGTTCCTCCACCATAATTACTTATGAATTATTTGGAACCACCCGAACACTTTAGTTTTAATATCTGAAAATTTTTATTGTTTGACCTTATTTGAATTTGAATTTTGAATCGGATTTGAACTAACGCGAGATTTGTCAACAGTAGCCGAGGTGACGTGACATCATTAAAATGGATTACTGTAGCTTGATTACCCGGGCGTCACAATCCAAAATCAGTATGCATATCAAATAATAATATATATATACATATTACTTAAAATTTTCTTCTAAGGTTCCAAGATGAAAATTCACTAATGATTGTAAGTATCAATCTCATCCAGCAATTTCTTCTCAATTCATACTTCCTAGATGGCACGACAGTACTAAGATTGAAAAGCACAAAGAGTGCGATCAGAAAGCTATGAAAATATTAGATCAACTAGAAAATCTTCATCAAAGACAAAATCTGCTAGGGCATACCCTCGGCCTCCTGTTGCGGGGACGGCGATGAATTATCACATGGACGACAGGGCTGGCGACCCGAATCAGAAACACAAAGGTCACTACTGATTCGGAGGAAGAAAGACGAACAAGCAGACGTACCTACCTGGCGGCGCTGACTCCAGTCGAGATCGAATTGAGGATGCGGGCCTGATCTAATGACATTGATTTGGGTATTGTGAATACTGGTAATTTTTCATATAAACTTTTTTAAAGTTTACAAATTTGATTTAAGAAAAAAAAATGCAGGGTAAAAATAAATGGAGGCAATGCTAAGTGACACTTGTCGCAAACAAAAATTGTACTAATGGGAGACAACAAGTTCTATTATTCAGTAGAGTCCACAAACGAGACAAGATTACTGAAAACTGTTGTTCTTTGAGAGTCAGAGAACATGCTCATGATTCTGCAAGTTGCTTTGTCGGGACCCTCTATTGGTCTGGCAACTGGATTTTCTCAATGTGTCATACGCTTTTCCAGTTTTTTCTCAGTAAACAAGAACTAAAATGAAAACAATACTGTAAAGAAGGGAATAGAGGGAGAGGGCTGGCGTAATGTGTTTGATGTATTATCGAGCCTCGAAGGAGAAGCCTCCTAGAGATAAGATGGAAACAATTCCTATAGAATCCCGGACAACCTCTAAATAACAAATATATCTCTAACATCCCCCGCAGTCATAACAGTAGCGTTGTGAATAACAGAAGCATCACGGACGGTCAGACTGAAGAGAATAGCAGCCGACGGGCTGACATCCCCCCGCAGTCGCAACATGAGCGTCGTGGACGGTGTTGCATCACAGACGGGTGGACTGTAGAGGAAGCCGACGAGTTGCTCAAGCAAGGGGATAGCCCTTTGTACCGCCGAGGTAGCCGAGAGGGTAGGGTGGTGTAGCCGTGGTCGAGGTAGCCATGCAAGGGACGACGTGGTCGATGTCGAGTCGGGTTGGCCGGTGTCGAGGTAGTCGCCATGAACCGGGAAGAAGAACGGCGGCGGAGTCTAGGTTAGGAATGTGGAGGCGGTGCTCGAAGTAGGCAAGGAAAAACTCGACAGCATGACGAAGACCAGCGCAGACGATGGCGTCCCGCGCCTAGGAGGCGACGCGGCGCATACAACACAGAAGTTGACGCGCGTGGACGGTGAAGTGTACCACGTGCTGCGGCGCTACGACCCAAAGGGGCAACGTAGCAACAGCATGTGGGTCAGGGCGACTGCGAGGAAGACCTCAGGGCGGCGGCAGGGACCGCGTGCCACACTCGCTACAGCTCGATGGAGTTACGCAGCGGCAACGCGAGGGTCGGTGCAGCTACGAGTTGGCCTGGAGCGGACAGCCACGGGGCGGTGGTGGACTGCGGGCCGTGGCACTACGACTCGAAGGGGCGACACAACGGTAGCGCGCGGGTCGGTGCAGCCGCGGGGAGAACCACATGGCGGTAGCAGGGACCACATGCCACGCTAACTACGGCCCAATGGAGTGAAGCACCGGCAGCGCGAGGGTCGGGGCATCCACGAGAATGGCCTGGAGTGGACGGCCTCGGGGCGGCAGTGGATCACGGGACGCGGCACTACGACCCGAAGGGACAATGCAGCGGCAGCGCGCGGGTCGGTGCAGCTGCGGGGAGAGCCATGGGGCGGCGACACTATGGTCCGAAGGAATGACGCAGATGCAACCTGTTGCTCGATCGGTTTAGAGGGTGTGATGTATCGGGGACAGGGCGACGACGGCTGGCACAAAGCGACGGGCAGGCAGACGCGCGGATGACGGCCGTAACGGGCCTCCGCGTTGCGCAAAGCCGCCAGGTGGTCGTGCCGGTGTTGGTGTAGAGGCGCTTGTGGTCGACGGCGACGACGGGCGACCTCAACGATCTTAGATAGTAAAATAAAAAAACGTTGATCAATGCGACCGGCGAGAGAGAGAAAAATCCAGATCGAAGGCTCGGAAAAAAAGACTCTCTAGGGCAGCCAATCAACATAAACGGCGGACGAACCCTAGGTACGGGTGGCACAGCCCCCGGTGGCGATCATGGAGATCGACCGCTCCGGGGGCAGCGCGGTGCGGAAGCGACGGCGACGGCAACAACTAGGGTTTGGATCGGGGTTAGGCTGATGGCATGCAAAGAAGGGAATAGAGGGAGAGGATTAGTGTAATGTATTTGATATACTCCCTCCGTTCCTAAATATAGGGTGTAAAGTTTTTGGCACGGAAATTAAAGAACGCACATGAAGGAAAAGTAAAAAAATATAGTGTAATGTATTTTTAAATGCATGTTCAACTATTT
Source organism: Aegilops longissima (assembly GCA_021605205.1). Classification (NCBI taxonomy): domain Eukaryota; kingdom Viridiplantae; phylum Streptophyta; class Magnoliopsida; order Poales; family Poaceae; genus Aegilops; species Aegilops longissima. Next base: position 754,504,890 of record CM038679.1, read on the forward strand.
TCACAAACATGAGAAACATTATCTCTAATTATCTATACACATTTAACATTTTTTGAAGGCTTGGTTAACACTTTTCCGAAATTTTGTATTTAAAGTCCTTTTATAATATATGTAGTTAGAATATTTGGAAGTTTGAACGAAAGTAAAAAAATGAAAAAAAAACCAAAACACATGATTGTTTTTTAGAAATGAGGTTGTGGCCTCCCGCGCGCCGCGTCGGCCCAACTCTCGCACTACTTGACACGAAGCTCCCCTCGGTCTCGATAGAAGTGAGGTATAGCCGCGCCCTGGGGAGGAGCACGAAAGCAATGTGTCACCTATACTGATTCAAATAGGAATCGCCTACGGGCGACAGAGTAGCTGGCCGCCATTAGCTGCATCGCTCGACGGCTTCGCTTATGCCACGCCCAGTCACCACGCTCGATTGATATAGTCCGGTTTTCTTCCTATTGTTTTTTCATTCAATCTTCTTTGTTTTTTGTTGGTTTTATTTGATTTATTTTTTCCTTCATTATTTTTTGGTTTCCTTGTTTTCGCAATGGTTTTCTTCTGTATAGTTTGTTTCTGTTGTTTCTTTCTTCGGTTTTTTCATTTTGTTCCTTCATTTTTATTTTTTTTCATTGTAGGTTTTTTTCTTTTTTTCCAACACACGTTTACTTTGTTAGACACGTTGTACATTTTGGATGTACATGTAAAACAATTTTATACTTGCTAAACATTTTTAAATACATATTTAACATTATACCAAAACATGTTTTGTATATATTATTAAAATACATGTTAAACTTTTTCAATGAATGTTGAAACATTTTCTAACAATTCATGAAATAATTTTTTGAACTACGAACATTTCTTTGCATTGTATAAACATTTTAAATGTCACCTACATTGCTTTGAAATGTGTGACTTTTTCTAATTGTCACAAAAGTTTTTCATACATATGATTATCATTTTGGTACACATGATTAATATATTTTTTTCATTTATGTTATACATTTTTTTTTCATATATACCAGAAATTTTTTATACATGTGTAACCTCTTCTAAATGCAAGATTAACATTTTCAAATATTGTACTAAATTTATTAAAATTTTACTATGGAGTTTTTGTATTATATTTATATTTATTTATATAATATTTAGAAATATAAATAAAACTAGAAGAATGTGAAGGAAAAACGAAAAAAATCACCCACGACTGTGCCTTTTGCAAAAGTAAATCAGTGTCTGCACAAGAAGTAAATCTATTCCTCTCGCGGAAGAAAAAGTTTTTTTTCTTTCCAAGTGGCATGAGTGTGCTTCTCGCAGAAACAAATCCGTGTCTCGACGAGAAGTAAATCTTTGCCTCTCACAAAAGAAAAACATATGCTTTTTTTCCCGAGAGGCATGGCTACCTCTCACAGAAGCAAATCTATGCCTCCACGAGAAATAAATATGTGCCTTTCGCGTAAGAAAAATAAAATAAAATACATTTTTGTTTCCTTTTCTGAGAGGCACGACTATGTCTCTCGCGGAAGCAAATCCATTGCCTCTACTAGAAGTAAATCTGTGACTATCATGGAAGGAAAAGAAAACACATTTTTTTCCTTTTCTGAAAGGCACAGGCGCAGAAACCAATCTGTGCCTGCACAAGAAGTGAATATGTGCCTCTCATGGAAAACAACAAAAAGAAAGAAAACATGTTTTCCCATGAAAAAAATGTTTTTTTGCCGAAAATCTATGTAAATCTGGGGGAAAACTGAAAAGCCGGAAAAAAAATCATCTAAAAGCCGATAACGCATACAGAAAAGTCAAAAACAAAATCAGAGCGAACACTCAGAATGCGAAACGTGACGGTGGCGAGAGGGCGCCAAGTGACATACTCACAGCGCATCAAAAGAGACCCTTGAAGGGGCTCTCAAAGGAGTTCTCGCTGATTAGTAGCTCTAGGGCGTGGTGCAGGAGCAAGCGACGTTCGCTATCAGCTGTATTTTGACGCTTGGTCCAGAAAACATTAAAGCGAACATTTTTAAGACGTCCTAGAGAGTAACCCAGGGAGTTGCTATATATCGCTCTTGGCAAGCGGAAGGAGGACGCTCGCCCACAGCAGCTAACCTGGGCCAGGCCTAGTACCTTGTTTTTCGTTCGATAAGATATATCGATAGATTGGTTTTGTTAGGCTTCGTGATTTGCTAATATTTTTACTTTTCTTTTATCTTTTATCTTTGATTTTCCAAAATAACACAAATGTAAGAAAAAAATTGTGAATGAAAAAATGTTCACACAAATATATAAATATCTTCACAGCAAAAGGTTAAGTGTTGTTTGGAAAATGTTGTCATGTTTTAAATTGTACGCGTTGTTTTTAAGAAATGGCAACATTATTAAAAATGTTCAATGTGTATTTAAAATTGCGCATCATTATTGTAAAATGTATGTTATGTATTTTATAAAGTTCAATGTGTACTAGAAAATGTTCACACATTTTTAGATTGTTGATCGTATATAAAACATGTAGATTGTGTATTTAAAAACATTGATTATTTAAGGAAGCTTCATCGAGTATTTTGAAAGTTTTCACTATGTATTAAAATGTTCGTAGTTCATTTTAAAAATATATTGATCGTGTATTTTAGAAAAAAAATGTCATCATAAACTAAAAAATGATAATGTATTAAAAAACGTTCATATTGTAATTTAAAAAAAGAGCTGAAGGGAGCATTCTCCAAGTTGAGTACGCCCTCCCTCCTTACAGCATTCTTTCCTATGTACATACAGATCCCACCTCCACCCATCCCTACAATTGCAGGATAATCCTTCTTTCTTTCAAAACACATGTTCGAAAATGACCTTCGAAACATGTCTATCGAATACATCACGAGGGCAGTTAGCCGCGTAGTAACAGCTTCTCACGACGCTCAACAAGGTTCGCTTCGTCTCGCTGCTCGTCCCATCATCGTGCGTCTGGAGAAATTTCTGGGTGAGTTCCTGCATGCCCGCCTCGATTTTCTTGTCCATGTGGCTCACCGCCGCCTCGTTCCTTTCGGTGTCCTGTAAATAAATTGCATAGTTAGTTCAATAGATGCACCGTATGTGCCATGTTTCTAATAAATGCCACGATGGATTGTAGCGCCGACTTAATAGAAGTTATTTCAAGTTAATTTACAAGCCAAAACTAGCACGAGATCCCTGAAGGTTTGGAGCTTGCTTGAGAGCCCGCTTGAGCTTACACACGTGGGTCATTCATTGCACACGAGTAACCAAGAAAGAGTGAGATAAGTTCAGTGGAAAATACCATCAACCATGTATCACATGGTTCAATGGAAAATATGGCAAGAAAATTATTTCAGCGTGAAAGACCTACCTGAGAAAGTAACATCTTGTGGTGAAGGTTGTCGCAAATAGATGACGCAAGTTGAATAAAGCAAGCGCCATCCATGCTGTTTATCATCGATGATGCTTCAGCGGTTCGTCCACCACAAATCTCAATAATTTTGACTAGAAGCAGACATGTTTGTTTATCGTGAACCATGCACGACCCTGCTTGAATAACACTTGAATCGTATTTGTTATCCTCTCTATTTATCAGTTGCATCATCCATTCAATCCACTAGAGGTTCGAAGAAATATATTAGAATTTTTACCAAAGAGAACATTCTAGTAATTAGTAACTAAAAAAAAAAGGTGCAATTGCTTGTCCAACTTACAGCACAGCGTAACAAATTGTTGATGTACATTGGTCCTCCACCAACAGGTAGTGTCTCTTGTGCCAATAAATCAATAAACTGCTGAAGTGCCCCCACAAGGATGTCCTCTTTTGCATCTCCTTTACGCCTAGATGGACAAATTGTGTCATGTAAACCATATTAAAAAAATGAGAAGACATTATAATGAAAGTCGATGTTTTTCTAATGGCACAGTGATGGATTAAACAGTACTAGTGTTTAAAGATATTACATCATCCCTCATTAAGCAAAAAATATTACGTGACATCACGCAAAGTAAAATAAAGGTATATATATATATATATATATATATATATATATATATATATATATATATATATATATATATATATATATATATATATATATATATATGCAGGTTTGAAGGTCTTAATTTCTAAGAGAGTGAATTTTATGTTTGCATCATAACTGTCCGCTGGTGGAAATCATCTACCAAATTACTAGTATTAGTTTGCTATTTTTCTTATCAAAAGAACAATTAGTCAAAGGGATCCAAATAAGCATGTAAATATTTATCATTTGGCGTGATAGTTTAGATTGAGCAGTAATGCTCAGTTAATGTGCTCACCATGATATAGTACTATTTCCTTCATGGAGACCGCCATGCATAAACCGTTCCATCATTTCGTTACCCGACAGATCACTATGAAGATATTTAGTAATAATGTTGGCCAGCACTGACACCTTGGCCCATGCAAGTCGCTCTGTGGCACGGCTTGGTTCGAAAATGCAAGCAGCGGCTAGAAAATAAGCTCTCAGAACATCTCTTAAAGCCACCCCAAAAGTCTCGAGGCCATTCTCAATAAACCACCTAAATACATAGAAAGACATGTTATGCAAGGAAAATGAGACATAATTAACAAAATGTTATGTGAGATTAATGCGTACTTTTGTAGGCCATGCCACTCAAGCTGATGTTGGACTTGGCAGCGATTGAAATCACGCTTTGCCAATTCAAGATAGGTGTTGTTGTTCACAAGTGGCATCCTGCCAAAGCCATTCAGCATATCAACTCTGGGATCTTTCCTCAAGAAGTATGGAATGAACCAATTGTCAGAATTTGACGATTTTGTACCTGTAGAGTGTCTTTCCAATCCAGACATCATTCTCACCACCATATTGATCTAGGTAGGCCCTTGCTTCTACACGCGGTAAGCTTGCATACCATGGGAAGTCCAGTGTATATTTTACCTATAATCATAAATAAAGGTATTTATATTCTTGTTCGTATCCAGATAAGGTTATTTTGTTTCACAAAAATAAGATAATAACTTTTTAAAAATATGATAACAAGAGAGTGTTTAAAATAGTCATGTCATATATGGAAATATCAATTATAATTCTGTAGGGGCCTCGAAAAAAATTAACTAGCAAGTGTGATGAGCAATCAAGCCAAAGATTGTGAGAGTTATGTTTACTTCCTAATCCATCTCAACCGGTTGATTGGCAGGATGGACGTGTTTACCTCGCCTGGTAGATCCTTAGCAATGATCCATTTGTCTCGAATCGTGCCGTGGGCTTCCCTTTCTCTAAGGAACTCATACGAGAATCTCCCTGCACGCTGCAACACATCCTCTCCAGGGAATCTTAGCTGAGAGGCCCTGTTCAGGTTGTACATCCCAGTGACTGCTTGCGTTGATTGCCCCGCGAAACAGAAGAACTCCCCGTCCTTCTCAAACTTCTCAAATACACCTGTGAATGAATCAAAATGTCAGTTTTGTTTGTGACATGAAATAATTATTATTACCCTGCAGAGTATGTACAGCACTATACAATATTTGAGTTTGCAGGGAAAAGGGGGTCATACTCGGGGAGACATCGTATCCATGTAGCCGCAGCAGCCGGAATGCCATGGCTGTGTCATCCACGTCTCTTACAGCGGAGTTCCTTGCCCAGCAAATACCGTCTTCAGTCCAGTGGCTACAGCATCGGTAAAGAAGTTAGAAGGAACTTTCCCCATGAAGTGACCAATGGTTTAAGCACTGTCAACAAGGCACGGTTATGGATGAGAAAGTAAACCTGTGGACATAGTCCAAGCACTGTTTAACTTCTTGCTTGAAGTAGCGCGAGATTCCAAGACGCTCCAGCCGATCGACGACCCAGATGTGTTCAAAGAGATCGACCGGGTAAACATTGGGAACTGAAATGTGCCATGCCAATCAAGACGAACAACGCACACGGGATCAGGAATTACCAAAAAAAAAAGAACCCGATCCCATCCAATATCAGCGCAGTTAACGGTCATGGATCTCTTACCTCCTCCATTGAATTTCTTGACGATTCTGTCGATGTACTCGAAGCATTTCGCGTCACCGGTTTGCTTGAGAGCAAAGGCTGTAGCCGAAGGAGAATAGAGGAAGGACCCATCACTAGACTGGAGCCTGAGGATCTTGTGCCAGTCCACCCCGGGCATTCCTTCAAGGGAATGCAGGATCGTCGTTGGGATTCTGTGCATCATCTCCATCGGAATCCTACTCAAGGAATACATAATTAATCAGGAAAATGTTAATTAACTTCCATCTCTAGGAGGACTGGAGGTTAACACGGGGTACCTACGTACCTCTTGAGCTTCACTTCTCTGTTGGCATATATGCGCTGCAGAGCATGGTGGTCATAAGGGAACCCAATGCCCAAGCTCTTGGCCACCTCCAGGAGGGAAGGAAACGCAATCTCGAAGCCGATGGGCATCGACTCCGGGTCTTCCTCTGCTAGCCTCCACACGTTCTCTTCCAGAAAAGAGAGCCCTGTAAAGGAAAACAGAATGCATTGCATTGTGCGTACATTTAGTTGAAAGACCCTGCTTCATTTGGTATTTTAGCAGAGCAGCTGAGTGTATTGGTTTGTAGGTTTGCAGTACCTCTGCTGCATTTATCAGGGCCGAGAGACCACTTTGTGAGAGCCACGACACAGGCAAGGGTGTTGGTGATCCGGTCGTAGGCGGAGAAGAGGGCAGCGTCCCCCCAGGAGCCGTCTGGGAGCTGGTTGTCGAGAATCCACTGGAGGGTGGCGGGGAACTGGGGGCTATCGCCGTCATCGAGCCTCGGCACCAGGGCGACCCAGGCAGTGTCGTATGCCGACACGCTGATCTCGCCGTCACTCATCGATCCCAGCATCATCCTCACTTGGTTCACCAGTGGCTGCCCAAACTCCGCCCCAGGAATCACACAGTAGTCGTCGAGGTCACATGGTTCCTCGGTCCGTTCTAGAATCTGAATATCATTTCTGACAAGGTTTGTTTGCAACACTGCGGGTGCATCGAAACACACGAATGATTAAATGTATCCAGCGTAAGGCATGTCATCATTTTGAAGTAACAAGAACAATAATGCCTCAAAGTGCAAACACGCTTTGAAATTTCAGCTCCAGGCCCAACTTTACGTGATTGTAAAATTAAATTCAAGCTCCACTCTGTACAGCTTGAGATTGGGTTAAGTTCGGCTAGGATTTTATTAGCTGATAAAAGAACGATGGCAGTGGCATATTATAGTACTGACGGCAACAAGAACAAAAGTATGTCGAGAGTATTTCTATCATCATATTCGACTTTAAACTGCAGAAGCACTCTTTTCTATAGTTGATGCTTTGGGATCGGAAAGAGAGCTACATCCTTGCTCTAAAGTGGATTTCATATAGGTTTGGGTTCCTTCTCCTCATGAGGCCAAAAAGCCATAAGCGTCATTGACGGACTGTTTATTCTTTTCTCACCTACTAATTAACGTGTCGTGTGCTCGAAAAATCTGAATCCCGCCCCTCTCTCGTATACCTTTTTATCATGTTTCTGTGCACTCTGTCAATATGTTTGTGACTCCTCTTGCCGACTAATGGCATGCCGTGTCGTTTTATGGAGAAGGACCGATAGAAGCAGACATATTATTTGTTCTTGTCTCGACTACTAACTAACATGCTGTGTGCTCTACTGCTTGGAGTACATTGGCTGGCATAATGGCAGATAGCAAAACAAGAGAGGGAGAAAACAGGAGATGGCCGGCTGAGATTATTACTTAGTAAATCAGTAATGTACACGACGTTTGCCCGGTGCTAGCTAACAGTAGATAGTAACGCTAAAAGCGAGCGATGGAGAGAACATAAGCATGAAACAAAGACAAGATCATCGGGTCCCAGCCCAAGTGAAGGCAAAAATACCTTTAGCACCGGATACGCTGGTGGCCTGCGCGATCTGGAGGGCGACGCGTGAGCCGGCGGTTTCCACAAGGGCGGCATCTCCTTTGCCGCTGAAACGGCATGGGCCTGATTGTTCAAAGAGAAAGGTATCAGAATCAACCTCGCGACAAGGGCCTATGTCGGTTTCGCTTCAAATTCAACACTGAATATGGCCGACACTTATGGCGCATCCGCATAATTAGTCGTGGCACACATGAAACATAGTATAAGCAAGAAACCAGCGCCGCGCAAGAAAAAAGCATGATAAGAAAGTGACACCGATCGAGCACCTTTGACGGCGAGGGCGCGCGGGCGTGGTCCGTGGCCACCGTAGCCCGACGGCGCCCACAGCGGCGGCAGGAGGTGGAGCTGCATCGTGGCCGCGGCAATGCACGTCCCTCAATCCGCAATGAAGGGCGACGACGAGGAGCCGGCAAGTGTTGAGGATGATGGTAATGGGTCGTTGACAGTGATGTAAGATGAAGACGAAGCAAAGAAGGGGTGAGGGGGCGGCGGCTAACGAGTGAGCGAAAACGAGAACTGCACGGGGCTATGTATGTGCGCCGTGCGGTGCATTGCATATATAGTAGGAGGATGCATGTAAAGAGGTAAAGAAACGGGGGGGACGGGCGTGGGAGAAAGGGAATGATTCCTGCGCGGCAAAGGCCGGTGGTAGTGGACAAAAAGGCTTTGAAACGCCCGCTTTGTGAACGGGCGGTGCGAGATGCTCCGCCCCCATCACGCCAAGATGCCATCCCAGCTCCGGTCCGGGGAGGGGAGGGGAGGATGCCAGATCCCTTTTTCTTCAGGCGGTCGGTGTAATCTGCCGCTCTGCTCCGGTTCCGCCAGATTCCCTCGTCTTGTTCCGGAGCGGAATAGAAAAATGGGGCGCGCGTCGCATGCATGCGGGGGTAATCCCTCGTGTTGCGTCCGTCCTCCTTGTTTATTGTTCGGCGGGCGGGACGAGACGGGACGGAACGAGGAACACATGACGAGAGCTACGGCTGCGCTGCGTGCCGGGGTGGGTTGATGCCTTGGGTGAGGTCGCCGGCGGAGATCAGCTGCGGGGGAGATCTCCGTCGCGCGTGGGCCGGTGCCGCGTGCGCTCCCAGTCCCAGCATCGATCACCGCCGCTCGGAGGGGGAGGGGGAGGGGGAGGGCGGGGCCGGAGCTCCTCGGCGTCGGGGGGAAGGGGTGGTTCGGGGCGGCCTGCCGGCGGGGGATCGATGGATGGAGATGGGGACGGAGCGGAGGATGGAGACTGCTCTGCTTTTTCGACCACGGTGGTGGGCCCCGCCGCCGCGCCGTCCATCTTTATCCTTGCCCGAGATTCGGCGCTCCTTTCCTCTTTTTTCCTTTGCGCGTCCGTTCCATGGCGAAAACGCCACGCGCCGCCGCACAGCCCCAGGTCCGCTCCGGCGGGCCGCCGCCGTCCGCCACGTCAGGTTCGGAGGGTCGGGGTGCCTAATAATTTTCTGAAAGCTGGTCGGGGTGCTTTCTGAAATTTCAACGTGCTTGAAAAAGGGACGTGCTACGTGTTGGCCGGCGGATCTCTTTAAAAAGATCCTCATTTTTGCAACGGAGGAAGTGTTGCGAGTTTCCTTTTGTAACATCAGTCTTGTTGCAAAAGTATTTACAGCAAAGGTGGTATCTATCTATTTGCTACTTCCATCATCCCATGACATGAGAACGTTTTGCAAGCTAAAACAGAGCTTCTAAAAACATTTTATATTATGGAATGGAGAGATTAAAACGCGAGAAAACAAACGAGGAGATTTATATTAGTCTAAAGTTAGGAAAACGCTTGGCTTCCGCCGGTAGATAGCACGCGAGAATCCACCGTGTGACGCGTGTCCTGTGTTTCCGACGTGGCCACCGCTTGTTGTTCGCCATCCGCTAAAGTGAGTTTTCGCAATAAGGTCTTTGTTGCAAAAATAAAACTGAAACAAGACCTCTATTGCAGACTAGTATTTATACACGTGCAATCATGGAGTGATTTGTTAAAAGCAAAGGGTCATATACATGCTAATATATTCAAGGTAAAAGAATATTAAAAAATATTATTAATATAAGATTTGATAATATAGGTTTTTTTTTGTTTAAGAAATATGCCGACTGTAAGTTTTTTTTTTATTTTGAGAAACTTGTCGACTGTAGTATTGCAACTTTTTTTAGGAAAGAGTGTAAGTTTTTTGAGACAAGGAAAGAGTGTAAGTAAGTATTGTTGAGGTAATAAAATTAGTATGGAAGCCCAGCCAGGACACGGAGAAGAATTCGCAAATTCTGCCTAGGGCTCAGCACGTCCTCCACTCACTCCAATATGGCCCAAGATGTATCACGTTTGGGCCCTTTTTCTGGGAAGGGGGAGGCGATGGTTCGAGAACACCGTGGAGTTTGTTACGTTCTACTGTTCACCACGAATCCCACTGCTCTCAGCCATTAGATTTACCACACCAACGGTTATGATTGAGGCTCCAGATCCAATTCAAAACTGGTACACTATATAGATGGATAGTATAGAAAAAATAAATTGCAACGAGACCTCTGTTGCAAAATAAATTAAAACTGCAATAAGACCTCCGTTGCAAATAAGAATACAGCAACACCCCAGTTGCAAAAACAAAAAAACTGTAATAAGACATCTGTTGTAAAATTGTCTGCAACTGGTGTTGCAATCGTAGAGGATAACGCTCGACCGCTCAATCCGTGAGGTCTGACGGCTCGCGAGGCAGCGGATCTTTTAAAATGATCTGCCGGTTGACGCATAGCAGCGTCCCTAAAGTTATGACATTTGAACCTAGATTTAATACCATATAGGTCACAGCCCAGTTAATATTTCTTTTAAATCAAGTACTAGAACAAAAGCTGCCTAAATAAATCTGTATACATGTCGGTCACATGCATGTCTACGACAGGAAAATAGAGCTTGGTGTGTCGGCAGCTAAGATGCGCCCGTGAAAGACACAAACGGGCAGCAAACCAACACATGCACCTAATAAAAGGACTCAAATACGAGGTATTATGGCAGCACATGCATGTGGACTTAACCAGACGTTGGTGAAGGAGTACCAAGGCGCAGTCATGCATTAAAAAAATGTATGTTAGCAGCCGCCTACTCCCTCTGTCCGAGGAAGAGTGTATGTTTGGGTTTAAAATTTGTTTATAAAAGAGTGTACTTTTATCTTTTCAATGCATTTTAAAGTATTTTCTCTCATCATATGGTAACCAAGACCAATAGCATTGTACACATAGTCATCTTAATTTCTACATGCACTTAGCTTATTGCGAGTTGACTAATTAAAGAGAAGACAGATGGTGGCTTGTATCCTCTCAATGCATTTTTTACTCCATTCCATAATTTATCCTAAAATTTCTAGATGTACACTTTTCACCGGACGAAGGGGATAGGTGTCAGAAAGCTAACCCGGCAAGGTGTGGCGTACGAGTCTATTCAAGTGATTACCTCGGTAGTGATATCAATAGGTGTCAAAATCGAGCAATAAAACATATAAAATGCATATCTCAAGAAAACATGTTTTATTTAATATAATACAATATTAGCATTTTATGTATGATTGAAAAAGAATTTGCTAAATCACATCTAGATGTGCCATATGTATTGCACATCTAAGTCTTATATCATTGATCATACGTGGAGATTTGTGTGGGTATTTTCTTTTTTTTCTTTTTTATACTTGATTATGTCATTTAGATGTGCAGTAACTATGACACATCTAGATGTGCCCTAAACATACCCATAAAACACTTTGTTAAGGGGCACATTAACAAAAGTTCCAAAGCTTTTTGGTACCATTTTATGTGCTAGTTATTTTTTCAATGATACATAAATGCTAATATTGTAGTATATGAAATCAGATACCAAATTTCCGTAAGCTAACCAGACAACCAATACCATATGAGATTTTGCATGCTATATTTGGGCCAAAAGTTGTAGTTTGACACCAAATGACATAACAGTGTTCAAAAGTAGAATTATCTAAATATAGCTAAAACCCGATATGATAATTACGCAAACATAGAAATGGTAACAAATCTTGCCGCACAAATGCGCGGGTCACCCCGCTAGTTGCATATATATTTTTGCAACAGAGGTCTTGTTGCATCTTTTTTGCAATAGATGTCTTGTTGCATTTTTTTTGCAACAGACATCTTGTTGCTAAGTTTCTTTTTGTGTCTTCAATTGTTTGCAACATCATTGTTATTGCGGAAGGAACTTTTGCAACACAGATGTTGTTGCTGAAAATATTCCAACAAAGATGTAGTGGCCAGCGAGATAAGGGAGAATAGTGCGGCTCGGGGGCCATGCACGGGACACGCGCCACGCGCAAGAGGTGGCGAACGCCCGGTGCTAGATCAACTGGTTGTTCCCAAGTTTCCCCCTTTGGAAAAGGCCTAATGAGGCCGCGCTACGTGTTGGCCGGCTGATGAGTTAAAATCATCCACGATGGCCGTTGGATCCCCGCGCTAACAACTGTCAAATGTACCATCCATGTCACGCATGACCCCTCCTTAATTCCTGCAACAAGCGCGTTGTTGCAAAAACGATTCCCCCTGGCCCCTGTCCCGAACGAGCTGGGCCCAGTGCGGTGCTGTCTCAACCCGCCGCAAAATCACCTGTCGCCGGCGTCCGGGGCAACTAATCCTTCTAGCTCACCTCTCTGCAACACCATGGTGCACCATATCACGCGACAGATGCTTGGATCCGACGCAAATCGAGTTGACCGAGGGGTCCTGCGTTGAGAACAGCCGCGACAATCATTCTCAGCTCCAACCACCACTGGGTGGCTTCCGCTGCGAGCTGGAGTTTCAACCTGGTTCACAACCCCCCCCCCCTACTGGTGTTTCCCCAAGCTCCTTTACCAGATCGCATCAAGAAGGCTGGGTGAGTTCATGTACCTGAATCATGAATTCTGTCTGCATCTCTGAAACATGAAACCTCATGTACACAAACAGAGCTAAATTCGTTTTGTTTCTTGTGTGTGGTACAACAAGGCACATCCCTGTATGCTTCTTGTGTCTTTGAAACATGAGCCCCTATATTTTTAGTTGCACCCCCCCATGTTTTGTTGCTTGTTGTTGATCAACATAATTGATGAAAAAGGAAAAAATCACTCATGTGAAAATGCCTCTGATATGATTTGATTGTGTATGTTGTTGTGAGAAAAAACCACAGTGAGTAATCTAGTGTAGCTGAAGGCCTGTCACATGTAGGCTAAAAAATGATGCATGTTAATTGACTCTCTATTTTTCTTTCTAAAAAAACCATGTGCCTCCTTTGCAGGAAGCTGGGACTGAAGGGGAAGAGAGCTATGTCCAAGGGATCTTTTCTTTTGGTGTTGGTGAAAATTCAGAGGGTTTGTTATATTCTGATGATGCAATGCAAGATGATTCAGATGATGGAGATGTTTCATCGCAGCCATTGCCGCCCTATGTTGGCATGGTGTTTGACATAATTGAGGATGCTAAGAAATTCTACAACGACTATTCTTCAAGATGGAGTTCGGGACACATATATGTTCTTCAAAATACAACTGATACGTCACCAACGTATCTATAATTTTTTATTGTTTCATGCTATTATATTAGCAATCTTGGATGCTTTATATGCCTTTATATGCTATTTTATATCATATTTTGGGACTAACCTATTAAACTCATGCCCAATGTCAGTTCCTGGTTTTTGGCTTGTTTTTGACTTTTCAGAAAATCAGTACCAAACGAAGTTCAAACACGATGAAACTTTACGGTGATTTTTTTCTGGACCAGAAGGGACCCAAGAAGGTTCAGGAGGAGCCCAGAAGCCTAACGGATGAGCAACGAGCTCACCAGGTGCACCCCCAGGAGGGGCGCCCACTGAGCTCGTGACTCCCACGCAACTCCGTTTGACCTAATTCCACCACTATAAATTCCCAAATATTCCCAAACCAACAGAGAGCCACCCGAAACACTTTTTCCGCCACCGCAAGCTTCTGTTCTTCAACGATCCCATCTAGAGGCCTTTTTTGATACTCTGCCGGAGGGGGAATCGATCACGGAGGGCCTCTACATCAACCTTGCTAGCCTACCGATAATGCGTGAGTAGTTCACCACCGACTTGCGGGTCCATAGCTAGTAGCTAGATGACTTCTTCTCTCTCTTTGATCTTCAATACCATGTTCTCCTCGATCTTATCGGAGTTCTATCCGATGTAATCTTATTTTGTGGTGCGTTTGTTGGGATCCGATGAATTATGGGTTTATGATCAGATTATTCATTGAAAGTAATTGATTCTTTTCTGAACTTTATTTTGCACGATTATGATAGCTTTGCAATTCTCTCCAATCTATCTTTTTGATTTGACCAACTAGATTGATTTATCTTCAGTGGGAGAGGTGCTTTGTAATGGGTTCAATCTTGCGGTGTCCTGACCCAGTGACAGAAGGGGGAGCGAGGCACATATGTATTATTGCCATTAAGGATAAAACAATGGTGTTTATTCATATTGACTGAGTTTACTTTGTTTACATCATGTCATCTTGCTTAAGGCGTTACTCTGTTTTTTATGAACTTAATACCATAGATGCATGCTGGATAGCGGTCGATTGGTGGAGTAATAGTAGTAGATGCAGGCAGGAGTCAGTCTACTTGTCACAAACGTGATATCCATATATGTGATCATTGCCATGAATAACATCATAACTATGTGCTTTTCTATCAATTGCCCAACAGTAATTTGTTTACCCACCGTATGTTATTGTTTCGAGAGAGAAGCCTCTAGTGAAAACTATGGCCCCCAGGTTTATTTAATACCTTACTGCAATTTTACTACTTTCATTTTACTTGTATTTTTATCTATATACCACTATCAGAATTAATCATTGCAAGTAACGAGTTCAAGGGGACTGGCAACCGTCTTGCCCGCGTTGGGTGCAAGTATTTGCTTTTGTGTGTGTAGGTGCTGACACGAGGATTTGCGTGGTTCTCCTATTGGTCCGATGTTACGTCTCCAACGTATCTATAATTTTTGATTGTTCCATGCTATTATATTATCTGTTTTGGATGTTCAATGGGCTTTATTATACACTTTTATATTATTTTTGGGACTAACCTAGTAACCGGAGGCCCAGCCCAAATTGCTATTTTTTTTGCCTATTTCAGTGTTTCGAAGGAAAGGAATATCAAACGGAGTCCAAACGGAATGAAACCTTCGGGAACGTGATTTTTGGAACAAATGTGATCCAGAGGACTTGGAGTGGACGTCAAGCAATCAACGAGGAGGCCACGAGGCAGGGAGGCGCGCCTGCCCCCTGGGCGCGCCCCCACCCTCGTGGGCCGCTCGTAGCTCTCCTGACCGACCTCTTTCGCCTATATATACTCATATACCCTGGAAACATCAGAACAGGAGCCAAAACCCTATTTCCAGCGCCGCAACTCTCTGTACCCGTGAGATCCCATCTTGGGGCCTTTTCCGGCACTCCGCCGGACGGGGCATTGATCACGGAGGCCTTCTACATCAACACCATAGCCTCTCTGATGATGTGTGAGTAGTTTACCTCAGACCTTTGGGTCCATAGTTATTAGCTAGATGGCTTCTTCTCTTTCTTTGGATCTCAATACAAAGTTCTCCTCGATCTTCTTGGAGATCTATTCGATGTAACTCTTTTTGCGGTGTGTTTGTCGAGATCCGATGAATTGTGGGTTTATGATCAAGATTGTCTATGAACAATATTTGAATCTCCTCTGAATTCTTTTATGTATGATTGGTTATCTTTGCAAGTCTCTTCGAATTATCAGTTTGGTTTGGCCTACTAGATTGATCTTTCTTGCAATGGGAGAAGTGCTTAGCTTTGGGTTCAATCTTGCTGTGCTCGATCCCGGTGACAGTAGGGGAGACGACACGTACTGTATTGTTGCCATCAAGGATAAAAAGATGGGGTTTATATCATATTGCTTGAGTTTATCCCTCTACATCATGTCATCTTGCTTAAAGCGTTACTCCGTTCTTATGAACTTAATACTCTAGATGCATGCTGGATAGTGGTCGATGTGTGGAGTAATAGTAGTAGATGCAGGCAGGAGTCGGTCTACTTGTCACATACGTGATGCCTATATACATGATCATACCTAGATATTCTCATAACTATGCTCAATTCTATCAATTGCTTGACAGTAATTTGTTCACCCACCGTAATACTTATGCTATCTTGAGAGAAGCCACTAGTGAAACCTATGGCCCCCGGGTCTATTCTCCATTACATTAATTTCCCGTCAACAAGCTATTTCGGTCGCCGTTTATTTTGCAATCTTTACTTTCAATCTTTATCATAAAAATACCAAAAATATTATCTTATCATCTCTATCAGATCTCACTTTTGCATGCGGCCGTGAAGGGATTGACAACCCCTTTATCGCGTTGGTTGCAAGGTTCTTATTTGTTTGTGTAGGTACAAGGGATGGCCTCCTACTGGATTGATACCTTGGTTCTCAAAAACTGAGGGAAATACTTATGTTACTTTGCTGCATCACCCTTTCCTCTTCAAGGGAAAACCAACGCAGTGCTCAAGAGGTAGCATCCGATAACCTTGGTTCTCGCCGAGGGAAATACTTCTCTACTACTATATTGCTTCACCCTTCCTCTTCGGGGAAAATCCCAACACAACTCACAAGTAGCAGAAAGAATTTCTGGCGCCGTTGTTGGGGAGACATCATCAAATTCTTATCAGGTTCTTGCACATAAATTATCAATTACTTGCTCTCATAATTTGCAAGGTACACACCAAGAGGGAGAATTCCGGCAGCTGGAAATATGGACCTGAAAAACCTACGTCAGGCTACCTATTCTCCACAACTCCAAATGAGCTGAAACTTCCCAGAGATTTTTTTATGGAATATATAAGAATTATTGGAGCAAATAACAATCAGAGTGGGCCCACCAGGTGGGCACAACCCACCCGGGCGCGCCAGGGAGCCCAGGCGCACCCTGGTGGGTTGTGCCCTCCTCGGCCCACCTCCGGTGCCCATCTTCTGGTATCACTAGTAGAAAACATGGCTTTGGTTCGGGCCTGACTAGCCCATTAGTCTCAGTTCTTCACGAACCGGGACCCATGGGTTGCATTAGTCCCGGTTCTTGAGCCCAGGGGGCCGGCCGGGGCCTCGTGGGCATTGGTCCCGGTTCGTCTGGAGCCATTTGTTCCGGTTCTAGGCACGAACCGGGACCAACCGGGACCAATCGTGCCTAGAACCGGTACAGAAGGGGGGGGGGGATTTAGTTCCGGTTCCAGCCACGAACCGGGACAAATAAGTTTCCTATATATACCCCATCGCCGCAGCAGAGCACTCCACAGTGCTCTGTTTTTTGCTGGCCGGCGAGGGGGAGGGCATTGGGTGCTCTAGCTCACCTCCTATGCACATGAGGTGTTTGATGAAATGCCCGAGCCACACTAGTTAAGCTTTCTCCTCTCGAAGCTCGACCTCGGAGCTCCATTTTCCCCGAGATTTGTCTAGGTTTAGCGGTCCGTCACACCCGGTCCCCGTTTTCACCGCCGTCGATCGCCCGCACCGATCTCGTCGCCGGCACCACCGTGGTGAGCCTCTTGTTCTTATCTTCTTTCTGATTTTCTTACTTTAGATAGATACTTGTCTGATTTTCTTACTTTAGATAGATACTTGTCTGATTTTCTTACTTTTGACACACATAATTATATATAATGCACGCAGATGAACCGGCAATGGATGTACGGTAGCCGACACACCTCCAAGTACATTAAGGGCGTGCATAATTTTCTCGAAGTGGCTGAGGCAAACAAGAAGAATGGTTTTATGTGTTGTCCATGCCCTAAATATGGGAATACAAAGTCTTACTCTGACCGGAAAATCCTTCACACCCACCTGCTTTACAAGGGTGTCATGCCACACTATAATGTTTGGACGAGGCACGGAGAAATAGGGGTTATGATGGAAGAAGGCGAAGAAGAAGAGGACGATGACAACTATATGCCCCCTGAATACGGTGATGCTGCAACGGGGGGAGCTGCTGAAGATCAAGAGGAACCAGACAATGTGCCTGATGATGCTGCAACGGGGGAAGCTGCTGAAGATCAAGAGGAACCAGACGATGTGCCCGATGATGGTGATCTACGCCGGGTCATTGTCGATGCAAGGACGCAATGCGAAAGTCAAAACGAGAAGCTCGGTACCCCAACGGGGAAAGTTTGATCGCATGTTAGAGGATCACAAAAAAGGGTTGTACCCCATTTGCGAAGATGGCAACACAAAGCTCGGTACCGTACTGGAATTGCTGCCGTGGAAGGCAGAGAATGTTGTGCCTTACAAAGGATTTGAGAAGCTACTGAAAATATTGAAGAAGAAGCTTCCAAAGGATAATGAATTGCCCGACAGTACTGAAAGTGCTAGTTATCGACTAGAGGGGGGGTGAATAGGCGATTTTTATGAACATCTTCAAAACATGGGAGTTTCGAAGACAAACAATAGAAATGAACCTATTGACATGCAGCGGAAGGTAGACTACACTAGGCAAGCTATATTCAAGTATTCAATGAAGTGAAAGCACGAAGACTAATAGCGGCTAGGTAGTAAAGATCAGGATGGAAGATAGTATGAAGCCAAACAACAATAGAAGTCACACAGTGAAGTCAAACAGGTAACACAGGTAGGCAAGGACTTCATGAAGACAAACTGTAAATAAAGAGAGGGAGAAGATAGAACCAGTCACTTGACGAGGACAAGGATTTGTTGGACCAGTTCCAGTTGCTGTGACAACTGTACGTCTGGTTAGGGAGGCTGAGATTTAACTCAGAAGACCGTGTCTTCACCTTATTCCCCTTGAGCTAAGGACACCCAGTCCTTGCCCAATCACTCTGGTAAGTCTTCAAGGTAGAATTCCAAACCTTCACAGACTTCGTTCACTGGCGATCCACAATGACTCTTGGATGCTCAGAACGTGACACCTAACCGGCTGGAGGATTCACAGTCCTCGAGTGTAATAAGTCTTCAGGTCATGCGGACAGAAAGACTTCAGTGATGCCTAACACTCTTTGGCTCTGGGTGTTTGGGCTTTGTCCTCGGAAGGATTTCTCTCTCTCAAAAGCTTCGGAGGTGGGTTGCTCTCAAACGACAAAAGCCGTGCACTAACTCTGAGCAGCCACCAATTTATGGTGTAGGGGGTGGGCTATTTATAGCCACTAGGCAACCCGACCTGATTTGTCCGAAATGACCCTGGGTCACTAAGGAACTGACACGTGTTCCAATGGTCAGATTTCAAACACACACGGCAGCTTGACTTGGGCTACAAGTAAAGCTGACTCATCCAACTCTGGATAAGATTTGCTCTCATTGTCTTCGCTCGAAGACATAGGCTTTGGTTGAGCATCACTTTAGTCACTCTGACTTTGTTCACTGGGACCCCACGTAACTGTACGGTGGTTCCTATGACTCAACAAAGAAGAAAAGGAAACAACGAAACAACTAAGTCTTCGCGCTCCATAGTCTTCACGTCATGTCTCCTCTTTTCATAGTCTTCAATGTGAATATCTTCACATACCACCATTGTCTTCAATGTCTTCATACATTTTTAGGGGTCCTCTCCGGTAGGTAAACTGAATCAATGAGGGACTACTACCTGTGTTATCCTTCAATTCTCACAAACACATTAGTCCCTCAACCAGGTTTGTCGTCAATACTCCAAAACCAACTAGGGGTGGCACTAGATGCACTTACAATCTCCCCCTTTTTGGTGATTGATGACAAACTGGTTGAAGTTTTCAATGGGGATAAAAGTATGTGAAATTGTAAAGGTTTAAGGTATTGTCTTCGTAAGTAGCAAAAGGCTCCCCCTGAAGATGTGCATATAAGTAATTTGCTTTTGGAATGCAAATGCACATGCCAGGTTGTACTTGTGGAGATCCTCTTCAACTTGTGAAGACAATGCATCATGCATGATTTGATATAACAAAGATAATGACATGCATAATGAAAAATGGACGTCTGCAATATGACTTCATGCGGGATTTATCATCGCACATGCAGAATTTATCATCGCTTCACAGAATAGCAAACAAGTAGCAGACGACCATCAAGTTTAAGTGTTACAACTCAAAGAACCAAATGTATCAAAAGCGAGAGTTGTAAACACTTGGCAAAATATAAAGCAACCACCCATATGGACCCGCTTGAAGACTATCAACTCATATGCTTCTCCCCCTTTTGTTAGTAAGGACCAAAAAGGTTTGAAGACATAGAGCCGCTACTCGTCCCCATGAGGAGTAGGAGGTGAAGCAGCAGGGTCATCGTTGAGGTTAGGTGTTGCAGAATAACTTGGTGCCGTGTCGATACGCGTCGAAGTTGGAGGTGGTGATGTAGCATCATCTTGGTCATCAATGACCCTGACATTCACCGTTGCAGCTGAGGAGGAATAGTCAGAGTCTTCAAGAGAGGGAGTCCGACGCAAGACAACATTCCTTGGAGGAGTGGAGTCAAACTAGAATCTTTCAGTGAAGCCATCGTCTTGAAGATCAGCTTCAGCACTGAGCAAAGTCAAACTCTTCCATGACCTCCGACAGGTTTCATGAGTGACAAATGCATTCTTGGTGGCAAGGTTGCGAATGCGATTGACGTCCACCAAGAGGCTTTGCATCTGATGCTTCAGCCAGTAGTGATGCTTATCCTGTTTCTGATGCAGGGCAACGAGAAGCTCTCGGTCAGTGAGAACACGAGATCGCTTGCGAGGCTGTTGAGCAATAGTGCTTTCAGTGGCTTCAGTATGGGCACGGTGAGGGCCACGTGTATTGCCAACCAAAGGATAAACACGAGTGACTGCCTGAACTCCTTCAATGGGCTGGGTGAAGCTTTGGTGATCAGCATTGTGAAGAGAAATGGGCTCCTTGGCAGGCTCTGGGTATATGGCTTCAACTACAGATCAACCTCTGGCAAAAAGATCAGATGGATGCGTGCAGAAGGCTGATAGTTGACAGCTGAATGAAGCTTGATAAGGCGCATACCCATGGAGCGTAGAATTTCAGACCAAAGAGGTCAGAGCCTGATGCAGCCAGTTGCCTGATAAAGAAGTCTTGAGCATTGAAGCTGATGCCATTGAAGATATAAAAGACCAATGTCTTCATCGCTCCTTCAAGCTTCGCTGCAGAAGAATGTCCCTTGATGGGCCATAGAGTTTGCCTTATGATATGATAGATTGTTCGGGGCAGATACTCTAGGTCTTGAACAAAGAATTCTCTTGGGTATTCAGCGTCGCGTGGCAGAGGCTTCATCGTGCTCAACATTTGGCTCATGTTGGGCTCTGGCTTCTGAAAGATGCTCTCCAAAGCATTGCGGTGAAGCTGACAACCAGGCTCAAAGAGTTCACCTGGAGTGGGCAGGCCTGTAAGCTCAATGATATCCAGAGCTTTGGCTTCATGATGAGTATTGCCTGTCATCCACTCAAGGACCCAAGTCTTAGGATCACTGTTGTAGCCGCGAATGTGGAGGGTAGCATAGAATTGTAGCAGAAGCTCTTCATTCCAATGCTCTTTATCAGCCACAAAGTTCAGAAGACCAGCATCACGGAAGTAGTTAAGGGCTTCTTCTAGGCAGGGCAATCCAACAATAGCTTCACAGTAGAGACGCATATGTGCAAAATGCGCCCTTGATCATAGATAACACTGGAATAGTAACTGCGCTGCTGATAGCTCCAGAACCGATCAGATGAAATTCTTGGCTTGGAGTAGGGGTTCTTGGTACTATCGAAGAAAGTGTTGTGCGCAATGAAGCCATTTGCATTGAACGACCTGGGTGAAGTTGCAGTACCTAGAAACCTGGGCAACCTTGGCTTAGGCTTCTGGACCTGAGGCCTGTGCTCAACATGATAGTTAAATTGTGGACCATCAGCAAGTGGAGGAACCATAATGGGCCATTTGACAGTGACCAGCTAACCATGATCAAATGCTTGCTCGATGGTGTGTGGCCTTGGAGGCGGTAGAGGAACAGTGGTAGTGGCAGTGGCATTGACTTCAGGCTGCAGATTTGCATCAGGTGCAACATTGGCTTCAGGTGCAATCACTTCTGGCACCACATTAACTTCAGGCGCCACATTAGGTTCAGCCATGACAACGTCATTGGCTTCAGTATTGGTTTTGGTGGTCGCCTCAATGTTATCAACCTCCACTTGAATAGCTGGAGGGTCCGACACGTTCTCCTCGAGAACAACTTCAGGCTTGGTCGGGGTGTAGCAACACATTGCTACCTCTTCAGCAGTGCGTTGGTTTTCCCTTGAAGAGGAAAGGGTGATGCAGCAAAGTAGCGTAAGTATTTCCCTCAGTTTTTGAGAACCAAGGTATCAATCCAGTAGGAGGCTACGCGCGAGTCCCTTGTACCTACAGAAAACAAACAAATCCTCGCAACCAACGCGATAAGGGTTGTCAATCCCTTCACGGTCACTTACTTAGAGTGAGATCGATAGATATGATAGGATAATATTTTTGGTATTTTTATGATAAAGATGCAAAGTAAAATAAAAGCAAAGGAAATAAATAAGTGTTGGAAGATTAATATGATGAAGATAGACCCGGGGGCCAAGGTTTCACTAGTGGCTTCTCTCAAGAGCATAAGTATTTTACGGTGGGTGAAAGAATTACTGTTGAGCAATTGGCAGAATTGAGCATAGTTATGAGAATATCTAGGTATGATCATGTATATAGGCATCACGTCCGAGACAAGTAGGTCGGCTCATGTCTGCATCTACTACTATTACTCCACACATCGACCGCTATCCAGCATGCATCTAAAGTATTAAGTTCATAAGAACAGAGTAACGCCTTAAGCAAGATGACATGATGTAGAGGGATAAATTCATGCAATATGATAAAAACCCCATCTTGTTATCCTCGATGGCAACAATACAATACGTGCCTTGCTGCCCCTACTGTCACTAGGAAAGGACACCGCAAGATTGAACCCAAAGCTAAGCACTTCTCCCATTGCAAGAAAGATCAATCTAGTAGTCCAAACCTAACTGATAATTAGAAGAGACTTGCAAAGATAACCAATCATACATAAAAGAATTTAGAGAATATTCAACTATTGTTCATAGATAATCTTGATCATAAACCCACAATTCATCGGTCTCAACAAACACACCGCAAAAAGAAGATTACATCGAATAGATCTCCACGAGAGAGGGGGAGAACATTGTATTGAGATCCAAAAAGAGAGAAGAAGCCATCTAGCTACTAACTATGGACCCGAAGGTCTGAAGTAAACTACTCACACTTCATCGGAGAGGCTATGGTGTTGATGTAGAAGCCCTCCGTGATGGATGCCCTCTCCGGCGGAGCTCCGGGACAGGCCCCATGATGGGATCTCGTGGGTACAGAAGGTTGTGGCGGTGGAATTAGGTTTTTAGCTCCGTATCTGATCGTTTGGGGGTACGTAGGTATATATAGGAGGAAGGAGTACATCGGTGAAGCAACAGGGGCCCACGAGGTGGAGGGCATACTGGGGGTAGGCGCGCCTACCTCGTGGTGTGTTGTGAGTCGTCCTTCGTGCATGCCGCCCAGCAGTGGTGAATTGTGCGTGAAGTCGCCCTTCAAGGCCAAGAAGTTTGCCCTCTAGTTTACTTATTTTCACCCACTGCCACATGGGCCAGCACACCAAGATACAGAACACGAGCTGACAACGCAGCATGTGGATTGGTTGACCGGTCAACTAAACAATATATGGAGCTATACGCTGACACAGTGAGCATATAATCCGTCGGTATAGAGAGTTCGAGTGAGAGGGGAGGCCCGTGAGAGATAGTAGAGAGAGAGAAGGAGCTACTCCATCCGTTCGATAGTGTAGTTACAACATTTTTTTAAGTCAAACTTTTGGAACTTCGACCAAGTTTATAAAGAAATTACTTATATCTGCAATACCAAAGATAAATGATAGTATGAAGTAAGTACATGTTGTGATGAATCTAATGATCGTTCCAGATGTAAATGTTTTTCTCCACATATACCTGGTCAAACTTTTCTGAGGTTTGACTTTTCAAAACATCCATATGCTTATGGATGTGACAGAGTCCCTAACGAGAGAGAGAGAGAGAGAGAGAGAGAGAGAGAGAGAGAGAGAGAGAGAGAGAGAGAGTGTAAAAAGTGTGTGTGCATGTGTGAAAGAGACATGGACAACACACGATGAAAGTGGAGAAAAGGCGTGCGTGTCTTATGCAAACATATCACACATGCATCTTCGACAACGGAGGCAAGGTGAGGAGATAGTGTGTGGTTGTTTGGAACCGAGAGAGGAAGACCCCTAGCACGTGGCCAAGAGGGGTCTGACAAACAAGGAAGAGAGGTCGAGAGAGATGTACGGAGAAAATGCAGACATGGGGAGGAGAGGGTGTATGTTTGTCATAGAGAGATCCCCTGGAGATCGTGATGGGACTACATGGATGGGAGATCGAGTGACAAGGTGTGTGCGCGAAAGAAGATGCCCCGAGAGATATCGAGATAGACGCATGTGTTGGGGAACGTAGTAATTTCAAAAATTTTCCTACGATCACGCAAGACCGTGGTGATGGCATAGCAACGAGAGGGGAGAGTGTCCGCCCACGCCCTCGTGAGACCGAAAGCGAAGCGTTATAACAACGCTGTTGATGTAGTCGACGCCTTCACGATCCGACCGATCCAAGCACCGAACGACGGCACCTCCGAGTTGTGCACACGCTCAGCTCGATGACGATCCCGGACTCCGATCCAGCAAAGTGTCGGGATGAGTTCCGTCAAGACGACGGCGTGCAGGACGATGTTGATGCTCCACCGACGCAGGGCTTCGCCTAAGCTCCGCGACGATATGACTTCTCCGGCGCAGGGCTTCGCCTAAGCCCGCGACGATATGACCGAAGTGGAATATGGTGGAAGGGGCACCGACACGGCTAAGGAAAGATCCGTAGATCAACTTGTGTCCCATGGGGTGCCCCTGCCCCGTATATAAAGGAGACAAGGGGTGCGGCCGGCCTAGAGAGGCGTGCTCGAGGAGTCCTACTCCCACGGGAGTAGGACTCCCCTCTCCTAGTTGGAGTAGGATTGGGAGGGGAAGAGGGAAGGCGCCGCCCCTCTCCTGTCCTATTCGGACTAGAGGGGAGGGGGCGCAGCCCACCTGGCCGCCCTTCCTCTTCTCCCTTGTGGCCCATGAAGGCCCATATACCCCGGGGTTCCGTAACCCCGGTGTTCGCAGAATATCCTGTTTTCACGGAACCCTTCCAAGTCCAAACATAGGCTTCAATATATCAATCTTTATGTCTCGACCATTTCGAGACTCCTCGTCATGTCCGTGATCACATCCGGGACTCGAACAAACTTCGTGCATCAATACTTATAAACTCATAATGAACTGTCATCGAAACGTTAAGCGTGCGGACCCTACGGGTTCGAGAACTATGTAGACATGACCTAGAACCATTCTCGGTCAATAACCAATAGCGGAACTTGGATGCCCATATTGGTTCCTACATATTCTACGAAGATCTTTATCGGTCAAACCGCTTAACGACATACGTTGTTCCTTTGTCATCGGTATGTTACTTACCCGAGATTCGATCGTCGGTATCCAATACCTAGTTCAATCTCGTTACCGTAAGTCTCTTTACTCGTTCCGTAATACATCATCTCACAACTAACTCATTAGTTGTAATGCTTGCAAGGCTTAAGTGATGTGTATTACCGAGAAGGCCTAGAGATACCTCTCCGACAATCGGAGTGACAAAACCTAATCTCAAATACGCCAACCCAACAAGTACCTTTGGAGACACCTGTAGTACTCCTTTATAATCACCCGATTCGTTGTGACGTTTGGTAGTACCAAAGTGTTCCTCCGTAAACGGAGTTGCATAATCTCATAGTTATAGGAACATGTATGGGTCATGAAGAAAGCATTAACATACTAAACGATCAAGTGTTAAGCTAACGGAATGGGTCATGTCAATCAGATCATTCAACTAATGATGTGACCTTGTTAATCAAATAACAACTCCTTGTTCATGGTTAGGAAACATAACCATCTTTGATTAACAAGCTAGTCAAGTAGAGGCATACTAGTGACACTCTGTTTGTCTATGTATTCACACATGTATTATGTTTCCGGTTAATACAATTCTAGCATGAATAATAAACATTTATCATGATATAAGGAAATAAATAATAACTTTATTATTGCCTCTAGGGCATATTTCCTTCAGTCTCCCACTTGCACTAGAGTCAATAATCTAGATTACAAAGTAATGATCCTTACACCCATGGAGTCTTGGTGCTGATCATGTTTTGCTCGTGGAAGAGGCTTAGTCAACGGTCGCAACATTCAGATCCGTATGTATTTTGCAAATCTCTATGTCTCCCACTTGGACTTGGTCCCGAATGGAATTGAAGCATCTCTTGATATGCTTGGTCCTCTTGTGAAATCTGGATTCCTTTGCCAAGGCAATTGCACCAGTATTGTCACAGAAGATCTTCATCGGTCCCGATGCACTAGGTATGACACCTAGATCGGAAATGAACTCTTTCATCCAGACTCCTTCATTTGCTGCTTCAAGCAGCTATGTACTCCGCTTCACATGTAGATCCCGCCACGACGCTTTGTTTAGAACTGCACCAACTGACAGCTCCACCGTTTAATAAAAACATGTATCCGGTTTGCGATTTAGAATCGTCCGGATCAGTGTCAAAGCTTGCATCGACGTAACCATTTACGACTAGCTCTTTGTCACCTCCATATCGAGAAACATATCCTTAGTCCTTTTCGTATTTCAGGATGTTCTTGACCGCTGTCCAAATGATCCATTCCTGGATTACTTTGGTACCTTCCTGCCAAGCTTACAGCTAAGCATCGTCAGGTCTGGTACACAGCATTGCATACATGATAGAGCCTATGGCTGAAGCATAGGGAACATCTTTCATTTTCTCTCTATCTTCTGTTGTGGTCGGGCATTGAGTCCGACTCAATCTTACACCTTGTAATACAGGTAAAAACCTTTCTTTGCCTGATCCATTTTGAACTTTTTCAAAACTTTATCAAGGTATGTGCTTTGTGAAAGTCCAATCAAGCGCCTTGATCTATCTCTATAGATCTTGATGCCCAATATGTAAGCAGCTTCACCGAGGTCTTTCATTGAAAAACTTTTATTCAAGTATCCTTTTATGCTATCCAGAAATTCTATATCATTTCCAATCAATAATATGTCGTCCACATATAATATTAGAAATGCTACTGAGCTCCCACTCACTTTCTTGTAAATACAGGCTTCTCCAAAAGTCTGTATAAACCCATATGCTTTGATCACACTATCAAAGCGCTTATTCCAACTCCGAGAGGCTTGCACTGCACCATAAATTGATCGTTGGAGCTTGCACACTTTGTTAGTACCCTTTGGATCGACAAAACCTTCTGGTTGCATCATATACAACTCTTCTTCTAGAAATCCATTCAAGAATGCAGTTTTACATCCATTTGCCAAATTTCATAATCATAAAATCGGCAATTGCTAACATGATTCGGACAGACTTAAGCATCGCTACGGGTGATAAAGTCTCATCGTAGTCAACCCCTTGAACTTGTCGAAAACCTTTTGCAACAAGTCGAGCTTTGTAGACAGTTACATTACCATCAGCGTCAGTCTTCTTCTTAAAGATCCATTTATTTTCAATGGCTTGCCGATCATCGGCAAGTCAACCAAAGTCCATACTTTGTTCTCATACATGGATCCCATCTCAGATTTCATGGCTTCCAGCCATTTTATGGAATCTGGGCTCACCATCGCTTCTTCATAGTTTGTAGGTTCGCCATGGTCAAGTAACATGACTTCGAATAGGATTACCGTACCACTCTGGTGCGTATTTTACTCTGGTTGACCCACGAGGTTCAAGAGCAACTTGATCTCAAGCTTCATGATCATCATCATTAGTTTCCTCACTAATTGGTGTAGTTGTCACAGAACCATTTCTTGTGATGAACTACTTTCCAATAAGGGAGCAGATACTGATTATCTCATCAAGTTCTACTTTCCTCCCACTCACTTCTTTCGAGAGAAACTCCTTCTCTAGAAAGGATCCGAATTTAGCAACGAAAATCTTGCCTTCAGATCTGTGATAGAAGGTGTACCCAACAGTCCCCTTTGGGTATCCTATGAAGACACATTTTTCCGATTTGGGTTCGAGCTTATCTGGTTGAAGTTTCTTTACATAAGCATCGCAGCCCCAAACTTTAAGAAACGACAACTTTGGTTTCTTGCCAAACCACAGTTCATAAGGCGTCGTCTCAACGGATTTTGACGGTGTCCTATTTAACGTGAATGCGGCCGCCTCTAAAGCATAACCCCAAAACGATAGCGGTAAATCGGAAATAGACATCATAGATCGCACCATATCTAGTAAAGTACGACGATTCGACGTTCGGACACACCATTTCTCTGTGGTGTTCGGGTGGCGTGAGTTGCTAAACTATTCCACATTGTTTCAAATGTAAACCAAACTCGTAACTCAAATATTGTCCTCCACGATCAGATCGTAGAAATTTTATTTTCTTGTTACGATGATTTTCCACTTCACTCCGAAATTCTTTGAACTTTTCAAATGTTTCAGATTTGTGTTTCATTAAGTAGATATACCCATATCTGCTCAAATCATCTGTGAAGGTGAGAAAATAACGATACCATGGCGTGCCTCAACATTCATTGGACCACAAACATCAGTATGTATGATTTCCAACAAATCAGTTGCTCCCTCCATAGTTCCGGAGAACGGCGTTTTGGTCATCTTGCCCATGAGGCACGGTTCGCAAGTACCAAGTGATTTATAATCAAGTGATTCCAGAAGCCCATCAGTATGGAGTTTCTTCATGCGTTTTACACCGATATGACCTAAACGGCAGTGCCACAAATAAGTTGCACTATCATTATCAACTCTGCATCTTTTGGCTTCAACATTATGAATATGTGTATCACTACTGTCGAGATTCAACAAGAATAGACCATTCTTCAAGGGTGCATGACCATAAAAGATATTACTCATATAAATAGAACAACCATTATTCTCTGATTTAAATGAATAACCGTCTCGCATTAAACAAGATCCAGATATAATGTTCATGCTCAACGCTGGCACCAAATAACAATTATTTAGGTCTAAAACTAATCCCGAAGGTAGATGTAGAGGTAGCGTGCCGACCGCGATCACATCGACTTTGGAACCATTTCCAACGCCGCATCGTCACCTCGTCCTTAGCCAATCTTCGCTAATCCGTAGTTCTGTTTGAGTTGCAAATATTAGCAGAACCAGTATCAAATACCTGTGTACTACTGCGAGTATTAGTAAGGTACACATCAATAACATGTATATCACATATACCTTTGATCACCTTGCCATCCTTCTTATCCGCCAAATACTTGGGGCAGTTCCGCTTCGTTGTCCGGTCGCTTGCGGTAAAACACTCAGTTTCAGGCTTAGGTCCAGACTTGGGTTTCTTCTCTTGATCAGCAACTTTCTTGCTGTTCTTTTGAAGTTTCCTTCTTCTTCCTTTGCCCTTTTCTTGAAACTAGTGGTTTTGTTGACCATCAACACTTGATGCTCTTTCTTGATTTCTACCTCCGCAGCTTTTAGCATCGCGAAGAGCTCAGGAATTGTCTTAGTCATCCCTTGCATATTATAGTTCATCACGAAGCTCTTATAGCTTGGTGGCAGTGATTGGAGAATTCTGTCAATGACATTATCATCCGGAAGATTAACTCCCAGCTGAATTAAGTGATTGTTATACCCAGACATTTTGAGTATGTGCTCACTGACATAACTATTCTCCTCCATCTTGCAGCTATAGAACTTATTGGAGACTTCATATCTCTCAATCCGGGCATTTGATTGAAATATTAACTTCAACTCCTGGAACATCTCATATGCTCCATGACGTTCAAAACGTCGTTGAAGACCCGGTTCTAAGCCGTAAAGCATGGCACACTGAACTATTGAGTAGTCATCAGCTTTGCTTTGCGTGACGCTCATAACTTCTCGCTCAAGATCTGCAGCAGCTGTCACCCAGCGGTGCTTCCGGGACGTAATTTTTACGTGCAGCAATGAGGATAATCCTCGTTACGGACCCAGTCCGTGTAATTGCTACCATCATCTTTCAACTTTGCTTTCTCAAGGAACGCATTAAAATTCAATGGAACAACAGCACGAGCCATCTATCTACAATAAACATAGACAAGCAAAATACTATCGGTACTAAGTTCATGATAAATTTAAGTTCAATTAATCATATTAATAAACTCCCACTTAGACAGACATCTCTCTAGTCATCTAAGTGATCACGTGATCCAAATCAACTAAACCATGTCCGATCATCACGTGAGATGGAGTAGTTTCAATGGTGAACATCACTATGTTGATCATATCTACTATATGATTCACGCCGACCTTTCGGTCTCGTGTTCGAGGCCATATCTGTTATATGCTAGGCTCGTCAAGTTTAACCTGAGTATTCGCGTGCGCAACTGTTTTGCACCCGTTGTATTTGAGCGTAGAGCCTATCACACCCGATCATCACGTGGTGTCTCAGCACGAAGAACTTTCATAGCGGTGCATACTCGTGGAGAACACTTCTTGATAATTTTGGTGAGAGATCATCTTATAATGCTACCGTCAATCAAAGCAAGATAAGATGCATTAAGGATAAACATCACATGCAATCAATATAAGTGATATGATATGGTCATCATCATCTTGTGCTTGTGATCTCCATCGCCAAGCACCGTCATGATCACCATCGCCACCGGCGCGACACCTTGATCTCCATCGTAGCATCGTTGTCGTCTCGCCAACTATTGCTTCTCGACTATCGCTACTACTTAGTGATAAAGTAAAGCAATTACATGGCGTTGCATTTCATACAATAAGCGACAACCATATGGCTCCTGCCATTGCCGATAACTCGGTTACAAAACATGATCATCTCATACAATAAAATATAGCATCACGTCTTGACCATATCACATCACAACATGCCCTGCAAAAACAAGTTAGACGTCCTCTACTTTGTTGTTGCAAGTTTTACGTGGCTGCTACGGGCTGAGCAAGAACCGTTCTTACCTACGCATCAAAACCACAACGATACTTCGTCAAATAGACTCCGTTTAACCTTCTCAAGGACCGGGCGTAGCCACACTCGATTCAACTAAAGTGAGAGAGACAGACACCCGCCGGTCACCTTTAAGCAACGAGTGCTCGGGCGGTGAAACCAGTCTCGCGTAAGCGTCTGTGCGTAATGTCGGTCCGGGCGCTTCATCTCACAATACCGCTGAACCAAAGTATGACATGCTGGTAGGTAGTATGACTTGTATCGCCCACAACTCACTTGTGTTCTACTCGTGCATATGACATCAACGCATAAAACCAGGCTCGATACCACTGTTGGGGAACGTAGTAATTTCAAAAATTTCCTACGATCACGCAAGACCGTGGTGATGGCATAGCAACGAGAGGGAGAGTGTCCGCCCGTACCCTCGTGAGACCGAAAGCGAAGCGTTATAACAACGCTGGTGATGTAGTCGACGTCTTCACGATCCGACCGATCCAAGCACCGAGCGTCACGGCACCTCCGAGTTACGCACACGTTCAGCTCGATGGCGATCCCGGACTCCGATCCAGCAAAGTGTCGGGATGAGTTCCGTCAAGACGACGGCGTGGGACGATGTTGATGCTCCATCGACGCAGGGCTTCGCCTAAGCTCCGCGACGATATGACTTCTCCGGCGCGAGGCTTCGCCTAAGCTCATGACGATATGACCGAAGTGGAATATGGTGGAAGGGGCACCGCACACGGCTAAGGAAAGATCCGTAGATCAACTTGTGTCCCATGGGTGCCCTGCCCCCGTATA
This sequence comes from Aegilops longissima, assembly GCA_021605205.1. NCBI lineage: Eukaryota > Viridiplantae > Streptophyta > Magnoliopsida > Poales > Poaceae > Aegilops > Aegilops longissima. Next base: position 754,536,683 of record CM038679.1, read on the forward strand.
TAAAGGAGACAAGGGGGTGCGGCGGCCTAGGAGAGGCGCTGGAGGAGTCCTACTCCCACGGGAGTAGGACTCCCCCTCTCCTAGTTGGAGTAGGATTGGGAGGGGAAGAGGGAAGGCGCCCCCTCTCCTTGTCCTATTCGGACTAGAGGGGAGGGGGCGCAGCCCACCTGGCCGGCCCTTCCTCTTCTCCCTTGTGGCCCATGAAGGCCCATATACCCCGGGGTTCCGTAACCCGGTGTTCCGATAACATCCTGTTTTCACTCGGAACCCTTCCAAGTCAAACATAGGCTTCCAATATATCAATCTTTATGTCTCGACCATTTCGAGACTCCTCGTCATGTCCGTGATCACATCCGGGACTCGAACAAACTTCGTGCATCAATACTTATAAACTCATAATGAACTGTCATCGAAGCGTTAAGCGTGCGGACCCTACGGGTTCGAGAACTATGTAGACATGACCTAGAACCATTCTCGGTCAATAACCAATAGCGGAACTTGGATGCCCATATTGGTTCCTACATATTCTACAAAGATCTTTATTGGTCAAACCGCATAACGACATACGTTGTTCCTTTGTCATCGGTATGTTACTTACCCGAGATTCGATCGTCGGTATCCAATACCTAGTTCAATCTAGTTACGGTAAGTCTCTTTACTCGTTCGTAATACATCATCTCACAACTAACTCATTAGTTGTAATGCTTGCAAGGCTTAAGTGATGTGTATTACCGAGAAGGCCTAGAGATACCTCTCCGACAATCGGAGTGACAAAACCTAATCTCGAAATCGCCAACCCAACAAGTACCTTTGGAGACACCTGTAGTACTCCTTTATAATCACCCGATTCGTTGTGACGTTTGGTAGTACCAAAGTGTTCCTCCGTAAACGGAGTTGCATAATCTCATAGTTATAGGAACATGTATGGGTCATGAAGAAAGCATTAACATACTAAGCGATCAAGTGTTAAGCTAACGGAATGGGTCATGTCAATCAGATCATTCAACTAATGATGTGACCTTGTTAATCAAATAACAACTCCTTGTTCATGGTTAGGAAACATAACCATCTTTGATTAACAAGCTAGTCAAATAGAGGCATACTAGTGACACTCTGTTTGTCTATGTATTCACACATGTATTATGTTTCCGGTTAATACAATTCTAGCATGAATAATAAACATTTATCATGATATAAGGAAATAAATAATAACTTTATTATTGCCTCTAGGGCATATTTCCTTCAGCATGGATGGAAGGAGACAATGGCCCTGTTTGGATAGTAAGAGATAATCATACTTAGGAGGGGGAGTGCTTGCGCCTATGGCCCTGTTTGGATACTCTAACTCAGTTAGAGGTTATAGTTAGATTCTAACCCTGAACTAACCCTGAACTAACCCTGAACTAACTCTAAGTAAAGAGGTGTTTGGATGGCAGGGTTAGATGGAGCGCGGATACGGCGAGGCACCTTCACGGGCGGTGCGAGATGGAGGGAGGGAGAGGACGAGAAGCTTCGAGGAAGTGGGGAGGGATCTGCTGCGGGGAGAGCGAGAGAAAAAAGTGTTTATTAGTGGTCCCGAGAAGAACTAACCCAAATAAGCACCTCTTGGATGGGTTAGTTTTTTGGATGGGTTAGATGCATCTAACCTAAACTAACCCTCCTATTTGGATATTTTTGGGTTAGTTGGCTCCAAACTAACCCAAACTAACTCTAACCCATGGATCCAAACAGAGCCGATGATGGAGTGAGGGATTATGGTACTTAGGGGGGTGCGTGTCACATGGAGAGAGAACAAGGGCGGAGAGTGTTGGATGGGTCTATATGTATAGCGTGAGCGAGACATGTGTATGTGTGAACCAGAGAGATATAAGGCCAGTTTGGCTTGCGTCGTGAGCATCTTTTGCGTGGCCTGGGGTTGTGGCTGGATTTCATGCATGCTTGTTTGGTTGCTACCCTATGAAAAAGAAAGCTCGCCTAGGCTGGGTTCCCTTGCACTTTAATTAGTCTGGCTGAACTCCAGACACTGCATGTAGCCTGGCCCAAGCGACCGATTTCGAACGCCTGGCCGTGCCTGGTCGTGTGTCCACGAGGCTAACAGCAACATGGATGGATATTAGCATTAAATAATTGATGCATGGATTGATTGATGGGACGTTGATGCTTTGCCTGGCCCAGGCATGAACCAAACGCTTCAGCACCACACAAGCCTGTCCAGGAAGAAATATTTTACATCTCACGTCCACACCAGGCAGTACCGGCCATCAAGGCATGAGGGTCAGGTCACGAACCAAACTTACCAATAAAGTTTGAGAGAGATTGAGGAGCCCCGATAAGGCTGAGTGGTGCGTCAGATAGCTGAGAGGGTGAAAGAGATATTCCCTCCGCTCGATAATGCAGTGCATGTAAATTTTTTAGAAGTCAAACTTTGGAAACTTTGATCAGGTTTACGCAAATGTTATTTATATCTACAATACCAAAGATACATCATACAAAACTACATCTCATGGTGAATCTAATGGTATATGTTTGCCGTACTAGATGTAATTATTTTTCTCCACGTACATGGTCAAACTTTGTGATGTTTGAATTTTCAATAAATCTATGTGCTATGGACGGAGGAGAGTGCCTCAGTCGAGACAGATCAAGTGCGTGTGAAGGAGAATGAGTAAGTGTGCAAAACGAGTATGTGTGTGAAAGAGAAAGTGACAACAAACGATAAATTAGAGAGAGAGTGTGTTTTTTATGCGAACATATCACACATGCATCTCCAAAATGGAAAAGCGAGGCGAGGAGATTGTTTGCAACGGAGAGAAACACCCCTGTAGCACATGTCCAATAGAGGTCTGGCCAACAAGGAAAAAAGGTCGAGAGGGACACATGGATGGCATGGACGCATGGGGAGGGAGAAAGGGTGTGTTTGTGATAGAGAGATCCCCTCGAGATCGTGAGGGGACTACATGGGTGGGAGATCGAGGGAGTGCGTGCGCGATTGAAAGATGCCCCGAGAGAAATCGAGATAGACCATGCACATGTTTGTGATGGAGACTAAGATTAGCTAGTCATATACATATAGGAGGGACTGCGTGTGCCTACAATTGAGTGAAAGACCATCATACTTGGCTAGCTGGGCATGAGATTGTGTGTGTGTGCGTGTGAGATGGAGAGAGAACGAGGGAGAGAGATAGAGTTTTAGATGGGCCTATCGAGTGCGAGTGAGATATGCATGTGTATGTGTGACCCAGGTGGATGGAGAGTTTGAGAGAGGGGGGAGAGCTCCGAGACGACATAGTGGTGCGTGAGAGAGTTAGGGGCAAAGATCCAAGGAATTTGTGTGTGTACGATGAGTGCACCCAAGATATATAGCTTGGACTAGCTAGAGTATCATACATAGTATGCGAGAGAGACCTATAGATGGTGTATTTATGAATGCGAACTAGAAAGACCCCCCACACACAGAGAGAGAGAGAGAGAAAGGAGAGGGACCAACAAGATTTTTGTGTGCGGATCAGAATTGAAGATTGTCGAGAGAGATTGAGAGAGAGAGAGAGAGAGAGAGAGAGAGAGAGAGAGAGAGAGAGAGAGAGACAGGAGTCCGGAGAGGGGAGGTCGCGTTTTATGCATCAAAGACTGATATAAACCATGTTTCGATATAAACTTGCATTCAAATATTTAAATTGGAGAACATGTTGTCTGCAATCCACACATGAAGGGATATATGCATATATCAAACAAGTTCATTAATTTGACTTTCAACATGTTCATGGAGTACTATTACACTGTACAACATGCTACTCGATTGAGGTGTTCAATTTTGGATTTAGTTCACTATTTTGACCTCTCGAGCGAGCTAGTTCATTGAATCGAGATATTTCATTTTGGGTTTGATTCGCGTTTTGAGTGGGTCAACTATTTGTCATATAGTAAATCGCTTGACAACGAGCATGTAAAACACATTACTCCCGAGCATCATCTCTCCATCTAAAAAGAAGTGGCAAGCTAATATTTCAAAATTTGATTCAAATCGACTTGGTAAGGTAGACGTGGATGCTCGTTCTCCCAAAATTTGAATGAACCGTTAAACATCCTCTCTGCTCGGTGGAATTCGCCCGAGCAAATAAATGGGAGACGCGAAATTACCGTCCTATGTGGGACACACATCAATTGGCCTGTTGTACATCGAGGGTAGGTTCGTAACTTCATCCAAGCGTGCCTTCTCCTTGGCCGAAATGACATGTGCCGAATAATTTATAAACCATGGTTGGCAAAACATGCTCTCCTCGCCCGAAATAGCTCGCGCCCACTATTTCAAAACACGCTCTCCTCGCCCGAAATCGCTCGCACCCACTGTAGTTCAAAACACGCCCTCCTGCTTCAAATCGCTCCCGCCCACTATTTGGGGAGAAGCAAAGCTACTCTACTATCCCCAGCCCTGAGTACACAGACCCAGGCCGAGAAGCCTATAGGCAAGGGTAGAACTGTAACTCCCCCTCACATTTCAGACAAATGCGTCTGTAAGACATGGTTCCACTCCTCCCAATCCCCCGCCCGCCCCATTCATACCTCGTGGCTCAAATCACCTTCTCCCCGGAAGCTCCCTTCTCTGAGCCATGAAACCACAGCCCCACCTCCATGGCGCCCCACCGCACCAATTTCACAGCCGCCCTCCTCCCTAATGCCGGAGACGCTGTCCAATTGCCGTCGTGCACTGGGCCGTGTACCTCTTACTCCGTGCTGCCTCGACGACCGCTGTGTGAACCGTACCGGAGCCAATTCACCCCCGCCGTTGTTCACGGCGCCGGAGCGGCTCCAACTTCGGATCCGCCCGAGTCTGGCGCTGCTTCAGCGTAGCCGTCGACCGTGGCGACATCGCTCTTTCCCTGCCGCCGGTCGCCACCGCAACCGCGCCGCCCTCACCGACTCGGCAGCTGGACCTGCCTACTTCACCATGCCGCCAGTAGGTCGCGCCCTCATCTGAAATCACTTTACTTAGGCGTCAGTTGTCTGAATTTTTATTCTGGGCCAATCGATTCCCAATGGGAAGCAGCACCCCTCGAGGCGGCGGAGCTCCTAGGCTGCTGGTTGGCTGGTGTCTAACGTAAGGGTGCGGGGCCGCAAGTTCGCTGCGGAAGCAGCGCTTAGATGGTTATATTTTAGAGTTGCATGGGTTGAAGGTACTGCCGCCGCCAGATCTAGATGACGGGGATTCTTTGTGGATTGGCCCGGGGGCGGCGCAACCACGGTAGTCTTGAAAAGGGGCGGGGGCGGGTTTTGGCCGGGCCACGGACGGCGGAGACAGGCTGCTCGCCATTGGTCGCTGGCTCTTTGGGAAGATTCGAGCAGTGTCAGCCGGGAGGCACAAGACGGCCATCAAGCCATCCGGCGTAGATCGGACAGTACCAAAATAAAATAAATCGTGTGACCCCAATTTAGTCTTCAGTCAGCAGACGTGTGACCACTCTCGTACCTTGTTGTTGATCTCTTAGTGTATTTCTTCGGATCAAAGAGATATGTCGTTCTTAACATTATGTGTTATCTGCATCTTCAGACACACCGTCTTCTGAGTCACCGCAGCTGCTCCAACAAGGAAAGCATACACCAGAAGGGAGCTACAGTCCCCACTCAACAGTTCCCTGCATCGAATGCGCGTGCCCGACATGGACAGCCACAACAACTGCAGGGCCATCGACAAGTCAGCACATGATGCTCACTCCTATGGATGGCAACCAGATAGGTTGTTCCCTCATCTTACTTGTGTGCAACATTTATGGCTTTGTTATTCATTTAAGCACGAAAAATAGATCATCACATTTCACTGTATGTTCATGCTGATCTCTTACGGTTCTTGTTCAGGAGTTCACGCTGTTCCATAGTTCAGCTAAGATACTTGTTCTTTAGGTAACGCTATTCCATATTTATCATCCATCAGCCAATGCTATCCCACAGGCTGGTGATTATAGTATTATACCACTTCTAGTATTACCTATGTTGTTCTTTAATACTTTTGTGTGCCATCTAGTTAATCTCGAGTACAAACGATACATATTCTGTAGCTTTCATCTGTGTTCTCCCTTTAGTTTATGAGACCTGTTGCTGCTAGTTAACCCCAGTCCTACTATTTATGTCGTCTCCTACAGGCACTCATTTACATAAATCTAACTACTAGTTGTCTTCCATGCATGTCAGATATAATTGCACACACTGATATATCCACAAGAACCTCACGGAGCAATGTAAAGGCCAATAAACTTGATGTCAATGATACCCAATATGATGGAACATGTAAAGGCAGTTCTTCAGAAGACTTGCAGAAAGATGATGAATCCTCTTCACCCCACAAGGTCCTTGCTCTACCTTGGCCTATGATATGGGTACAACATGCATATAATGTCCTGGAGTGTATCTACTCTGTTGCAATGCCATGTGCTTAGCATGCTGATCATGCATGTAAATATGTCATGCCTTCCTGTTTTCAGTACCTATTCCATTCATGATAACATGTTTTCAAATTCAAGTACTGTCATTCTACTCTATCGCAATGCCATCTGCTTAATTTGGACATCATGCTTCTGAATATCCCATGCATTGTTATTCATCAGTATGTACTTCACCTGTCTGCCATACCATGTTTTTTTACATTGAAGTGTTGTTCTAGTGCTCTGTTGCAATGCCATCTTATTTTCCCAATCATACACGTGTATGTTGCCTTAGTTATTTCTGTACGTATTCTGCTAGCATATAGTTTTACATTCAACTAGTGTTTTTTTGCTGTGTTGTCCTGTCGTATCCCTAGCTCTTACACCATACTCCCTCCGTCCGGATTACATGTTGCCGAAATGGATAAAAAAGGATGTATCTAGAACAGAAATACTCCTAGACCCATCCATTTTTCTCCGGATGGAGGGAATACATGTCAATATGTCATGCCTTTCTATTCTTCAGTACCTATTCCATCTCTCTGTTGTCGCATGTTTTATAATTAAAGCACCATTCTTCTATACAAGGCATGGAAGGGGAAGACGACTATGTTAGAATCTAAAGGGTTACAAACAAGGCCTTTGCAAAAGATCCAAACGCCAGGAGATAATAAACCAACTCCAGTTTTTATAGATACTGCTCCAGCACAGAGAAACCCAACTCCTACTGATAATAAGCAGATTCCAGTGGCCAAAGAACTAGTCCGCTCCAGTCGAGCAAAAATATGTCAACTCAATTCTAAGAAGCATGTGCGTATCCTTGCATCATGAAATTTTATAGCATGCTGATCATATTTTCTACATGTTTCTTACCCATCTCTCTTTTAGAAAATAAGCTTAACAGATAGAAGAATTTCTGCAATGGTATCGTTTATGAGGAAAGATTCCTGCAGGAATTCTCTGTGCTCCAATGTAGATGTAAGTACCTGTTGTATATCACTATATTTTACATCAGCATGTATTTTGTTAATCGGCGTGAATCAAACCTTTATCTGATCTAAATTTAGTTGTAGCAAAATGTATGATTAAAGGCCACAATGTTGATTTTGTAAGGAAAACTGCACGGTAGTTTTGCATCTGAGCTGCATGAGTGTACTATCTCATATCAGTGGGTTTGAATACTTTGGTTCTGCAGTGGGTTTTCAGTGTTTTTTTACTGTGTTGTCTGTCGTATCCCTAGCTCTTACATCATACTCCCTCCATCCGGATTAAATGTCGCAGAAATGGATAAAACTGGATGTATCTAGAACTGAAATACGCCTAGACCCGTCCATTTATTTCCGGATGGAGGGAATACATGTCAATATGTCATGCCTTTCTATTCTTCAGTACCTATTCCATCTCTGTTGTAGCATGTTTTATAACTGAATCACCATTCTTCTATATAAGGCATGCAAGGGAAGACGGCTATGTTAGAATCTGAAGGGTTACAAACCAGGTCTTTGCAAAAGATCCAAACGCCAGGAGATAATAAACCAACTCCATTTTTCATAGATACTGCTCCAGCACAGAGAAACCCAAGTCCCACTGATAATAAGCAGATTCCAGTGGCCAAAGAACTAGTCCGCTCCAGTCCAGCAAAAGAATGTCAACTCCATTCTAAGAAGCATGTGCGTATCCTCGCATCATGAAATTTTATAGCATTCTGATCATATTTTCTACATGTTTCTTACCATCTCTCTTTTAGAAAATAAGGTTAAACGATAGAAGACTTCCTCCATTGGGATCATATTCGAGGAAAATATCCTGCGGGAATTCTCCGTGCTCCAATGCTGATGTAAGTACCTGTTGTATATCACTATATTTTTACATCAACGTGTAGTTTGTTAATCGGCGTGAATCTAACCTTTATCTGATCTAAAATTAGTTGTAGCAAAATGTTAAAGGCGCCAATGTTGATTTTGAAAGGAAAACTGCACTCGGTAGTTTTGCATCTTGAGCTGCATGAATGTACTATCTCATATCACGCACATTACTGAATCGTAGTGCTTCTCTGGTTGCCCATTCATTCATTGTGTCAATGTTGCTTTCATACTACCTTACCTGGCTGATGATAGTTGTGCCATATTGTGTTAATTTGGTGTAGGCTAGTTGCCCAAACGTTCGTTGTGTCAATGTTGCTTTCCTATTATCTGACTTGGCCAATGATAGCAATGCTAGTGTGTTAATTTTGTGCAGGCTGCTGAAGATAAGAAGACAAACTCTGAAAACAGCAAGGCAACCCCATTGTTTCTTTCTAGTAAATCTAGGCCAGGTAATATGGCAATAACTCATGATTAATCTGTTTGGTTCCCGTCCTAATTTATGTTATGATGCATTGGTGAGACACTCTCCACTATCAATAATACAAGCCTGCCAAAACCGCCATCTGAATCTGTTCAAGTATCCTTGTCTCGAATGCAATGGAATAAATGTATGTTTGTGAACCAATGAAATGGTGGATGAATCAGAGGTGCAGAGTCGTGCGACTCAACAACTGATCAATGTTTTCAGAGAAAGTGTAGAAAAGTAGAAAGAACTTGCCCACATGCTTATGGGCGTCATCTCGTGCTGAGGTTGCAAATTGTGACGTTGTAGAAGGTTAGGCTCTCCTCATTTATTTGCACCGCATCAATCTTTGATTGCCGGTGGATGTAATTTCTGTAGTATATGATGGATGTGCAACGTTATTCCTGTATGCCGTACCTTTGCGTGATCGGTTTTGGTCCTGCATAATTGCTCATCGTAATGGTCTCAAATTATCTAATTTGGCCTAAAGACATGTACGAACTTTAGTGGGCCCATTAAGTTAATGGGCGTTACTAGGCCGAAGTTAATGGCCGGCCCTCTTACCTCCCGGGTCGTTAACAGGCCGACATCGAAGCGGGCAACAGGTGGCCCCAGTTTATTTCACGGGCCATTAACAGGCCGTTACTAAGTTTGGGCTACATATGGCCCAACTATATTGTAGGCCTTTAGCAGGCCGAAAGAGACAGCGGGCTTGTACTGGACCATGAAGACCATGGGCCGCTAAGAGGCCGAAAGTCAGGTCGTATTGTAAATGGCCCAACTGTGTTGTGGGCCTTTAGCAGGCCGAAAGAGAAACCGGGCTGGTATTGGACCATGAAGGGCATGGGCCATTAAAAGGCCAAAACTAAGGTCCGACTACAAATGGCCCAACTCATTTATGGTCCGTTAACAGTCCGAAAGGCACACAGGGCCGGGAATTGGCCCAACACTTAAATGGGTCGCTAAAAGGCCAAAACTCAGGTCCGACTACAAATGGCCCAACTGATTTATGGGCCGTCAATAGGCTGAAAGTGACATCGGGCTAGAAAATTGGCCCAACACTTAAATGGGCCGCTAAACGGCCAAAACTCAGGTCCGACAACAAATGGCCCATCAGATTTATGGGCCGTCAACAGGCTGAAAGACACACCGGGCCGTAAACTAGCCCAACATTTAAATGGGTCGCTAAAAGGCGAAAGATATACATCTCAAAATTGGCCCATCCATTAAATGGGCCGTTAACAGGCCGAAATCTCATCGGGCCGATATTGAGCCCAAATATATAGCGGGCTGTTAACGGGCTCGAACTGACGATGGGCTGAAATGGTGTCAAATCTTTAACGGGCCGTTGACGGGTCGAATTAGCACATCTCGTATGGGCCGTGGGCTTAAATGGACCTGACACAAGTAGGCCTTATATGGGCTGGCTGCTAATTTTCTTTGGGCCAGCCTTTTCACGGAATGGGCCTCTGTTGGGCGTGCCACATGTCGACGTATCATAGGCGCCTTCCGTTTTGCATCTGAGCTGCATGAGTGTACTATCTCATATCAGTGGGTTTGAATACTTTGGTTCTGCAGTGGGTTTTCAGTGTTTTTTTTTGTGTTGTCTGTCGTATCCCTAGCTCTTACATCATACTCCCTCCATCCGGATTAAATGTCATAAAAATGGATAAAACTGGATGTATCTAGAACTGAAACGCCTAGACCCGTCCATTTATTTCCGGATGGAGGAATACATGTCAATATGTCATGCCTTTCTATTCTTGATTACCTATTCCATCTCTGTTGTAGCATGTTTTATAACTGAATCACCATTCTTCTATATAAGGCATGCAAGGGAAGACGGCTATGTTAGAATCTGAAGGGTTACAAACCAGGTCTTTGCAAAAGATCCAAGCGCCAGGAGATAATAAACCAACTCCATTTTTCATAGATCTGCTCCAAAGAGAGAAACCCAAGTCCCGCGATAATAAGCAGATTCCGGTGGCCAAAGAACTAGTCCGCTCAGTCCAGCAAAAGAATGTCAACTCCATTCTAAGAAGCATGTGCGTATCCTCGCATCATGAAATTTTATAGCATTCTCGATCATATTTTCTACATGTTTCTTACCATCTCTCTTTTAGAAAATAAGGTTAAGCGATAGAAGACTTCCTCCATTGGGATCATATTCGAGGAAAATATCCTGCGGGAATTCTCCGTGCTCCAATGCTGATGTAAGTACCTGTTGTATATCACTATATTTTTACATCAACGTGTAGTTTGTTAATCGGCGTGAATCTAACCTTTATCTGATCTAAAATTAGTTGTAGCAAAATGTTAAAGGCGCCAATGTTGATTTTTGAAAGGAAAACTGCCTGGTAGTTTTGCATACTGAGCTGCATGAATGTACTATCTCATATCACGCACATTACTGAATCGTAGTGCTTCTCTGGTTGCCCATTCATTCATTGTGTCAATGTTGCTTTCATACTACCTTACCTGGCTGATGATAGTTGTGCCATATTGTGTTAATTTGGTGTAGGCTAGTTGCCCAAACGTTCGTTGTGTCAATGTTGCTTTCCTATTATCTGACTTGGCCAATGATAGCAATGCTAGTGTGTTAATTTTGTGCAGGCTGCTGAAGATAAGAAGACAAACTCTGAAAATAGCAAGGCAACCCCATTGTTTCTTTCTAGTAAATCTAGGCCAGGTAATATGGCAATAACTCATGATTAATCTGTTTGGTTCCCGTCCTAATTTATGTTATGATGCATTGGTCGAGACACTCTCCACTATCAATAATACAAGCCTGCCAAAACCGCCATCTGAATCTGTTCAGTATCCTTTGTCTCGAATGCAATGGAATAAATGTATGTTTGTGAACCAATGAAATGGTGGATGAATCAGAGGTGCAGAGTCGTGCGACTCAACAACTGATCAATGTTTTCAGAGAAAGTGTAGAAAAGTAGAAAGAACTTGCCCACATGCTTATGGGCGTCATCTGTGCTGAGGTTGCAAATTGTGACGTTGTAGAAGGTTAGGCTCTCCTCATTTATTTGCACTGGCATCAATCTTTGATTGCCCAGTGGATGTAATTTCCTGTAGTATATGATGGATGTGCAACGTTATTCCCTGTATGCCGTACCTTTGCGTGATCGGTTTTGGTCCTGTGCATAATTGCTCATCGTAATGGTCTCAAATTATCTAATTTGGCCTAAAGACATGTACGAACTTTAGTGGGCCCATTAAGTTAATGGGCCGTTCCTAGGCCGAAAGTTAATGGTCGGCCCTCTTACCTCCCGGGTCGTTAACAGGCCGACATCGAAGCGGGCAACAGGTGGCCCCAGTTTATTTCACGGGCCATTAACAGGCCGTTACTAAGTTTGGGCTACATATGGCCCAACTATACTGTAGGCCTTTAGCAGGCCGAAAGAGACAGCGGGCTTGTACTAGACCATGAAGACCATGGGCTGCTAAGAGGCCGAAAGTCAGGTCGTAGTGTAAATGGCCCAACTATGTTGTGGGCCTTTAGCAGGCCGAAAGAGAAACCGGGCTGGTATTGGACCATGAAGGGCATGGGCCATTAAAAGGACAAAACTAAGGTCCGACTACAAATGGCCCAACTCATTTATGGTCCGTTAACAGGCCGAAAGGCACACAGGGCCGGGAATTGGCCCGACACTTAAATGGGTCGCTAAAAGGCCAAAACTCAGGTCCGACTACAAATGGCCCAACTGATTTATGGGCCGTCAATAGGCTGAAAGTGACATCGGGCTAGAAAATTGGCCCAACACTTAAATGGGCCGCTAAACGGCCAAAACTCAGGTCCGACAACAAATGGCCCATCAGATTTATGGGCCGTCAACAGGCTGAAAGACACACCGGGCCGTAAACTAGCCCAACATTTAAATGGGTCGCTAAAAGGCCGAAAGATATACATCCTGAAAATTGGCCCATCCATTAAATGGGCCGTTAACAGGCCGAAATCTCATCGGGCCGATATTGAGCCCAAATATATAGCGGGCTGTTAACGGGCTCGAACTGACGATGGGCTGAAATGGTGTCAAATCTTTAACGGGCCGTTGACGGGTCGAATTAGCACATCTCGTATGGGCCGTGGGCTTAAATGGACCTGACACAAGTAGGCCTTATATGGGCTGGCCTGCTAATTTTTACTGGGCCAGCCTTTTCACAGGAATGGGCCTCTGTTGGGCCGTGCCACATGTCGACGTATCATAGGCGCCTTCCGTCCAATGAGTGGATGACATCTGTCCCAGCGATGAGCCGACACGTGTTTCCTCCAGCCAATGATGATTTTACACGTGGAAAATCCCCATTGGTCGGGGCTATTAACGGGTTATCGGATCCAAAACCCGACCCGATAGCTTAACGGCATTCCGTTACGGTGGATGCCATGTGTCGGTCACCCTTGACGAAAGCACTTCTGTGACGCGCTATTTATCGTCATGGAAGTGGACACTTCCGTGATGATAATTTTGGTAATGTCATGGAACACTCCGACGACAGCACAGGTATGACTATCTTGATTCTGTCATAAATTTGTCATGGATGTACATGCATGACAAAAACACGACCTACTGTGACAAACACGTATCATCACGGAAGTGTATTTTTTTTGTAGTGATATAGGAGGAAGGAGTATGTCGGTGGAGCAACAGGGGGCCCACGAGGGTGGAGGGCGCGCCCTGGGGGGTAGGCGCGCCCCCTACCTCGTGGCCTCCTCCTTTGTTTCTTGACGTAGGGTCCAAGTGTCCCGGATCATAATCTTCCTAAAAATCACTTTCTCGAAGGTTTCATTCCGTTTGGACTCCGTTTGATATTCCTTTTCGGCGAAACTCTGAAATAGGCAAAAAACAACAATTCTGGGCTGGGCCTCCGGTTAATAGGTTAGTCCCAAAAATAATATAAAAGTGAATAATAAAGCCCAATATTGTCCAAAACAGTAGATAACATAGCATGGAGCAAGCAAAAATTATAGATACGTTGGAGACGTATCACACATTCTTCTTCATCTCTTGGCTCTTCTTGTTCATCGGCTGATGCAGCCGGAATGCCTTCACCCACTTTGGCTTCAGACTCGGAGATGTTCGCAGTTGGAGAGGCTTCAGGAAATACTTGGCTTGATACGGAATGGTGCTCTTCTCGTTCTGGAACACTCGAAAGTGTGACCTGTGGCCTTGGTCCTTTGCGAAGCCTGCGAAACGCTGGCGATGCTTGTGGAGATGGAGTTGTGTGGGCCTCAAAGTCATCATCATCAAGCACCGGAGTGGTGACTTGAGTTGGGGGAGTAGTTGGTGTTTCTTCTTGACGGGGGGAGTCTTGAGGGTGATCACCCCATGAATCATCCTAAGCAATTGGCGTCAAAGGATGACCAATGCTGATGAGTTCGTTGTTCGTGAGAACAGGCGATGATACCATGTTGTGCTCGATCTGATGAAGGACTTCATCATCTTCTACATTGTCTTGGGGACCAATGTCTTCAGCTGCGGTGGGATTGCCAGCTGGAATGTCTTCAGCTTCAGGAGGCTCTGTGGAAGCAGGCTCATGAACTATCAAGCGACGCTCTTGAAGTGCAGACGCATGACGAACAACAGAAATTGGCTCGACGACAAGGGGCTCTGTGGGATCAGCCCGATTTTTCTTCTTGGTTGGTGGAGCCTCATCAGTTGTGTTCTTGGTCTTGCGCTTTCTGGCTTCGGCTTCAGCTGCCCTTCTTTTCTTGAGCTCCGGAGCCACTGTGGGGACCTTAGGCTTCATGCCTGTCATACTGGCGGGGAAGACAATGCGAGGTTCTTCCCGCTAGGATTCTTCAGCTTGGTCCACATCAGGCTTCTTCTTCTTCTTGGCAGCCATCTTGGGGTCAATGCTAGGACGCCCAAGTGCCTTGCGCTTCTCAGCTTCATTGTAAGCTTGAAAACATTTGGCAGCCAGATGTTTCATGCGCTCTTCAGAGCCTTTAGCTTCGTCACGTGATACGTCTCCAACGTATCTATAATTTTTGATTGCTCCATGCTACTTTATCTATTGTTTTGGACTATAATGGGCTTTATTTTCCACTTTTATATTACTTTTAGGACTAACCTATTAACCGGAGGCCCAGCCCAGAATTGCTGTTTTTTGCCTATTTTAATGTTTCGAAGAAACAGAATATCAAACGGAGTCCAAACGGAATGAAACCTTCGGGAACGTGATTTTCTCACCGAATGTGATCCAGGAGACTTGGACCCTACTCCAAGAAGTGCCAGAGTCCCCCTGGGCGCACCCCCTGCCTCGTGGGCCCCCTGACGCTCCACCAACGTACTCCTTCCTCCTATATATACCTACGTACCCCCGACAGATCAATAGAGGAGCCAAAAACCTAATTCCACCGCCGTAACTTCCTGTATCCACGAGATCCCATCTTGGGGCCTGTTCCGGAGCTCCGCCGGAGGGGGCATTCACCACGGAGGGCTTCTACATCAACACCATAGCCCCTCCGATGAAGTGTGAGTAGTTTACCTCAGACCTTCGGGTCCATAGCTAGTAGCTAGATGACTTCTTCTCTCTTTTTGGATCTCAATACAATGTTCTCCCCCTCTCTCGTGGAGATCTATTTGATGTAATCTTCTTTTTGCGGTGTGTTTGTTGAGACCGATGAATTGTGGGTTTATGATCCAACTTATCTATGGAAAATATTTGATTCTTCTCTGAATTCTTTTATGTATGATTGAGTTATCTTTGCAAGTCTCTTCGAATTATCCGTTTGGTTTGGCCAACTAGATTGGTAGTTCTTGCAATGTGAGAAGTGCTTAGCTTTGGGTTCAATCTTGCGGTGTCCTTACCTAGTGACAGAAGGGGTTGCAAGGCACATATTGTATTGCTTCCATCGAGGATAACAAGATGGGGTATTTATCATATTGCATGAATTTATTCCTCTACATCATGTCATCTTGCTTAAGGCGTTACTCTGTTTTTAACTTAATACTCTAGATGCATGCTGGATAGCGGTCGATGAGTGTAGTAATAGTAGTAGATGCAGAATCGTTTCGGTCTACTTGTCTCGGACGTGATTCCTATATACATGATCATTTCCTAGATATACTCATAACTATGCTCAATTCTGTCAATTTCTCAACAGTAATTTGTTCACCCACCGTAGAATATCTATGCTCTTGAGAGAAGCCACTAGTGAAACCTATGGCCCCCGGGTCTATTCTCATCATATCAATCTCCATCACTTTATTTACTTGCTTTGCTTTTACTTTTCACTTTGCATCTTTATACCAAAATACCAAAAATATTATCTCTATCAGATCTCACTCTCGTAAGTGACCGTGAAGGGATTGACAACCCCTAATTGCGTTGGTTGCGAGTAGCTATCGTTTTGTGCAGGTACGAGGGACTTGCGCGTGGCCTCCTACTGGATTGATACCTTGGTTCTCAAAAACTGAGGGAAATATGTAACATCCCAAATTTTCAATTTGGAATGTTATACATTAGGTCATCATGCATATCATATTTTTTTCTCGCATTTTCCGATCCTAGAAAATTTCACGCAACTCAAGGACCCTCGGAGAGAGTTGGAAGTTTCATTATTTTCATATTTGGGATTTCCCAAATTTTGAGAATGGGATCATTTGGATTTATTTAATTATCTTCATAAAGTTTTCCTATAAAAATTTTAAGAGAGGGAATAATATGACTTTCCCAACATTTAGGAAAAAACGAAGGTATTATAAATAAATCAAAATTTGGTTTTTGAAAGATTTATTTTGCCAATGCAAAAATGAGCATTTTAAAAATATATGCATGTTTGCCGTTTTTAAAGTTCATTTTGTTCGACTCATTTTTAGGAGTCGGGGAAAATTTGTTTTATTAAAATCGGAGTTCGTTTGGTATTTTTTTAATTCGTTTGGTTTAAATTTTAATTTAAAAAAAAAACGCGCCCCTCCCCACAGGCCAAGGCCCGGCTGCCCAGCCAGCCAGGCCCGGCCCAGCGCCCGGCCCACCTCCTCTCCTCCAGCTTGAGGACTCCCGCCGCCAGACGTCGCCCGCGCGCCGGAGTCAGCTCCGCCCGCCTCGCTGCCCTCCCAAGCCACCCGGCGACCCTCCCCCTCCCATCGCGCCCCCTCTCACCTCACCCCGGAGCCGCCCCCAACCCGAGCTCAGCTGAGCCCCGCCACCGCCCGGGAACGCCGCCGCCGCCGCCTCCCGCCTGCCAAACCACGCCCCTCCCGACCCTCAAGAGCACCCACGGACCCCGCCGCCCCGAGCCCGCGGACCTCGCCCGGCCAAGAGCCACCGGAGGTAGCCGCCGCCCCCCCGCCGATCCGGTTTCTCAGAAAAACCCGATCCGTTTTTTTTAGATATTCGGTTTTTAAAACCCTAGATGGTTTTATTTTTTCGGTTTTCTTATTTAACGAACGTTCACCGAACCGTTCGTTTTAATGAACGTGTTCGTTGGATTAGTTCTGTTAACGAACGTCCGTTATTTAATCCGTTCGTCGTTTTCTTTTAATCGGATTTAATCCGTTATTTTTCTGATTCGATTTCAGATCCGATTTTCAAATCTGTTTTATTTCTCGCTCGTTTATCGGAATCAGGTGATTCAAGCGCCTGGAGTTTCGTAACGAAACCGCCGTTCCGACTAACCTACTTTCACAGAGTTTTGCTACTGTGAAATTTTGACCTAGTTTCAGATTGCTAACCCGAGTCGTTCTCTCTCGAGTTTCGACTTTCGATGTTTATTTTGATTCGAATCTTTTGCAACCAGGGTTCTTAAGTTGAAATCTTTGGTTAGATCTTTTATTCGAGATTTCCCCGTGCATTAGATGAGTACTTATTGTATGCTTGTTGTTTGTCTGCGTTAGATCACCCGGAGTGCGCCGCTTGTTACTTCGAATCTCTAGGTCTCGCGGATCATCAGCAAGGCAAGTAACACTTTGATCATACTCTTCTCATACCCAGTTTTTATGCATTAGATCTATCCCTCAAACACTTGCATGTTTAGGATCAAATTAAATTGTGGGTTTGGGAAGTAGATTGAGGTAGTACCTATTACCTGTTTTACTTATGAAACCTTGGGAGTTACTTCTACGTTTGCTTATTGTGCCATGCTATGCTAGTAGACGTGGATTGGGTGAGTGAATATCCATGACAGATGTGAGAGTGTTAATTAATGGTTTATCTAAGGTGGCAACCTAAACACACATCTGGGTGGATTGAGGCACTGGTTTCCATCAGACTTGCTGTATTTCTTCGGACCGCCACCCAGGCTCTAAGGGATCATAAGATTATTCAAACTGGAAACTTCCGTGTGCAGCCACAAGCCAATTATGGGCTCTGGCGTAGTTGACTAAGTCGTGCGAACTCTTACGGGTAGGCTAGCTGATGTAGGGGATGTAGGTTGGTACGGTCTACCCACATGTAAGGTGCTAGCGCTTCTGAAAGACTATGTCTCGGTCATCCGTTTCTCAAACACCATGTAGTGCGAGAACCAAGCGGAGGCGATCGAGTCTTGTGGGGAAAAGTGCGCAAACCTCTGCAGAGTGTATAAACTAATCATGATTAGCCGTGTCCCCGGTTATGGACGTTTTGAGTATCCGGTAATTGAATATCATGTGAATCTCAACATGTTACTTCTAAATAAAAGTTATTGGGTTTTGATGAGTACTTTTAATTGGGATTGAGAATGCTGTCAACCATTCTCAATGTTTAACAACCACGATGATAGTTAAATAAAATTTATTCCTTTGTTGTGGGGAAAAATCAGCTTTATGCAAATGTAACCGTAGAGCCTTACCACCAGCCATATATGCATGTAGTGTAGGCTTATTCATTCATTGCTCTTATGTGTTACATTGCCAGCATATTCCATGTGCTGACCCGTTTTGGGCTGCAACTTTCACGTTGCAGACTTTTCGAACGACAGGTAAGGTGTTAGGTCGTGGTTCTATACTCGGTGATGCCGTTGGAGTTGATGGACTCGCTTATCTTCCAAGCCTTCGCTGTTATTATTAGATGGCCTTAAGCCATATTATTGTAATAAGTTCCCTTGTGGACAACGATGTAATAAGTGTGTGATTGCTACTCTGCAATAAATCCTTGAAATCTTGTGTGGTGTCGGCATTCTTGATCCAGGATGACACCGAGCACGAGATGGATCCATTCGGTCTGGTCGCTGAGAGAATGGTATCGAGCACACGCCTGATTGTAGGACACGACCACTAAGTTAAAGCCATAGATCCCTACTCTCTTCTCATTTTCTAACTCCTCATCTTTTCTACTCTTTAGGATGACGGACGCGAAGATCAAGTACACCCAACCGGATGAAGGCACACCTTTTGGATTTCACTTGAAGGAAGTTACCAAGTACCGAACATTGGACTACCAAGCTTCACGGGACTTTCAGCGCCACTCGATGAAGAGGAGCTGGAAGATTCACGCTCACGTTCGGGAAGGACATTCGCCCCAATCACCAAGCCTATAGATAGTGTTTTCAATGCACCAACTTGGAGTGCAGGAAAGAGCATGGCAGCTCACATTACCATGGGACGCATTGGAGAAGTTTATCAAGAAGACCTCAAGGATACCATCTACCAGATTTGCGGACGCCGAGATGACAAGCGGGACGTCGTCGGCACCAAGAAGGATAGGTCCATTGCAGCTTTCATCCAGAATTAAATCAGCACATTCGGCGCCGGAGAACCAAATGTGCAATGACATGTTGGAGTTGCAGAAGACAAAGGGAAGGATCATCGAACTGGAAGAAGAACTAAAGACTACACGTAAGGACTACATGGACGAGATCGTAGCTCTGGCAAGACACAATAACGATCTTAAGTACGAGATCGAAGAACTCAAGAAGAAGTTGGCGCTCAGGAATGAAGACCAGTATGTCGAATACCCAAGCGACTACATTAACATCGGCGACACTGATTCGGATCCAAGTGAACCCGACTTTGAAGACGAAGCTGGAGCAGACATCATGGAGTCTTCCACCGGTTCAAATTAGTAGATGACCCCCACATATTAGTAGTATTCCCTCCATGTAAACATTATAGTACACGCACTTTTGCGATAGTTAGATCGTTGTAAGCCCTTGTTTGATTGAATGAAGTGATTTTGTGTGCATTTGCTCATGTGCATTTGGGTAGTGATTCCCTTAGACCTCATTCTATTCTACATTTCTCTTCTTTTCTAAACCCATCGATGCCTCCGAGACGCGACCCGGATTCGTTTTCCGCCAGAGATCACCCAATTGATCCGGCAGAGAATACCTGATTCAAACATTGGTGCGTAACAACAACAACAACAACCCACCGCCACCACCACCACCTGCGGATCATCTGACTCGTTTCCTTAGACTGAATCCGCCGGTGTATTCTAGTAGCACCGAGCCGATTGTAGCAGATGACTGGCTCCGCAAGATAGGAAGGGAGCTGACCACTGCAGGATGCACAGATGGTGAAAGAGTGAAGTTTGCAGCACACCAGCTTGAAGGACCCGCAGCAGCATGGTGGGAGAATTTCACAGCCACTTACCCGTGACAACATCACATGGGACCAGTTTCAGCAAGCTTTCGACTTGCCCATGTTTCAGCAGGAGCCATGGCCATGAAGAAGCGTGAGTTTCACAACCTCGCCAAGGAGGAAGGACTGTTGGCAATCGTGGATGATTTTAGCAAATTAGCACGTTATGCCCCAGATGACGTTGCTACAGATGCAGCTAAACAGGAGAAGTTTCTAGAAGGACTGAATGATGAGTTCAGCATGCCGTTGATGGTGGCAAGTTTCAACAACTACCAGGAGTTAGTAGACCGAGCTCTCATGATTGAAGGAAAGCAGCAGCAAATTGAGAACCGCAAGCGGAAGTATGGACAAGGGAAGTATAACTCTGGATCCCAGCAGAAGCCTCGTTATACCCCTAAATCAGGAATTCAGTTTCAGCATACCCATGGAGGAGGTAATTCGCATAACCATAATGGCACCAAGAATGGGAACGGGAATGGAGGAAGCAATGGACAGAACCGCACCAACCCGTCAACACCATCCAAGGTAGACCTGAGTCACATTACTTGCTTTAAGTGCCGCAAGACTGGGCACTATGCAAATGACTGTCCAGAAGGCCAGAATGGAAATGGCAATGGAAGCTCTGGAAAGAAGCCAAACCCTTTCAACAGGGGACAGGTGAACCACATTGATGTGGAGGAGGTTGAAGATCAGCCCGATCACGATGTCGGTAAGTTTTTGGTTAAGTCATTTACTGCAGTTGTTCTTTTCGATCTTGGTGCATCACATTCATACATATCAAGGGATTTGTGGATAAGTACAAATTACCGACCCAAGCCCTTAGGTCACCCATGCTAGTAACCTCACCGGAGCAGAATACGTGGCTAGTAAATGGTGTGATCGATTGCCACTAAGGATTGGACACTATGTTTTCCCTCAAACCTAATAGTTACGGAATCCCAAGGATTTGATGTGATATTAGGAATGGATTGGTTATCAAAGTATGGAGGAAACATAGATTGTACCACAAGGTCAATTTTGCTCACCACACGGAAGGAAGGAGGATTAAGTATGTGTCACGGCACGAGCGAGGAGAGCACAAGTTAATTGCTTATCGAGTGGTACAAGAAGAAGTACCGGTGGTAAAGGATTATCTGATGTATTTCGGAAGAATTGCGTGAATGCCACGGATAGAGACATTGAGTTTTGATCGAGCTGTTGCCGTGAACAGGCCCAATATCGAAGCGACCGTGACAGGATGCCCGCAAAGGATTTGGCAGAAATCAAGAAGCAGATTAAGGAACTATTGGATAAAGGTTTTATTCGCCCAAGTTCTTCACCTTGGGGATCACCCGTTTTGTTAGTGGAGAAGAAGGATGGATCGTTGAGAATGGTTGTTGATTACCGTGGATTGAATGAAGTAACAATCAAGAACAATTACCCACTACCTATGATAAATGATCTGTTTGATCGCTTGCAAGGAGCCAAAGTGTTTTCCAAGATCGACTTGCGATCAGGGTACCATCAGTTGAAGATTCGGGAGCAAGACATACCCAAGACCGCATTTACCACGAGATATGGACTATATGAGTATACCGTTATGTCATTTGGACTGACTAACGCACCAGCCTATTTCATGAACCTGATGAACAAAGTGTTTATGGAGTTTTTGGATAAGTTCGTCGTGGTGTTCATTGATGACATTTTGATGAAGAGGAACACAAGGAACATTTGCGATTGGTTTTGGAGAAACTGAGGGAACACCAGTTGTATGCCAAGTTCAGCAAATGTGAGTTTTGGCTAAAGGAAGTTGGATTTCTCGGACATGTTATATCCGGAGAAGGGATAGCAGTTGACCCCACAAAAGTTGAGACCGTAACCAAATGGGAAGCACCAACGACAGTTGGAGAGATTCGGAGTTTCCTTGGACTCGCAGGATACTACCGAAGATTCATTGAGAATTTCTCAAGGATTGCAAAGCCTATGACAGAATTGTTGAAGAAGGAAAACAAATTCATATGGACTGAGGACTGCGAGGCAAGTTTTCAGGAGTTGAAGAAAAGATTGGTTACCTCACCAGTTTTGATATTGCCAGATCAGACTAAGGATTATGAGGTGTATTGCGACGCTTCACGTCGAGGACTTGGAGCCGTGCTTATGCAGGAAGGAAGAGTTGTTTCGTATGCTTCACGACAACTTAAGCCTCATGAGTTGAATTATGCCACTCATGATTTGGAGTTAGCAGCCGTTGTGCATGCCTTGAAGACGTGGAGACATTTTCTCATTGGAAATCATTGTGAAGTATATACGGATCACAAGAGTTTGAAGTACATCTTCACACAGAAGGAATTGAATCTCAGACAAAGGAGATGGTTAGAGCTAATCAAGGATTATGATATGAGATTGCATTATCACCCCGGAAAGGCTAATGTCGAGGCGGCGCATTGAGCCGTAAGAGCCACGTCAATACCCTAATGATGGGAGGAATACCCAATGAGTTAGCCGAGGACCTTCGAGAGCTATGTTTGGAAATAGTTCGAGAGGCTATGTAGCAGCATTGGAGATTCGATCGACAGCGATGGACAAAATCAGAGAAGCCCAAAAGGCGGATAAGGAAGTTGCCTCTATAAAGGAGAAAATGAGCAAAGGAAAAGTTAAAGGATTTCGTGAGGATGAGCACGATACCCTATGGTTTGAAGACCGTGTTTATGTGCCTAATGACCCGGAGATCGGAAGTTGATTTTACAAGAAGCCCATGATTCACCCTATTCGATTCACCAGGAAATACCAAGATGTATTTGGATTTGAAGAATATTTTCGGTGGACGGAATGAAGAAGGATATTGCGGAGTATGTAGCAGTTTGCGACGTATGTCGAGAAAGTAAAGGCGAGCATCGAAGCCAGCAGGATTGTTACAACCGTTGCCGATACCGAATGGAAGTGGGATAAACTAGGCATGGATTTCATCACAGGTTTGCCAAAGACTCGTTCAGGATATGACTCGATTTGGGTCATAGTCGATCGTTTGTGAAGGTAGCTCATTTCATTCCGATCAAGACTACCTATAGCAGTGCTAAGTTGGCAAAGATATACATGACCAGAATTGTGTGTTTACGGAGTTCGAGGAGCATCGTATCGGATAGAGGAACCTAGTTTACCTCGAAATTTTGGAACCAATTGCACGAAACATTGGGAACCAGACTAGAATTCAGTACAGCTTTCCACCCACAGACCGATGGACAGACCGAGAGAGTCAATCAGATTTTGGAGGACATGCTGAGAGCTTGTGCACTAGATTATGGATCTAGCTGGGATGATAATTTGCCGTATGCAGAATTTTCCTACAATAACAATTACCAAACCAGCTTAAAGATGGCACCTTTCGAGGCTCTGTATGGAAGAAGGTGCAGGACACCGTTGTCATGGGATGGCGGAGATCGTCGGTTGTTTGGACCAGATTTTATTAAGGAGTCGAACAGAAAGTTAAGTTAATTGAGACAGGCTCAAGGTAGCCCAGTCCAGACAAAAGAGCTATGCCGATTCAAAGCGCACAGCGATTGAGTATGAAGTTGGAGACAGAGTATATCTCGAGTATCCCGCTTGAGGAGTTAAGCGTTTTGGAGTGAAAGGAAAGTTAGCACCCCGTTTCGTTGGACCGTATAAGATTTTGCAACGCATGGGAGAAGTTGCGTATAAGTTGGAATTGCCAGAAGGACTGTCAGGAGTTCATGATGTATTTCATGTTTCTCAGTTGAAGAAATGTCACCCCGAGATAGCAGAGGTACCGTTAAGAGATCACAGTGCCCTTTGGAAGCAATTCAGTTGAAGGATGACTTAACATATGAGGAAAACCAGTTAAGATTCTCGATTATGCCAGAGAGTTACCCGCAGCAAGGTTATCAAGTTTTGCAAAGTTCATTGGAGCCACCAAACCGAGGATGAAGCCACCGGGAAAGAGAGGAAGTTTTGTAGGACCACCCTCACCTATTTTCTAGCCAACCTGAATCTCGAGGGCTAGATTCATCTTAAAGGGTAGGTTTGTAACATCCCAAATTTTCAATTTGGAATGTTATACATTAGGTCATCATGCATATCATATTTTTCTCGCATTTTCCGATCCTAGAAAATTTCACGCAACTCAAGGACCCTCGAGAGAGTTGGAAGTTTCATTATTTTCATATTTGGGATTTCCCAAATTTTGAAAATGGGATCATTTGATTTATTTAATTATCTTCATAAAGTTTTCCTATAAAAATTTTAAGAGAGGGAATAATATGACTTTCCCAACATTTAGGAAAAAACGAAGGTATTATAAATAAATCAAAATTTGGTTTTGAAAGATTTATTTTGCTTAGGCAAAAATGAGCATTTTAAAAATATATGCATGTTTGCCGTTTTTAAAGTTCATTTTGTTCGACTCATTTTTAGGAGTCGGGGAAAATTTGTTTTATTAAAATCGGAGTTCGTTTGGTATTTTTTTAATTCGTTTGGTTTAAATTTTAATTTAAAAAAAAAAAACGCGCCCCCCCCCCCGGGCCAAGGCCCAGCCGGCCCAGCCAGCCAGGCCCCGGCCCAGCGCCCCCGGCCCACCTCCTCTCCCCCTCACTGAGACTCCTCCGCCGCCAAGACGCCGCCTCCGCTTGAGTCCGGCTCCGCCCGCCTGCTGCTGCCCTCCCCAAGCCACCGGTGACCCCCCCCTAAAACATCGCCCGCCCCTCTCACCTCACCCGGAGCCGCTTCAACCCGAGAGCAGCTTGAGCCCCGCCCTTGCCCGCTTGAACGCCGCCGTCGCCTGCCGTTCCCGCCTCGCCGAAACCCGCCGCCCTCCCGACCCAAGAGCACCCGCCGGACCCGCCGCCCCGAGCCCGCGGACCTCGCCGGCGAGAGCCACCGAGGTAGCCGCCGCCCGCCCACCGATCCGGTTTCTCGGAAAAACCCGATCCGGTTTTTTTTAGATATTCGGTTTTTTAAAACCCTAGATGGTTTTTATTTTTTTCGGTTTTCTTATTTAACGAACGTTCACCGAACCGTTCGTTTTAATGAACGTGTTCGTTGGATTAGTTCTGTTAACGAACGTCCGTTATTTAATCCGTTCGTCGTTTTCTTTTAATCGGATTTAATCCGTTATTTTTCTGATTCGATTTCAGATCCGATTTTCAAATCTGTTTTATTTCTCGCTCGTTTATCGAATCAGGTGATTCAAGCGCTGGAGTTTAAAATGAAACCGCCGTTCCGACTAACCTACTTTCACAGAGTTTTGCTACTGTGAAATTTTGACCTAGTTTCAGATTGCTAACCCGAGTCGTTCTCTCTCGAGTTTCGACTTTCGATGTTTATTTTGATTCGAATCTTTTGCAACCAGGGTTCTTAAGTTGAACTCTCTGGTTAGATCTTTTATTCGAGATTTCCCCGTGCATTAGATGAGTACTTATTGTATGCTTGTTGTTTGTCTGCGTTAGATCACCCGGAGTGCGCCGCTTGTTACTTCGAATCTCTAGGTCTCGCGGATCATCAGCAAGGCAAGTAACACTTTGATCATACTCTTCTCATACCCAGTTTTTATGCATTAGATCTATCCCTCAAACACTTGCATGTTTAGGATCAAATTAAATTGTGGGTTTGGGAAGTAGATTGAGTAGTACCTATTACTGTTTTACTTATGAAACCTTGGGAGTTACTTCTCGTTTGCTTATTGTGCCATGCTATGCTAGTAGACGTGGATTGGGTGAGTGAATATCCATGACAGATGTGAGAGTGTTAATTAATGGTTTATCTAAGGTGGCAACCTAAACACACATCTGGGTGGATTGAGGCACCTGGTTTCCATCAGGACTTACTGTATTTCTTGGACCGCCACCCGGGCTCTAAGGGATCATAAGATTATTCAAACTGGAAACTTCCGTGTGCAGCCACAAGCCAATTATGGGCTCTGGCGTAGTTGACTAAGTCGTGCGAACTCTTACGGGTAGGCTAGCTGATGTAGGGGATGTAGGTTGGTACGGTCTACCCACATGTAAGGTGCTAGCGCTTCTGAAAGACTATGTCTCGGTCATCCGTTTCTCAAACACCATGTAGTCACGAGAACCAAGCGGAGGCGATCGAGTCTTGTGGGGAAAAGTCGCAAACCTCTGCAGAGTGTATAAACTAATCATGATTAGCCGTGTCCCGGTTATGGACGTTTTGAGTATCCGGTAATTGAATATCATGTGAATCTCAACATGTTACTTCTAAATAAAAGTTATTGGGTTTTGATGAGTACTTTTAATTGGGATTGAGAATGCTGTCAACCATTCTCAATGTTTAACAACCACCATGATAGTTAAATAAAATTTATTCCTTTGTTGTAGGGAAAAATCAGCTTTATGCAAATGTAACCGTAGAGCCTTACCACCAGCCATATATGCATGTAGTGTATGCTTATTCATTCATTGCTCTTATGTGTTACATTGCCGGCATATTCCATGTCTGACCCATTTTGGGCTGCAACTTTCACGTTGCGAGACTTTTGAGACGACGGTAAGGTGTTAGGTCGTGGTTCTATACTCGATGATGCCGTTGGAGTTGATGGACTCGCTTATCTTCCAAGCCTTCCGCTGTTATTATTAGATGGCCTTAAGCCATATTATTGTAATAAGTTCCCTTGTGGACAACGATGTAATAAGTGTGTGATTGCTACTCTGCAATAAATCCTTCGAAGTACTGTGTGGTGTCAGCATTACTGATCCAGGGATGACACTGAGCACAGAGACTGGATCCATTCGGGTCTGGTCGCTACAAAATACTTACGCTATTGTGCCATCATCCTCTCCTCTTCGGGGAAAACCAACGCAAGCTCAAGACATAGCATCACGTTTCTTGTGAAATGCCTCCTTGAGCTCATGCATCATTAGCTTGAAGTTCTGGACGTCTGGCACACTGAGCTGAGCCATGTGCTTCTTGAACTGAGCCTTTTCATAGTCAATCTTGTGCTTCAGTTCAACTATCCTCTGAGCTAGAGCCAGCTCAGGAGCAATGGCTCCATGGAAGGAGACGATGAGGCCAATGGGGAGTCGCAGATCATCAAAACTGAGGTTTGGGATGTCAAACCACTCGTCAATGAACTTGTTCAGGATGTCCACATCAAAGAGGGGAAGATCATTGAAGATTTCCGCCTCTTGCTTGCTCTTTATTAGCAGCTCAAGAGCATCATCGCAAAGATCGTCGTCACTAGACAGATCAATGGCGTCATTCTCATTACTTAGAATGGCAGCAGGGGTCAGTGCTTGACCACCAGTCTGCAAGGGCTTCTTCTTCTTCTCAGACTTGGAAATGCGTGAGAGATCCTCAGAATGCACACTTGGTGCAGGAGGGGAAGTGGCCAGAGGCTTCGCTCGCGAAGCTCTTTGTGCAATGGAGGGCTTCGAAGCCTTGGTCTTCTTCAGCTTCTTAGGCTTCGGTGGTGCAGGCGCTTCGTCGGAATCAGCGTCATCTTCAGAGTGATCCACGGCTGCCCCTTGAACCATGATGTGAGTGATGGGACCCTTGAGGTTGTAGAAGGGCCCAACTGTATTGGATTCAGCATCGCGCGTGCCATCGGCACGAGGAGCGGAGGGACCGGGGTTGAAGTCTAATCCCCGCGACTTCTTGTTCTCTTTGGCCGAGTTCTTGGCAAACTGGTAGTTGCGCTTGAACAGATTGTCTTCACGACACCATAGCAGAGAAGATGGTTCGGCATCAGCAGGCTATGGTCCAGGGACCATGCAAGGGTAGAAACCTTGATCAATGGCTTCAGTTCTGGACCTGGGTGGAAGATTTTTGTACAAGATGTCTCCCCAGGGTCGCTTGATGGCATTCTTTTCAGCATATTCCTGGGTCACGAACCTGTACTTGAACCATCGCTCGGCCCAATATCTTCGAATCCATTGGATTCGTGTTTTGCGCTGATTGTAATCCTCTTCTGGATCTGTCTTGTACAACTCATAGAGTGTTGGGGAACGTAGTAATTTCAAAAATTTTCCTACGATCACGCAAGACCGTGGTGATGGCATAGCAACGAGAGGGGAGAGTGTCCGTCCACGTACCCTCGTAGACCGAAAGCGAAGCGTTATAACAACGCGGTTGATGTAGTCGACGTCTTCACGATCCGACCGATCCAAGCACCGAGCGTCACGGCACCTCCGAGTTGTGCACACGTTCAGCTCGATGGCGATCCCGGACTCCGATCCAGCAAAGTGTCGGGATGAGTTCCGTCAAGACGACGGCGTGGTAGCGATGTTGATGCTCCACCGGCGCAGGGCTTCGCCTAAGCTCATGACGATATGACTTCTCCGCGCAGGGCTTCGCCTAAGCTCATGACGATATGACCGAAGTGGAATATGGTGGAAGGGGCACCGCACACAGCTAAGGAAAGATCCGTAGATCAACTTGTGTCCCATGGGGTGCCCCTGCCCCGTATATAAAGGAGACAAGGGGGTGCGGCGGCCTAGGGAGGCGCGCTGAGGAGTCCTACTCCCACGGGAGTAGGACTCCCCCTCTCCTAGTTGGAGTAGGATTGGGGAGGGGGAAGAGGAAGGGCGCCCCCTCTCCTTGTCCTATTCGGACTAGAGGGGGGGAGGCGCGCAGCCCACCTGGCGGCCCTTCCTCTTCTCCTTGTGGCCCATGAAGGCCCATATACCCCCGGGGTTCCGTAACCCGGTGTTCAATAACATCCTGTTTTCACTCGGAACCCTTCCGAAGTCAAACATAGGCTTCAATATATCAATCTTTATGTCTCGACCATTTGAGACTCCTCGTCATGTCCGTGATCACATCCGGGACTCGAACAAACTTGGTGCATCAATACTTATAAACTCATAATGAATCTGTCATCGAAGCGTTAAGCGTGCGGACCCTACGGGTTCGAGAACTATGTAGACATGACCTAGAACCATTCTCGGTCAATAACCAATAGCGGAACCTGGATGCCCATATTGGTTCCTACATATTCTACGAAGATCTTTATCGGTCAAACCGCATAACGACATCGTTGTTCCCTTTGTCATCGGTATGTTACTTACCCGAGATTCGATCGTCGGTATCCAATACCTAGTTCAATCTAGTTACGGTAAGTCTCTTTACTCGTTCCGTAATACATCATCTCACAACTAACTCATTAGTTTTAATGCTTGCAAGGCTTAAGTGATGTGTATTACCGAGAAGGCCTAGAGATACCTCTCCGACAATCGGAGTGACAAAACCTAATCTCGAAATCGCCAACCCAACAAGTACCTTTGGAGACACCTGTAGTACTCCTTTATAATCACCCGATTCGTTGTGACGTTTGGTAGTACCAAAGTGTTCCTCCGGTAAGCGGAGTTGCATAATCTCATAGTTATAGGAACATGTATGGGTCATGAAGAAAGCATTAACATACTAAGCGATCAAGTGTTAAGCTAACGGAATGGGTCATGTCAATCAGATCATTCAACTAATGATGTGACCTTGTTAATCAAATAACAACTCCTTGTTCATGGTTAGGAAACATAACCATCTTTGATTAACAAGCTAGTCAAGTAGAGGCATACTAGTGACACTCTGTTTGTCTATGTATTCACACATGTATTATGTTTCCGGTTAATACAATTCTAGCATGAATAATAAACATTTATCATGATATAAGGAAATAAATAATAACTTTATTATTGCCTCTAGGGCATATTTCCTTCATCTCCCACTTGCACTAGAGTCAATAATCTAGATTACAAAGTAATGATCCTTACACCCATGGAGTCTTGGTGCTGATCATGTTTTGCTCGTGGAAGAGGCTTAGTCAGCGGTCGCAACATTCAGATCCGTATGTATTTTGCAAATCTCTATGTCTCCCACTTGGACTTGGTCCCGAATGGAATTGAAGCGTCTCTTGATATGCTTGGTCCTCTTGTGAAATCTGGATTCCTTTGCCAAGGCAATTGCACGATATTGTCACAGAAGATCTTCATCGGTCCCGATGCACTAGGTATGACACCTAGATCGGAAATGAACTCTTTCATCCAGACTCCTTCATCTTCTCGCTTCGAAGCAGCTATGTACTCCGCTTCACATGTAGATCCCGCCACGGCGCTTTGTTTAGAACTGCACCAACCGACAGCTCCACCGTTTAATAAAAACACGTATCCGGTTTGCGATTTAGAATCGTCCGGATCAGTGTCAAAGCTTACATCGGCGTAACCATTTACGACTAGCTCTTTGTCACCTCCATATCGAGAAACATATCCTTAGTCCTTTTCGGTATTTCAGGATGTTCTTGACCGCTGTCCGATGATCCATTCTGGATTACTTTGGTACCTTCCTGCCAAGCTTACAGCTAAGCATACGTCAGTCTGGTACACAGCATTGCATACATGATAGAGCCTATGGCTGAAGCATAGGAACATCTTTCATTTCTCTCTATCTTCTGCTGTGGTCGGGCATTGAGTCGACTCAATCTTACACCTTGTAATACTGGTAAAAACCTTTCTTTGCCTGATCCATTTTGAACTTTTCAAAACTTTATCAAGGTATGTGCTTTGTGAAAGTCCAATCAAGCGTCTTGATCTATCTCTATAGATCTTGATGCCCAATATGTAAGCAGCTTCACCGAGGTCTTTCATTGAAAAACTTTTATTCAAGTATCCTTTTATGCTATCCAGAAATTCTATATCATTTCCAATCAATAATATGTCGTCCACATATAATATTAGAAATGCTCTGAGCTCCCACTCACTTTCTTGTAAATACAGGCTTCTCCAAAAGTCTGTATAAACCCATATGCTTTGATCACACTATCAAAGCGTTTATTCCAACTCGAGAGGCTTGCACGGACCATAAATTGATCGCTGGAGCTTGCACACTTTGTTAGTACCCTTTGGATCAACAAAACCTTCTGGTTGCATCATATACAACTCTTCTTCTAGAAATCCATTCAAGAATGCAGTTTTACATCCATTTGCCAAATTTCATAATCATAAAATGCGGCAATTGCTAACATGATTCGGACAGACATAAGCATCGCCACTGGTGAGAAAGTCTCATCGTAGTCAACCCCTTGAACTTGTCGAAAACCTTTTGCAACAAGTCGAGCTTTGTAGACAGTTACATTACCATCAGCGTCAGTCTTCTTCTTAAAGATCCATTTATTTTCAATGGCTTGCCGATCATCGGGCAAGTCAACCAAAGTCCATACTTTGTTCTCATACATGGATCCCATCTCAGATTTCATGGCTTCCAGCCATTTTGCGGAATCTGGGCTCACCATCGCTTCTTCATAGTTTGTAGGTTCGCCATGGTCAAGTAACATGACTTCCAGAATAGGATTACCGTACCACTCTGGTGCGTATTTTACTCTGGTTGACCTACGAGGTTCAGTAGCAACTTGATCTGAAGCTTCATGATCATCATCATTAGTTTCCTCACTAATTGGTGTAGTTGTCACAGAACCATTTCTTGTGATGAACTACTTTCCAATAAGGGAGCAGATCTGATTATCTCATCAAGTTCTACTTTCCTCCCACTCACTTCTTTCGAGAGAAACTCCTTCTCTAGAAAGGATCCGAATTTAGCAACGAAAATCTTGCCTTCAGATCTGTGATAGAAGGTGTACCCAACAGTCCCTTTGGGTATCCTATGAAGACACATTTTTCCGATTTGGGTTCGAGCTTATCTGGTTGAAGTTTCTTTACATAAGCATCGCAGCCCCAAACTTTAAGAAGCGACAACTTTGGTTTCTTGCCAAACCACAGTTCATAAGGCGTCGTCTCAGCGGATTTTGACGGTGTCCTATTTAACGTGAATGCGGCCGTCTCTAAAGCATAACCCCAAAGCGATAGCGGTAAATCGAAATAGACATCATAGATCGCACCATATCTAGTAAAGTACGATTCGACGTTCGGACACACCATTTCTCTGTGGTGTTCGGGTGGCGTGAGTTGCTTGAAACTATTCCACATTGTTTCAAATGTAAACCAAACTCGTAACTCAAATATTCTCCTCCACGATCAGATCGTAGAAATTTTATTTTCTTGTTACGATGATTTTCCACTTCACTCTGAAATTCTTTGAACTTTTCAAATGTTTCAGATTTGTGTTTCATTAAGTAGATATACCCATATCTGCTCAAATCATCTGTGAAGGTGAGAAAATAACGATACCCGCGCGTGCCTCAACATTCATTGGACCACAAACATCGGTATGTATGATTTCCAACAAATCAGTTGCTCGCTCCATAGTTAGGAGAAGCGGCGTTTTGGTCATCTTGCCCATGAGGCACGGTTCTTAAGTACCAAGTGATTCATAATCAAGTGATTCCGAAGCCCATCGGTATGGAGTTTCTTCATGCGTTTTACACCGATATGACCTAAGCGGCAGTGCCACAAATAAGTTGCACTATCATTATCAACTCTGCATCTTTTGGCTTCAACATTATGAATATGTGTATCACTACTGTCGAGATTCAACAAGAATAGACCATTCTTCAAGGGTGCATGACCATAAAAGATATTACTCATATAAATAGAACAACCATTATTCTCTGATTTAAATGAATAACCGTCTCGCATTAAACAAGATCCAGATATAATGTTCATGCTCAACGCTGGCACCAAATAACAATTATTTAGGTCTAAAACTAATCCCGAAGGTAGATGTAGAGGTAGCGTGCCGACCGCGATCACATCGACTTTGGAACCATTTCAACGCAAGATCGTCACCTCTTCCTTAGCCAATCTTCGCAATCCGTAGTTCTGTTTGAGTTGCAAATATTAGCAATGTAACCAGTATCAAATACCCGGTACTACTGCGAGTATTAGTAAGGTACACATCAATAACATGTATATCACATATACCTTTGATCACCTTGCCATCCTTCTTATCCGCCAAATACTTGGGGCAGTTCCGCTTCAGATGTCGGTCTGCTTGCGGTAAAACACTCGATTTCAGGCTTAGGTCCAGACTTGGGTTTCTTCTCTTGATCAGCAACTTTCTTGCTGTTCTTTTGAAGTTTCCTTCTTCTTTCCTTTGCCCTTTTCTTGAAACTAGTGGTCTTGTTGACCATCAACACTTGATGCTCTTTCTTGATTTCTACCTCCGCAGCTTTTAGCATCGCGAAGAGCTCAGGAATTGTCTTAGTCATCCCTTGCATATTATAGTTCATCACGAAGCTCTTGTAGCTTGGTGGCGTGATTGGAGAATTCTGTCAATGACACTATCATCCGGAAGATTAACTCCCAGCTGAATTAAGTGATTGTTATACCCGGACATTTTGAGTATGTGCTCACCTTGTGAACTATTCTCCTCCATCTTGCAGCTATAGAACTTATTGGAGACTTCATATCTCTCAATCCGGGCATTTGCTTGAAATATTAACTTCAACTCCTGGAACATCTCATATGCTCCATGACGTTCAAAACATCGTTGAAGACCCGGTTCTAAGCCGTAAAGCATGGCACACTGAACTATTGAGTAGTCATCAGCTTTGCTTTGCCAGACGTTCATAACTTCTGGCTCAGCATCTGCAGCAGGCCTGTCACCCAGCGGTGCTTCCAGGACGTAATTTTACTGTGCAGCAATGAGGATAATCCTCAAGTTACGGACCCAGTCCGTGTAATTGCTACCATCATCTTTCAACTTTGCTTTCTCAAGGAACGCATTAAAATTCAACGGAACAACAGCACGAGCCATCTATCTACAGTAAACATAGACAAGCAAAATACTATCAGGTACTAAGTTCATGATAAATTTAAGTTCAATTAATCATATTAATAAACTCCCACTTAGACAGACATCTCTCTAGTCATCTAAGTGATCACGTGATCCAAATCAACTAAACCATGTCCGATCATCACGTGAGATGGAGTAGTTTCAATGGTGAACATCACTATGTTGATCATATCTACTATATGATTCACGCTCGACCTTTCGGTCTCTGTGTTCCGAGGCCATATCTGTTATATGCTAGGCTCGTCAAGTTTAACCTGAGTATTCCGCGTGCGCAACTGTTTTGCACCCGTTGTATTTGAACGTAGAGCCTATCACACCCGATCATCACGTGGTGTCTCAGCACGAAGAACTTTCATAGCGGTGCATACTCAGGAGAACACTTATTGATAATTTTGGTGAGAGATCATCTTATAATGCTACCGTCAATCAAAGCAAGATAAGATGCATAAAGGATAAACATCACATGCAATCAATATAAGTGATATGATATGGTCATCATCATCTTGTGCTTGTGATCTCCATCGCCTAAGCACCGTCATGATCACCATCGTCACCGGCGCGACACCTTGATCTCCATCGTAGCATCGTTGTCGTCTCGCCAACTATTGCTTCTCGACTATCGCTACTACTTAGTGATAAAGTAAAGCAATTACATGGCGTTGCATTTCATACAATAAGCGACAACCATATGGCTCCTGCCGATTGCCGATAACTTCGGTTACAAAACATGATCATCTCATACAATAAAATATAGCATCACGTCTTGACCATATCACATCACAACATGCCCTGCAAAAACAAGTTAGGCGTCCTCTACTTTGTTGTTGCAAGTTTTACGTGGCTGCTACGGGCTGAGCAAGAACCGTTCTTACCTACGCATCAAAACCACAGCGATACTTCGTCAAATAGACTCCGTTTTAACCTTCTCAAGGACCGGGCGTAGCCACACTCGATTCAACTAAAGTGAGAGAGCAGACACCGCCGGTCACCTTTAAGCAACGAGTGCTCGGGCGGTGAAACCAGTCTCGCGTAAGCGTCTGGCGTAATGTCGGTCCGGGCGCTTCATCTCACAATACCGCTGAACCAAAGTATGACATGCTGGTAGGTAGTATGACTTGTATCGCCCACAACTCACTTGTGTTCTACTCGTGCATATGATATCAACGCATAAAACCAGGCTCGGATGCCTTTGTTGGGGAACGTAGTAATTTCAAAAATTTCCTACGATCACGCAAGACCATGGTGATGGCATAGCAACGAGAGGAGAGTGTCCGTCCGCGTACCCTCGTAGACCGAAAGCGGAAGCGTTATAACAACGCGGTTGATGTAGTCGTACGTCTTCACGATCCGACCGATCCAAGCACCGAACGTACAGCACCTCCGAGTTCTGCACACGTTCAGCTCGATGATGATCCCGGACTCGATCCAGCAAAGTGTCGGGGATGAGTTCCGTCAGCCGACGGCGTGGGAGCGATGTTGATGCTCCACCGGCGCAGGGCTTCGCCTAAGCTCGCGACGATATGACTTCTCGGCGCGAGGCTTCGCCTAAGCTCATGACGATATGACCGAAGTGGAATATGGTGGAAGGGGCACCGCACACGGCTAAGGAAAGATCCGTAGATCAACTTGTGTCCCATGGGGTGCCCCTGCCCCGTATATAAAGGAGACAAGGGGGTGCGGCCGGCCTAGGAGGCGTGCTGGAGGAGTCCTACTCCCACCGGGAGTAGGACTCCCCCTCTCCTAGTTGGAGTAGTATTGGGGAGGGAAGAGGGAAGGCGCCGCCCCTCTCCTTGTCCTATTCGGACTAGAGGGGAGGGGGCGTGCAGCCCACCTGCCGGCCCTTCCTCTCTCTCCTTGTGGCCCATGAAGGCCCATATACCCCCGGGGTTCCAGTAACCCCGGTGTTCCAATAACATCCTGTTTTCACTCGGAACCCTTCGAAGTCAAACATAGGCTTCCAATATATCAATCTTTATGTCTCGACTATTTGAGACTCCTCGTCATGTCCGTGATCACATCCGGGACTCGAACAAACTTGGTGCATCAATACTTATAAACTCATAATGAGCTGTCATCGAAGCGTTAAGCGTGCGGACACTACGGGTTCGAGAACTATGTAGACATGACCTAGAACCATTCTCGGTCAATAACCAATAGCGGAACCTGGATGCCCATATTGGTTCCTACATATTCTCGAAGATCTTTATCGGTCAAACCGCATAACGACATCGTTGTTCCCTTTGTCATCGGTATGTTACTTACCCGAGATTCGATCGTCGGTATCCAATACCTAGTTCAATCTCGTTACGGTAAGTCTCTTTACTCGTTCCGTAATACATCATCTCACAACTAACTCATTAGTTTTAATGCTTGCAAGGCTTAAGTGATGTGTATTACCGAGAAGGCCTAGAGATACCTCTCCGACAATCGGAGTGACAAAACCTAATCTCAAATCGCCAACCCAACAAGTACCTTTGGAGACACTGTAGTACTCCTTTATAATCACCCGATTCACGTTGTGACGTTTGGTAGTACCAAAGTGTTCCTCCGTAAGCAGGAGTTGCATAATCTCATAGTTATAGGAACATGTATGGGTCATGAAGAAAGCATTAACATACTAAGCGATCAAGTGTTAAGCTAACGGAATGGGTCATGTCAATCAGATCATTCAACTAATGATGTGACCTTGTTAATCAAATAACAACTCCTTGTTCATGGTTAGGAAACATAACCATCTTTGATTAACAAGCTAGTCAAGTAGAGGCATACTAGTGACACTCTGTTTGTCTATGTATTCACACATGTACTATGTTTCCGGTTAATACAATTCTAGCATGAATAATAAACATTTATCATGATATAAGGAAATAAATAATAACTTTATTATTGCCTCTAGGGCATATTTCCTTCATAGAGGTCAGGTGGCAAATCTCTTGATGTCCCCCCACTGCGCTGTCTTCCACCCTTCCTTGCTGACTTATCTGTTGCCATGAAGTTCAGACTGAATGGCTTCAAAACTGTCAAAGGCTTCCGTCTACTGGTTAGACGGGAACTAGCTTCGGGAGAGTTTATATTATGCTGTAAGAATTCTGCAAATGAATGCAGACTATGAGAACCAAGGGATTCTCCCACGGACATGTACCTGTGACAGCATTAGAGATGCGAGGGAAGGGGAAGAGTCATATGCATTCTCAGAAGATTTTGAAGATAAATCAGTTTAGAAGACATTGACCTCATAGCGCGAAGACATTCACTTATATGTTGAGAGTTGGTTCCAGATTTGTACGAATCCAAGAATAGGTACAAGTGAGGAATCTAACTACGTGTGAAGCATAAGTGAATATAGTAGGCATATTATGAGATGCAGAACAGGATAGATCCAAATTTGTGGAGGCAGAAACCACTTTTGGTAGGAAGGATGAATCTATCGGATCAAAAAGACAGTAAAAAGAGTGTTTTAATTTACCACACGATGAACTGCTAGACGGAGCAGAAGAGGAGGCCGAGCAGTTCTATCTTCCGTGCCCTAACTTGGCGACGGAGGACACCTACGGCGACGGTGGAGAAGACGATGTCCGCGGCCGGCATGAGGACGGCGTCGGTGAGGTCGCGACAGCTAAGCGCTTCGTCGCCGGCATCCTCGAGAGCTAGCGGTGACGCTAGGGTTTGTCTGAGGTGGAGAGGTGGAAGAAGTATTTTGACCGCGATATGATGTGTATTTATAAGGAGAGGGACGGCACAGCGCAATTACGCAGGTGCCCCTGGCGGTTCACATCTGAGGGACACATGGCGAACATGCAACACATTGGAAGTTGTTCCATGTTCCCACGCACACCTGGACTGTCGGGTGGTCGTTCCGGCTTCTCCGGATTTCAGGCAATGAAGATTGAGCATTTAAAACAGATTTTAATGTTTGTCTCTATATCTTCTGCTGACAAGGACGCAGAGAAGACATTCAACGATTTCAATAGAATGCATATGATTTGGATAGATAGATTTGAGTAGGAAGCATAGAGAGGTTAGGGTCCGATCACATTCACTTAGTTCAAAAGATTCAAATGAGAAGACATAGCTATAAGGGAATGCTGTAGAGGACAGAACAATAATATATGTATATATCAGAATAAGACCAAATCAATAGTGTGAAGATAAACATGAAGTCATGTCAATACTGAAGACAAACCAAATGCGAAGACTTTGTAGAAGTAACGCCAACAGAAAACACTCCAAACAAAAGTTTGGTGGTGGCGTTACCCACCGTATAGGAAGTATTAGACCTAGACACGGCGCACAATTATCGTGGCGCTCCGAAGTCAAATTCCGCATTAATGTATTCACACTCAGAGTGTAAGTCTTCATTGATTGAAGATATACATTACTTCGTGTGTTGCACATCTAAGTCATCAACATGCATAAGTGTTAGGATGTGTGCCTGATCACAGGACATTCGAGGATTCGAAGATATTTAGCTCACACCGCAACTTGCTAAACCTTTTCTCATCCAAGGGCTTTGTGAAGATATCTGCCAATTGCTCTTCAGTGTTGACGTGAATGATATCAATATCTTCCTTCATAACATGATCTCTTGAGAAAGTGATGACGTATTTCAATGTGCTTTGTCTTCGAGTGCTGAACTGGATTGTCGGCAATCTTGATGGCGCTTTCATTGTCACAATAGAGTGGTACTTGTTTCAGATGGATGCCATAGTCCTTGAGTGTTTGCTTCATCCATAGAAGTTGAGCGCAGCAAGATCCAGCAGCAATGTATTCAGATTCAGCAGTGGAGAGAGATACACAGTTCTGCTTCTTTGAAGACCAACAGACAAGTGATCGTCCCAGAAAGTGACATGTGCCTGATGTAGACTTGCGATCCACCTTGTCACCAGCATAATCAGCATCCGAGAATCCAACTAGATCAAACTCTGAGCCCTTTGGATACCATAATCCTAATGTTGGGGTGTAAGCCAAATATCGAAGAATTCGCTTCACAGCTAAGTGATGTGATTCCTTTGGTGCCGCTTGGAATCGAGCACACATGCAAACACTAAGCATGATATCTGGCCTAGATGCACATAAATAAAGTAAAGAACCAATCATGGAGCGGTATACCTTTTGATCGAACTCTTTACCATTGGCATCAGGACCCAGATGAATCTTGGTTGGCATTGGCGTCGTGTAACCTTTGTAGTCTTGCATTCCAAACTTCTTCAGGCAATCTTTGAGATATTTCTCTTGAGATATGAAGATGCCATTGCTTTGCTGACGAATTTGAAGACCAAGGAAGAGCTTCAGCTCACACATCATGGACATATGATATTGCTATTGCATCATGTGTCCAAATTCATCACTGTATTTATGGTTGGTGCAGCCGAAGATAATGTCATCCACATATATTTGGCACACAAACAGTTCGCCATCATATGTCTTCATGAAGAGTGTGGGATCCAGGGAACCAGGTTTGAAGCCTTTGCTCTTTAGGAAGTCTTTGAGTGTGTCATACCAAGCGCGAGGGGCTTTGTTTGAGGCCATACAGTGCATTGTTAAGCTTGTATACCATGTCAGGATGTTTTGGATCTTCAAAGCCAGGAGGTTGTGCAACATACACTTCTTCTTCAATCTTGCCGTTGAGAAAAGCACTCTTCACATCCATTTGATACAGAAGGATGTTGTGATGATTTGCGTAGGCTAGCAGTATGCGAATGGCTTCAAGCCTAGCCACGGGAGCAAATGTTTCATCGAAGTCAATCCCTTCAACTTGAGTGTATCCTTGAGCAACAAGACGGGCCTTGTTTCTGACGACTTGACCATGCTCATCTTGCTTGTTGCAATATATCCATTTTGTGCCTATTATGTTGTGCTTGCGAGGGTCAGGACGCTTGACAAGTTCCCAGACATTGTTCAGCTTGAACTGTTGAAGCTCTTCTTGCATAGCTTGAATCCATTCAGGTTCCATGAAGGCTTCAGCAACTTTCTTGGGTTCAGATATTGAGACAAATGCAAAGTGCTCGCAGAAATTTGCTAGCTTTGTTTCTCTTGAACGAGTGAGTGGACCAGACGCATTGATGCTATCAATTATCTTCTCAATCTGTACTTCATTTGCAACACGAGGATGAACTGTACGAAGATTTTTCTCTTGCTGATCATTGTCATCGTTAGGAGGATTGTCTTCAGGCTGAGCATTGTCTTCAGGTTGGTTAGGTGCAGAAATGATAAGTTCCTCTTCAGGCTGTGCTTCAGACGGTATGATTTCTCTAGTTCCCATAAGCTTGATGGATTCACTAGGTGGAACTTCATCTAGCACATTTGGCAGGTGCTCTCTTTGCGAGCCGTTAGTCTCATCGAACCACACATCCACAGTTTCAACCACATTATAGTGAAAGAGCTTGAAGACTCTGTAGGAGTGCGAATCCTTTCCGTAACCAAGCATAAAACCTTCATGTGCTTTCGGTGCAAATTTTGAAGTGTGATGTGGATCCTTGATCCAGCACCTGGCACCAAATACTCTGAAGTAACTGACATTTGGCTTCTTACTAGTTAGGGGTTCATAGGATGTCTTCTTCAGAAGCTTCTGAAGATAAACACGGTTGATAACGTGACATGCAGTATCAATGGCTTCAGGCCAGAACTTTCTTGGAGTCTTGTATTCATCAAGCATCGTCCGAGCCATCTCAATGAGTGTTCTGTTCTTGCGCTCCATGATGCCATTTTGCTGAGGAGTGTATGGAGCGGAGAACTCATGGGTAATGCCTAATGTATCCAGGTAAAGGTCGAGGCCGGTGTTCTTGAACTCTGTGCCATTGTCACTTCTGATGTGCTTGATCTTGACGCCATAGTTGTTCATGGCACGGTTTGCGAAGCGTCTGAAGACATCCTGCACTTCAGTCTTGTAGAGAATTATATGCACCCACGTATATCTTGAATAATCATCAACAATGACGAAGCCATAGAGACAAGCAGTAGTCGTGAGAGTAGAGTAGTGAGTAGGGCTAAATAAGTCCATGTGTGCTCGAAGGGTTGAGATGTCGTCATGATAGTCTTCGAGGGATGCTTGGCCCTTGTCATCTTTCCAGCTTCGCAGACACCGCATAAGTGATCCTTCTTGAACTTGATGCCCTCGATGCCCATGACGTGTTTCTTCTTTGCGAGAGTGTGCAAGTTCCTCATGCCAGCATGCCCTAGCCTCTGATGCCAGAGCCAGCATTCTGAAGCTTTTGAAAGATGACATACGGCAAGTTGTGGTCCTGCTGAAAAATCTACCATGTACAGATCATCTTTCCGATACCCTTCAAAGACTGGAGACTTGTCAGATTCCATTAGAACAAGGCAACGATATTTTCCAAATATCACAATCATGTTCAAATCGCGAAGCATCGAGGCAGACATTAAGTTGAAACCAAGGGATTCAACAAGCATCACTTTATCCATGTGCGTATCCTTTGAGATTGCAACTCTACCTAGACCCAATACCTTGCTTTTACCAGTGTCAGCAAATGTGATGTGACTCTTGTCAGATGGACGTAAGGCTGAGTCCATGAGAAGGCTTCAATCACCAGTCATATGATTAGTGCATCTGCTGTCCATAATCCATTCTGAAGCATGAGGTATCATACCCTACAGTACAGTTAGGGGAATAGGCTTCACCAAGAGTATTGTGAAGCATAAAGATTTGATGCACAAGAGGATTATCAAATCTCAGATCAAGATTAGGACTGATAGGATGATTAGCAAGAGATTCAAGAACAAAATACATAGTGAGACCATTTGGGCATTTTATCTTGCGCCCAACAAGATGTTTTTGCTGGAGACCTTTCCCTGCAACAGAAAGTTAATTTTTCTTAGCCACCCACATCTTCAGGGGTGGCTTAGAAGCAATGAGTCTAAGTGCAGCATCTGAGAACTTCGGCTTTGAAGCCCTAGCAAATAGCCTTGCAGGAGGTGAATAGTACTCATATGAATAAGAAGAATAGTTCTTAGTCTTATGAACATAGCGGTTTGATGATACTCGCTCATATTCATAAGTTTGAGTATGATTTCCCTGCAAAACATTGGCGTCAGGGTGACTCAGGTGAGTCCTCTGTTTGAATGAAGTCTTTGGACCATACGAAGCCGTTGGTTTGGGTTTTGTCTTCTTCCCAGGTGGTGTCATGATGACATTCACTGGAAGATTCTCAAGAAAACTTTTGGGAACCCAGATCTTCTTCACAGGTGGTCCATTCCGGCAGTTAGTACCAATATACATGGCAAACACTTCACCATTCTGATTCTTAAACAGTTTATAGTTTGCATCAAAGGATTCATCAATGATAATAGGGTAAGCACAAGTGAAGCCAGATAAGGTGGTTGGATCCACTGAAGGTTCCTTTGCAGCAACCCATGTGGTTTTGGGGTACTACTCAGGCTTCCAGTAAGAACCATCAACATTCATTTTCCTCTCGAACCCAACACCCTCTTTCCTAGGTTTTCGGTTCAGAATATGCTTTTTGAGGACATCGCACAGTGTCTGATGCCCTTTGAGACTTTTATACAGCCCTGTTTCAAGCAATGTCTTCAACCTAGCATTTTCATCAGCAATGGTGGTGGCATCCTCAGCAGAGGGGTTAGTTACCACATCAACAATTGAAGATATTGCAACAGTAGCAGAAGTAGAACATTCAGCAACAGAAGTAGCGTTATCACGCTCAAGGCATTTTAGACATGGTGGTTCAAATCCTTCCTGAGCGGGACTGATCTGTTGAGCGCGAAGTGACTCATTCTATTTTTGAAGATCTTCATGAGCTGCTCTCAATTTCTCAAGCTCTTGCTTCCTTTGAAGATAATCATAGGAAAGCTTTTCATGAGTGGTTGAGAGCGTTTCATGAAGACTTTCAAGTTCCTTGTACTTAACATGAAGATTTTTTATGTCTTCAATTAAGGACTGAGATCGGGTCATTTCCGCGTCCAACAGGTCATCGCTTTTGTCTAATAGTTTTTGAGTGTGTTCCATAGCTTTCTGTTGTTCAGTTGCAATTTTAGCAAGTGTTTTGTAGCTAGGTTTGGATTCACAATCAGAGTCTGCTACGTCTTGAGCTTGCGTTGGTTTTCCTCGAAGAGGAGAGGGTGATGCAGTAAGTGTAGCGTAAGTATTTCCCTCAATTTTGAGAACCAAGGTATCAATCCAGTAGGAGGCTCCTCAAAAGTCCCACGCACCTACACAAACAAACTGAGAACTCGCAACCAACGCAATAAAGGGGTTGTCAATCCCTTCATGCCCACTTGCGAAAGTGAGATCTAATAAAGATGATATGATCAGATAAATATATTTTTGGTATTTTATAAAATAGATGCAAAAAGTAAAGATGCAAATAAAAGTAGATTGGAAGCAAATATGATAAGAGATAGACCCGGGGGCCATAGGTTTCACTAGTGGCTTCTCTCAAGATAGCATAAGTATTACGGTGGGTGAACAAATTACTGTCGAGCAATTGATAGAAAAGCGCATAGTTATGAGATTATCTAGGCATGATCATGTAAATAGGCATCACGTCCATAACAAGTGGACCGACTACTGCCTGCATCTACTACTATTACTCCACACATCGACCGACTCCTGCCTGCATCTAGAGTATTAAGTTCATAAGAACAGAGTAACACATTAAGCAAGATGACATGATGTAGAGGGATAAACTCATGCAATATGATATAAACCCCATCTTGTTATCCTCGATGGCAACAATACAATACGTGCCTTGCAACCCTTTACATCCTTTGGGTAAGGACACCGCAAGATTGAACCCAAAGGTAAGCACTTCTCCCATGGCAAGAAAGACCAATCTAGTAGGCCAAACCAAACTGATAATTCGAAGAGACTTGCAAAGATAACTTAATCATACATAAAAGAATTCAGAGAAGATTCAAATATTATTCATAGATAAACTTGATCATAAACCCACAATTCATCGGATCTCGACAAACACACCGCAAAAAGAGTTTACATCGAATAGATCTCCACAAGAGAGGGGAGAACATTGTATTGAGATCCAAAAGAGATAAGAAGCCATCTAGCTAATAACTATGGACCCGTAGGTCTGTGGTAAACTACTCACAACTCATCGGAGGGGCAAGGATGTTGATGTAGAGGCCCTCCGTGGTTGATTCCCCCTCCGGTAGAGTGCCGACGAAGGCTCCCAGATGGGATCTCGCGGATCTGAGAAGTTCTGGCGGTGGAAATTGTGTTTCGTGGTGCCCTGGATGTTTTCGAGTGCGTAGGTATATATAGGAGGAAGAAATGCGTCGGTGGCGCTGAGGGGCCCACGAGATAGGGGCGCCCTCTGAGGCGGGTGCCTCCTCCTATCTCGTGGGGTCCTCGGAAGCTTCTTGACTTGCACTCCAAGCTCTCCGGATCACGTTCGTTCCAAAAATCACGCTCCTGAAGGTTTCATTCCGTTTGGACTCCGTTTGATATTCCTTTTCTTCGAAATACTGAAATAGGCACAAAAACAGCAATATGGGTTGGGCCTCCGGTTAGTAGGTTAGTCCCAAAAATGATATAAATGTGTAAAATAAAGCCCCTAAACATCCAAAAGGGGTAATATAATAACATGGAACAATCAAAAATTATAGATACGTTGGAGACGTATCAAGCATCCCCAAGCTTAATTCCTGCTCGTCCTCGAGTAGGTGAATGATGAAAAAGAAATTTTTGATGTGGAATGCTACCTAGCATAATTCATAATGTAATTTTCTTTATTATGGCATGAATGTTCAGATCCAAATGAG
Source organism: Aegilops longissima (assembly GCA_021605205.1). Classification (NCBI taxonomy): domain Eukaryota; kingdom Viridiplantae; phylum Streptophyta; class Magnoliopsida; order Poales; family Poaceae; genus Aegilops; species Aegilops longissima. Next base: position 754,581,378 of record CM038679.1, read on the forward strand.
TCAAAATAAAAGTTCATATTGACATAAGAAATAGTAATACTTCAAGCATACTAATCAAAGTAATCGTGTCTTCTCAAAATAACATGGCAAAAGAAAGTTCATCCCTACAAAATCATATAGTTAGGCTATGCTTCATTTTCGTCTCACAAAGATATTCCCAACTTCTATACCCCCGATGACAAGCCAAGAAATTGTTTCATACTTAAATAATCTCAAACTTTTTCAACCTTCACGCAATACATGAGCGTGAGCAATGGATATAGCACTATGGGTGGAATAGAATATGATGATGGGGATTGTGTGGAGAAGACAAAAAAGGAGAAAGTCTCACATTGACGAGATAATTAACGGGCTATGGAGATGCCCATCAATTGATGTCAACATGAGGAGTAGGGATTGCCATGCAACGGGTGCACTAGAGCTATAAATGAATGCTCAACAAAAGAAAACTAGTGGGTGTGCATCCAACTTGCTTGCTCACGAAGACCTAGGGCATTTGAGGAAGCCCATTGTAGGAATATACAAGCCAAGTTCTATAATGAAAAATTCCCACTAGTATGAAAAAGACAACTTATGAGACTCACTATATGAAAAACCTGGTGCTACTTTGAAGCACAATATATGAGACTCACTACATGAAAAACAAGGTGCTACTTTGAAGCACAAGTGTGGAAAAAGAGATAGTAACATTGCCCTTTTTATTTATTTTCTTTTTTTATTTTTTTTTTATTTTGGGTCTTTCTTTTTTTTTCCTTTTGGCCTTTTTTTCTTTTTCTTTTTTATTTGGGCAATGCTCTAATAATGATGATCATCACACTTCTATTGATTACAACATATGAATTACAACTCGAAACTAGAACAAGATATGACTCTATATGAATGCCTCCGGTGGTGTACCGGGATGGTGCAATGAATCAAGAATGACATGTATGAAAAATAATGCATGGTGGCTTGTCAACTACATAATCATGCAATGGCAATATGAAAAAAGTAAAGTATGTCATGATGATGATGAACGAAACGGTGGAAAGTTGCATGGCAATATATCTCAGAATGGCTATGGAAATGCCATAATAGGTAGGTATGGTGGCTGTTTTGAGGAAGATATAGGGAGGTTTATGTGTGATAGAGCAAAGTTTGCACGAACTCTCAAGGTGAGAAAGGGCAATGCACGGTACCGAAGAGGCTAACAAAGGCGGAAAGGTAAAAGTGCGTATAATCCATGGACTCAACATTAGTCAAAAGAACTAATATACTTATTGCAAAAATTTAGAAGTCATCAAAAACCAAGTACTACGTGCATGCTCCTAGGGGGATAGACTGGTAGGAAAAGACCATCGCTCGTCCCCGACCGCCACTCATAAGGATGCACAAGCCAGGTACACTTCATGTTTCAAATTTGTTACACAACTTTAACCATACGTGCATGCTACGGGACTTGTTAACTTCAACACAAGCATTCTTTAAATTCATAATCACCCAACTAGCATGCCTTTAATATCACTACCTCCATATCTCAAAACAATTATCAAGTGTCAAATTGATCATAGCATCCAATTCACTTCCTATGATAGTTTTTATTATACCCAACTTGGATGCCTACGATTCTAGGACCAATTTTATAACCATAGCAAATACCATGCTGTTCTAAAAGACTCTCAAAATAATATAAGTGAAGCATGAGAGACTAGAAATTTCTTCAAAATTAAGACACCACCGTGCTCTAAAAGATATAAGTGAAGCACTAGAGCAAAAACTATCAAGCTCAAAAGATATAAGTGAAGCACATAGAGTATTCTAGCAAATTCTAATCAAATAGGCTTCTCCCAAAAGGTGTGTACCGCAAGTATTATTGTGGTAAACTAAAAAGAAAATACTAATATAATACACGACGCTCCAAGCAAAACACATATCATGTAGTGAATAAAAATATAGCTCCAAGTAAAGTTATCAATGAACGAAGACGAAAGAGGGGATGCCTTCCCGGGGCATCCCCAAGCTTAGGATTTTGGATATTCTTGAATATCTTGGGGTGCCATGGGCATCCCCAAGCTTAGGCTCCACTGGTGGAAAAAAGGCCTTTGGTCGCGGTTCGCAACTGCCATTAGTCGCGGTTGCGCAACCGCGACCAAATAAGCGCGACTAAAGCCCCCCACCTTTAGTCGCGGCTGCTTAAGAACCGCGACTAACGGCCCGTCCACGGGCGCCAAAGTGACCGTCAGGCGGAGGACCTTTAGTCGCGGTTCTTCCGCCAACCGCGATTAAAGGCCGCCACAGGTTTAGGGTTTTAGCCCCCCTAAACCTGTTTTCTGTTTAATTTGTATTGTTTTATTTCTTTTGTGCTTTATTTTAATTTTGAAGGAGTTTCATAATTCTACGGTACTACATACATGCATATGAATGTACAATTTCAAATAAATTTGAAATTAGAACCAAAAGAATTCAAGAGGAATATACAATATATATTCAATATCATCGGATGACCATATACAATTTTGAACAAGTTTCCATACATGATTTAATGCATATAAAGTTCTACGTCCTCGTAATAGTGTTCTCCTTTAGGATGGAGGACTTCCCTGCTGAACCATCCAGCTAGTTCCTCTTGAAGTGGTCGGAAGCGAGCTTCTGGACTAAGCATCCACCGGAGGTTATTCCTCTGAGCATTGGTATCACTCGGAACCCGCTCAGAGGTGTATCTCCGGATCATCTCACAGACATAGTATCCACATAGATTGGTCTCCGGTGGCTGAATATCCCCAGCATTCTTAGCCTTTGACCTTTTGAATTCTAGCTCTTTTTTGAATTCACCGACCTTTGTATCTACGAACCGTCTCCAAACCCTACGAGGCAAAGAAAATTAAATGAACAAGAGAGTTATTAGTTACTTGATATTAGGAAATGAACGAAATAGGCCGATCGATATAGAGCGCAAATGAATGAAAATAATTACTTCTGCAGCATTCTTCTCATGCCGCCCCAAAGCTTTGGATCCATATTCAGAGAGTCGTGGACGAGACATTACGAGGTGTTAACTTTAATTACTAGCAGAATCCGGTGGAACCTGCGGACACGATACATGCACAAGACGTCATGCATAACTCATCGATTAGCCGCCACATACCATGCATGGAGTAAACAAAGAGAATGTGCTCAAGACAGAAACACTCACCCAAAATGGTAAGGAAATAGAATATCACTTTTGAGTTCCTGCTTTGTAAGAAACTGCCACAGGTCTGCCTCCACGTCGGCGGGGTGACGCTCCAACACATGTCCATTAACGATGTGTGGGTCAATGAACCCAACATCATGGATGTTCCTTACTCTGCATTCCTTAATCTTCATTCTGCATGTATAATAGCGGACACAACAATATAGTTAGGACATATATATAGTGCAGGCAATATGAGCGAGATGGGGTAGAAATTAATAAATCACTTACGAGCGTAGCAACCGATGATAGATTTGTCGAGCTCGCGCAGATTGAAAAGCTGGAACAATTCACTCAATTCAATTTGTACATAGTAATGTTTGAAGTGATGCTCATGTCTAACTTCCGCATAAATATATTCTTTGGCGTTTTTATTTTTATGTAACCCTTGTACCATTTCAGCAGACCTTTCATTTGTGGAGGTAGATCCTTTTCTCTGCGCAGGCTCGACGAGAGGCCCATTCTTGACATATGTAATTACTACCTCCTTCATGGCGCCTCATCAAGGCCTAACAGTTCACGAAGAGTAATACCTAAGTTGGCCGCTTGTTCTCGCGCACTCGTTACAGTCAATCCTGTGTTGTCGCAGCTTGTATGATCTCGGGGCATCCGGACGAAGGCTTCCACTATAAGCGGGCAATCGATTGTTTACTTTGTTCCCGAGCTGGGCAACTTGTTTCCGCTTTTTTACTTTCGGCCTTCTCCGCTCTTTGTTCTCCTTGAACATGAGTGCCTGCCTGCAAGTTCACGTGCATAGTCGTTAGGCAGATTCTTCGGCTTGGGACGGTGTGCTCAAAATGACTTAGCCCACTTCTTTTGCTCATCGAAAATACTGGCTTGGGCTCGGGCTCTCTTTTCTTCTTGCAGTCCGCCTTCCATTTCTCCAAATCAGCAGCAGCGGCAGCGTCGAGTTCCTCGGCACTACGTTCCCAAGGCCTTGTGGGGAGAGGCTTGATGATGGCTCCGTACCTTTGTGGTCTTAGGTACATAAGGGTCGGGTTAATAATCCAGGACTGCTTCGCTTCTTTGCCGAGGTGGATTGGGGCGGCGTCGATCACCGCCGGACGAGGATCGGGGCGGCGGATGATCACCCGCCGGACGTTAGGATCTGGGGCGGCGTCGGTGGCGTGATGGAGGTGTAGGTGAACCGCCACCACCACCACCACCACCACCACCGCCACCGCCACCACCACCACCGTAGGGGGGTGGACTTGTTGTCCTTGGCGCCTCGCCTGGAAACTTGATAAACTTCTTTTGCCATAGAATGAAATGGCGCTTGACATCTCCAAGTCTTTTCTCCCTTTGGTGTAGCAATGTCAATCTCCAGGTCCTCAAACCCTTGGACTATGTCCTCCACCGTGACACGAGCATAGCCATCTTGAATGGGGTTGTTGTGGTGGAGTGCTCCAGGTAAACATGGTAAAGCACTGCCGATGGCTACCTTCATGGACATGTTCCCGATAGGATAATACAGATGACATTCTTTCATCTCCTTTATATCGCCCACGGGTAGCGAGGAGGCTCCGGTGCAGTAATTTCGACCACCGAGGCTCCGGTGCAGTAATTTCGACCACCGAGGCTCCGGTGCAGTAATTTCGATCGTCGGTGCATCTGCACCAGCCGGTGGGGCCTCCGTGGAAGCCACGCTGCTTCTCCGCTGCTGGCTTCCGAGATCCGCTGGATGATCTTCATGCTGCACCGAGCTGCATCTCTTTCGCTACTAGTACACTCATGGTTTTCTTCATCACATCCATTTCCGATGCCAACCGCGCCACAACATCTGCTTCCCGATCCATCTTTCTCTTATGGCTTCAGAATCAGACGGGTCATCGTTCGGGGAACCCTATTTTCCACGGAATGTGCCCCATGCCTCGTACACGTCCTCCGTGTTCAGGATTCCCGAGGGCTTTTGTCAGTAGCGTCGTTCTCTCTGTTGAACTTGATCTTCCCCTGTTGAGCATCCTTCATTGCGTCAATAAGGGCTTGGGTGGGTTTAATTAATTTGCCCCGGTAAACACACTCCCCTGTCTCCGGGTTCAGCGTTCCCCCATGCCCGTACCACCAGCTTTTGGCCCTTGGGTCCCATCCTCCGCACTGGACGGATTCCTCGCGCCTCAGCTCGTTCTCCATCTTCTCCAACCTAGGCACCCAAATGCGATACCCTCCTGGCCCCATAACATGATTGTACTCCTTCTTAGCCGCATTTTCCTTATTTTTTTCGATATTTGAATGAACTGCTCCGATTTCTTTTGCTTCACAAATTCTGGCCAATCATGTTTCAGTTTCTCATATTGTCCTTTGAAATCCGGAGTCTTGTTCTGCTTGACAAAGTCACGGGCTAGATTTTGCTTGAATTTCCGAATGCGTCGGCCATCTTATGAAGAGCGAACTGTTTGACTAGCCTCCTCCTCTCCTTGTTTTCCTCAATCTTGTTACCCTCCTCATTGAATTTGTTGTATTCGGAGGTAGAACGAAATGTTCCATAAGCTTCTTGAAGCAATCTTTTTTGTTCTCTTATCGACGAAGTGAAACCATCAATTCGTGCCTTCTTTGGCTCATTCCACTCTGGGACGGTGATCGAGACGTTGTCTCTAACAATGGCTCCGCATTGGCTGACAAACTTGGTGGCGTTCTTGCGGGGCTCCAGCGGCCTGCCGGTTGCACTGTCGACAACCTCGATGGTGCATGTTTCTCCTTGTTTCATCGTCTTGGTTGCGCCACGCTTTGACGACGTACTCGATTGTTTCGACGATCCGCCGAGGGCTAAAATAAGAAAGAGAGTCGCGTTAGTAGTACACATATTTATTCAAATCAGTTAGTTTGTATCACCGGAGGCTCAATGTATATATATACCTCGGCGCGGAGGTGGTTGCTACTTCCATTTGAAGATCGTCGTTTATCGACGCTTGTTCGCATCATCTTGTCGACGGCGCCTTCATCTTCACCGTCAAGGTTCAGATAAGAAGAGATATCATCTTCTTCTTCTCCGATCGGCACATATAGAATATCGCTGTTTATGATGCCGAACATATGTGCTTCACCGTCCGGATCATAGTTGTCCATAATCGGGTCAGCTCTATCGTCCGCCATTATGTCATCCTGAAAACATGTAGTAAAACAAATTAATTAAGTGAAGAAGGGGCGGTGGCGGTGGCGGTGGCGAAAGGGCGGTGGCAAAAGGAGGGGGCGAGGAAGGGGTGGGAGAGGGTGTACTCTAATGCAAGCAGTATAGAGAAGAGTAGGCGATATCTGGTGATCAAGGGGGGGGCTTGCCTGGTTGCTCTGGCAAGAGAGAGGGGTCGTCGGTGACGTAGTCGATCACCGGCACATCAGCATCGGTCTCGGGGTCTACCGGAGAGAAGAGGGGGAAGAAGCAGTAAATACATAGCAGGCAAGTGCATAACAGGTCAACAGACAGAGCTAGACGTGTTCTAACGCAGCGCTAGGCGATACCGGCGAAGGGGGAAACATCCGGGAAAGTTTTCCCGGTTCCGGACGTCTGTCAGACAGATGAACCGGAGAGGAAAGTTTGCAGGTTCGATAGGTTAGGGGTGTGTGGCGGACGAACGGTCTGCGTAACCGGATTCGTCTCGTCGTTCTGAGCAACTTTCATGTACAAAGTTTTTCCATCCGAGCTACGGTGAATTAAACTCAACTATTTAAGTTAATTAATTTAGTTAATTAATTAATTAATTAATTAATTAATATATTTTTTATTATTATTTTTATATCATTTTTAACGTTTTGGGGTGGGACCCGCTGTCATAGGCACGAGGGCCTATCGGGCGTCGGGTTCTGGCGCTGGGCGTCAGGGCGACTCGCTAAGGCGCCGCCCAGGCCAACTGGGGCGAGGGGCCGGCGTTAGCAAAACGGGCGCGGCGGAAGAGGCCACGGCGGGCGGTAAACGGTCGCGCCAAGGCGAGGGCGAAGCGGCGATGGCGAAACTAGCAGCAGCTAGTGGAGCCGCCCAGCGGCAGCGCAGAAGGCAAAAGCGCGCCCTCGGCGCGCGAGGACGCAGGGAGAAGCACGCAGCGCGCCGCCATGCAGAGGCGGGCGCGGCGACGGGGCGGTGTCGAAGCGCAGCGTTCGGGGGGGAGACGGACGGGCGGCCCGATGGGGAGCTCACCCGTTAGCGAGAAGAGGGCGGCGGCGCGGGAGGACCGACGAAGGAGAGGCGGGACGGGTAGTCCGGCGCGACGGGGCGAGGATGACGAGTCCGGCGGGGAGGCGGCGCTGCAAGGTCGTGGGCGACCAGCGAACGACAGCGAGGGCGAGGGCGACGGCGGGCGGCGTCGAGGGCGAGGGCGACGGCGGGCGGCGTCGAGGGCGCGGCAGAGACGAGGCGAGAATCGGAATCGGAGAAGACGAGAATCGGAGCCTTGTATTTATAGCCCCCCTTTAGTCGCGGTTGGCGACGCGACCCGCGACTAAAGGTACCCTTTAGTCGCGGGTCGCCTGCCCATCCGCGACTAAAGGGTTTTTGGCGGGTTTTTTGCGTTCCCGCGCCCCCCCTTTAGTCGTCGCGGTTGGGGAGGCGACCCGCGACTAAAGGTAACCTTTAGTCGCGGTTGGTCTGGCCAACCGCGACTAAAGGCCGCAGGTTTAGGGTTTTAGCCCCCCCAAACCTGTTTTCTGTTTAATTTGTATTGTTTTCTTTTTAATTTGTATTTTTTCTGTTTAATTTGTATTGTTTTATTTCTTTTGTGCTTTATTTTAATTTTGAAGGAGTTTCACATATTCTACGGTACTACATACATGCATATGAATGTACAATTTCAAACAAATTTGAAATTAGAACCAAAAAGAATTCCACAAGTTCTTCCCCGCCTCTGTCTTCCCACAAGTTCTTCCGGCCAGTCTTCCCGCCATTCTTTCCGCCTATGTCTTCCGCCATTTCTTCACGCCTCTATCTTGCACAGTCGATGCTCCTTTTATAGGCACGGCGCCGCTTCGCTTTGTCTTGTTCCTCCGACAGTATGCCGTGCGCTACCCACGCGTCTGTCTAACCTTTAGTCCCGGTTGCACCAACCAGCGGGACTAAAGGTTAGATGACCAGCTCTGGATTCCTCTTCTTCCGCCATTTCTTCCCTGTCTTCCCGCCTCTTTCTTCCCGCCACTTTCTTCCCGCCTCCTGTCTTCCCGATCCCATTTTTCCCGCCATTTCTCACTACATATATGTAGCCCGGCTTGGCCAGCATTATCACATCTCTACAATCTCTCATCACTCTCTCATGGCTTCCACCGCACCCACTCTAACCTACCAGCAGGTGGAGGAGCTTTGCGCTCGAACTACCCTTGTCCACGGGCTACCAGATCCCCACCGGCTGGAGCCTAAGCGCGGCGGCGTGCAGTCCCTCCGTCCCTCAGGTACTGCGCTACCGGCGGCCATCACGAACCACTACTACCTCGACCTCACGCCGAGCAGCGGATGAATCTCGCTGGCATCCCGATAACCAGCATACTTGGGACGCCTTCTTCATCAATCGGCGGAGAGGGCGCCGCCAGTATGAGGAGGATGGTCTGCCTCCTGGGAACTTCCACAAGGCGGCCGTCGGCTATGGTGGTATGGCGGACTCTGCAGAGCGTCATGGACTACATCACGGCGGCGATATCCCCGCTGCGCTACCCTCGATTCGAGCCACTTAGCGCCGCCCGGCGACAGCGACGCGACGCAGCAGCGATTTATTTACGGCGGCGGCAACTTAGAAGGCGGCGACTACCAAGACAACGACGACGGCGGCTATGAAGACTACTTAGTATGCATATTATCGCCTAGGCAGGAGTATGACTAAATCACTCCAAATTTCATGTATCATCAGTGGTATCTCGAATCATTGAAAATGGACACCAAACACATCACGGGTAATATAATTCACATGATCCATTCAACAAAGTTTGGTACAATAAATTATTACACATCATTTCTTCCCTTGTGTCCCTGCTTGCTTACGATTGTGCCGTATCCATGGAGCATCCTCATCATTTAACTTAATGCTTGGGTCGGTGTTCACTTTGAAGGGCGGAATTTCAGCAAACATATTATAATCTTCTGACATGTCTGTCTTGTCCTCCACTCCCACGATGTTTCTTTTCCCTGAAAGAACAATGTGGCGCTTTGGATCATCGCATGATGTACTGATCGTTTTCTTATCTTTCCGTTTCCTCGGTTTGCTACTCATGTCCTTCACATAGAAAACCTGAGCGACATCTTTTGCTAGGACGAATGGTTCGTCAAGGTAACCAAGATTGTTGAAATCCACCATTGTCATTCCGTATTGCTGGTCCACCTTTACCCCACCTCCTGTTAGCTTGAACCATTTGCACCGGAACAAAGGGACCTTAAAGGAGGGTCCATAGTCAAGTTCCCATATCTCCTCTATGTAACCATAATATGTGACCTCTTGCCCATTCTCGGTTGCTGCATCAAAGCGGACACCACTGTTTTGGTTGGTGCTCTTTTTATCTTGGGCGATCGTGTAAAATGTATTCCCATTTATCTCGTACCTTTGGAAAGTCGTTATAGTCGAAGATGGTGTCTTGGCCAACATGTACAGCTGATCTACAACATCATTGTCATTCATTAAATGTTTTCTCAACCAACTGCCGAAAGTCTCCATGTGGGCCTTCCTAATCCAGGATTCAGGCTTCCCCGGGTTGTCGAACGTAAAATATTCTTGTGTTTCTCAAAGCACGGAGCCACCAAGCTGGAATTGGTCAAGATAATGTGGTGTGCTTCATCAGAGAATGGCCGTCCATACATATCGTTGATTTCCTTCCGATCGTGCCTTTTCCACTTAGTCTCCCCTCGTGCGCGATCGAGGAAGACCAATCGGCTTAAGGTCAGGAACAAAGTCAACACAAAACTCAATTACCTCCTCATTTCCATAGCCCTTGGCGATGCTTCCTTCTGGCCTAGCACGGTTACTGAACATATTTCTTTAATACTCCCATGAACCTCTCGAAGGGAACATATTGTGTAGAAATACAGGACCGAGAACGAAAATCTCTTCGACTAGGTGAACCAGGAGGTGCGTCATAATATTGAAGAAGGATGGCGGAACACCAACTCGAAACTGACAAGACATTGGATCACATCGTTCTGTAACCGTGGTAGAACTTCTGGATTGATTACCTTCTGAGAGATTGCATTGAGGAATGCACATAGCTTCACAATGGCTACTCGAACATTTTCGGCAGGAGCCCTCAAAGCAATCGGAAGCAATTGCGTCATAATCACGTGGCGTCGTGAGACTTCAGGTTTTGGAACTTTTCTCCGCCATGTTTATTATTCCCTTTATATTGGGCGAGAATCCAGACGGGACCTTCATACTGCTCAGGCATTCAAAAAGATGACCTTCTCTTCTTTGGTGAGGCGTAGCTGGCATGACCTTGAAACCATTCCGGATGCGGTCATCGTGGTCTTTCAAACGTTGCTGGTCCTGCCGTGCTTCCTTTGTATCATTTGTCTTCCCATACACGCCCAAGAAGCTTAGGAGGTTCACGCAAATATTCTTCGTAACGTGCATCACGTCGATTGCAGAGCGGACATCTAGGACTTTCCAATATTCTAGCTCCCGAATATAGATTTCTTCTTCCACATGGCTGCGTGCCGTCAGCTCCCTTCGAACTGATTGTCCGCCGGGACCCTTTCCAAAGATGACTTTCAAATCCTTGACCATATCAAATACCTCAGCACCGGTCGTTCCGCAGCTTCGCCGGTGATCTGCCTTGCCGTTGTAATGCTTGCCTTTCTTTCATCTTGGATGAATTTTCGGAAGAAATCGACGATGCCCAAGGTACACGTTCTTCTTACAATTTGGCAAATGTACACTTTCAGTCTCATGTAAGCAGTGCGTGCATGCATTGTATCCCTTATTTGACAGTCCCGAAGGTTACTAAGAGCAGGCCAATCGTTGATGGTTACTGAAAAGCAACGCTCGAGGTCAAATTCCTCTTGTTTGTGCTCATCCCACACACGGACACCACCCCACAGCTGTAAAAGTTCATCAACTAATGGCCTTAGGTACACATCGATGTCGTTGCGGGTTGCTTCGGACCTTGGATGAGCACGGCATCATAATGAACTTCCGCTTCATGCACAACCAAGGAGGAAGGTTGTAGATGCATAGAGTCACGGGCCAACTGCTATGGCTGGAGCTCGCCGCCAAAAGGATTCATGCCATCCGTGCTTACAGCAAATCTTATGTTCCTTGCGTCGGCTGCAAAATCTTTGAACCATCTGTCGATCTTTCTCCATTGCGTTCCATCTGCGGTGTGTCTCAACTCCCCGTCCGACTTACGGTCCTCTTTGTGCCATCGCAACAACTTGGCATGCTCTTTGTTCCTGAACAGACGTTTCAACCGTGGTATTATAGGAGCATACCACATCACCTTGGCGGGAACCCTCTTCCTGGGTTTCTGGCCCTCAACATCGTCACCAGGGTCATCGCCTCTGATCTTATAACGCAATGCAGTGCATACCGGGCATTCATTCAAATTCTCGTATTCACCGCGGTAGAGGATGCAGTCGTTGATGCATGCATGTATCTTCAGAACCTCTAAACCTAGAGGGCAGACAACCTTCTTTGCTTCGTACGTACTGGCGGGCAACTCGTTATCCTTTGGAAACATATTCTTCAACATTTTCAGCAAGTTTTCAAATGCCGAGTCAGCTACACCTGCCTCTGCCTTCCATTTCAGCAAATCCAGTGTGCAGCCCAGCTTTTTCAGACCATCATCGCATCCGGGGTACAGCGCCTTTCTGTGATCCTCTAACATGCGATCCAAATTCTCCTCTCCTTTTCAGTTTCGCAGCGTCTCCGTGCATCAGCAATGGTCCGACCAAGATCATCAACGGATCATCACGTGCCTCTTCTTCACCTTCCCTTCACCTTCAGCATCCTCCATGAAAGTATCACCAAATGAGCAAGATAGCTTTCATCGATGAAATCATCCCTTCTTCATCTTCTTCCATTATAACCCCTCTTTCTCCATGCTTGGTCCAACAATTATAGCTTGGCATGAAACCGTGTCAAGCAGATGCATGTGAACATCTCTTGAGGAAGAGTAACCTTCCGATTCTTACAGATAACACATGGACAGATAACAAAACCCCCCCGCTTGTTCGCATTAGCCACTACGAGGAAATCTTTCAAACCCGTAGTGAACTCGCCGGAGAGTCGGTTACCGTACATCCATTGCCGATTCATCTGCATTATTATAATATAAAATATATAATTAACCATCATGCATTTGTTAAACTAACTAGCTACAAACAATATAAATTAAACAATGAACTACACACATGCATATTTTATCAATGACACATCAAAGGTTCATCAAGTTGCTAACATGATCGAGGAGTGTGGCTCCAACACTTCATGTCATGTTTGTTTCATGCTCTTGGGGCATTTCATCAAACACCTTATGTGCATAAGAGGAACCAAAAGCAAACCTACACCCACTTGTGAAGAGAATGGCTCCAAATGGCTAAGTGTTGGCTGCTGGATGGGTATATAGGGGAGGGGCTTTAGTTGCGGTTGGCCTGGCAAACCATGACTAAAGGTGCCCGAAGGCCTTTAGTCGCGGTTGTCCTGGCCAACCGCGACTAAAGACCCTCACGTGCGCCAGCTGGCCACCGAGCGCCACAGGCCCAGGCCTTTGGTCGCGGTTCACCTCTCGAACTGCGACTAAAGGTCCCATTAATCATGTTCCTAAAGCTTCGCATGACTTATGGGGCTGGACGGAAGCCTGTTTTTCCACCAGTGCTCTTTCCACCCTTTATTCCATAGTCCATAAAAGCTTTACCCAAAACTTGAAAACTTCACAACACAAAACTCAACAGGAAATCTTATAAGCTCCGTTAGTGAAAGAAAACAAAACCACCACATAAGGTACTGTAATGAACTCATTCTTTATTTATTTTTGTGTTAAACCTACTGTATTCAAACTTCTTTATGGTTCATAAACTATTTTATTGGCCATTGATTCATCAAAATAAGCAAACAACACACGAAAAACAGAATCTGTCAAAAACAGAACAGTATGTAGTAATCTGTAACTAACGCAAACTTCTGGAACTCAAAAATTTCAGCCAAAATATGAAGACCTAGGAAATTTGTTTATTGATCAACAGCAATTGGAATCACTATTTTATCACATTCTGGTGATTTTTAACAATTGTTTTCGTGAACCGAAAGTTTCTGGAAATTACAGCAAGATCAAATAACTATCATCCAAAAAGATCCTATAGGTTTAACTTGGCACAAACACTAATTAAAAGATAAAAACACATCTAAACAGAAGGTAGATGGATGATTTATTAAGTAACAGCAAGGAAAAATATTGGGTTGTCTCCCAACAAGCGCTTTTCTTTAAAGCCTTTTTAGCTAGGCACTGAGATTTCAATGATGCTCACATGAAAGATAAGAATTGAAGCACAAAGAGAGCATCATAAAACATGTGAAAAACACACTTAAGTCTAACATACTTCCTATGCATAGGCATATTTTAAGCAAACAACTTATCAAGGCGAGCAAAAACTAGCATATGCAAGGAAGAACAAAGAGATGATAGCAATCTCAACATGAAGAGAGGTAATTTAGTAACATGAAAACTTCTACAACCATAATTTCCTTTCTCATAATAATTACATGTAGGATCATAAGAAAATTCAACAAAATAGCTATCACATAACATATTCTCAACACGATCCTCATGCATGTAAAGTTGACACTCTTACAAAATAGTGGGATTGTCATTAACTAAAGTCATGACCTCTCGAAACCCACTTTTATCAAAAATATCATAAGATTGAACATTCTCCAAATATGTGAGATCTAAAGTTGACACTCTTCCAAACCCACTTTCAATATTATCGCATACACTATTATCAATCTCATATTCATTATGGGGCTTAAATAAATTTTTAAGATCATAAGAAGAATCACCCTGTCGGGGATATACCCCGTGGTGTAACCCGGCCGGAAGTATAACCCGGCCGAACTTGGCGACTCACTAAGTGACCCGCCCGATTCAGGTGACTTATGGGTGACCTGGCAAGCGGATCAGAGGAGCGACAAGACCCGGGGGCCCAGGAGGCTCAAGGCCCAGAAGGCCGGCTTACGTTATGGTAGGCCTGCTTAAGAGGAAAGGTGTGAGGAATATCTCCCTTACAAGGAATCAAGACCCGAACATGTATCTGGCTTGTAGTAGAAGATAGGCTAGTCCTAATCCTATTTGGACTCCACATGTAACCCGCCCCTCTAACTTATATAAGGAGGGGCAGGGCTCCCCAAAGGGGGACAAGGAACAATAAACAATATCTAGGGCTAGACACAAAGGGGGAGCCGGCTTATGCGGCGACTCTCGATGAGCATAATGAGACCTAGTCTCAAACAGCATGTAGGGCTATTCCGGATGATGTTTCCCGGTGCCCGAAGCTGTCTAAATCCTTGTCTTGCGTGTAGCGTCTCTCGATTCCGCCCAACCCCTCTCAAGCTACCATATAGATGCGTTGGCCTCGCGACTAAGTCCTCACGTTAAGGACATCTGCCGTGACAAATCCACGACAGTTGGCGCCCACCGTGGGGCTCGCGCATAGTGGTTTTGAGTTCTTGGAGCGATTTTTTCAGGGTTTCGAGAAGTTCGCGATCGACCGGATGAAGAAGAACCGGGTTGCGTGATGCGCGCCGCTGTAATCAAAGTTCCGTTGAATCCGAAAACAAGTTGATATCCGCTACAGCAGCCTTCGTCCTCGTGGCTTTGTTCAGAGTTGCTGTGCAATACTTCAGCGTCGAAATCAAAGTCAAAGAAAGGATCCAATCTTCAGCAGCATAAAAAAAATAAGCCAACGACCGAAGCGGATAACGACCCCGACCCGGATTGACTACATCGAATCGCCTCTGCTGCTTGTGCGACCGGACCCACGGTTCGCCTCCGCCAGAAGCAGACCGGCGAGTTGTTGGCAAGCGTCGCCCTTGCTGAGCCGCCGCCGTCGAGCTGTTGTGCCTTCGCCTCGACACCTTCCTCCAAGCCGCTGTTGCGATCAAGATGCCACAGCGGGCCGCCTCCGAAGGCCCTTGCCGCCGCCGCCGGGTGTCGCCTCGGTGGCGAGTCGCCACCCTTGCTGGCTTCGCGCCCGCTTCGAGCTGCCGAGCCTTGCGAAGCCGCCTCGTTTCCTTCTCGACCGAGTGGCTCCGTCTTCAAACTTGCGCCAGGCTGGAGTCACTGAGCCGCTGCCCCTGCTGTCGTGCGTTGAGCCGGCGTCGCCGGTGTGGGCAACGGCCGCGACACATGCCGCCGTCTCCTTGACCCGCCGTCCGGCTGTTGTCTGTGTTGTGCATGTGCAAATGAATTGTGTTGCTAGCCAGAACCGGTCAACCAAATTGACCGATGCATTACTAGCTAGCTTTGAAGTGTGGATGGATCGAGCTAGCTGTACTTGGTTGTTGACTTGTTGTTAGAGATACTTCACACCAGTTTTCGTGGAGATCGTCTCGAGTGCCTGCTACTTCCGCGGCTGAGACGAGCAGCAGCGCCTCCAACTCGCCGGTTGTGCCTCCGCCTCGACTATGGCCAAATCGCCGTCGTCACCTCCAGCTCCGAGCTGCTGCTATGAGCCGCCACGCCCCGCGGAGACGCCGCCTGGTCAAACCGCCTTGTCGACCCGCTTCCGAGGCCTCGAGCCGCCTCCGTCTCCACCGGTTGCCCCCCGCGCGCTCGCTGTTTCTGGTGCACCGGCCGGCTCCTGCGTCCTCCGTCACTGTGCCTTGAACCGATGCGCCAAGCCGCCCCTGATGGCCTCACTCGCCCTTCAAGCCACCTTCATCGACACAGTCGCGCGGGGCCGGCCTCCGCTTCGAGCCGCCCGGCCTCTTGCGCTGCGCTTTGTCTCCGCCGCCGCACCACCGTGAGTCGCATTCGCTGCACGTCGCCTCCGAGCTGCTGCTATGAGCCGCCGTGCTGTTACAACCTTGAGCCGCCCAGCAGCCACTGCCGCTGTGCCTTAAGCCGGCCGGGCCAGTGGCCGGTGTGCCGGTTTCTGCTGCTTCTGCTTCAAGTTGCCAAGTCGCTCGCGCGCCCGGGCCGGGTCGCTGCTCGCGGCCGCCTCCTGTGCTGCACCCTGCAGCTCCGCCCGGTGCCCCTCTGTCGCCCGTTATCGCCGTGGAGTGCGTTTGCTGTGGATTGTGGTTACTGTTGGTCAAATCAACCTAGCTGTCGGTTTGCTTGCAAGCATTGAACGAACGAGTGCATTGGTGTCATGCCCTGTGTGACCACGACGTTTTGATATTACAACTTGTGAAGCACTGTCATCAGGAGATAAAGACCAGTATTGAGGCAATGTCAAGGCTCAGCAAGATATGGAGGTTAAGAACTGCGACAGCATCTGGCAAGGTCCTCGAGGGGATCAATGCAAAGACCTTTGGATGCATATGAGGATAAAACGAAATTCAAAAACTGTGCTGAAAAGTTATCTACGGATGCTAATTACAGATCATCCGTCGTCCGCACAAATCAGGTTATATCCATCTAAGTTTATTTTATTAAACATATTGTTTTCATCAAAGAACAATTACTTTGGTCTGTGGTAAAATTTCACAGGACAATTATTCATTACAAAGGTGCCATAAAGGGGCGTGCGCCAATATTATTTTTTGCACTAGCGCGGACGAGAGAGTCGTCACCCCCGCTACATCAACGTCGCGGTTGACTCGTCGTCCGCGCCCGCGGCCGATTCGCGCACGTCTGCACCATTTCCAACGCGGCGGCCGACTCGCTTGTCCGCACCGGTTTACAGCACCACGGTCGACTCTTCCGTCCACACCGGCTTACAATGCCGCAGCCGACTCATTTACTGTCCGGACGAGTCAGGTGGTATCCATCTAAAATATATTTTATTGGCACATATTATTTTTGTCGAAGAGCAGTTTATCTTTGCCTTGGTCTGCAATATTGTTTATGCAGGGCAATTACTTATGACAAAAAGTGATATTATGCCACGGAGATGGAGGCACGCCAACATCTTTTGGCATAGGTGGTTGTCGTTACTCAACGGACTCCCACGCCGGCTTACAACGCCGTGGCCTTCTCTCGCAACCACGCCGGTTTACAACGAGGAGGACACCTTGCCCGTCCGCACCGGCTTACAACGCCACGGCCGGTTTATCTGTCTGTGCCGCCTCAGATGTTGCGGTCGTCTTTACCGTCCGTCTCTTGTGGCCTGGTCTACATCAACACATCGGGCCGCACCAGTCTGCATGAGTTGTTTATTGAGTATGAGCAAGTCACTACTTGGGAAGCCCGGTTTTCTTCCAACAAATTGGAGGCAAATTATCATGTATTATCAGCCACCGTCTGCACTGGATGGCTCAATGGGCAGGCGCACAAGTCGCCGCCACTACAGTTTGGTTAACTTCAAACAGCCAGTTGGAAGGAACCATTGGCCGAGTTGCTGACACGGCTCATACGGGATCATTTATAACCTGCCTCAGTCACCTCAACCTTCTGTGGATTCACATCGCGTTATCAACGCCAATGATATACACCTTCTGCTATGGTCAAATATGGAGAATCTCAAGCCAACTCTTCAAGTCATCTTAAGACTCGGGGGTTACAATGGTATGGCTCGGCAAAATTAGCCGGTTTCAATGAATTCAAGGACTCCGGGTTATTGAAGGGAAAGATCACCCGACCCTGGAGGCTACTGTTTTATTGGCAAATAGATAAAGGCCGTCAGAGAAATTCCAGCTCATAATGATGCTTCCGGTTTAAAATCCGGCTCAAGAGACATCTTTCTCCCACAAAGCACTGAAGCTCTAATATCCGGTTTAAAAACCGGTTCAAGGGAAATTTATTTACCGCAAGGCTTTGAAGCTCCCAAATCCGGATAAAATCCGGCTCAAGGTAAATTTATCTCTCTCAAAGTTATGAAGCTTTCAAATCCGGTTTAAACTTCCGGTTCAAAAAGAATTAGTCTCTCGCAAGTTCGAGTTCTCAGAAAGATTAAAGGGTGCCAAAAAGAACTTGCTGCGATGATGCGTGGTTCAAACATAGGTATCATGCCTTACGACTTATCTTATTATGGTCACTTGGGGGCTTCCTGTTCAAACATAGGTGGTATTCGAACCAAAGAGAACATAGCTGTCGATACCCTTTTGATTAGCAAACTGCTGAACCTACTTGAGGGCTTCTTGGTCGTATCCGAATCATAGCTTAACCCCTTTGGGAATCGACGTGGATCGTATTCGAATCAGCGTCGTTAAACAACTTTTAAAGGTCATTTGGGGGCTTCCTGTTCAAACATAGGTCGTATTCGAACCAAAGAGAACATAGCTGTCGATACCCACTTTGATCGGCAACGCCAATGCCACTGGGGGCTATATGATCGTATTCGAATCTTAGCTTAACCCCTTTGGAATGGTTTACTGATCGTATTCGAATCAGAAACCTCAATTTTTTTTATCTATTTTTATACAATCACAAGTATTTGAGTTGTCACAAATATCTTATGTGCCGGCTTTTACAGAGTTGAGTTATCAACTTCACTGTCCGGGTCACATAAACCGGCGGTATCATTCAAAGGATCATAGGGATCTTGTGATCTACTTGTGTGCAGGATAAGACTACATTTGGGTGGTTACCCGCCCTGGCTTTTGACGTTAAGTCGCCAGGGCATATGTTGTTTAAACTCTGTGCAGGATTTGCAGAACTATGACTTATATAAATGCTTCAGTCCAATCTCATCACTGAAATTGGTGTCTCAAAAGGGTTATCACTTATTGATTTTCTCAAGGGCTATAGGCCACCGGGTTACAAAAATTCCGGCTTACAATGAATGGGCATTAAGTCGTCATCGGCCAAGAGCCGCCAGGTATTTAAACTCTGGATTTACTTTTCAACTGATGAGGTATTTAAATCTTTAATAGCCAAAACTGGCTGAATTTTCATGATGATATTGAATGATTGAGGTTTTCATACCGGATTATATTATTCAAATCTTTAATAGCCAAACATGGCTGGATTCTTATTATGGTTATCAATAGCCAATATTATGATGGAGGTCTTCAAAGTCGCTTCAGCGCAATGGCTATTATTTTATTAATGGATATGATTTATTCTACAATGGAAGGAATAGTCCCGAGTCGCTGCAGGCTTACGACCCGACACTTGGGGGCTACATTATTCAAACTGAGGTTACATCAAATATGCAAGTCTCATGTCACTGCAAGCATGCACCATGACACTTGGGGGCTAATGCAAAGTCATTTTTGCTCACCTCATTGAAGACCCGACTCATCACATCGTAATGAGCCGGCCCTTGGGGGCTACCAATTGCTCCTGTCAACAATTCAAAGTACACAAGTCTTAATCCATTATATTGAAAGGTCCACTACTCAGTTGGTAGAGTACAAAGCTCTTAACCTTATGGACGTGGGTTCGAGCCCCATGGTGAGGGTTATCATATGATATTATTTTCAATGAAGTATATATAAAGTCCCAGCTCAGTATTATCTTACTAAGCCGGCCCTTGGGGACTACATGTTGTTGTTCAAGTCTACATGATCATATTTATGAAGTCCCTGCTCATTATTGCATAATGACCCGGCCCTTGGGAGCTACACTGGTTGAAATTTTACGAACATAAGGCAATTACAAGTCCCAGGTTGCTGCAAGCATGACAACCCGACACTTGGGGGCTACATATGTAGAATATTCAGTTTTATGACTAATGATTGAGATGAATAACCCGGATTTCTTCAAGGTTGCAACACTTATATTGAAGCAAGTCTTATGTTATCACTATGTTCTCCTCTTAAGACTTGGGGGCTACAGGTATTATGCATATAAAGAGGGAACATCTTCAAAATTCTCAGCTTTGAGTAAATCAGGAAGATCAATTACATGACCCGATGTTAACAACAATTATGACTCGACAACATCAGTTTTTTATAACCCGGAGATTTTGGAAATTATAACTCGGCAAGATCTACATCTTTAAGCCGGTTGAAAATCAGATGAGTATTTCAAGACCTATATTTTTTAAGCCGGCGCTTTGGAATCCGACTCAAATGGATTATTTGTTTACAATATTTCTTATACAAGCAAATTGATTGTGAAGCTGGTCTATTGACCCGGATTTTCTAGAAGAAGGAAATGACAAGGACTTAAGGATGTTCAGGTGCCGGTTTACAAGAGTTCTTAACCCGGAGCACAACCTGTCAAATTTGTTCTTGTGTTTATTTTGCAGCATAAGTTTACCATGGGTAAATCCAAGCTAAACTTGGGGGCTAATGTCGGGGATATACCCCGTGGTGTAACCCGGCCGGAAGTATAACCCGGCCGGACTTGGCGACTCACTAAGTGACCCGCCCGATTCAGGTGACTTATGGGTGACCTGGCAAGCGGATCAGAGGAGCGACAAGACCCGGGGGCCCAGGAGGCTCAAGGCCCAGAAGGCCGGCTTACGTTATGGTAGGCCGGCTTAAGAGGAAAGGCGTGAGGAATATCTCCCTTACAAGGAATCAAGACCCGGACGTGTATCTGGCTTGTAGTAGAAGATAGGCTAGTCCTAATCCTATTTGGACTCCACATGTAACCCGCCCCTCTAACTTATATAAGGAGGGGCAGGGCTCCCCAAAGGGGGACAAGGAACAAGAAGCAATATCTAGGGCTAGACACAAAGGGGGAGCCGGCTTATGCGGCGACTCTCGATGAGCATAATGAGACCTAGCCTCAAACAACATGTAGGGCTATTCCGGATGATGTTTCCCGGGGCCCGAAGCTGTCTAAATCCTTGTCTTGCATGTAGCGTCTCTCGATTCCGCCCAACCCCTCTCAAGATACCATATAGATGCGTTGGCCTCGCGACTAAGTCCTCACGTTAAGGACATCTGCCGTGACAAATCCACGACACACCCCAATCATGATCATGGCAACAAGTGGTAGACATAGCAAAACTAGCATCCCCAAGCTTAGGGTTTTGCTTATTATTAGCACAATTGACATCAAGAGAATTTATAGTAAAATCATTGCAATCATGCTTTTTATTCAAGGAGCCATCATGAATTTCTTCATCACAATTTTCAGATTCACAAATTTCAAGCAAAACTTCATAAAGATAATCTAGTGCACAAAACTCACTAGTAATGTGTTCATCATAATTGGATCTCTTAAAAAGATTAGCAAGCGGATGAGGATCCATAGATCTTAGGTTCTCTGTTTAGCAATAAATAAGCATCTATTACAACCAAACGAGCAAACGAAAGGGCAAGCGAAAAGAGAGAGGAGGAGATTGGGAAAGAGAGGGCAAATAAAATGGCAAGGGTGAAGTGGGGGCGAGGAAAACGAGAGGGAAATGGAAAATAATGTAAATGCGAGGGAGGAGGGTTTGTGATGGGTACTTGGTATGTCTTGACTTGAGCGAAGACCTCCCCGGCAACGCCGCCCGAAATCGCAGGTTGGCGGGAGGTCGAGTTTTGACTTGACTTGGTGGAAGCCTCCCCGGCAACGGCGCCAGAAATCCTTCTTGCTACGTCTTGAGCTTGCGTTGGTTTTCCTCGAATATTAGAGGGTGATGAAGCAAGTGTAGCGTAAGTATTTCCCTCAGTTTTGAGAACCAAGGTATCAATCCAGTAGGAGGCTCCTCAAAAGTCCCACGCACCTACACAAACAAACTGAGAACTCGCAACCAACGCAATAAAGGGGTTGTCAATCCCTTCACGGCCACTTGCGAAAGTGAGATCTAATAAAGATAGTATGATAAGATAAATATTTTTTTGGTATTTTATATTATAGATGCAAAAAGTAAAGATGCAAATAAAAGTAGATTGGAAGCAAATATGATAAGAGATAGACCCGGGGGCCATAGGTTTCACTAGTGGCTTCTCTCAAGATAGCATAAGTATTACGGTGGGTGAACAAATTACTGTCGAGCAATTGATAGAAAAGCGCATAGTTATGAGATTATCTAGGCATCATCATGTATATAGGCATCACGTCCATAACAAGTAGACCGACTCCTGCCTGCATCTACTACTATTACTCCACACATCGACCGACTCCTGCCTGCATCTAGAGTATTAAGTTCATAAGAACAGAGTAACGCATTAAGCAAGATGACATGATGTAGAGGGTAAACTCATGCAATGTGATATAAACCCCATCTTGTTATCCTCGATGGCAACAATACAATACGTGCCTTGCAACCCTTTCTGTCACTGGGTAAGGACACCGCAAGATTGAACCCAAAGCTAAGCACTTTTCCCATGGCAAGAAAGACCAATCTAGTAGGCCAAACCAAACTGATAATTCGAAGAGACTTGCAAAGATAACTTAATCGTACATAAAAGAATTCAGAGAAGATTCAAATATTATTCATAGATAAACTTGATCATAAACCCACAATTCATCAGATCTCGACAAACACACCGCAAAAAGAGTTTACATCGAATAGATCTCCACAAGAGAGGGGGAGAACATTGTATTGAGATGCAAAAAGAGAGAAGAAGCCATCTAGCTAATAACTATGGACCCGTGGGTCTGTGGTAAACTACTCACAACTCATCGGAGGGCAAGGATGTTGATGTAGAGGCCCTCGTGGTTGATTCCCCCTCCAGAGAGTGCGGCGAAGGCTCAAGATGGGATCTCGCGGATACAAAAGGTTCTGGCGGTGGAAATTGTGTTTCGTGGTGCCCTGGATGTTTTCGGGGTACGTAGGTATATATAGGAGGAAGAAGTACGTCGGTGGCCGCTCGAGGGGCCCATGAGACAGGGGGCGCACCCTATAGGGGGGGGGGGGTGCGGCCTCCTATCTCGTGGGGGCCCTCGGAAGCTTCTTGACTTGCACTCCAAGCTCTCCGGATCATGTTCGTTCCAAAAATCACGCTCCCGAAGGTTTCATTCCGTTTGGACTCCGTTTGATATTCCTTTTCTTCGAAATACTCAAATAGGCAAAAAAAAAACAGCAATATGGACTGGGTCTCCGGTTAGTAGGTTAGTCCCAAAAATGATATAAATGTGTAAAATAAAGCCCATAAACATCCAAAAGGGGTAATATAATAGCTTGGAACAATAAAAAATTATAGATACGTTGGAGACGTATCAGAGTCATCTTCACTTGATGTTTGAAAGTAAGCATCACGTGATTTTACATTGGCACCACGTGCCATGAAGCAGTAGGTGGGAGCAGAGTCGTCCTTGTCATTAGCATCAGCATTGGTGACGGGGCCATTGTCGTCAGTGTTGAAGATGGACTTGGCAACATAGGTTGTAGCTAGAGCCAGACTTGCAACGCTAGAGTCGGACTCCTCCTCAGACTCCACCTCCGCCTCCTCAGAAGCAGACTCCTCCTCTGAATCCATCTCCTTGCCAACAAAAGCACGAGCCTTGCCAGATGAGTGAAAGCACAAGTGCTCCCTAGGTGGTTTTGGTAATTAATGACAACATATCTCTTGTTGGACTAACACTACTATCTAGTATGTTTCAGATAAGTTCAACAATGGAGTGGCATGGACTAAAGGATGTGGGAACTCCTTCAAGATGCTAAGGACAAAGGATTGGCTCAAGCTTCAAGCTCAAGACTCTTCATTTTACATTTTAGTGATCCAAGATCACATTGAGTCTATAGGAAAAGCCAATACTACCAAGGAGGAATGAGGTGTTGCTTAATGAGCCTCTTGCTTCAAAGTGCTTAGTGATATGCTCCAAATGCCCTCAACTACTTTCCCACTTCCACACATTTGTCCTAAACCTAAAGTCAAACTCGGCCCCACTGATTCTTTCTATCCGGCGCCACCGAGTTTGGATGTCTTAGCCACTGCCACAAACCCTAGGCAAATCGGTCTCACCGATAGGGATCTCGGTCTCACCGAGATGGGATTGTAATCTCTCTGTGTATGTCCATTATCAAAATCGGTCTCACCGAGTTTGAGCAATCGGTACTACCGAGATTACAATGCAAACTCTCCGGTTAACTTATTATCAAAATCGGTCCCACCGAGTTTGATAATCGGTCAAACCGAGTTTGCCTGACCAACTCTCTGGAAAACTTATTACCAAAATCGGTCCCACCAAGTTTGTGTAATCGGTCTTACCGAGATTACGTTATGCCCTAACCCTAACCGAATCGGTCCCACTGAGTTGCATTCCGGTCCCACCGAAAAACCCTAACGGTCACATTATTTGCTAAATCGGTCTGACCGAGATTAACGATTCGGTCCCACCGAGTTTGGTAGATTGTGCGTAACGGTTAGATTTTGGGTGGAGGCTATATATACCCCTCCACCTCCTCTTCATTCTTGGAGAGAGCCATCAGACTGAATCTACACTTCCAGCATCCTATCTTCTGAGAGAGAACTACCTACTCATGTGTTGAGGCCAAGATATTCCATTCCTACCATATGAATCTTGATTTCTAGGCTTCCCAAGTTGCTTTCCACTCAAACCCTATTTCCACCAGATCCAAATCCTATAAGAAAGAGTTGAGTGTTGGGGAGACTATCATTTGAAGCACAAGAGCAAGGAGTTCATCATCAACGCACCATTTGTTACTTCTTGGAGAGTGTTGTCTCCTAGATTGGCTAGGTGTTACTTGGGAGCCTCCGAAAAGATTGTGGAGTTGAACCAAGGAGTTTGTAAGGGCAAGGAGATCGCCTACTTCGTGAAGATCTACCGCTAGTGAGGCAAGTCCTTCGTGGGCGACGGCCATGGTGGGATAGACAAGGTTGCTTCTTCGTGGACCCTTCGTGGGTGGATCCCTCCATGGACTGGCGCAACCGTTACCCTTCGTGGGTTGAAGTCTCCATCAACGTGGATGTACGATAGCACCACCTATCGGAATCACGCCAAAAACATCTGTGTCTCCAAATTGCGTTTGAATCCTCCAATCCCTTCCCTTTACATTCTTGCAAGTTGCATGCTTTATTTTCCGCTGCTCATATACTCTTTGCATGCTTGCTTGCTATATGTTGTGAATGTTAAACTTGTGCCTAAATTCCACTCAAACTTTAAAGAAACTTAAAAACTGCAACTTTGGTACTTAGTGTCTAATCACCCCCCCTCTAGACACCTCTTCTCAAGGTCCTACAAGTGGTATCAGAGCATTGGTCTCCATTGCCTTGGTTTAATCACCATTGGAGGAAGATGGATGAGTCTACTTTGGGGAGTCTTAGACATAGAGTGCCTATTCTTGATGGAGAGTATTTTCGTGGGTGGAAAAATGAGATGCTTGTTATTTTCAATCAATATCATTTTAACAAGTACATTGCTAGCCCTTGTGCACCTTATGTTGATCCTATGCATCCAGCCCATGATGAGTCAATTGACATGGTTAGGAATCTTAGAACTGCCGAACTCATCATTAGAGGATTGCCTAGAAACTTGATTGGATGTTTGCCTACTTTTAAGTGTGCCTACACCATATGGAAATTTCTTGAGGAACGATTTCCAGATTATTCCTTGAAAAATATAGATGAAATTCTCCATAAGTCTATTGCTTTGAGCAAAATGAATACTAGTGATCCTATGTTTGGTGATCGTCTATTTGAGCTTACAAACCTTATGCGTGCCAAAGGAAATGTTGGTATTATTAGTGACATTATTTCCGAAGCTATAAGAATTCATAGACAAGATTATTGTCAAACTCATTCTAATGAATCACCCTCTCTAGGATTTGATCCACCACATGACGATGTTGAACATGGATACTATGATGAGGATGATGATAGTGACTTCGATCTTGATGATGCAATGAGACATTTTGGTCTTATGGCAAATCTTCGGGGATATATGTCAGGGGGAAAGGAATGGGTTCTTGATAGTGGATGTACCGATCACATGACCAGAGATAAAGACATGTTTCGTGAGCTTGCTGATAATGATTGTCCTCGAAAGTATGTCACTTTCGGTGACAACTCAAAGGGTAAGGTGGTTGGCCTCGGTAAGGTGGCCATATCACATAATAGCTCCATACAAAATGTTATGCTCGTTGAATCTCTTGGTTACAACTTACTTTCAGTATCTAGACTTGCTGATTTTGGTTTCAATGTTCTATTTACTGAAGTAGATTTCCAAGTGTTTCGTCGAGATAATCATAAAATGGTCTTTACTGGTGTGCGTAGAGGTGATCTATACATTGTTGATTTCACTAAAAAGGCTCAACCTAAAACTTGCTTCATTGCTAAATCCTCAAAAGGCTGGTTATCGCATAGACGATTAGGTCATGTTGGTATGCGAAACCTTGACAAGCTTATTAAGGGGAATCATATCCTTGGAGTTAATGATGTCATATTTGATAAGGATAGACTTTGCAGTGCTTGTCAAGCAGGTAAACAGGTTGGAGGAAGGCATCCGGGGAAGAACATCATGACCACGAAGAGGCCACTCGAGCTACTTCACGTGGATCTCTTTGGTCCCAACTCTTACAAGAGTCTCGGTGGAAATTCTTTTGGTCTAGTTATAGTTGATGATTTTTCCAGATTTACGTGGGTGTTCTTTCTCGATGATAAATCGCAGGTCCAAAAGATCTTCAAAAACTTCGCTAGGAAGGCCCAAAACTAATTTGAAGTGAAGATCAAGAAGGTTCGCAGCGACAACGGGACGGAGTTCAAGAACGCAAATGTGGACGCCTTTCTTGACGAAGAAGGGATTTCACACGAGTTCTCGGCTACGTACACACCTCAACAAAATGGAGTTGTTGAGAGGAAGAACTGGACGCTCATCAAAATGGCGAGAACCATGCTTGATGAGTACAAGACGCCGAAGCACTTTTGGGCAGAAGCGGTTGAGACAGCTTGTCATGCAACAAATCGCTTGTATCTTCACAAGCTACTCGTCAAGACGGCATACGAGCTACTCACCGGTAACAAACCCCAAGTTGGATACTTTCGAGTATTCGGCTCAAAGTGCTACATTCTTGATAAGCATCGTCGTTCTAAATTTGCTCCTAAGTCTCATGAAGGTTTCCTACTAGGTTATGGCTCAAACTCTCACACTTACCGTGTATACAACAATTTCACCCGAAAGGTTGAAGAGACGGTAGATGTGAAGTTTGATGAATCTAACGGCTCGCAAGTAGAGCAATTGCCAATTGATGTAGGAGACAAAGATCCTTCGGAAGCAATCCAAGACTTGTCTATTGGCAAGGTTCGTCCAACGGAGGTGAAGGAGAGTACCTCGTCCGTCCAAGTGGAAGCTTCTACTTCACGACAAGGTGAACCAAGAGTTGATACGGAAGCATCCACAAGTGGGACACAATAAGATGAAGAAAACGAGGAAGTGCATCAAGATGAACGTCAACAACCTCCTTCTCCACCACGACAAGAGAACGACAACACCAACAATGAAGAAGGCCAAGAAGAAGAACAAGATGAAGAAGATGTTCAACAAAGACCCAACCAAAAGCTTTCACGAGTTCGAGCAAGAATTGCTAAAGACCATCCCTTCGAGCAAATCTACAATGATATTCAAACCGGGAGAATCACTCACTCTAAAACTCGTTTAGTTAACTTTTGTGAAAACTATTCTTTCATCTCTAGCATTGAACCTATGAAGGTCGAAGAAGCATTGGAAGATCCGGATTGGATAAATGCTATGCATGAAGTGTTGGGGAACGTAGTAATTTCAAAAAATTTCCTACGATCACGCAAGACCATGGTGATGGCATAGCAACGAGAGGGGAGAGTGTCCGTCCACGCACCCTCGTGACCGAAAGCGAAGCGTTATAACAACGCTGTTGATGTAGTCGTGCGTCTCCACGATCCGACCGATCCAAGCACCGAACGACGGCACCTCCGAGTTCTGCACACGTTCAGCTCGATGGCGATCCCGGACTCGATCCAGCAAAGTGTCGGGATGAGTTCCGTCAGCACGACGGCGTGGTGGCGATGTTGATGCTCCACCGACGCAGGGCTTCGCCTAAGCTCGCATGACGATATGACTTCTCGGCGCAGGGCTTCGCCTAAGCTCCGCGACGATATGACCGAAGTGGAATATGGTGGAAGGGGGCACCGCACACGGCTAAGGCAAGATCCGTAGATCAACTTGTGTGTTCATGGGGTGCCCCCTGCCCCCGTATATAAAGGAGCGAGGGAGGAGGAGGCCGGCCCTCTACTATGGCGCGCCATGGGGAGTCCTACTCCCACCGGGAGTAGGATTCCCCTTTTCCTAGTCCAACTAGGAACCCTTCCATGTATTAGGAGTAGGAGAGAAGGAAAGGGAAGGAAAAAGGAGAAGGAAGGAAGGGGGCGCCCCCCTTCCCTAGTCCAATTCGGACTAGTCCAAGGGGAGGGCGGCGGCCACCCTTTTGGCCCTTTTCTCCTTTCCCGTATGGCCCATTAAGGCCCAATACGAATTCCGTAACTCTCCGGTACTCGAAAAATACCGAATCACTCGGAACCTTTCCGAACTCGAATATAGTCGTCCAATATATCGATCTTTACGTCTCGACCATTTCGAGACTCCTCGTCATGTCCCCGATCTCATCCGGGACTCGAACTCCTTCGGTACATCAAAACTCATAAACTCATAATAAAACTGTCATCGAAACCTTAAGCGTGCGGACCTTACGGGTTCGAGAACTATGTAGACATGACCTAGAACTATTCTTGGTCAATAACCAATAGCGGAACCTGGATGCCCATATTGGCTCCTACATATTCTCTGAAGATCTTTATCGGTCAAACCGCATAACAACATACTTTGTTCCTTTGTCATCGGTATGTTACTTGCCCGAGATTCGATCGTCGGTATCCAATACCTAGTTCAATCTCGTCACCGCAAGTCTCTTTACTCGTTCCGTAATACATCATCTCGCAACTAACTCATTAGTTGCAATGCTTGCAAGGCTTAAGTGATGTGCATTACCGAGAGGGCCCAGAGATACCTCTCCGACATTCGGAGTGACAAATCCTAATCTCGAAATCGCCAACCCAACATCTGCCTTTGGAGACACCTGTAGTACTCCTTTATAATCACCCAGTTACGTTGTGACGTTTGGTAGTACCAAAGTGTTCCTCCGTAAACGGAGTTGCATAATCTCATAGTCATAGGAACATGTATAAGTCATGAAGGAAGCAATAGCAACATACTAAGCGATCGTGTGCTAAGCTAACGGAATGGGTCATGTCAATCAGATCATTCAACTAATGATGTGACCTTGTTAATCAAATAACAACTCCTTGTTCATGGTTAGGAAACATAACCATCTTTGATTAACAAGCTAGTCAAGTAGAGGCATACTAGTGACATACTGTTTGTCTATATATTCACACATGTATTATGTTTCCGGTTAATACAATTCTAGCATGAATAATAAACATTTATCATGATATAAGGAAATAAATAATAACTTTATTATTGCCTCTAGGGCATATTTCCTTCAGTCTCCCACTTGCACTAGAGTCAATAATCTAGTTCACATCGCCATGTGATTTAACATCAATAGTTCACATCTATATGTGGTTAACACCCATAGTTCATATCGACATGTGACCAACACCCAAAGGGTTTACTAGAGTCAGTAATCTAGTTCACATCGCTATGTGATTAACACCCAAAGAGTACTAAGGTGTGATCATGTTTTGCTTGTGAGATAATTTTAGTCAACGGTCTGTCACATTCAGAGCCGTAAGTATTTTGCAAATTTCTATGTCTACAATGCTCTGCATGGAGCTACTCTAGCTAATTGCTCCCACTTTCTATATGTATCCAGATTGAGACTCGAGTCATCTAGATTAGTGTTAAAACTTGCATCAACGTAACCTTTTACTTACGAACCTTTTTCACTTCCATAATCGAGAAACATATCCTTATTCTACTAAGGATAATTTTGACCGCTGTCCATTGATCTACTCCTAGATCTCTATTGCACTCCCTTGCCAATCTTAGTGGTAGGGTATGCAATAGATCTGGTACACAGCATGACATACTTTATAGAACCTATGGCTGATGCATAGGAATTACTTTCATTCTCTTTCTATCTTCTGCCGTGGTCGGGTTTTGAGTCTTACTCAATCTCACACCTTGTAACACAGGCAAGAACTCTTTCTTTGACTGTTCCATTTTGAACTACTTCAAAATCTTGTCAAGGTATGTATTCATTGAAAAACTTATCAAGCGTCTTGATCTATCTCTATAGATCTTGATGCTCAATATGTAAGCAGCTTCACCGAGGTCTTTCTTTAAAAAAACTCCTTTCAAACACTCCTTTATGCTTTGCAGAATAATTTTACATTATTTCCGATCAACAATATGTCATTCACATATACTTATCAGAAAGGCTGTAGTGCTCCCACTCACTTTCTTGTAAATACAGGCTTCACCGTAAGTCTGTATAACACTATATGCTTTGATCAACTTATCAAAGCGTGTATTCCAACTCCGAGATGCTTGCACCAGTCCATAGATGGATCGCTGGAGCTTGCACATTTTGTTAGTTCCTTTAGGATTGACAAAACCTTCTGGTTGCATCATATGCAACTCTTCTTTAATAAATTCATTAAAGAATGTAATTTTGACATCCATTTGCCAGATTTCATAAAATGTGGCAATTGCTAACATGATTCGGACAGACTTTAAACATCGCCACAGTTGAGAAAATCTCATTGTAGTCAACACCTTGAACTTGTCGAAAACCTTTCTGCGACAAGTCGAGCTTTGTAGATAGTAATACTACTATCAGCATCTGTCTTCCTCTTGAAGATCCATTTATATAATATGGCTTGCCGATCATCGGGCAACTCCATCAAAGTCCACACTTTGTTCTCATATATGGATCCCATCTCAGATTTCATGGTCTCAAACCATTTCGCGGAATCTGGGCTCATCATCGCTTCCTCATAGTTCGTAGGTTCATCATGGTCTAGTAACATGACTTCTAGAATAGGATTACCGTACCACTCTGGTGCGGATCTTACTCTGGAAGACCTACGAGGTTTGGTAGCAACTTGATCTGAAGTTTCATGATCATCATCATTAACTTCCTCACTAATTGGTGTAGGAATCATTGGAACTGATTCTGTGATGAACAACTTTCCAATAAGGGAGAAGGTACAATTACCTCATCAAGTTCTACTTTCCTCCCACTCACTTCTTTCGAGAGAAACTTCTTCTCTAGAAAGGATCCATCTTAGCAACAAATATCTTGCTTTCGGATCTGTGATAGAAGGTGTACCCAATAGTTACCATTGGGTATTCTATGAAGACGCATTTCTCGATTTGGGTTCGAGCTTATCGGTGAAAACTTTTCACATAAGCATCACAACCCCAAACTTTAAGAAACGACAGCTTAGGTTTACTGCTAAACCATAGTTCATACGGTGTCATCTCAGCGGATTTAGATGGTGCCCTATTAAACGTGAATGCAGCTGTCTTTAATGTATAACCCCAAAGCGATAGTGGTAAATCGGTAAGATACATCATAGATCGCACCATATCAAAATAAAGTACGATTCTGACGTTCGGACACACCATAATGTTGTGGTGTTCCGGTGGCGTGAGCTGTGAAACTATTCCACATTGTTTTCATTGAAGACCAAACTCGTAACTCAAATATTCATCTCCATGATCAGATCGCAGAAACTTTATTTTCTTGTTGCGATGATTTTCCACTTCACTCTGAAATTCTTTGAACCTTCCAACTATTTCAGACTTATGTTTCATCAAGTAGATATACCCATATCTACTCAAATCATCTTGTGAAGGTCAGAAAATAACGATACTTGCCACGAGCATCAACATTCATTGGATCGCATACATCGGTATGTATTATTTCCAATAAGTCAGTAGCTTGTTCCATTGTTCCGAGAACGGAGTTTTAGTCATCTTGCCCAAAAGGCACGGTTCGCAAGCATCAAATGATTCATAATCAAGTGATTCCAAAAGTCCATCAGCATGGAGTTTTCTTCATGCGCTTTACACCAATATGACCTAAATGGCAGTGCCACAAATAAGTTGCACTATCATTATTAACTTTGCATCTTTTGGTTTCAATATTATGAATATGTGTATCACTATGATCGAGATCCAATGAACCATTTTCATTGAGTGTGTAATCATATAAGGTTTTATTCATGTAAACAGAACAACAATTTATTCTCTTACTTAAATGAATAACCGTATTGCAATAAACATGATCAAATCATATTTATGCTCAACACCAAATAACACTTATTTAGGTTCCACACTAATCCCGAAAGTATAGGGAGTGTGCGATGATGATCATATCAATCTTGGAACTACTTCCAACACTCATCGTCACTTCCCCTTCAACTAGTCTCTGTTTATTCTGCAACTCCTGTTTCGAGTTACTACTCTTAGCAACTGAACCAGTATCAAATACCGAGGGGTTGCTACGAACATTAGTAAAATACACATCAATAATTTGTATATCAAATATACCTTTGTTCACTTTGCCATCCTTCTTATCCGCCAAATACTTGGGGTAGTTCCGCTTCCAGTGACCAGTTCCATTGTAGCAAAAGCACTTAGTCTCAGGCTTAGATCCAGACTTGGGCTTCTTCACTCGAGCAGCAACTTGCTTGCCGTTCTTCTTGAAGTTCCCCTTCTTCCCTTTGCCCTTTTCCTTGAGACTAGTGGTCTTGTCAACCATCAACACTTGATGTTTTTCTTGATTTCTACCTTCGCCGATTTTAGCATCGCGAAGAGCTTGGGAATTGTTTTCGTCATCCCTTGCATATTATAGTTCATCACGAAGTTCTAGTAACTTTAGTGATGGTGACTAGAGAATTCTGTCAATCACTATCTTATCTGGAAGATTAACTCCCACTTGATTCAAGCGATTGAAGTACTCAGACAATCTGAGCACATGCTCACTAGTTGAGCGATTCTCCTCCATCTTTTAGCTATAGAACTTGTTGGAGACTTCATATCTCTCAACTCGGGTATTTGCTTGAAATATTAACTTCAATTCCTGGAACATCTCATATGGTCCATGACGTTCAAAACGTCTTTGAAGTCCCGATTCTAAGCCGTTAAGCATGGTGCACTAACCTATCAAGTAGTCATCATATTGAGCTAGCCAAGCGTTCATAACGCCGCATCTGCTCCTGCAATAGGTCTGTCACCTAGCGGTGCATTAAGGACATAATTCTTCTGCGCAGCAATGAGGATAAACCTCAGATCACGGATCCAATCCGCATCATTGCTACTAACATCTTTCAATACAATTTTCTCTAGAAACACATATGAAAACATAGGGAAGCAACAACGCGAGCTATTGATCTACAACATAATTTGGAAAATACTACCAAGACTAAGTTCATGATAAATTAAAGTTTAATTAATCATATTAAAACTCCCACTTAGACAGACATCTCTCTAGTCATCTAAGTGATCACGTGATCCAAATCAACTAAACCATGTCCGATCATCACGTGAGATGGAGTAGTTTTCAATGGTGAACATCACTATGTTGATCATATCTACTATATGATTCACGCTCGACCTTTCGGTCTCCGTGTTCGAGGCCATATCTGTTATATGCTAGGCTCGTCAAGTTTAACCTGAGTATTCGCGTGCGCAACTGTTTTGCACCCGTTGTATTTGAGCGTAGAGCCTATCACACCCGATCATCACGTGGTGTCTCAGACGAAGAACTTTCATAACGGTGCATACTCGTGGAGAACACTTCTTGATAATTTTGGTGAGAGATCATCTTATAATGCTACCGTCAAACAAAGCAAGATAAGATGCATAAAGGATAAACATCACATGCAATCAATATAAGTGATATGATATGGTCATCATCATCTTGTGCTTGTGATCTCCATCGCCAAGCACCGTCATGATCACCATCGTCACCGGGCGCGACACCTTGATCTCCATCGTAGCATCGTTGTCGTCTCACCAACTATTGCTTCTCGACTATCGCTACTCCTTAGTGATAAAGTAAAGCAATTACATGGCGTTGCATTTCATACAATAAGCGACAACCATATGGCTCCTGCCAGTTGCCGATAACTCGGTTACAAAACATGATCATCTCATACAATAAAATATAGCATCACGTCTTGACCATATCACATCACAACATGCCCTGCAAAAACAAGTTAGGCGTCCTCTACTTTGTTGTTGCAAGTTTTACGTGGCTGCTACGGGCTGAGCAAGAACCGTTCTTACCTACGCATCAAAACCACAACGATAGTTTGTCAAATAGACTCCGTTTAACCTTCTCAAGGACCGGGCGTAGTCACACTCGGTTCAACTAAAGTGAGAGAGACAGACACCGCCGGTCACCTTTAAGCAACGAGTGCTCGGGCGGTGAAACCAGTCTCGCGTAAGCGTCGCGTAATGTCGGTCCGGGCGCTTCATCTCACAATACCGCTGAACCAAAGTATGACATGCTGGTAGGCAGTATGACTTGTGTCGTCCATAACTCACTTGTGTTCTACTCGTGCACATGACATCAACGCATAAAACCAGGCTCGGATGCCACTGTTGGGGAACGAGTAATTTCAAAAATTTTCCTACGATCACGCAAGACCATGGTGATGGCATAGCAACGAGAGGGAGAGTGTCCGCCCACGTACCCTCGTGAGACCGAAAGCGAAGCGTTATAACAACGCGGTTGATGTAGTCGTACGTCTCCACGATCCGACCGATCCAAGCACCGAACGTACGGCACCTCCGAGTTCTGCACACGTTCAGCTCGATGACGATCCCCGGACTCCGATCCAGCAAAGTGTCGGGGATGAGTTCCGTCAGCACGACGGCGTGGTGACGATGTTGATGCTCCACCGACGCAGGGCTTCGCCTAAGCTCCGCGATGATATGACTTCTCCGGCGCAGGGCTTCGCCTAAGCTCTACGACGATATGACCGAAGTGGAATATGGTGGAAGGGGGCACCGCACACGGCTAAGGCAAGATCCGTAGATCAACTTGTGTGTTCATGGGGTGCCCCCTGCCCCCGTATATAAAGGAGGGAGGGAGGAGGAGGCCGGCCCTCTACTATGGCGCGCCATGGGGAGTCCTACTCCCACCGGGAGTAGGATTCCCCTTTTCCTAGTCCAACTAGGAACCCTTCCATGTATTAGGAGTAGGAGAAAAGGAAAGGGAAGGGAAAAGGAGAAGGAAGGAAGGGGCGCCCCTTCCCTAGTCCAATTCGGACTAGTCCAAGGGAGGGCGGCCACCCTTTTGGCCCTTTTCTCCTTTCCCGTATGGCCCATTAAGGCCCAATACGAATTCCGTAACTCTCCGGTACTCGAAAAATACCGAATCACTCGGAACCTTTCCGAACTCGAATATAGTCGTCCAATATATCGATCTTTACGTCTCGACCATTTCGAGACTCCTCGTCATGTCCCCGATCTCATCCGGGACTCGAACTCCTTCGGTACATCAAAACTCATAAACTCATAATAAAACTGTCATCGAAACCTTAAGCGTGCGGACCCTACGGGTTCGAGAACTATGTAGACATGACCTAGAACTATTCTTGGTCAATAACCAATAGCAGAACCTGGATGCCCATATTGGCTCCTACATATTCTCGAAGATCTTTATCGGTCAAACCGCATAACAACATACTTTGTTCCCTTTGTCATCGGTATGTTACTTGCCCGAGATTCGATCGTCGGTATCCAATACCTAGTTCAATCTCGTCACCGCAAGTCTCTTTACTCGTTCCGTAATACATCATCTCACAACTAACTCATTAGTTGCAATGCTTGCAAGGCTTAAGTGATGTGCATTACCGAGAGGGCCCAGAGATACCTCTCCGACATTCGGAGTGACAAATCCTAATCTCGAAATCGCCAACCCAACATCTGCCTTTGGAGACACCTGTAGTACTCCTTTATAATCACCCAGTTACGTTGTGACGTTTGGTAGTACCAAAGTGTTCCTCCGTAAACGGAGTTGCATAATCTCATAGTCATAGGAACATGTATAAGTCATGAAGGAAGCAATAGCAACATACTAAGCGATCGTGTGCTAAGCTAACGGAATGGGTCATGTCAATCAGATCATTCAACTAATGATGTGACCTTGTTAATCAAATAACAACTCCTTGTTCATGGTTAGGAAACATAACCATCTTTGATTAACAAGCTAGTCAAGTAGAGGCATACTAGTGACATACTGTTTGTCTATATATTCACACATGTATTATGTTTCGGTTAATACAATTCTAGCATGAATAATAAACATTTATCATGATATAAGGAAATAAATAATAACTTTATTATTGCCTCTAGGGCATATTTCCTTCAGTCTCCCACTTGCACTAGAGTCAATAATCTAGTTCACATCGCCATGTGATTTAACATCAATAGTTCACATCTATATGTGGTTAACACCCATAGTTCACATCGACATGTGACCAACACCCAAAGGGTTTACTAGAGTCAGTAATCTAGTTCACATCGCTATGTGATTAACACCCAAAGAGTACTAAGGTGTGATCATGTTTTGCTTGTGAGATAATTTTAGTCAACGGATTCATCACATTCAGAGCCGTAAGTATTTTGCAAATTTCTATGTCTACAATGCTCTGCATGGAGCTACTCTAGCTAATTGCTCCCACTTTCTATATGTATCCAGATTGAGACTCAGAGTCATCTAGATTAGTGTTAAAACTTGCATCAACGTAACCTTTTACGACGAACCTTTTTTCACTTCCATAATCGAGAAACATATCCTTATTCTACTAAGGATAATTTTGACCGCTGTCCATTGATCTACTCCTAGATCTCTATTGCACTCCCTTGCCAATCTTAGTGGTAGGGTATGCAATAGATCTGGTACACAGCATGACATACTTTATAGAACCTATGGCTGATGCATAGGGAATGACTTTCATTCTCTTTCTATCTTCTGCCGTGGTCGGGTTTTGAGTCTTACTCAATCTCACACCTTGTAACACAGGCAAGAACTCTTTCTTTGACTGTTCCATTTTGAACTACTTCAAAATCTTGTCAAGGTATGTATTCATTGAAAAACTTATCAAGCGTCTTGATCTATCTCTATAGATCTTGATGCTCAATATGTAAGCAGCTTCACCGAGGTCTTTCTTTAAAAAACTCCTTTCAAACACTCCTTTATGCTTTGCAGAATAATTTTACATTATTTCCGATCAACAATATGTCATTCACATATACTTATCAGAAAGGCTGTAGTGCTCCCACTCACTTTCTTGTAAATACAGGCTTCACCGTAAGTCTGTATAACACTATATGCTTTGATCAACTTATCAAAGCGTGTATTCCAACTCCGAGATGCTTGCACCAGTCCATAGATGGATCGCTGGAGCTTGCACATTTTGTTAGTTCCTTTAGGATTGACAAAACCTTCTGGTTGCATCATATGCAACTCTTCTTTAATAAATTCATTAAAGAATGTAATTTTGACATCCATTTGCCAGATTTCATAAAATGTGGCAATTGCTAACATGATTCGGACAGACTTTAAACATCGCTACAGTTGAGAAAATCTCATTGTAGTCAACACCTTGAACTTGTCGAAAACCTTTCTGCGACAAGTCGAGCTTTGTAGATAGTAATACTACTATCAGCATCTGTCTTCCTCTTGAAGATCCATTTATATAATATGGCTTGCCGATCATCGGGCAACTCCATCAAAGTCCACACTTTGTTCTCATATATGGATCCCATCTCAGATTTCATGGTCTCAAACCATTTCGCGGAATCTGGGCTCATCATCGCTTCCTCATAGTTCGTAGGTTCATCATGGTCTAGTAACATGACTTCTAGAATAGGATTACCGTACCACTCAGTGCGGATCTTACTCTGGAAGACCTACGAGGTTTGGTAGCAACTTGATCTGAAGTTTCATGATCATCATCATTAACTTCCTCACTAATTGGTGTAGGAATCATGGAACTGATTCCTGTGATGAACAACTTTCCAATAAGGAGAAGGTACAATTACCTCATCAAGTTCCACTTTCCTCCCACTCACTTCTTTCGAGAGAAACTTCTTCTCTAGAAAGGATCCATCTTAGCAACAAATATCTTGCTTTCGGATCTGTGATAGAAGGTGTACCCAATAGTTACCATTGGGTATTCTATGAAGACGCATTTCTCGATTTGGGTTCGAGCTTATCGGTGAAAACTTTTCACATAAGCATCACAACCCCAAACTTTAAGAAACGACAGCTTAGGTTTATTGCTAAACCATA
Source organism: Aegilops longissima (assembly GCA_021605205.1). Classification (NCBI taxonomy): domain Eukaryota; kingdom Viridiplantae; phylum Streptophyta; class Magnoliopsida; order Poales; family Poaceae; genus Aegilops; species Aegilops longissima. The sequence continues at coordinate 754,619,741 of CM038679.1, forward strand.
GTTCATACGGTGTCATCTCAACGGATTTAGATGGTGCCCTATTAAACGTGAATGCAGCTGTCTTTAATGCATAACCCCAAAACGATAGTGGTAAATCGGTAAGATACATCATAGATCGCACCATATCAAAATAAAGTACGGTTACGACGTTCGGACACACCATAATGTTGTGGTGTTCCAGGTGGCGTGAGCTGTGAAACTATTCCACATTGTTTTCATTGAAGACCAAACTCGTAACTCGAATATTCATCTCCATGATCAGATCGCAGAAACTTTATTTTCTTGTTACGATGATTTTCCACTTCACTCTGAAATTCTTTGAACCTTTCAACTATTTCAGACTTATGTTTCATCAAGTAGATATACCCATATCTACTCAAATCATCTTGTGAAGGTCAGAAAAATAACGATACTTGCCACGAGCATCAACATTCATTGGATCGCATACATCGGTATGTATTATTTCCAATAAGTCAGTAGCTTGTTCCATTGTTCCGGAGAACGGAGTTTTAGTCATCTTGCCCAAAAGGCACGGTTCGCAAGCATCAAATGATTCATAATCAAGTGATTCCAAAAGTCCATCAGCATGGAGTTTTCTTCATGCGCTTTACACCAATATGACCTAAATGGCAGTGCCACAAATAAGTTGCACTATCATTATTAACTTTGCATCTTTTGGTTTCAATATTATGAATATGTGTATCACTATGATCGAGATCCAATGAACCATTTTCATTGAGTGTGTAATCATATAAGGTTTTATTCATGTAAACAGAACAACAATTTATTCTCTTACTTAAATGAATAACCGTATTGCAATAAACATGATCAAATCATATTTATGCTCAACACCAAATAACACTTATTTAGGTTCCACACTAATCCCGAAAGTATAGGAGTGTGCGATGATGATCATATCAATCTTGGAACTACTTCCAACACTCATCGTCACTTCCCCTTCAACTAGTCTCTGTTTATTCTGCAACTCCTGTTTCGAGTTACTACTCTTAGCAACTGAACCAGTATCAAATACCGAGGGGTTGCTACGAACATTAGTAAAATACACATCAATAATTTGTATATCAAATATACCTTTGTTCACTTTGCCATCCTTCTTATCTGCCAAATACTTGGGGTAGTTCCGCTTCGGTGACCAGTTCCATTGTAGCAAAAGCACTTAGTCTCGGGCTTAGATCCAGACTTGGGCTTCTTCACTCGAGCAGCAACTTGCTTGCTGTTCTTCTTGAAGTTCCCTTCTTCCCTTTGCCCTTTCCTTGAGACTAGTGGTCTTGTCAACCATCAACACTTGATGTTTTTCTTGATTTCTACCTTCGCCGATTTTAGCATCGCGAAGAGCTTGGGAATTGTTTTCGTCATCCCTTGCATATTATAGTTCATCACGAAGTTCTAGTAACTTTAGTGATGGTGACTAGAGAATTCTGTCAATCACTATCTTATCTGGAAGATTAACTCCCACTTGATTCAAGCGATTGAAGTACTCAGACAATCTGAGCACATGCTCACTAGTTGAGCGATTCTCCTCCATCTTTTAGCTATAGAACTTGTTGGAGACTTCATATCTCTCAACTCGGTATTTGCTTGAAATATTAACTTCAATTCCTGGAACATCTCATATGGTCCATGACGTTCAAAACGTCTTTGAAGTCCCGATTCTAAGCCGTTAAGCATGGTGCACTAACCTATCAAGTAGTCATCATATTGAGCTAGCCAAGCGTTCATAACGCCTCGCATCTGCTCCTGCAATAGGTCTGTCACCTAGCGGTGCATTAAGGACATAATTCTTCTGCGCAGCAATGAGGATAAACCTCAGATCACGGATCCAATCCGCATCATTGCTACTAACATCTTTCAATACAATTTTCTCTAGGAACACATATGAAAACATAGGGAAGCAACAACGCGAGCTATTGATCTACAACATAATTTGCAAAATACTACCAAGACTAAGTTCATGATAAATTAAAGTTTAATTAATCATATTAAAAACTCCCACTTAGACAGACATCTCTCTAGTCATCTAAGTGATCACGTGATCCAAATCAACTAAACCATGTCCGATCATCACGTGAGATGGAGTAGTTTTCAATGGTGAACATCACTATGTTGATCATATCTACTATATGATTCACGCTCGACCTTTCGGTCTCCGTGTTCCGAGGCCATATCTGTTATATGCTAGGCTCGTCAAGTTTAACCTGAGTATTCGCGTGCGCAACTGTTTTGCACCGTTGTATTTGAGCGTAGAGCCTATCACACCCGATCATCACGTGGTGTCTCAGCACGAAGAACTTTCATAGCGGTGCATACTCAGGAGAACACTTCTTGATAATTTTGGTGAGAGATCATCTTATAATGCTACCGTCAAACAAAGCAAGATAAGATGCATAAAGGATAAACATCACATGCAATCAATATAAGTGATATGATATGGTCATTATCATCTTGTGCTTGTGATCTCCATCGCCAAGCACCGTCATGATCACCATCGTCACCGGCGCGACACCTTGATCTCCATCGTAGCATCGTTGTCGTCTCGCCAACTATTGCTTCTACGACTATCGCTACTCCTTAGTGATAAAGTAAAGCAATTACATGGCGTTTGCATTTCATACAATAAAGCGACAACCATATGGCTCCTGCCAGTTGCCGATAACTCGGTTACAAAACATGATCATCTCATACAATAAAATATAGCATCACGTCTTGACCATATCACATCACAACATGCCCTGCAAAAACAAGTTAGACGTCCTCTACTTTGTTGTTGCAAGTTTTACGTGGCTGCTACGGGCTGAGCAAGAACCGTTCTTACCTACGCATCAAAACCACAACGATAGTTTGTCAAATAGACTCCGTTTCTCGGTTCAACTAAAGTGAGAGAGACAGACACCCGCCGGTCACCTTTAAGCAACGAGTGCTCGGAGCGGTGAAACCAGTCTCGCGTAAGCGTACGCGTAATGTCGGTCCGGGCCGCTTCATCTCACAATACCGCTGAACCAAAGTATGACATGCTGGTAGGCAGTATGACTTGTATCGTCCACAACTCACTTGTGTTCTACTCGTGCACATGACATCAACGCATAAAACCAGGCTCGGATGCCACTGTTGGGGAACGTAGTAATTTCAAAAAAATTTCCTACGATCACGCAAGACCATGGTGATGGCATAGCAACGAGAGGGGAGAGTGTCCGTCCACGTACCCTCGTAGACCGAAAGCGGAAGCGTTATAAAACGCGGTTGATGTAGTCGTACGTCTCCACGATCCGACCGATCCAAGCACCGAACGTACGGCACCTCCGAGTTCTGCACACGTTCAGCTCGATGACGATCCCCGGACTCCGATCCAGCAAAGTGTCGGGGATGAGTTCCGTCAGCACGACGGCGTGGTGACGATGTTGATGCTCCACCGACGCAGGGCTTCGCCTAAGCTCATGACGATATGACTTCTCGGCGCAGGGCTTCGCCTAAGCTCATGACGATATGACCGAAGTGGAATATGGTGGAAGGGGCACCGACACGGCTAAGGCAAGATCCGTAGATCAACTTGTGTGTTCATGGGTGCCCCTGCCCCGTATATAAAGGAGGAGGGAGGAGGAGGCCGCCCTCTACTATGGCGCGCCATGGGGAGTCCTACTCCCACCGGAGTAGGATTCCCTTCCTAGTCCAACTAGGAACCCTTCCATGTATTAGGAGTAGGAGAGAAGGAAGGGAAGGGAAAGGAGAAGGAAGGAAGGGCCCCTTCCCTAGTCCAATCGGACTAGTCCAAGGGAGGCGGCGGCCACCCTTTTGGCCCTTTTCTCCTTTCCCGTATGGCCCATTAAGGCCCAATACGAATTCCGTAACTCTCCGGTACTCGAAAAATACCCAATCACTCGGAACCTTTCCGAACTCCGAATATAGTCGTCCAATATATCGATCTTTACGTCTCGACCATTTCGAGACTCCTCGTCATGTCCCCGATCTCATCCGGGACTCCGAACTCCTTCGGTACATCAAAACTCATAAACTCATAATAAAACTGTCATCGAAACCTTAAGCGTGCGGACCCTACGGGTTCGAGAACTATGTAGACATGACCTAGAACTATTCTTGGTCAATAACCAATAGCGGAACCTGGATGCCCATATTGGCTCCTACATATTCTACGAAGATCTTTATCGGTCAAACCGCATAACAACATACTTTGTTCCCTTTGTCATCGGTATGTTACTTGCCCGAGATTCGATCGTCGGTATCCAATACCTAGTTCAATCTCGTCACCGGCAAGTCTCTTTACTCGTTCCGTAATACATCATCTCGCAACTAACTCATTAGTTGCAATGCTTGCAAGGCTTAAGTGATGTGCATTACCGAGAGGGCCCAGAGATACCTCTCCGACATTCGGAGTGACAAATCCTAATCTCGAAATACGCCAACCCAACATCTGCCTTTGGAGACACCTGTAGTACTCCTTTATAATCACCCAGTTACGTTGTGACGTTTGGTAGTACCAAAGTGTTCCTCCGTGGCACGGAGTTGCATAATCTCATAGTCATAGGAACATGTATAAGTCATGAAGGAAGCAATAGCAACATACTAAGCGATCGTGTGCTAAGCTAACGGAATGGGTCATGTCAATCAGATCATTCAACTAATGATGTGACCTTGTTAATCAAATAACAACTCCTTGTTCATGGTTAGGAAACATAACCATCTTTGATTAACAAGCTAGTCAAGTAGAGGCATACTAGTGACATACTGTTTGTCTATATATTCACACATGTATTATGTTTCCGGTTAATACAATTCTAGCATGAATAATAAACATTTATCATGATATAAGGAAATAAATAATAACTTTATTATTGCCTCTAGGGCATATTTCCTTCATGAAGAGCTACACAACTTTGAGAGGAACCAAGTTTGGACATTGGTTGAGAAGCCCGACAACAACCACAACATCATCGGTACCAAATGGGTGTTTCGCAACAAGCAAGATGAAGATGGACAAGTAGTTCGCAACAAAGCATGTCTCGTCGCCCAAGGCTACACACAAGTCGAAGGTATGGCCTATGGTGAGACTTACGCCCCCGTTGCTAGACTTGAGTCCATTCGCATCTTACTTGCCGATGCTAATCACCATGATATCACCTTGTACCAAATGGACATTAAAAGTGCTTTTCTAAATGGTGAAATAGAGGAGGAAGTTTATGTTAAACAACCTCCGGCTTTGTCAATCCTAAGAAACCCAATCATGTTTACAAACTTCACAAAGCTCTTTATGGACTTAAACAAGCTCCTAGAGCATGGTATAAATGCTTGACCAAGTTCCTTATTGAAAAGGCTTTGAAATTGGGAAAATGATTCTACTCTTTTTACTAAAAGGGTTAATGGTGAACTCTTTGTGTGCCAAATTTATGTTGATGATATTATATTTGGTTCAACTAACCCTCATTTTAGTGAAAAGTTTGGGAAGCTAATGTCGGAGAAGTTTGAGATGTCTATGATGAGTGAACTCAAATTCTTTCTTGGTTTGCAAATCAAGCAAACTAAGGAAGGTACTTTTGTCTCGCAAACACAGTACACCAAGGACTTATTCAAGAAGTTCAATATGCAAGAATGCAAAGGTATGACTACACCCATGCCTACTAGTGGACATCTTGACTTAACCAAAGATGGTGAACCGGTTGATCAAAAGGTTTATCGCTCTATGATTGGTTCATTGTTATATCTATGTGCTTCACGTCCCGATATTATGCTAAGTGTGTGCATGTGTGCACGATATCAAACTGCCCCTAAAGAATGTCATCTTAAGGCCGTGAAAAGGATAGTGAGATACTTAATCCATACACCAAATTTTGGCATTTGGTATCCTAAGAGGGCCTCTTTCGATCTTGTTGGCTATTCCGACTCGGACTATGCCGGAGACAAGGTTGATAGAAAGTCCACTTCGGGTACTTGTCAATTTCTTGGTAGATCTCTTGTGTCTTGGTCCTCCAAGAAACAAAACTTCGTATCCTTATCCACCTTGAAGCTGAATATATTGCCGCTGGTTCATGTTGTGCTCAATTGCTTTGGATGACCCAAACTCTTAAAGATTATGGGATATATGTGAGACATGTTCCATTGCTTTGTGATAATGAAAGTGCTATCAAAATTGGTCATAATCCTGTGCAACATTCTCGAACTAAGCATATTGAAGTTCGTCATCATTTCATTCGAGATCATGTTGCTAAGGGTGACATTGATCTTAAGCATGTTCGCACCGAAAAGCAATTAGCGGATATATTCACTAAACCTCTTGATGATAAAGTGTTTTGCAGATTAATAGGAGAATTAAACATCATTGATGCTTCAAACTTGGAGTAGAAACTCCATTGGATACATGCAAGACATGAGCTTATGACTAATCCTTGATATTTCTCTTATGATGAAAAACTTATGTCTTGGATATATTTGTATCTTGCATGTTATCTAACCCATGTAGGTACTTGGATGAATCAAATTCCATGAGGTTGAAACCTACTCATATCTTGAGCAATCTCTACATCACCAAGTCTCTACACAAGGTGGTTGAAGACAAGGAAGCACGAAACCATTCAGACATATCCTTTGACAAATTTTATGTTGAGTTTCATGATTGTCATTTTTGGATATACAAGTGCTCTTCCTTGCAAGAACTAACCCATGTAGGTAGATGGACTCAAATTCCAAGTGGTGCTCCAAATTCTTGATGAGCTACATCAACCTCGAGCAACCCACGCAAGTTCAACTACATGGACAACACCACCAACCAAGGTATGTTATTCCATCTTATAGAAGCTTTACTCCGAGTCATGAGTTAAAGCAACTCGACAAGATGTGAATACATCAAGATGCTTAAACGAAAAATGGCAACCCCATTTTGAGCTTAAACGATGAGTATGGCCTATGATCAAGTGATCTCACTTGACTCCTAAGTCAATATACTCTAATATAGGTGACTTTGTCGTCGACCATCTCTAGATGAAGTTCTCCTGTGTTCTTTTCTGATTTTTTGCATTTTTCTCATGCATTTGTGTTTCACCTTTCAAAAAAAACTTCATCTAGATTTCTTTCTGTTTTCTCTGCATTTTCTGCATCTAATTCCTTGCATATATTTCATTAATTCCTTGCAAATCTTTGTGAGATCTTACTAGACTAGTGAGCTGAGGTGACAAGTGTTCTCTCTGCGATGAACTCGGTTACACCAATTTGCTATTTTCGGTCCAACCGAATCTTTTCGGTACGACCGAAGCATACCACTCGGTGCCACCGATCTCATAACAGGAAAAACTCTTTGCCACATATTCTGTGTTTCTTCTGATCCAGCTCCACTCAATGAATCTTGTCCTCTACAAGCATCACATTTTCATCATTGCTTTGTTCTGTGTCTCAAGGACCAAATCCATTCGACAGACTCCAAAAGACCCTTCTTGGAAATTGATGTCAAAGGGGGAGAGAAAGAACATCAAAGCTTATCATTTGGAGATAGAGAGATAGTATCAAAACTTATCACCTTTCTTCTTAAGGGAGAGAGAGACCTTCTAGGGGGAGAGACCCTCAAAAGACGAGAGAGATCTCCAGGGGGAGAGGATACTTAAGTAGAAAGTATTTCTCAAGGATCCCAGATGCTTGGTGTTCAAGAGGAGAGATGTCCACATGTCTTCTTGAGGGGAGAGACATGTTCATATGATCTGGTGTGCTCTATTTTGCATTAGCATACATTAGCTCTGAACTTTAGCTCTGATCATCATTCATATCTTTTAGCTCTGTTTTCCTTCAGCTCTGATTTTCTGTTCCCTATCTTCTCCCAGTATCCCATGTTAGATTCAGGGGGAGCAAGACATCTAAGGGAAAGAGATCATTTAAATTCATTGCATATCTTTACTCTTGGGGACATGTCTAATCCAATGTGGTACTCAGTACTCACTCTCTACATGTCATCCCAGTCTTGGTATTCTTGTGGTTTCTTCTGTTTGCTCTGGCTAGTTGATGCATATGTGTTATCTAACCTTGTTTTCACAGGTTCATTCCATCCTAAGCCAACTCAAGACCACAAGGTAAGTATATGCATCACAATCATGTGTATGAGGAATTCTTGCTGATGTACATACTGTTTGCAAGAAGGACTCATGGGCATGAAGGTATTCTCTTTAATACTTTTTGCTCTGATGCATATAGCCAAGATACATGTAACACATTGCCTGCTCTATCATGGTTATGCTATCACATGCTTCTATATTTCATATTCACATGATTGCATACATGTAGGGGGAGCCTATGCTTGTTACATATCTTTCCAAAACTTTACTTGCTATTCTTTATATCTTTATCTAAAGCTTTGATGTATGTTGCCATCAATTACCAAAAAGGGGGAGATTGAAAGCACAAGTGCTCCCTAGGTGGTTTTGGTAATTAATGACAACATATCTCTTGTTGGACTAACACTACTATCTAGTATGTTTCAGATAAGTTCAACAATGGAGTGGCATGGACTAAAGGATGTGGGAACTCCTTCAAGATGCTAAGGACAAAGGATTGGCTCAAGCTTCAAGCTCAAGACTCTTCATTTTACATTTTAGTGATCCAAGATCACATTGAGTCTATAGGAAAAGCCAATACTATCAAGGAGGAATGAGGTGTTCCTTAATGAGCCTCTTGCTTCAAAGTGCTTAGTGATATGCTCCAAATACCCTCAACTACTTTACCACTTCCACACATTTGTCCTAAACCTAAAGTCAAACTCGGCCCCACTGATTCTTTCTATCCGGCGCCACCGAGTTTGGATGTCTTAGCCACTGCCACAAACCCTAGGCAAATCGGTCTCACCGATAGGGATCTCGGTCTCACCGAGATGGGATTGTAATCTCTCTGTGTATGTCCATTATCAAAATCGGTCTCACCAAGTTTGAGCAATCGGTACTACCGAGATTACAATGCAAACTCTCTGGTTAACTTATTATCAAAATCGGTCCCACCGAGTTTGATAAACGGTCAAACCGAGTTTGCCTGACCAACTCTCTGGAAAGCTTATTACCAAAATCGGTCCCACCAAGTTTGTGTAATCGGTCTTACCGAGATTACGTTATGCCCTAACCCTAACCGAATTGGTCCCACCGAGTTGCATTCCGGTCCCATCGAAAAACCCTAACGATCACATTATTTGCTAAATCGGTCTGACCGAGTTTAACGATTCGGTCCCACCGAGTTTGGTATATTGTGCGTAACGGTTAGATATTGGGTGGAGGCTATATGTACCCCTCCACCTCCTCTTCATTCGTGGAGAGAGTCATCAGACTGAATCTACACTTCCAGCATCCTATTTTCTGAGAGAGAACTACCTACTCATGTGTTGAGGCCAAGATATTCCATTCCTACCATATGAATCTTGATCTCTAGCCTTCCCAAGTTGCTTTCCACCCAAACCCTCTTTCCATCAGATCCAAATCCTATGAGAGAGAGTTGAGTGTTGGGGAGACTATCATTTGAAGCACAAGAGCAAGGAGTTCATCATCAACGCACCATTTGTTACTTCTTGGAGAGTGGTGTCTCCTAGATTGGCTAGGTGTCACTTGGGAGCCTCCGACAAGATTGTGGAGTTGAACCAAGGAGTTTGTAAGGGCAAGGAGATCGCCTACTCCGTGAAGATCTACCGCTAGTGAGGCAAGTCCTTCGTGGGTGACGGCCATGGTGGGATAGACAAGGTTGCTTCTTCGTGGACCCTTCGTGGGTGGAGCCCTCCGTGGAATCGCGCAACCGTTACCCTTCGTGGGTTGAAGTCTCCATCAACGTGGATGTACGATAGCACCACCTATCGGAACCACGCCAAAAACATCCGTGTCTCCAAATTGCGTTTGAATCCTCCAATCCCTTCCCTTTACATTCTTGCAAGTTGCATGCGTTATTTTCCGCTGCTCATATACTCTTTGCATGCTTGCTTGCTATATGTTGTGAATGTTAAACTTGTGCCTAAACTCCACTCAAACTTTAAAGAAACTTAAAAACTGCAACTTTGGTACTTAGTGTCTAATCACCCCCCCCTCTAGACACCTCTTCTCAAGGTCCTACAATGAGCTCTTCTTGTGTGATGAAGACTTGGACGAAGACTTGGAAGAAGACTATGAGGATTTCTTCTTCTTCTTGTCATCAGAATCATATTCCTTGCTCTTCTTCTTCTTGTTGTTCTCATTGTCCCACTGTGGACACTCAGAGATGTAGTGTCCAGGTTTCTTGCACTTGTGACGTGTTCTCTTCTTGTAATCATGAGAGGAAGCTTCATCATTTCTAGAGCCACTACAACAGGACCCCACCTATAGCAACGCATTTTTCCGTATCTAAAATTCCATATATGCGTTGCCAGGGACTTTACCAACGGTTTGGGATGCGTTGTCTTATCCAGTGTTGCTAGCGCATAATGCAACACTTATACTTTCATTGGTAAAAGGAACCGTTGCAGGAGTGCAACACATAAAACAGACTTTTACAACACTCATATACGTTGGTGGTTAATGTACAGGAATCAAAATCTCATTGCTTCGCAACAAAGAATTTGCAACGCTTCAGGTGTTTTACATATAAAATGTGAATAATATTTTATATATTGCCAACAATTAAATTAATGCTTCACATAATGGTAATAAGTATGTATATCAAGTCATAAGAAAAAAATATACACACGACCGGAAGAAATTATATATTGGAAAAAATTATGAGATTACAATAGTTGATATTACAGGAGGAATAACATCCAAATGTGATGCATAATCTAAACATTCTCTTGACAACGAAAGTTAAACTCACAGCATCCATCAACAACCCTACAACTTAACTAAAACCTAACCAAGGAACATCATCCTACAACTTAACTAAAACTGAAAACAACCATCATAACTAAAACTGAAAACAGACATCATCTTCATCATCGTGAACCGGAACATCATCATCATCATCATTGTAGTATACTTGCCACGCACCCATATAATCATCCATGTATATCTACAAAGAAAATAACCAAATGAACCTTTAATACACAATGCATTGACATGATGCAAATAGTGATGGGTTGCCCTACAAATAAGAAACATTACTTCTTACAAAGGGTCATTACTTCCGATACATTGGTTGCCCGGCTAGATTACGACTAATACAAAGAAAAGTTCTGACCTGAAAGTATTCCCTTAGAACTCAATATACTACTTCAGGTCACATAACAAACATAAACAGACTCAGAGAAAAATAAACAGATGTGGTTGTGGCCTAAAAGCAAGCCGCTAATAACATATATAGTACCTACTTAGTTGACGGGTTAAAAGCACAATAGACATTGCTCATATGGAACAGTGCAAGCGGCATAATGAGAAATTCAGCAATTTACGGACTGTGACAGCAAGAGTTCATGTGGGTAATTCAGCAATTTATGAATACAAGTAGTGAGAGCTCAGTTGTCAGTTTAGCAATTTACGAATCAAAAGGGCAAGAGCATCTAAGAAGAATATTACTTGCATTTCCGTCTTCACAAATAGTTAAGATATGGAGATCATAGACAGTTACCAGAACCATGACTACAAACACTGCCATATCTTGGACAAATATACTGCAGCTCCAGCCGTCCATGGTGTTGGCCTCCATCTGGATATTGCGGAGCGGATGAGTGCGGTGCCTCACATTAAATTACATACAACAATAGGTAAATCATTGGCAAGATAGGAGTACATAAATAATTAAATAAGAGCAGAAAAGGAGACTGGCACATTGAAAACCACCGAATGGCATTGAGTATTTATTTCTTTGGAAACCTGCGCACAAACAAACAGTGAGCCTCTACTTAATGAATGACTAACATGATGATTAACAATGAGCCGCTGCTGGTGTATATGTGTGTGTGCTTGCTGCAAGCTTTAGTATATGCATAGTTTGCACATGAACATGCATAAAGCTCAGGTGTAGGTTGCATCTAAGTGGGGTATTGGGATTCAGTTTTATTTTCACTATGATGTACAGCGGTAGTAGATAAGTACCTTTTTTTAGTTTTGTAGATAAGTACTTGATATAGACGAATCCTCTGCATTGACCTGACCCAAGTCCATATATAATAACTGCATGTTATGACAGGACAATCACATAACCAAATGACAAAGAAAATGTGTACAGTAACATAGAATATTCGATTGTATATGTGGTGTGTTTTAGAGGAACAGGCTAGCAAGACATAGGAATTTAACTGGGGAGTTGCATACTAGCTTTTCAAACCGAAGGAAGAGAAGGACGTCAGTGTATGGAAATACAATTGGAAAGTAACAGTCAGTGGCAGTGCTACAAAGGAAAACCTGGACAGGCAAAATTTAAAGAAACACAAATATTTCAACTCAAGCGATGGATGAAGAGCTGCTGCTGATAAATCTTTCTCAACATTATATCTCTTTTTCTCTTGAAAACCAAATCAATTCGCGTTGATTAGCCCTGCTGTCCATGACAAATATCTAGTACCAAATTAAGATATTTATTATCAATTGATTGAATTTCAGAGTGTTATAACCTACATTTTATCGAAAATTAGTACTGTCCGAGAGACAGTTTTGGGGCTGCACATGTGCTTGTGCACCAGCGCTCGTCGTCTAGGTTGCTACTCGCCCGGCTGGCCACCGCTGCATGGGTCGCCCTTGGGCCTCCGCACCACAGGCGCTGCTACTTGCTGGCGGTGCGACCGGCGACTCGGCGGCGGCTCATGGCACGTCTCTCTGGCCCTCCATGCGGCTGTCTGCGTTGCTCGTGCCCATACTACTCTGCTGGATAGGAAGAGGAATCGAGCAATAGAGCCCAGAGGCCAAGAAAGAACCGTTAAGAGGCGACACTACAGGCAAGCAAGGCAGCTGTGAGCTGGGCTACTCCTATATCTGTACTACTACATGTATTTTTACCCCACGGGCTGGGCAGGCCATGGCATGCTTTTGCCCTCACGAAGCACCACCGGTGGTAACAATGTATCACATACTACAAAAAACAGTGTATCACATTTGACATGTTCATGAAATTTAATGTTTGTTATCCCATAGCAACGCACGGGTATTTAGCTAGTAGTCCAAATTGTTTAGAATAATAAGAGCATACAACAATCAGTACATTAACAGGCGTGGAGAGAAGTATTTATCAGTGTTCTGAATCATATCAATAATGCCAAAGAAACATCATATAGAATAAACAATGTGGATTGTTAATTCACCTGCTCACTAAAATAAAGGAGTACGTGCTTCCCCCAACAGGTCCACGTTCTCTAGTATTTGAGATGGACGTGAAAGCCACCATTAGCAAGCTACACCGCCACCTAAATAGCCTGACCATCAGACTCCAGAAGACTGAAATTTCAACAAAAACTTCGATTAGTAACTCATCAAAACTGTCGTACAGAGACCAATTAAGACTGCATCCCTCCTTAAATATTATAACTCTTGCAATAGCCTATTTAAGATGGGGTCCGCATATATGAAGTACTAGTTCTTATCTACATAAATAAAATTTGAAAGGATTACCGACTTATGTATCAAGGATTGATGACTAATAAGAATTTTTTAAAAATTTGATGCTCCATTGATATCTAATAATTACTAATTTAATAGAATAGCAATCAGTGCATGAACGTAAATAAACGGAGATCGGAACTCAGTCTGCAGGCTTGTCAAGTGTTCATCGCACAAGGGCCAAACTTTTTGACAGCGATTTGCTCCAATAGAATCGGGGTGCAAACCTAGCGTCTACAGGAGAAGAGAAGAGAAGAACAGAGGTTAGAAAGGGAAGAGAGAGGACAAAGCCAGGGAGGATTCACTCATCGGACGAGAAGGACGTCATGGCCACCGACGGCGGAGCCGACTCCGAAACCCTAGCCATCGAGGAAGGTCACGGCTGGGCTTTCGTGGCCGCGAGCGCCGGATCTAGCCATATGGAAGGCGCCGTGGTGTGAGGGGACCTCGGGTTGTGCCGTGATGGCGGGATTCGCGGACGTCGCTGAATCAGCCCGCCGCAGGTGGCGCAATGAGGAGCTGCATCCAGAGAGAGAGGTGGGATGTGAGAGGGATGGGTGGGTGGGGGATGAGGCGGATCCGGTAGCCTCCATATCCGCGATGTGGGAGGAGCGGAGGGGAGGGCCGGCGGCGAGGTGGGAGGAAGGTGGCGAGGCGATTGGTGGCGGCGATTTGGGAGAGACGAGGGGCATCGGGGGCTCTGTTTCTGGCGCTTCCCTCTCTCCTTTTTTGTTTTTCTTTTTTTTCTTTTTTTTTCATATATGTCCCGCAGTAGGATCAAGAGCTAGAATTGTGCAACGCATATCTGCAACTTATAATATGCGTATCTATTATAAATTTTACAACGTTTAGCCAAAATGTTGTAGAAGTTGTGTTGCTTTATAAGGGGTATCCTTGTAGTGAGCTGGATCATGAAGACTTTCTGAAGCCCTTCTTCTTAGTGAATTTCTGGAACTTCCTCACAAGCATAGCAAGCTCCTTTCCAATGTCGTCAGGATCACCAGAACTGCAGTCAAATTCTTCTTCAGATGAGGAAACAGCTTTTGCCTTCAAAGCGCGAGTTCGGCCATAGTTTGGACCATAGATATCTCTTTTCTCAAATAGCTGGAACTCATGTGTGTTGAGCCTCTCAAGTATGTCAGACGGATCGAGTGTCTTGAAGTCAGGGCGTTCTTGTATCATCAGGGCAAGGGTGTCGAACGAGCCATCAAGTGATCTCAGGAGTGTCTTGATGATTTCATGCTTGGTGATCTCAGTGGCGCCGAGAGCACGAAGCTCATTTGTGATGTCGGTGAGGCGATCAAATGTGAGCTGGAAATTCTCATTGTCGTTTCTCTTGAAGCGGTTGAAGAGGTTGCGAAGAACACTGATCCTTTGATCTCTCTGGGTTGAGACACCTTCGTTGACCTTGGAGAGCCAGTCCCAGACTAGCTTCGGCGTTTCCAGAGCACTCACACGACCATACTGTCCTTTGGTCAGATAACCACAGATGATGTTCTTGGCAGTAGAATCCAGTTGAATGAACTTCTTGACATCATCAGGGTGACACCTTCACGAGTCTTGGGAACACCATTCTTGACGACATACCAGAGGTCGACATCAATGGCTTCAATATGCATGCGCATCTTATTCTTCCAGTAGGGATATTCAGTTCCATCAAAGACGGGGCACGCAGCGGAGACTTTGATTATCCCTGCAGTCAACATAGCTAAAACTCCAGGTGGTTAAACCGAATCACACAGAACAAGGGAGTACCTTGCTATGATACCAATTGAAAGTGCTAGTTATCGACTAGAGGGGGGTGAATAGGAGATTTTTATGAACGTCTTCAAAACATGGGAGTTTCGAAGACAAACAATAGAAATGAACCTATTGACAAGCAGCGGAAGGTAGACTACACTAGGCAAGCCATAGTCAAGTATTCAATGAAGTGAAAGCACGAAGACAATAGAAGTCACATAGTGAAGTCAAACAGGTAACACAGGCAGGCAATGACTTCACGAAGACAAACTGTAAATAAAGAGAGGGAGAAGATAGAACCAGTCACTTAATGAGGACAAGGATTTGTTGGACCAGTTCCAGTTGCTGTGACAACTGTATGTCTGGTTAGGGAGGCTGAGATTTAACTCAGAAGACCGTGTCTTCACCTTATTCCCCTTGAGCTAAGGACACCCAGTCCTTGCCCAATCACTCTGGTAAGTCTTCAAGGTAGACTTCCAAACCTTCACAGACTTCGTTCACCGGCGATCCACAATGACTCTTGGATGCTCAGAACGTGACGCCTAACCGGTTGGACGGTTCACAGTCCTAAAGTGTAACAAGTCTATAGGTCACGCTGACAGAAAGACTTCAGTGATGCCTAACACTCTTTGGCTCTAGGTGTTTGGGCTTTGTCCTCGCAAGGATTTCTCTCTCTCAGAATCTTTGGAGGTGGGTTGCTCTCAAATGACAAAAGCCGTGCACTAACTCTGAACAACCACCAATTTATGGTGTAGGGGGTGGGCTATTTATAGCCACTAGGCAACCCGACCTGATTTTTCCGAAATGACCCTGGGTCACTGTAGCGACCTGACCCAAAATCGGTCAAATCTCTGTGTCTGTACCATCCCAAGATCATGCTGGTACTCACAGTACATCGATAAAGTAATCAAAGTTCAATCACACCTGAAATATCATTAATCGATTCTCATATAGAGTCTTTATTACAAGGGAATAAATTCGGCTCAAGGCCAACTCATGAGAAATAAACTAAAATGCTGCGGAAGCGTCGAGGTAAAGCGAGTCCATCCGACTCAAAGGGCAATCGCCAAAGCGAGCGTAGCCTCACTCCTGATCGGAATATATCTCTGCAACATAATACGTTGCAGCCATGTAGGTCAGCTTTTGGAATAAGCTGGCAAGTTATGAGGAACAACAATAATAAAATTACTAACTCTATATGCATATTTGGCTGTGGAGCTCTAAGTTTCATCATTTTGCGTAAAGCCAATTTTATCCTACTACAGTGGACTTATTTGCAAATTACTACAAATTGTTGGTAGTTATTGAGATGGTTCCGCCAACCAATATCTCGTTCCCAAATTATTATTAAGTCATAAACCCATCAAATTAATTCATTAGAGTTAAGTGTTGAGATATCCGAATACTTCCAAGGTCCAGATGCTCAAATGTCCGTAACCGGGGACACGGCTAATCGATTAGGTTATAACACTCTGCAGAGGTTTGCGCACTTTCCCCGCAAGAATCATTCCCTCCTTTAAAGTCTTCGCACTTCATGGTGTTTGAAGGCGGACGAATGAAACAGGTCTTCAAAGAGTTCTTACGGCCTTTGCGGTACCCATCCAACCCTACCGTTCGTCTACTTCTCGTAGTACCGTCCAGCCAGCTTCACTACAAGGGTCAACCCAGCCAGAGCCCATAATGGCTTGCGGCTGCACAGGTAAGCTTCCGGTCATGGGGCATCCATCCTTCTCTTCGTGGCTGGGTGAAGCTTTCCGCAAGATGTCATGGCGCTTCTCCATGCATCCCGGCCAACCACTGGGTGCTCCAGGGTGCCCGTCAACCATCCTCCACCCAGTAGTGATTTTCCGAAGTCCATCTTGATCATTGTAGTCCATGGGGTCATCATCATCATCATTGACTCTCACATCTTACTTATGGATTTCACTCACCACAAATCCCGTCTACGAGCATAGCAAAATAACTACTACGTCCCGGGGCCATGGTAACAAGGGGATTGGTTCATCCTACCACATGATACTACTCAAGTTTAATGACTTCAAGAATTCACTACTGCATGCAATGGTGGGGTGGTGACAACTACTAATGCACAAAACATAGGTATAGAAATAACATGATCAAAACTTGCCTTGCTGATGATCCTCGTAAGCTAAAGAGTCGTAGTAGCAAGCTTCGCACTCCGGGAACTCTACCGAGACAAACAATAACATAATAAGCACAAAGCAAGAGGATCACACAAGATAACAAAGATAACATAACACAACCAAACAATCAAAACCAAAACAAAAGGAAAACTCAAAGAAAATCAAATTCAAGGTTTTTCC
Source organism: Aegilops longissima (assembly GCA_021605205.1). Taxonomy (NCBI): domain Eukaryota; kingdom Viridiplantae; phylum Streptophyta; class Magnoliopsida; order Poales; family Poaceae; genus Aegilops; species Aegilops longissima. The sequence goes on from CM038679.1 coordinate 754,637,340, forward strand.
CTATTCCAATCAATAGCAACAATAGTTTTTATATAACAAAAATTCCTCAACATGACCTAATCATGGTTTTAGGTTAACTTAACAGAAAAGGATTAACTAAGCAACTAGGAGCAAAAAGAATTAATTAATTAGCTATTATAAAACTCAATTTAGGCCTAATCCAATTTCTATTAAGAAAATAAATTTAAAACTTTTATTAATTATAAATAAAAGTTCATCTAATGGAATGACAGAAACTAACCTAGAATAACTAATCACAAGTTAAAAATAAATTAATTTACTAATTAATTAATTAGGAAAACAGGAACTAATCAATTAATTAAGATTAATAGGATTCTGCCTAGAATTAATTTTTTTATTAATCCTAAAATACCAAAGTTAATTTCTAGGGTTTGGCAATATCAAAATAAAGTGATTGCAAAAAGAATCATGCAAAAATAATTTTTCTAACTAAAACTATAGCAGATTTGCTATTCTGACTAAAATAATATTAAAGCATTTTAATTATTTTAACATAGCTAAATATATGTTTTTCAGAAACTACATAAAATTTGCAATCCAACAAAAAAGAATCACTCAAAAATATTAAACAGAGCAAAAGATACACATTTTTGAAAATTGGAACTATTCGGCTAAAACAGAAAATCTAAATAAAAAGAAAAATGCCTAATGGGCCTAAACTACGCACAGTGCGTCAGATAGTCTAAATGGGCCTAGGGTTTAACTAACAGAACCGGCCTAACTAAAATAAAACCTAACTAAAAATAAACCGCACCGGGCCGGCCGGTTTTCTAATAAAAACGTACCCCTTCGGGGGTTCTAATCCTAGCCACCCGATTGGGATCGGACGGTGGAGGGGAAAGCCGGGGACTCACCGGACTCCGGCGACGTCGGCGGCGGCGGCGAGAGTGCTCCGGGGGCTTCTGGCGTCGGCGAGCTTCGGGGAGACGTCGGGGAGACGCGGGGAAGCTCGGGGAAGGGTTGGTGGGGTTGGTGAGGTCGGGGCACCAGGCGGCGGCGCGAGGTTTTGGCGGCGGGGTTGAGCTCGGGCTCCGGCGAGCTTCGGGAGAGAGAGGGAGAGGGCTCCGGCGTGGCTAAGGGGGGAATGGGGTGCGGGGCCTCTGGCTTATATAGCCAGGGGGTCGGGCGAGGGGCGGAAGGGCATCGGGCTGTCGGGGATCCCGGATCCTTCGGATCCGCGGATCTCAGCGAGGTCCGTTCGTGGGCGAGGGGAAGACGACAGGTGGGGCCACGGGCCGTGAGAGAGAGGGGGTTTCGTGCGGTCGACCGGATCCTAAGGGATTCGGGCGAGGGGGCGCTGGTGTCGGCTGGCCACACTGTGGCCTAGTGGGCGGTGGCTGGGCACAGTGCTTGTGGTGTGCCGAGGGTTAGGTGGCGCTGGCTGGGCACAGGTGGCTGGGTGGCGCCCGAAAGATTTTTCTTTATTTTTTAATAAAAACAAAACCAAAAATAAAACCTAAACTATAAATATTTTATATAGGGTATATATATACCAAAATGATCAGGGAATATTCCTTTCATTTGAACATTTTCCAAAGCCAAAATCCAAACTTTATGAAAACCATTTTTTCAAATTCAAATAAAATTTCAGATTTGAATCCAATTCTTTTGGCATTGTTTCCTCTGATATTTTGGAGTGTCATGTTTGCTCCTCTCATACTTTTGATCAAGTATTTATCGGGCTTGGTTTTGGAATTGTTTCCCACATGCCAAAGTTTGGAATTCAAATTTCAAATTCAAAACTCTCTGAAACTTCAAATGGAATCCAAATTCAAACAGGATGCATAGGATGCTTAGCTATAATTGTAAAACATTCCAAATAGGAAAATTTGGGATGTTACAAACCTACCACCTTAAGATGAATCTAGCCCTCGAGATTGGGTTGGCTAACAAATAGGTGCGGATGATCTCGACGAAGGTCTTCTTCGCGTTCCCAGGTGGCTTCTTCCTCGGTGTGGTGACTCCACAGCACCTTGCAAAACTTGATGACTTTGCTGCGGGTGACTCTGCTTGCAGTCTCGAGAATTTTGACGGGTTTCTCCTTGTAAGTCAAATCTTTGTCGAGCTGTATGGCCTCTAGAACCTTTGTGTCTCTCAACGGAACATCGGCCATGTCTCGCATGGCACTTCTTCAAGCGAGAAGCGTGAAAGACATCATGAACTCCGGACAATCCTTCCGCAATTCCAACTTATATGCAACTTCTCCACGACGTTCGAGGATTTTGTAGGGGCCAATGAATCGGGGTGCTAACTTTCCCTTGACTCCAAACCTCTTGATTCCACGAAGTGGAGACACACGAAGGTATGCTCGGTCTCCCACTTCGTAAGTCACCTCCTTGCGCTTACTGTCGGCATAACTCTTCTGTCGTGACTGGGCTATCTTGAGCCGGTCTCGAATCAGCTTGACTTTCTCTTCGGAATCCTTGATAAGATCGGAACCGAAAAGTGATCGATCTCCAACACTATCCCACAGCAATGGTGTTCTGCACCTCCTTCCGTATAGAGCTTCGAAAGGGGCCATCTTCAAACTGGATTGATAACTGTTGTTGTATGAGAACTCTGCGTAAGGCAAGTTATCATCCCAGCTAGACCCATAGTCTAGCACACAAGCTCTCAACATGTCCTCCAGAATCTGATTGACTCTCTCGGTCTGTCCATCTGTCTGCGGATGAAATGCTGTACTGAATTCCAGTCTCGTACCCAAAGTTTCATGCAATTGCTTCCAAAACTTTGAGGTAAACTGCGTTCCTCTATCTGACACGATTTTCCTCGGAACTCCATGCAGACATACGATCCTGGTCATGTATATCTTGGCCAACTTGGCACTGGTATAGGTAGTCTTCACGGGAATGAAGTGAGCTACCTTAGTCAAACGATCAACCACTACCCAGATTGAATCATAACCTGAACGGGTCCTGGGTAATCCTGTGATGAAATCCATACCAAGTTTCTCCCATTTCCAATCGGGAATCGGCAAAGGTTGAAGTAACCCTGCTGGCTTCGATGTTACGCCTTTACGTTGGCAAACATCGCATACGGCTACGTACTCGGCAATGTCCTTCTTCATTCCTGTCCACCAGAAACTTTGCTTCAAATCCAGGTACATCTTGGTGTTGCCGGGGTGAATTGAGTACGGGGAATCATGTGCCTCCTGTAGAATTAGCTTCCTGAGCTCGGGATCATTGGGCACATAAATACGATCCTCAAACCAAATAGTTCCATGTTCATCCTTTCGAATCCTTTAGCTTTTCCATCCTCCATCTTTTGCTTAATCTCATCGATTTCCTTGTCCGACTTACGGGCTTCACGAATCCTTTCGGTCAAGGTGGACTGAACTTCGAGTTGCGACAAATCCTTTGGAACTATCTCCGATCGGAGATCTCGAGGTCATCGACCAACTCTGGGGTAATCCTCCTGCGGTAAGAGTGTTCACATAACTCTTACGGCTCAAAGCATCTGCTACAACATTGGCTTTACGGGGTGGTAATGCAGCCTCATGTCATAGTCCTTTATCAACTCTAGCCATCTCCTCCGCTCGAGGTTCAATTCCTTCTGCGTGAAGATATATTTCAGACTCTTGTGATCCGTGTAAACATCACTGCGATTTCCAATGAGGAAATGTCTCCAAGTCTTGAGTGCATGCACTACAGCTGCTAACTCCAAATCATGCGTGGCATAATTCATCTCATGAGGCCGTAGCTATGCGGATGCATAAGCTACAACCTTGCCTTCTGCATCAATACTCCTCCGAGTCCTTGACGAGAAGCGTCTAATAGACCTGGTATTCCTTATGTATGTCCGCAATATCAACCTTTGGAGCTGTGACCAACCGTTTCTTCAATTCCTGAAAACTGGCTTCACATTCTTGGTCCAAACATACTTGGCTTCCTTCTTCAACAGCTCAGTCATGGGCTTGGCAATCTTCGAGAAGTTCTCAATGAACCTCCGATAATATCCTGCAAGTCCGAGAAAACTGCGGATCTCCTTGGTCGAGGTGGGTGACTGCCAATCGATGGTGATTCAACCTTGGCGGGATCAACTGCTATTCCTTCTCCTGAAATAACATGTCGAGGAATCAACTTCCTTCAACCAAAACTCACATTTGCTGAATTTGGCATACAGCTGATGTTCTCGAAGTTTCTCCAGAACTAGACGCAAATGTTCCTTATGCTCTTCCTCGCTCTTGGAGAATATCAATATGTCATCGATGAACACCACGGCAAACTTGTCCAAGTACTCCATGAATACCTTGTTCATCAAATTCATGAAGTATGCAGGAGCATTAGTCAATCCAAATGACATGACGGTATACTCGTATAAACCATACCTGGTGGTGAATGCTGTTTTGGGTATATCCTTTTCACGAATTTTCAATTGGTGATACCCTGATCGAAGATCGATCTTAGAGAATACCTTGGCTCCAACAAGCTGATCAAACAAGTCATTGATCATGGGCAGAGGGTACTTGTTCTTGATGGTCACCTCGTTCAATGCACGATAATCCACAACCATCCTCAAGCTTCCATCCTTCTTCTCTACCAAAAGAACTGGGGCTCCCCAAGGTGATGAGCTTGGACGAATATATCCTTTCTCCAACAACTCATTTATTTGTTCCTTAATCTCTTTCAACTCATTCGGTGGCATCCGATAAGGTCTCTTGGATATTGGGGCTGTGCTTAGGGCAATAACTCAATCGAAACTCAATGTCTCGTCGGTGGCATTCTGGTAATTCCTCCGGGAACACATCGGGAAATTCTTGCACTCTGGCACTTCCTCTGAACAACTCCGGTGAGGAATGCACCTGATTTTTCATCTGGCTGTGCTGGCTCGTACTTGATCCTCTTACGCTCCGGGGTGGTGAGCAGAATAGACTTCTTGCACAGTCAATGTTCCTTCATACTTTGACAACCAATCCATGCCTAGGATTACATCCAAGGTCTGAGTTTCCAACACTATGAGTTCTACGGAAATTTGTGGTTCCCGATGTTGAGGTTTGCTGGACAGCTTAAACCTGCCATCATTTCTCCTCTGCGGCCCGGCGGAGGGGGCTTCTAAGGGTTCTAGTGCGTAATCCGTACTTATCCACAACTACCCTTGATATGAATGAATCGTTGCACCGAATCAAACAGAACCAAAACTGAGCGTGAATTCAATAAAACTTACCAACCACGATTATCGGCTGATCATAGGCGTTCTCCACGTCGATGTGATTCACTTGAGCACGAGGAAAGGATTGGGCTTCTTCGCTGAGCCTCCATTGCCATTCCGTTCCTCCGCTTGGCCTCCGGGCAGTCGGTGGCGTAGTGCCCTGTCTTACGGCACTTGAAGCGGTGATGTGGCTCAGATCCTTCGAGCCGGGCAGAACGGTGCTGATTGCCATTACCACTGCCATTGCCATTGCCATGGCCTGACTTGTTGTCCTGACTGCGGTTGTTTCCATTTCCACCATGGTTATGAACTCCATGGTTATGATGGGTGTGCCCTCCTGAGTACGGTGCATAGCGGGGCTTCTGCTGAGCTCCTGAATTGTGCTTCCCCTGGCTGTACTTCCTCTTGCGGCTCTCTATCTGCTGCTGCTTGCCTTCCAGAATCGTGGCCTTGTCTACCAGCTCCTGGTAGTTGTTGAAAGTAGCCACAATAAGCTGCATGCTCAATTCATCATTGAGTCCTTCAAGGAACTTCTCCTGCTTGGCGGCATCAGTGGCCACATCATCAGGGGCATAGCGGGCAAGCTTGCTGAATTCCTCCACGTACTGTGCCACAGTACGGTTCCCCTGGCGCAAGTTTCGGAACTCACGCTTCTTCAGACTCATGGCTCCAGATGAGACATGAGCAGTGCGAAAGGCCTGCTGGAATTGATCCCAAGTGATGCCACCCAAAGGAAAAGTGGCGGTATAATTCTCCCACCAAGAAGCTGCAGGTCCATCCAGGTTGATGCTGCAAAGCGCACCTTCTCAAACATCGGTGCATCCAACGGTGACTAGCTCTCTTCCAATCTTGCGGAGCTACCGTCACCACAATCGGCTCAGTGCTACTAGAGAACACTGGCGGATTCAACCTCAGAAATCGAGTCAAATTGTCCACAGTGGGTGGTGGTGGCGGTGGATTGTTGGCGGGGTTGTTCTGATTCTGAATCAGGAGCTGCATCAGTGCATTCTGCTGCTGGAGCAGCTGGGTGAGCTCCGGCGGGAAACCAGTGTCGCGTCTCGGAGGCATCTGGTGTTTTGGAGTGGATGAGAAATTTAGAATAGAACAAGGGTCTATGAGAAATAACACTACCCATATGAATGCACAATCATAACACACCAATCATTTATTCATTCCACTCAAACATGGTTCAAACTCGATTACAAAAGCTCATGACTAATCGAAGGAAAACATCGGCCTAACTGATCGACGAAAAAGTAAAAAGATAACATGGTGGTCGACTAAAAGTCTTCATCAGTGGCGCCTCCTCTTGGGGTTTCCTTCAGTGGTACTCCCTTCAAAATCCTGATCATTGCTCACGAGGGGTGCTTCATCTCCACTCGGGTAAAGATCCTCTCCCAAGTCCATCTTTTCCTCTATCGCGGCAAGCTTCATCTTCAGGTCGTCGACTATCTCCATGAAGTCCGTGATTTCTTCCTCATGGCCAAGGAAGTCTCGCGTGCCTTCTCCTCCAGTTCGATTCGCGGAACAAAAGCTTCCGATGTGTCTTGAGTTCGGCGAGCCTGAATCTCCCGTTTCCTGAGAAGACACTCCAAGTCCTGAATGTACGAGAGGGTGGAATCGTCCTCGATGGTACGGATGATATCTCCATTCCTTGCCCTGCGAGAAACCATGGCGAGGTCCGAGTGATCGAGCTCAGTCCTGTACTCCTCTCGGAGATGTCCAAGTGCTCGGTAAATCGCCACGTCCCTTCCGATGATCCAGTTGAACTCGGTGAACTCAAAGTTGATAGGTTCCGTGCGTCCTCCAAATGTCCTCCCTGGGATATGCACCTCAATCCTGTAGCGGGTGTCCGTCGGAAGTGCATTAGTGGGTTTCCCAGTGATAGAGGGCAGAGCAATCTTCAGCAGCTTCACCATCTGGACCAGCTTTCTTCCAAAGGGCATCGTCTCATCGGGCTGGCAGAACTCCAGTAGCAAAACTGGGGTGAACTCGACGGCCATCTAGAATGTTGCAAAGGAGAGAAGAGTCAGAATAGATTAGGGAAGAATTATAGAATGAAAAGGGGTTCAAAGTAAATGGTCTCTGCTTATGGCTTTCCGATCCTAGGGGTTACGATCCTACGGTCAGCGTGTGCTCTGATACCATCTCTGTAGCGACCTGACCCAAAATCGGTCAAATCTACGTATGCATACCATCCCAAGATCATCTTTGGTACTCACGATACATCGATAAAGTAATCAAAGTTCAATCACACCTGAAATATCATTAATCGATTCTCATATAGAGTCTTTATTACAAGGGAATAAATTCGCTCAAGGCCAACTCATGAGAAATAAACTAAAATGCTGCGGAGCGTCGAGGTAAAGCGAGTCCATCCGACTCAAAGGGCAATCGCCAAGCGCGAGCGTAGCCTCACTCTGATCGGAATATATCTACGCAACATAATACGTTGCAGCCATGTAGGTCAGCTTTTGGAATAAGCTGGCAAGTTATGAGGAACAACAATAATAAAATTACTAACTCTATATGCATATTTGGCTGTGGAGCTCTAAGTTTCATCATTTTGCGTAAAGCCAATTTTATCCTACTACAAAGTGGACTTATTTGCAAATTACTACAAATTGTTGGTAGTTATTGAGATGGTTCCGCCAACCAATATCTCGTTCCCAAATTATTATTAAGTCATAAACCCATCAAATTAATTCATTAGAGTTAAGTGTTGAGATATCCGAATACTTCCAAGGTCCAGATGCTCAAATGTCCGTAATCGGGACACGGCTAATCGATTAGGTTATAACACTCTGCAGAGGTTGCGCACTTTCCCGCAAGAATCATTCCCTCCTTTAAAGTCTTCGCACTTCATGGTGTTTGAAGGCGGACCAGATAAACAGGTCTTCCAAAGAGTTCTTCCGCCTTTGCCGTACCCATCCAACCCTACCGTTCGTCTACTTCTCGTAGTACCGCCCAGCCAGCTTCACTACAAGGGTCAACCCAGCAGAGCCCATAATGGCTTGCGCTGCTGCAGTAAGCTTCGGTCATGGGGCATCCATCCTTCTCTTCGTGGCTGGGTGAAGCTTTCGCAAGATGTCATGGCGCTTCTCCATGCATCCCGCCAACCACTGGGTGCTCCAGGTGCCCGTCAACCATCCTCCACCCAGTAGTGATTTTCCGAAGTCCATCTTGATCATTGTAGTCCATGGGGTCATCATCATCATCATTGACTCTCACATCTTACTTATGGATTTCACTCACCACAAATCCCGTCTACGAGCATAGCAAAATAACTACTACGTCCCGGGGCCATGGTAACAAGGGGATTGGTTCATCCTACCACATGATACTACTCAAGTTTAATGACTTCAAGAATTCACTACTGCATGCAATGGTGGGGTGTTGACAACTACTAATGCACAAAAACATAGGTATAGAAATAACATGATCAAAACTTGCCTTGCTGATGATCCTCGTAAGCTAAAGAGTCGTAGTAGCAAGCTTCGCACTCCGGGAACTCTACCGAGACAAACAATAACATAATAAGCACAAAGCAAGAGGATCACACAAGATAACAAAGATAACATAACACAACCAAACAATCAAAACCAAAACAAAAGGAAAACTCAAAGAAAATCAAATTCAAGGTTTTTCCCTATTCCAATCAATAGCAACAATAGTTTTATATAACAAAATTCCTCAACATGACCTAATCATGGTTTTAGGTTAACTTAACAGAAAAGGATTAACTAAGCAACTAGGAGCAAAAAGAATTAATTAATTAGCTATTATAAAACTCAATTTAGGCCTAATCCAATTTCTATTAAGAAAATAAATTTAAAACTTTTATTAATTATAAATAAAAGTTCATCTAATGGAATGACAGAAACTAACCTAGAATAACTAATCACAAGTTAAAAATAAATTAATTTACTAATTAATTAATTAGGAAAACAGGAACTAATCAATTAATTAAGATTAATAGGATTCTGCCTAGAATTAATTTTTTATTAATCCTAAAATACCAAAGTTAATTTCTAGGGTTTGGCAATATCAAAATAAAGTGATTGCAAAAGAATCATGCAAAAATAATTTTTCTAACTAAAACTATAGCAGATTTGCTATTCTGACTAAAATAATATTAAAGCATTTTTAATTATTTTTAACATAGCTAAATATATGTTTTTCAGAAACTACATAAAATTTTCAATCCAACAAAAAAAGAATCACTCAAAAATATTAAACAGAGCAAAAGATACACATTTTTGAAAATTGGAACTATTCGGCTAAAACAGAAAATCTAAATAAAAAGAAAAATGCCTAATGGGCCTAAACTACGCACAGTGCGTCAGATAGTCTAAATGGGCCTAGGGTTTAACTAACAGAACCGGCCTAACTAAAATAAAACCTAACTAAAAATAAACCGCACCGGGCCGGCCGGTTTTCTAATAAAAACGTACCCCTTCGGGGGTTCTAATCCTAGCCACCCGATTGGGATCGGACGGTGGGAAAGCCGGGACTCACGGACTCGGCGACGTCGGCGGGGCGGCGAGAGTGCTCCGGGGCTTCAGGCGTCGGCGAGCCATGGAGGCGTCGGGAGGCGGGAAGCTCGGGAAGGGTTCGTGGGGTTGGTGAGGTCGGGGCACCAGGCGGCGACGGCGAGGTTTTGGCGGCGGGTTGAGCTCGGGCTCCGCGAGCCGGGAGAGAGGAGAGGGCTCGGCGTGGCTAAGGGGGGAATGGGGTGCGGGGCCTCGCTTATATAGCCAGGGGTCGGGCGAGGGGCGGAAAGGCATCGGGGCTGTCGGGGATCCGGATCCTTGGGATCCGGCGGATCTCAGCGAGTCCGTTCGTGGGCGAGGGGGAAGACGACGGGTGGGGCCACGGGCGCTGAGAGAGAGGGGGTTTCGTGCGGTCGACCGGATCCTAAGGGATTCGGGCGAGGGGCATGGCTGTCGGCTGGCCGGCCTGTGGCCTAGTGGGCGGTGGCTGGGCTGGTGCTTGTGGTGGCCGAGGGGTTAGGTGGCGCTGGCTGGGCACAGGTGGCTGGGTGGCGCCCGAAAGATTTTTCTTTATTTTTTAATAAAACAAAACCAAAAATAAAACCTAAACTATAAATATTTTATATAGGGTATATATATACCAAAATGATCAGGGAATATTCCTTTCATTTGAACATTTTCCAAAGCCAAAATCCAAACTTTATGAAAACCATTTTTTCAAATTCAAATAAAATTTCAGATTTGAATCCAATTCTTTTGGCATTGTTTCCTCTGATATTTTGGAGTGTCATGTTTGCTCCTCTCATACTTTTGATCAAGTATTTATCAGGCTTGGTTTTGGAATTGTTTCCCACATGCCAAAGTTTGGAATTCAAATTTCAAATTCAAAACTCTCTGAAACTTCAAATGGAATCCAAATTCAAACAGGATGCATAGGATGCTTAGCTATAATTGTAAAACATTCCAAATAGGAAAATTTGGGATGTTACAGTCACTAAGGAACTGACACGTGTACCAATGGTCAGATTTCAAACAGACGCGGCAGCTTGACTTGGGCTACAAGTAAAGCTGACTCATCCAACTCTCGATAAGATTTGCTCTCATTGTCTTCGCTCGAAGACATAGGCTTTGGTTGAGCATCACTTCAGCCACTCTAACTTTGTTCACTGGGACCCCACTTAACAGTACGGTGGTTCCTATGATTCAACAAAGAAGAAAAGGAAACAACGAAACAACTAAGTCTTCGCGCTCCATAGTCTTCACGTCATGTCTCCTCTTGTCATAGTCTTCAATGTGAATATCTTCACATACCACCATTGTCTTCAATGTTTTCATACATTTTTAGGGGTCATCTCCGGTAGGTAAACCGAATCAATGAGGGACTACTACCTGTGTTATCCTGTAATTCTCACAAACACATTAGTCACTCAACTAGGTTTGTCGTCAATACTCCAAAACCAACTAGGGGTGGCACTAGATGCACTTACAAGTATGTATACAACAAAGAAGGTCGTCTGCCCTCTAGGATTCGAGGTGCAGAAGATACATGCATGCCCTAATGACTGCATCCTCTACCGTGGTGCGTACGAGGATTTGAACGCATGCCCAATATGCGGTGCATTGCGGTATAAGATCAGACAAGATGACCCTGGTGATGTTGACGGCGAGACCCGCAGGAAGAGGGTTCCTGCGAAGGTGATGTGGTATGCTCCTATAATACCACGGTTGAAACGACTGTTCAGAAACAAAGAGCATGCCAAGTTGATGCGATGGCACAGTGAGGACCGTAAGAAATACGGGAAGTTGAGAGCACCCGCTGACGGGCCACAGTGGAGAAAATTCGAGAGAGAGTATTGGGCTGAGTTTGCACATGACCCAAGGAACGTATGGTTTTGTTTAAGCACTGATACGTCCATTTTGCATCATGCTTTTATATCAATATTTATTGCATTATGGGCTGTTATTACACGTTATGTCACTATACTTATGCCTATTCTCTCTTATTTTACAAGGTTTACATAAGGAGGGAGAATGCCGGCAGTTGGAATTCTGGGCTGGAAAAAGAGCAAATATTAGAGACCTATTCTGCACAACTCCAAAAGTCCTGAAACTCCACGGAATATCTAATAATAAATAATAAAAAATCCTCGACAAAGATGAAGGCCAGGGGGCCCACACCCTGTCCATGAGGGTGGGGGGCGCGCCCCCCTCCTAGGGCGCGCCCCCCTACATCGTGGGCCCCCTGGTGGCCCTCCGATGCCCATCTTCTGCTATATGAGGTCTTTCGTCGAGAAAAAAAGCAGAAGCAACCTTTCGGGACGAAACTCCGCCGCCACGAGGCGGAACCTTGGCGGAACCAATCTAGGGCTCCGGCAGAGCTGTTCTGCCGGGGACACTTCCCTCCGGGAGGGGGAAATCATCACCAACGTCATCACCAACGCTCATCTCATCGGAGAGGGCAATCTCCATCAACATCTTCACCAGCACCATCTCCTCTCAAAACCCTAGTTCATCTCTTGTATCCAATTCTTGTCTCCAAGTCCGGGATTGGTACTAGTAGGTTGCTAGTAGTGTTGATTACTCCTTGTAGTTGATGCTAGTTGGTTTATTTGGTGGAAGATCATATGTTCAGATCCTATATGCATATTAATACCACTCTGATTATGAACATGAATATGCTTTGTGAGTAGTTACGTTTGTTCCTGAGGACATGGGAGAAGTCTTGCTAATGTGAATTTGGTATTCGTTCGATATTTTGATGAGATGTATGTTGTCTATCCTCTAGTGGTGTTATGTGAACGTCGACTACATAACACTTCACCATTATTTGGGCCTAGAGGAAGGCATTGGGAAGTAATAAGTAGATGATGGGTTGCTAGAGTGACAGAAGCTTAAACCCTAGTTTATGCGTTGCTTCGTAAGGGGCTGATTTGGATCCATATGTTTCATGCTATGGTTAGGTTTACCTTAATACTTTTGTTGTAGTTGCGGATGCTTGCAATAGAGGTTAATCATAAGTGGGATGTTTGTTCAAGTAAGAACAGCACCCGAGCACCGGTCCACCCACATATCAAATTAACAAAGTACCGAACGCGAATCATATGAGCGTGATGAAAACTAGCAGCGATATTCCCATGTGTCCTCGGGAGCGCTTTTCCTATTATAAGAGTTTGTCCAGGCTTGTCCTTTGCTACAAAAAGGATTGGGCCACCTCGATGCACTTTATTTACTTTTGTTACTTGTTGCTCGTTACAAATTATCCTATCACAAAACTATCTGTTACCACTTGTTTCAGTACTTGCAGAGAATACGTTGCTGAAAACCGCTTATCATTTCCTTCTGCTCCTCGTTGGGTTTGACACTCTTACTTATCGAAAGGACTACGATAGATCCCCTATACTTGTGGGTCATCAAGCACGGATGGCATTAATCCTTTCGGGGAGTAGAGCAGCAATCACAGCACCTGGCCCGTGACTCTATGTATGTATAACCTTCCTCCTTGGATGTGCATGAAGCGAAAGTTTATTATGATGCCAGTTCTCATCCAAGGCCCTAAACAACCCGACAACGACATTGATGTGTACCTAAGGCCATTAGTTGAAGAACTTTTACAGCTGTGGAATGGAAACGGTGTACGTACGTGAGATGAGCACAAACAGGAGGAATTTAACCTGCACGCGTTGCTATTTGTAACCATCAACGATTGGCCCGCTCTCAGTAATCTTTCAGGACATACAATCAAGGGATACCACGCATGCACGCACTATTTAGCTAACACCGAAAGTATATACCTGGACAAATGCAGGAAGAATGTGTACCTGGGCCATCGTTGATTTCTTCCGACCAACCATCAATGTCGAAAGAAAGGCAAGCATTTCAAAGGCGAGGCAGATCACCAGAAGAAGCCCGCCATGCGTACGGGTGATCACATACTTGCTATGGTCAATGATTTACACGTAATCTTCGAAAAGGGTCCTGGCGGACTAGCTGTTTCGAATGACGCTGAGGGACGCGCACCCATGTGGAAGAAGAAATCTATATTTTGGGACCTAACCTACTGGAAAGACCTAGAGGTCCGCTCTTCGATCGACGTGATGCACGTGACGAAGAACCTTTGCATGAACCTGCTAGGCTTCTTGGGCATGTATGGGAAGACAAAAGATACAACTGAGGCATGGGAGGACCTGCAATGTTTGCACGAAAAAGACGACATGCCTCCAAGGAAGTATGAAGGTCCTGCCAGCTACGCTCTTACCAAAGAAGAGAAGGAAATCTTCTTTGAACGCCTGCTTAGTATGAAGGTCCCGACCGGCTTCTCGTCGAATATAAAGGGAATAATAAATATGCCAGAGAAAAGTACCAGAACCTAAAGTCTTATAACTACCACGTGATTATGATGCAACTGCTTCCGGTTGCATTGAGGGGGATTCTACCGGAAAACGTCCGATTAGCCATTGTGAAGTTATGTGCATTCCTCAATGCAATCTCTCAGAAGGTGATCGATCCAGAAATCATACCAAGGCTAAGGAGTGATGTGGTGCAATGTCTTGTCAGTTTCGAGCTAGTGTTCCCACCATCCTTCTTCAGTATCATGACGCACGTCCTAGTTCATCTAGTTGACAAGATTGTCATTCTGGGCCCCGTATTTCTACACAACATGTACCCCTTTGAGAGGTTCGTGGGAGTCCTAAATAAATATGTCAGTAAATGCGCTAGGCCAGAAGGAAGCATCTCCATGGGCCATCAAACAGAGGATGTCATTGGGTTTTGTGTTGACTTCATTCCTGGCCTTAAGAAGATTGGTCTCCCTAAATCGCAGTATGAGGGGAGACTGACTGGAAAAGGAACGCTTGGAAGGGACTCAAGAATATGCAGGGACGGATATTCCTGGTCTCAACCACACTACACAGTTCTACAGAACTCTGCCTTGGTGACCCCATATGTCGATGAACACAAGAACAGTCTGTGCTCCAAACACCCGGAGTAGTGCGACGACTGGATTACATGTGAACACATCAGGACTTTCAGCAGTTGGTTGGAAACACGTCTCAGAGGTGACAACACTATTTGTGATGAGTTGTACTCGTTGTCCAGGGGACCATCTTCGACTGTATTGACTTACAAAGGATACGAGATAAATGGGAATACATTTTACACGATCGCCCAAGATCAAAACAGCACCAACCAAAACAACGGTGTCCGCTTTGATGCAGCAATCGAGAGGGGAAAGGACACATATTATGGTTACATAGTGGACATATGGGAACTTGACTACGGACATGATTTTAAGGTCCCTTTGTTTAAGTGCAAATGGGTCAATCTGTCAGGAGGTGGGGTACAGGTAGACCCATAGTACGGAATGATAACAGTGGATCTGAACAATCTTGGGTACACTGACGAACCGTTCGTCCTAGCCAATGATGTGGCACAGGTTATCTATGTGAAGGACATGTCTACCAAACCGATAAAAAGAAAAGACAAGGAAGCAAATACATCATACGATCAGCCAAAGCGCCACATAGTAGCAAAAAGAATTATCATAAAGTAAAATATATAAGTAATTAGAAACAAAATAAAATAAATAAGTTTTTTGTTGTAAGCAGAAACAAAACAAAATAAATAAAGCAAAAAAGAAAACAAAAAAAGGGAAAAATAAAAAATATGCCACCTACTAGGCCACCACGGCCTGAATACGACTAGAAACCCATCCATGGGCCAGGATTCAGGCCCGCGGAAGGCCCAGTAGGCTCATCAGGCATATGAGTGACAATTAGGCCCATAAGCCTGTAATGGAGAGGAGCTCGAGAGGGGTGCGGCAGTGGGGCTTATAAACCACTGCGCGCCCCTCTCAGCTAGCGAGGTGGGACTAAACATTTGGGTACGGGCAGCACGAGGCCTTTGGTCCCGGTTGGTGCCACCAACCGGGACTAAATGGTGGCATTGGTACCGGTTCATAAAACCAACCGGGACCAATGCCCTCCTTTAGTCCCGGTTGGTGCCACCAGCCGGGACCAAAGGTCTCTTTTCAGCAGCCCAAAGGGCAGGAAGCAGAGGCCTTTGGTACAGGCTGGTGGCACCAACCGGGACTAAAGGAGGGCATTGGTCCTGGTTTGTGCCACGAGCCGGGACCAATGCCTCGTCTATATAACCAGGACTTGTGAATTTTTCGTTCATCTCCTCATTCTCGCGCCGCGACGCCGCCAGGCTGCTCATCTGCCTCGCCCTCGCCGCCGTCGCCTGCCTCCCTCCGCGCCGCCCCGACGCCATCCCGCCCGCCCGACGCTGTCGCCGCCCGCGCCGCCCCTGCCCCGACACCTCCGGCCTTGCCTCCTCGTTGCCGTCGCCGCGCACCCTGTGAGCGCCACCCCGATCCCCTCCTCCTCCTCCCTGTAATGGCCGCCGCCGCTGCCGCCGCACCCCCTATTATGTGTAGTTTAGATGTTGTAATTAATTTAGTTGTATTAATTTGGATGTGTAGTTTAGATGTGTAGTTTAGAATTTTTTTGTGATATTATTGTTGAATATGCAAATGTTTGTATGTTCATATGCAAAGAATATGTCAATTTTTCATAGAATTTTTATGATTTTTTCTGTTGTAATTTTGTTCATAGAATTTTTATGATTTTTCTGTTGTAATTTTGTTCATAGAATTTTTATGATTTTTTTGTTCATAGAATTTTCTTTGTCAAATTATGTATATGTTCATATTGTGTATGTATAGGAAAATTGTGTATGATCAAACTCATTTATGTATATGTTCATATTTAGAAGAAAAGAAGGAGAGAAAAAGGAAAATAAGAAGAGGAAGAAGTAGAAGAAGAAGAAGAATAAGAAGAAGAGGAGAGGAAGAAGAGGAGAAATAAATAAGAAGATGAAAAGAAGAAAAAAAGAGGAGAAGATATTATTCTATTTTTCTTCTTCTCCTCTATTCCTTCTTCTTCTCCACTTTTTTTTCTTTGATCTCCTCCTCTATTCCTTTCTTCTTCTCCCCTTTTTTTCTTCTTCTTCCTCTTCTTATTATTTTATCGGGTACGTCATTGTCGATATACCCCCCTCCCCGATAAATTTTAGTAAGTACTACTTAGAAAGTGTTTAATAGAATTAGTTAGAAAAATAATAGAACTAGTTAAACTAGTTTATTTTTAGTAAGTACTACTTTATTCTATTTATAGTAAGTGCTTAGTAGTTGATTTAATAAAACTAGTTGATTTAATAAAACTAGTTTATTTTACTATAGAAGTAGTTTATTTTTAGCATGGGCCAGTGACGGTGCCGAGGGTTCCGGACACCGCGGAGGTGGTACGTCACCGTGTCAGCGAGGAGGACGAGCAAGTCCGTCGCTACATGGTTGCGTTGGAGGGCAAGTTCAACAATACCTGGCAGGTTCTTCAGGGATCTCACAGGAGCTATGATCCTGTGATGGTTCCTTCTCTTTGGGTGTCCACCGCCCGCGCCGATACCCGTCGGGCGCTACGGTTCTAGCTGTACTAGTGATGCTATATGTATGATAGTATTTGAGGTGTATTAGTGATAATATTCGACGATGTACGCACGCATGGAGATGATGTAGTTTTTCTTATAATTGAATGCATCCTAATTGAATACTACTTTATTTTGCGATTTGATTTTGCTTATTGAATGCTCAAATTGGAAAACTACTCCTACTTTGAATGCTAAAATCGGAGAGCACTATGCAAGGCGTATGCATATGATTAGTTGATAGCTTAAAGGGTTTCTGTTTTCGCAGAAATCTAGGAGCCCCCTCCATCATCCCCGCCGTTGTCCCCGTCACCGACCCCCTCCGACCTCGAGGTGAGACCAGCCAAATCCTTTTTTAGAAAGATAATTAAACAATATTTCGGGTTGACTTTAAGTCTGTCGAGTCTCCACCATATATGAGAGGACGAATAATCCCGACTGTTGTCTGATACGTCCATTTTGCATCATGCTTTTATATCAATATTTATTGCATTATGGGATGTTATTACAGATTATATCTCAATACTTATGGCTATTCTCTCTTATTTTACAAGGTTTACCATGAAGAGGGGAATGCCGGCAGCTGGAATTCTGGCTGGAAAAGGAGCAAACGTTGGAAACCTATTCTGCACAGCTTCAAAAGTCATGAAACTCCACGAAACAACTTTTTGGAATTTATAAGAATTTCTGAGCTAAAGAAATAGGCTAGGGGGCCCACACCCTGTCCAGGAGACAGGGGGGCGCGCCCCCCTATAGGGCGCGCCCCCTATCTCCTAGGCCCCCTGGTGGGCTTCTGACGTCCATCTTCTGCTATATCATTACTTTTACCCTGGAAAAAATCGTGGGCAAGCTTACGGGATGAAACTCCGCCGCCACGAGGCAGAATCAATCTAGGGCTCTGGCGGAGCTGTTCTGCCGGGGACACTTCCCTCCGGGAGAGGGAAATCATCACCAACGTCATCACCAATGATCCTCTCATCGAGAGGGGGTCAATCTCCATCAACACCTTCACAAGCACCATCTCCTCTCAAAACCCTAGTTCATCTCTTGTATCCAATCTTGTATCAAAACCACAAATTGGTACCTGTGGGTTGCTAGTAGTGTTGATTACTCCTTGTAGTTGATGCTAGTTGGTTTACTTGGTGGAAGATCATATGTTCAGATCCTTTATGCATATTATTACTCCTCTGATTTTGAACATGAATATGCTTTGTGAGTAGTTACGTTTGTTCCTGAGGACATGGGTGAAGTCTTGTTATTAGTAGTCATGTGAATTTGGTATTCGTTCGGTATTTTGATGAGATGTATGTTGTCTTTCCTCTAGTGGTGTTAAGTGAACGTCGACTACATGACACTTCACCATTATTTGGGCCTAGAGGAAGGCATAGGGAAGTAATAAGTAGATGATGGGTTTCTAGAGTGACAGAAGCTTAAACCCTAGTTTATGCGTTGCTTCGTTAGGGGCTGATATGGACCCATATGTTTAATGTTGTGGTTAGGTTTACCTTAATACTCCTTTTTGTAGTTGCGGATGCTTGCAATAGGGGTTAATCATAAGTGGGATGCTTGTCCAAGTTAGGACAGTACCCAAGTGTCGGTCCACTCACATATCAAATTATCAAAGTACCGAACGCGAATCTTATGAACGTGATGAAAACTAGCTTGACGATAATTCCCAATGTGTCCTCGGGAGCTCCTTCCTCATTATTAGAATTTGTCCAGGCTTATCCTTTGCTACATAAAGGATTGGGCCACCTTGCTGCACTTTATTTACTTTATTTACTTTTTGCTCGTTACTATTTATCTTATCACACAACTATCTATCACCTACTATTTCAGTGCTTGCAGAGAAAACCTTACTGAAAACCGCTTATCATTTCCTTCTGCTCCTCGTTGGGTTCGACACTCTTACTTATCGAAAGGACTACGATAGATCCCCTATACTTGTGGGTCATCATTGTCGTGGGGGTAGCTTCTCCTTCGTTCCCGTTTGCTAGACAATTTGGTGTAATGCACTCGGGAATGAAAGGAGGAGCTACCATCACCGACGGTCGCAAATGTCAGAGAGGAATCAGTGAGGGAGATTCGTTCCACCATATATATATATGAGAGGACGAAGAATCCCGACTGTTGTGGCGGGGATCGCTTCTCCTTCATTCCCGTGTGCTAGACATTTTGATGTAATGCACTCGGGGATGAAAGGAGGAGCGACCATCACGAACGGTCGAATGTATACACCACGTAAGCTGAGAGTTTTCAAGAAAAGACTCGATAGACCGATAGTCAACCCGTGATGAATTATAATGATCTAACTTAGGTTTTTTAGTACATATATTTAATTGTAGACGTTTAATATTTGAATTATGAACATAGGAAATGTTGTACTCGGACGACGATAGTCTCCCGGGGGAGTGCAACTGGTGCCACGACGACCGAGGTCTGCGCGACAGGCCTCACCTGGACGAAGATTGACGCTTCAGCACTAAGCTGGAGGAGACCTTCGATGTTGAAACGATACACAACGACGACAAGTGTTATTTTTTTGTAATTAAGCACGAGTTCAACTATTTCAACGTGTACTTTTCATCTTTTACAATTCGACTAGCTTATCCCATGCCATGCAAGATGCTACGTCTTGGAGAGGATGGGTTTTGAAGACCATGAAAGTATGGAAACAAAGAAAATTCACCTAAGGACCCATCATGATATAGATTTGAAGTAAATCTGTATAGTTCTGAGAGCGTAACCCATTTTGGTTGCAAAAATTGGGAAGCATTTTTCAAGATGTATGGTTTTGATGAGGGTATGCTTGTCACCATGGATCTTGGTGATCCTGACATCGAGCAAGACAATATGGACATTTGGGTCCTTGTTGATACGCCTCCAATTCTACCGCTATGTGAGTTTCTCAGACATAGTTATTAGTTAATTTATATTGTTCATTTCAAAATAGTTGATAGCTTATTTCCATTGACAGCTTATTTTGATTGTTCAAACAATATATGGAACATGGTAGACAGAACCTACTACACCGATGGCTCTGAGTTAACTTATGAGAAAACTCATCTGGTCAGATTTTGTACTGATCTTGAGAATTACAATATCTATTGTAAAACTCATCCACATTATGGTCAATACGTGCCACTAGTGCACGTGTTGAACTACGATAACTACTATGGAGATGCCCTGGTAAGATTTTTTACTATTACGACATCTGTGCATCTTTTGCATAATTCTAAAACTAGTACATCATTGCTAACTATGAAGTTATTACTATGTTTTTCAATAGATAATCCCAGAGGATTGTGTGCCTCATCTGATGTATCAGAGTGGTCGCCTTGATGTTTTGAACATACGTCCAGGTCATCCTATGAATCTGAACTTTTCATACCGGATTTCTAAAAGAAGTGGAGACATGAAAATCAAGGAATGGAAAAAATGTATGGACAGTCGTAAGGAGGTTCTTGGAAGCAAAAGGAAGCGAAGCGCAAGAATTGGAGACAGGATGATCTCCATTCTTCATAATGGAGAGTCAGGGTCTATATTGTTTTATGCTATTTTACCTTAAAGAGGGTATTTAGGTCCTACCTAATACTGATGATCATGTGCCTAGAACAATTAAGTAGGGCTGGTTCGATGACTATGAGGATGATGATCGTATGAATTGTTATTAATAACGAGTAGAAGTTGTATGGTGATGATTAGTAGGACTTGTTATTATGATGATGCATGATGCGGGCATGAAGAGTTATTATATATCTGTGGGTGAAATGAACATGGATTGGATTGAAGTGAAGGCAACAAGCATGTGGTGCATGTCGGAAGTAGCACTAATCCAAACTTGATCAAGTTAGGATTAATATTACTTTCGACATGCACCACATGTTGCCTTCACTTTAATCTAAGCCATGTTTAGGCATAGCAGTAGCGTTGGTAAACCAAGCACTGAAATAAGAGAGGACACTTCTCTCTGTTAGCTAGCTTAGACACCCTAAATTATCCCCTAAACCACCCCCTTTCAGAAAAAACAAAAACCTCAGCTCCTGCCACCTGTTGACGCGTGGATGCCTATTGGTCCCGGTTGGTGCCACCAACCGGAACTAAGGCCCTACTTCCTGGGCTCGCTGCACCGGCCACGTGGAGGCCCATCTGTCCCGGTTTGTGTAAGAACCGGGACTAAAGGCTTAGGGCATTAGTAACGACCCTTTAGTCCCGGTTCAAAAACCGGGACAGAAGGGCCTTACGAACTGGGACAATAGGCCCTTTTTCTACTAGTGGCACGGGACACGCGCCACGCGCAGGAGGTGGCGAACGCCCGGTGCTAGATCAGCTGGTTGTTCCCAAGTTTTCCCCTTTGGAAAAGGCCTAATGGGGTCGTGCTACATGTTGGCCGATGGATGAGTTAGCCGACGGATGAGTTAAAATCATCCCTGATGGTCGTTGGATCCCCGCGCTAACAACTGCCAAATGTACCATCCACGTCACGCATGACCCCTCCTTAATTCCCGCAACAAGCACGTTGTTGCAAAAACAATCCCCCTGGCCCCTGTCCCGAACGAGCTGGGCCCAGTGCGGCGCTGTCCCCACCCGCCGCAAAATCACCTGTCGCCGGCGTCCGGGGCAACTAATCCTTCTAGCGCACCTCTCTGCAACACCATTACGCACCATATCACGCAACAGATGCTTGGATCCGACGCAAATCGAGTTGACCGAGGGGTCCTATGTTGAGAACAGCCGCGACAATCATTCTCAGCTCCAACCACCACTGGATGGCTTCCGCCGCGAGCTGGAGTTTCAACCTGGTTCACAAACCCCCCCCCCCCTCCCCAAACTGGTGTTTCACAAGCTCCTTTACCAGATCGCATCAAAAAGGCTGGGTGAGTTCATGTACCTGAATCATGAACTCTGTCTGTCTCTGAAACATGAAACCTCATGTACACAAACAGAGCTAAAATCGTTTTGTTTTGTGTGTGTGGTACAATAAGGCACATCCCCTGTATGCTTCTTGTGTCTTTGAAACATGAGCTCCTATATTTTTAGTTGCATTCTCCCATGTTTTGTTGCCTGTTGTTGATCAAAATAATTGATGAAAAAAGGAAAAGAATCACTCATTTGAAAATGCCTCTGATGTGATTTGATTGTGTATGTTGTTGTGAGAAAAAACCCACAGTGATTAATCTAGTGTAGTTGAAGGCCTGTCACATGTAGGCTAACAAATGATGCATGTTAATTGACTCTCTATTTTTCTTTCTAAAAAAACCATGTGCCTCCTTTGCAGGAAGCTGGGGCTGAAGGGGAAGAGAGCTATGTCCAAGGGATCTTTTCTTTTGGTGTTGGTGAAAATTCAAAGGGTTTGTTACATTCTAATGATGCAATGCAAGATGATTCAGATGATGGAGATGTTTCATCGCAGACATTGCCGCCCTATGTTGGCATGCTGTTTGACATAATTGAGGATGCTAAGAAATTCTACAACGACTATTCTTCAAGATGGAGTTCGGGACACATATATGTTCTTCAAAATACAACTGATACGTCACCAACGTATCTATAATTTTTTATTGCTTCATGCTATTATATTATCAATCTTGGATGCTTTATATGCTATTTTATATCATATTTTGGGACTAACCTATTAACCTCATGCCCAGTGACATTTCCTGTTTTTCGGCTTGTTTTTGACTTTTTAGAAAATCAGTATGAAACGAAGTTCAAACACGATGAAACTTTACGGTGATTTTTTTCTTGACTAGAAGGGACCAAAGAAGGTTCAGGAGGAGCCCAGAAGCCTTACAGAAGAGCAACGAGCTCACCAGGTGCGCCCCCAGGAGAGGCGCCCACTGAGCTCGTGACTGCCATGCAACTCCGTTTGACCTAATTCCACCACTATAAATTCCCAAATATTCCCAAACCAACAGAGAGCCACCCGAAACACTTTTTCCGCCACCGCAAGCTTCTTTACTTCAACGATCCCATCTAGAGGCCTTTTTTGATACTCTGCCGGAGAGGGAATCGATCACGGAGGGCCTCTACATCAACCTTGCTAGCCTACCGATAAGTAGTTCACCACCTGACTTGCGGGTCCATAGCTAGTAGCTAGATGACTTCTTCTCTCTCTTTGATCTTCAATACCATGTTCTCCTCGATCTTATCGGAGTTCTAACAGATGGAATCTTATTTTGTGGTGCGTTTGTTGGGATCCGATGAATTATGGGTTTATGATCAGATTATTCATTGAAAGTAATTGATTCTTTTATGAACTTTATTATGCATGATTATGATAGCTTTGTATTTCTCTCTAATCTATCTTTTTGGTTTGACCAACTAGACTGATTTATCTTCCGTGGGAGAGGTGCTTTGTAATGGGTTCAATCTTGCGGTGTCCTGACCCAGTGACAGAAGGGGGAGCGAGGCACATATTTGTATTATTGCCATTAAGGATAAAACGATGGTGTTTATTCATATTGATTGAAAATCATGTCATCTTGCTTAAGGCGTTACTCTGTTTGTTATGAACTTAATACCATAGATGCATGCTGGATAGCGGTCGATTGGTGGAGTAATAGTACTAGATGCAGGCAGGAGCCAGTCTACTTGTCACAAACGTGATGTCCATATATGTGATCATTACCATGAATAACATCATAACTATGTGCTTTTTTATTAATTGCCCAACAGTAATTTGTTTACCCACTGTATGTTATTGTTTCGAGAGAGAAGCCTCTAGTGAAAATGGCCCCCAGGTTTATTTAATACCTTACTGCAATTTTACTTTTTTTCTTTTACTTGTATTTTTATCTATATACCACTATCAGAATTAATCATTGCAAGTAACGAGTTCAAGGGGACTGGCAACCCTCTTGCCCGCGTTGGGTGCAAGTATTTGCTTTTGTGTGTGTAGGTGCTGACGACGAGGATTTGCGTGGTTCTCCTATTGGTCCGATGATACGCCTCCAACGTATCTATAATTTTTGATTGTTCCATGCCATTATATTATCTGTTTTGGATGTTCAATGGGATTTATTATACACTATTATATTATTTTGGGACTAACCTATTAACCGGAGGCCCAGCCCAAATTGCTATTTTTTTTGCCTATTTCAGTGTTTCGAAGGAAAGGAATATCAAACGGAGTCCAAACAGAATGAAACCTTCAGGAACGTGATTTTTGGAACAAACGTGATCCAGAGGACTTGGAATGGACGTCAAGCAATCAACGAGGAGGCCACGAGGCAGGGAGGCGCGCCTGCCCCCTGGGCGCGCCCCCACCCTCGTGGGCCCCTCGTAGCTCTCCTGACCGACCTCTTTCGCCTATATATACTCATATGCCATGGAAACATCAGAACATGAGCCAAAACCCTATTTCCACCGCCGCAACTCTCTGTACCTGTGAGATCCCATCTTGGGGCCTTTTCCGGCGCTCCGCCGGAGGGGGCATTGATCATGGAGGGCTTCTACATCAACACCATAGCCTCTCCGATGATGTGTGAGTAGTTTACACGGAGGGCTTCTTCTCTCTCTTTGGATCTCAATACAAAGTTCTCCTCGATCTTCTTGGAGATCTATTCGATGTAACTCTTTTTGCGGTGTGTTTGTCGAGATCCGGTGAATTGTGGGTTTATGATAAAGATTATCTATGAACAATATTTGAATCTCCTCTGAATTCTTTTATGTATGATTGGTTATCTTTGCAAGTCTCTTCGAATTATCAGTTTGGTTTGGCCTACTAGATTGATCTTTCTTGCAATGGGAGAATTGCTTAGCTTTGCGTTCAATCTTGCGGTGCTTGATCCCAGTGACAGTAGGGGAAACGACACATATTGTATTGTTGCCATCGAGGATAAAAAGATGAGGTTTATATCATATTGCTTGAGTTAATCCCTGTACATCATGTCATCTTGCTTAAAGCGTTACTCTGTTCTTATGAACTTAATACTCTAGATGCATGCTGGATAGCGGTCGATGTGTGGAGTAATAGTAGTAGATGCAGGCAGCAGTCGGTCTACTTGTCATGGACGTGATGCCTATATACATGATCATACCTAGATATTCTCATAACTATGCTCAATTCTATCAATTGCTCGACAGTAATTTGTTCACCCACCGTAATACTTATGCTATCTTGAGAGAATCCACTAGTGAAACCTATGGCCCCCGGGTCTATTTTCCATCATATTAATTTCCCATCAACAAGCTATTTCTGGCGCCGTTTATTTTGCAATCTTTACTTTTAATCTCTATCATAAGAATACCAAAAATATTATCTTATCATCTCTATCAGATCTCACTTTTGCAAGTGGCTGTGAAGGGATTGACAACCCCTTTATCGCGTTGGTTGCAAGGTTCTTATTTGTTTGTGTAGGTACAAGGGACTTGAGCGTGGCCTCCTACTGGATTGATACCTTGGTTCTCAAAAACTGAGGGAAATACTTACGTTACTTTGCTGCATCACCCTTTCCTCTTCAAGGGAAAAACCAACGCAGTGCTCAAGAGGTAGCATCCGATAACCTTGGTTCTCACCGAGGTAAATACTTCTCTGCTACTATATTGCTTCACCCTTCCTCTTCGGGGAAAATCCCAACACAACTCACAAGTAGGAGAAAGAATTTCTGGCGCCGTTGTTGGGGAGACATCATCAAATTCTTATCAGGTTCTTGCACACAAATTATCAATTACTTGCTCTACTTTTTATTTGCATATCTTTTTAATCTCCCTCCACTTCTCTATCAATTGAAAAAACAAAAATATTATATTTTGTTTGTTTGCTTGCTAGCAATAATCATGTTATCTCACAAAAATATAAATAAAGACAAATGGATCTTCATCCACTTACTAAGCTTTTCAAACTTGTTGCTTATTATAAACCAATAGCTAATACTGAAGAAGTGATAATAGAAAATGCTATTGGGATACTTTTATTGAATGAAAAGTATGATTGCAATGTTGTTAGTATAAATTCTATGAATGTCAGTTGTGCTAATGATCACTATTGGGGTGATAATCATGATTTTTCTTGATATCTTGAGAATTCTGAGCCGATAATGAATATATTATTGATGATAAAATTTGTAGTACTATTAAAAGTGGATTTGGAAGAATGTCTACTTTAGGTAATAATGATCCCACTACTTTGGAGAATTATCAATCTTATGTAATTTTGATAAAAGTGGGTTTGGAGAGGACATGACTTTAGTTGATGTTAATCCCACAATCTTGTAAGATTATAATTTTTTATGCATTTGTATCATTAAGATTATATTGTTTATGATAGCTATATTGTTGTGTTTGAATATGATCCTACATGTAATTATTATGAGAGAGGTAAATATGGTTATAGGAATTCTCATGTTACTAATTACCTCTCGTTATGTTGAGATTGTTATTAATTTATTCTTCTTTCTTGCATATGCTAGATATTTCTTGTTTTGATAATTTGTTTACTTATAAAATGCTTATGCATAGGAATTATATGTTAGACTTAAATGTGTTTTTCACATGCTACATGATGCTCCCTTTGTGTTTCAATTATCATCTTTCATGTGAGCATCAATAAAATCTAAAGCCTATCTAATGGCTATAAAGAAAGAGCTTGCTGGGTGACAACCCAATATTTTCCGTTATTGTGTGCAAACATGATTATTTCTACTGTAATGATTGTGTTTTTATGTTTTAATTAGTGTTTGTGCCAAGTAAAGCCTTTGGGATGATTTGGATGATAGTTGACTTAATTATGTGAAAAAACAGAAACTTTTGCTCCCAATCCAGCAATTACTATAATTTACTGGAACGAGATTTTGATATGAAATTTTTACGCATGATTGATATACAAATTTCCCATGTTATCCTAATTTTTCAGAATTTTTGGAGTTAAAGAAGTATGATTTTTATTCTGATCATCACATACTGTTATGTTTTAGAATGATTAGGCGGCGGCGTCGCAGCTCCCGGACGAAGTCATATCGAGATACTCCGGTGCGCGTCTACCGAAATTGTCATCCTGTTCCGCTATGGCGCGACGTGCAAGTGGTGTGGCGCGCTCCATCGCCGATCGCTCCACCGTGCGACACAACTGGTCCAAAAATGCTGGCTGCCCTACCTCCATCCTCGATTTCTTCAGTCGATGGTTGCATGACAACAGGGACAACAATAAATCCCTGCGGCCTCCGTAATATGTCGGACAAAATTACTGTTCTGACCTATTTGGCTAAGGAAATCCCGATTTGACCTTGTTTTAAAAAAAAAATTCGTTTCTGACCTTTTCAGGTGACGCCAACATCCCTGGCGTCTGGGTCGCGAAGCAGACGCCACAGACCTTGGCGTCTGGCCCCTGGCCCGCACTGCCCGCTGCCCGTTGACCTGCTGACGTGGCAAAGGGGACAGACGCCAGGAACCCTGGCGTCTGGCCCTGGTAAATGGATAACCCACGGGAGAGTGTGTGGGACCCACCCCACACACTTTCCCCAATCCACAACCCGAGCTTGAAGAACACTTGGAGCTCTCACACTCTCTCTCACCCCTCAAGCTCCCCCTCAAATCCTCTCCCAGGTCCACACCCAGACGCCAAGGTCCATATACGTCACTGGACTGAGCACCATGGAAAGAAAATATATATGTCATTCGATACTATGTTGTGACAAAATATGAACAAAATGAAAAAACTACTACACCAGGGCCAGACGCCATGGACCCTGGCGTCTGGCTGCCCTGTTTCTGCTGTCCAGGACTCTGCTCTTGCTTCCAGTCGACTGGGGACTAGACGCCAAGGAACCTGGCGTCTGCTCCCCTGACATAGACCAGACGCCAAGGACCCTGGCGTCTGGGTCCCTGTACATAATATTTGACATGCTATTTGACATAGGAAGATAGCACATATATAATAATATGACAGGTTTATAGAACACAGAAGATAGCACATTTCACAGAATTTTCACCGCGACAAATTCTTGCATACAAACGACAACAAGTCCACATATTTTTCATCACGACAAATTCATGCATACATAAGACATCAAGTGCATACATAAGACACCAAATTCAAGACAACCTAAGAAGTTTTTAACACGACAACAAGAAGCTCACTTCCTCCTTCCTCTCTTCACAATCGTTGCAAGTGTAGGCTCCTCCTCTTCGCTAGTCTCCTCCTCCTCCTCTTCGGTGTATGCCTCCTCCTCCGCCTCAGTGTTGGCCTTATATCTTTGCATTCCTCTTGGGATAAGCTGATGAGGATACTCCGGACTATGGAATTGTGTGTTCCATGTCTTCTTTCTACCTTTCTTGCTTCGTGTCTTAGCTATGGCTTTGCCTTTCCTAGAGCGAGCATTGCCTTGTGTCGGTTGTGTAACCTGTGATGGTTGTGGAGCATCAACATCATACTCATGATCCTCTTGATGTGTTGCATCATACTCATGCTCCTCATGATGTGTTGGCTCCACTTGATGTGCTGGCTCCTCTTCATGGAACTCCTCCTCCATGTCCTCATCGTTCTGTAGATAACACCGTCTATTAGCTGTGGCGGCACGGCTACCAGGTGCATACACGTCACTGGACTGAGCACCATGGCAAGAAAGCATTGCTGCCATCTTATGAAACCGCTTCTTGAACTTCTGCAATAAGACAAAATATGCTATGATATGAGATGCACATAAATAATCCATGAAAAGAAACTTTTATAATATATTGATCACACCTCCATCGTGCTCCTAAGAGTCCTCTCAGATAATGCACCACCAGGTGGATGACTCAGTGCAACATTGGCATCGTTGACGCACAAAAGCAACTCTCTGCCCTGCAATTCATGAACACACCAAACTTATGTATTTGAAAGAAGACAACATGATGCAAGTATGTTAGAATAGGTCAAACAGACTACCATTTCATCATGCATCGGTGCGTAGTCAACGTGAGCCCCTCTGGTGTCTCTCACAGCCGTGTTGAAGGTTTGATAACCTTCTGCAGTCTCTGGCACCAACTCCGACCACTCCTCGTGAGTCCAACCAGGCTTTAGCTTTAACCGGTAACGATCCGCATACCACACTTGATACTTCTGATATGCTGACTGGTTGTGAGGTCTATTCTCTGATTGCACTAACGTGTCTCTTTGATTCCAAATTTCTATCCACGCACGGTGTTTGTTTGCCCAATCTGATATATCCTTATTGTTCCTTCGATCGGGACAAAGCATTAGCAAACGTAGACTTATTCAATGCTCTACTACATACTCAAGGCATGCTTGCTCACCGATGCAGAGATAGCATTTCCTCCTTGCTCTCCTCAATTGAAATACCTTGTCTTCTTCCAAATTGTCTTGCCACACGGTCTACAAAGTGCCACTCGACTGCGAAGAAGCATATCATTGGGCACCTCGCCCGCCAAAGATGGCTATCACGCGTGCACATCTCATTAAGATCAAAGCCACGATCTTCCACATAAGGCAACCAATGTACCTGCAAAACAAAGAGATACATTGTTAGATACAAGTTTCATTCTTGACTAAATTTGGTCTCATCGAACTTCTCTATACCTGCTCAGCAGTCAAGGTGTCCAGCTCATTCATATAGCACTTGTATCGCACATGCGAGCTTCCTGTGTACACTGTCACTTGTTCCCAATAGTAAGCTAGCGTAGGGCGCCGATATGGATCATCATCATGCACCCCGTCATGATTACCCCGTGGGTTTGGCATGTTGGGGTTCTTGAAATCAGGCCGGCCAACCGGGATCCGCTCCCACATCTACACGGATAGGCTCCAAACAAACCCAGCCAATGAGGATGTATCTCCCTTCCTGCGACACGCCAAGTCAAGCTGCAATCAAACAAACATGTTAGATATGGAGGCGCATGACAAATGCAAGATAAATGGTTGCAAATATCTCTTACCTGACGATACAAATATGCTAGTGCGGACGAACCCCAGCTATACTGGGTATCCCAGTTATTGAGTAGCTCCAGAAACATCCAGAGGGCTGAGTTCCCGGTTGCATCTGAAAAGACTACCTTTGTTAGTACATACCAAAGATAAGCCCACGCGTACTGCTGCACAACCACGTCATTCGCACCCTGAGGGCATGGATTGGTGTTTCCTCTGACCAGTTTTAGCCAAGAATGCCTCACTCTCGCGGTATCGGCCTTGCGTTCCTGAGGGCCGTCGGGCTGAACACCAATTAAATTGCCAGTCCGTTCTCGCCAATTACCGATGCTGACACGACCGGTAACAGCTTGTCCGTTGATAGGAAGGCCGCTTATCATAGCCATGTCTTGTAGGGTCATCGTCATCTCCCCACATGGAAGGTGGAACGAGTGAGTCTCCGGCCTCCAACGATCCACAAGTGCGGTCAGCGCCGCGTGGTTCACCGGCGGAGCGCATCGCTTAAACTGCAACACGAATGGGAGAAGACCCAATCTCCGAACGTAAGGCTCGTACCGCGGGTCGTAAGTAAAGTCATCAGCGGAATGACCCCTCATGCGCTTAGCAACTACAAGCTGCAAATAAAGTGATGTTTTAATCAATACAAGAACACAAATGAGAAACAACGAAAATTGATAAGTCTTGCTTCTTACATATCCCTTCTCAATGGCAGGAGCACGATGCTCCTTATCCCACTCATCGATTAATCCGTCATACCAAGGTCCATCATCATCCGCCATCCTACAAAAAAAATCACAAACATCTATGAATACATGAACAATATCAAACAATACTATTTCCTTCTTCAAGTTATGCCATATAAAAACACCGTTCTTCTCACACATAACCACATCATTTCTTTCTTCTACATATGCACACATATCATCTAGAGTACCAAATTTCACCATCAAATAAATTTCATAATCATCATCCGCCATTCTATTGAACAAATCATGGCACACACAATCATCAAATTTCATCATCTCTTTTGCAAAAAAAACTTTGCCATCTATATATTCAACTATATTGTCATACCACTTCACACATATAATTTTTTTCTAAATATATTTGCTTGCCAAAGTAGTCTTTTCAGATTCAAACAAATATTATGCCATCTATATATTCAACATATAGCTAATTTACTAGCACATGCATACATCATCTATAATTCAAAAAAATACACAAACTATGTCTATTGGTGGACAACTACAAACATCTACCAACTACACTACCTACCAAATCATCTATCAACTACAAACTATTTCCCAAATCATCTATCTACTAATCTAGAGATCCCACTAATCTAACATCACCTAATGTGAAATAATGTATCCAACAAGAGAGGGGAAAACCAAAACAAATTGGAGGGAATGGGGGAGAATACCTCAAAGAAGCTTGGGGGCCTCAGATCCACAAACTTGGGTGGAGGATGGAGTAGATCAAGGGGGGTTTGATGTGAGGGAGAAGAGGGGCGAAGGAGAGAAGCCCTCTGTTCGTGCGCCGCCAGGAAGAATAACAGATGGGTGGGTGGGTGGGCTCGGCCCGCGGGGGTTATCCACTTACCAGGGCCAGACGCCAGGGTTCCTAGCGTCTGGCCCCTTTGCCACGTCAGCAGGTCAACGGGCAGGCGGGCAGTGCGGGCCAGGGGCCAGACGCCAGGGATCCTGGCTTCTGCTTCGCAACCCAGACGCCAGGGATGTCGGCGTCACCCAAAGAGGTCAAAATCGATTTTTTTTTTCCAAACGAGGTCAAATTCGGATTTTGTTAGCCTTTTAGGTCAGAACAGTAATTTTGTCCTCATATGTCCCATCACTATGGATTGTGCTCGCCGGTTGCCGCCGCTTCCTCAGCTCCTTCCTTTTTTTCGAAACGGAGGCAAAAGTATTTGCCTCATCGATTAATTAAGAAGAAGAGAGTTGCCCGGTTAATTTACGGAAAACCGGGCGAAAACCTATACAGACTCCCAAATACGGACTACTCGCAAAGTACGAAACACCAAAACTGCTCAAGCGGCCCTCTAAACAAGCAACAACCGCAACCCTCAATACTTGTAGAACACAATGAAACTCCTAGCGAGCATACCAACGAAAAATGACCACCCTCCATCATGAAACCACAGACGCCTTTCGGATGGCGCCACACTTCTTGTTTTTCTTCTTCTTTGGTTTCTCCTTAGTTGACTTCTTCTTTGGAGGGTCACTTGTCTTGCCAGATGCCGGCTGATGAGCCACCCATTTGTCAAGAAAATCATAAAACTTATTGAATATCTTTGTTTCGTTGTCATCAACCAAGACGCCGCCAAGAGCAGGCATCAACACTCTGACCGCATCAACAACCTCAACCAAAGGAATCACCGACGCAACCTCATCGACCACAGGAACCGCCAATGCAATGGACTCAGGCACCTCCTCAGCTCCTTCCTCACATGCATGTCGGATGGCCTCTTGGACGGTGCGGAGCCGCTCGCCGAGCATCATTGCACACTGCTCATGCATTTCCTCTGGGATGTCCGCGACAAGTCACTCCCCATGGCCATGTGCGACCTACGTGTTGGGACGTGCAACACTTAGTTTTGCACCTTTGAACTAAAGTTCAACAAACCTTAACTAAAAGTTGTGACACTTATTTTCCATCAGAGAATATTGATATGAAAAGAAAACTGTAGATATTATTTTCTTTAAAGAGTGCATTTAAGAGAAATATGTGCAGACTTAAAATTGTAATGTAATAAGTGCATGTCACACAACGTAAAAATTGGTAAAATGTTGATACGAGTTTGTAGGTTCGAATCTGTATGAATTCAGGATGCAATTGAAACCATGTTGGATCTACATTTTCTTCAGTGAATAAGCAAACACATAATTTTGGAAACCATGTAATGAACAGAAAATTAAATAAAACCTGATGAACAAGTTTTGGATAAGTGTTTCAAAAATGCCGTTCTTTATATAAATTCTTTCTGTGCAATCATGTCAAAAAAGGAGAGAAGGTGTGGTTGTTCAGAACGTTGTCTTCGTTGCATAAGCCTCTCCGGTCGTTGCATACTGGGCCCATTCCACGCGAACATGTGTCCCATTCTTTGTTGCATAGGCCGAACAATTTTCAGATACGGGCTGAACTTTTTTAAATACATGTTGAACATTTATTTTTTGTTTTGGTTTTCTTTCTGTTTTTCATCTATTTTAAAATTCATGACTTTTTTACATATAAGCATTTTATAATACACATTAATCATTTTCCAGACACAAATTGAACATTTTTTTAGTACATGTTGAATATTTTTTAATACAAGTGAATTTCTTTTTTTACAAATACACGTAACATTTTTAATACACGTTAAAAAATTTACTAGACGTTGAAAATTTTATACTGCACCTTCAACCGTTTTTAATACATGTTGAACCTTTTTCAGATACTAGGTGAACATTTTATATATACATTGTAAACATGTTTTTAAATATATTGTGGACATTTTATATGTGATGAACATTCTTAAAAATTTCTTGAACAATATTTTACATTTCATGAACATTGTTTTCGAATTAAGTGAATTTCTTAAATTTAGAAAAAATTAATAATTTTAATTAATAATTTATTTAACATTTGAAATTTAAGAAATGTCACAAATTTATTTTTTGAACGGCACAAGCATTTTTGAAGAACTACGTAAGCAAATTTGTAAACTTCATGATAATTTTTAAATGTGCGATGAACATTTTTAAGTTTTTGTAAATAATTTTAGTTTTATAATTAAAAATGTATGAAGAAAAATTCATATTTTGAGAGCATTATATATATATATATATATATATATATATATATATATATATATATATATATATATATATATATATATATATAAAGAGAAAAAAATAAATCCGAAAAACCGTACATACATACTGTAGAATATGTAGGTGTTACCTGGGCCTGACCCATTAGACTCGCTATGCACGCGAAGCAGACATTTCACAATAAGCAAGACATGGCTTTTTTTCTTTCTTTATCATATTTAAATTCTACGTATGCAAGAATGCATATTGCAGCATGGGCCAAAAATGGAGGGGTGTTGTTAGCAAAATGCTAGCCGAACATAGCTCGGATGTAGGTTCTTTCTGGTGGAACCAATCCACCGGAGTTCAAGTTCTAAACTTAACACCGATGCTCACATTTTTCTAAATTTACTTCAGACTTTATGGTGATGTTCGTTCAATGGTAGTAGACATTTTTGTCGACCATGTTAAAAAGAAATCTTAGCTAGAGATAAAAATGTCTTGTAGGCAGATTAGGAAAGTCCAAACCTATAGTAAGTTCGTAATTACCTAATCGTGCACGCGCGCTAGATTGCTAAAACAAGCGGCCGGCCTCACATGCATGCATGTGCAATTTTTTTGTCTGCTAGCGCATGTACACTGTGGCATTAAATACGTTCACATTGCTCACTTGCTTTAGAAGAAACATATCTACGTGTATTTATTTTTTATTTCAATTTTTTTAAAGTCATATCTTTTGAACCGTGTGTCTGAATTCAAATCCGTTTTTTTTCACCGTTGGAATCCTTACGACGATATCTTTGAAACTAGATCCCGCATGGGTATATATTCAATAATTTTTTTAGCCAACAGTAATGCTATATGGTGCAACTCTATTAGTACATTGTGCAACTTTTAGTACTGTTTGGTGCAAGTTTTTCTCAAAACCAATTTTTTGAGCTACAAGGTTGTAACCTAGCAACCATGCAACCAACCTTTTTTGACATGCAAGTAGTCTATTGGCCCTGCCAACTACCTCATGGTTGTATAATTTTTCATGCACACCCTGCCCCACCCACCTTACCAGCAATATGTGCAACTTAGTATATTTTTCTAGCCAACTGTCTAGTTATCAATGTGCAACTCCTTTCTCCTTTTCTTCTTGTGGGTGTGTAGTTTGTGTTGGAAGGGGTAACGTATGGAGTTGCACATAGTCTGGTAGGCAGTTGGGCGGGGCAACAGACGAAGTCGCACATCTCACTGGCAGGAATAGTTGGATGGTGAAAACTAGACATCTAGGCAACACTGAAAAGATGCATAAAGATGGGGTGCTAAAGTGGCCCATCTCACTAGCAGGGGTGGTTCAGACCGGGTCCTAGCTGGGAAAACTACACTTCCATGGAGTATGGGGGAAATTTGCACATCACTGTTAGACAGTTGGCCGATGAAGCATCTGAAGTTGCACATCCGCTGTTAGGCAGTTGACTGAGGCAACAAATAGTGAAATCCACACATCCACGGGCAGAGAGAAGTTGCACATCAGCTACTAAGCAGTTGGCCTGGGCAACAGACGAAGTTGCACATCTCACTGTTAGGGGGTAGGTTGGGTTGGACGTGCCATCAGTGAAACTGCACGTCCAAGGGTAGGGAGAAAGTTGCACATCGACTCTCAGATAGTTGCAAATTGACTCTCAGATAGTTGCACATTGACTACTAGGCAGTTGCACCTAACGGGGATTAGATTGCACACAATAAAATCTGTCAAAACATACCCATGCGGGATCTAGTTTCAAAGAGCACGTCCCGCGGGTTCCAACGGTGAAAGCGGATCTTAGTTCCGATGTTTGATTCAAAAGTTATGACTTTTTAGAAAAATGAAAACCCAAATTAAATGGGTTTATATCTGTTCGCATGAGTTGAAAGTGCACGTTTACTAGTAGGGAAAAAATTGCACATCGACTGTCAGTAGTTGCACATTAACTCCTAAACAGTTGCATCAAATAGGTATTTAGTTGCACAAAAAAAAGTTCATCGAAACATAACGATGCGAGATGTTGTTTCAGAGAGCACGTCACAAGGGTTCCAACAGTGAAAATGGATCTTAATTTCGACGCACCGTTTAAAAGTTATAACTTTTTAAAATTTCTAAGATCTAAATTAAATGCATAATTTTACGACGACGATAACTGCCACACGTGTGGGTGTTAAGGAGTCCGCCCACACGTTTTGTGTGGTGTGTAAGAGGACCAGCCCACACGACTACGTGTGGGCAAAATAACTAGCGCCCGCACGCCTTTTTTTCTCATGCGGTCCCTCTCACACGCCTACGTGTGGGCAAAATGCATAACGCCCACACGACCTCTCTCAGCCACCTACCTCACGGCTCCGCACGCCCAGCGTGACAGTCACCACGCGTCTCCGTAGTTGCCATGGTCCGGACCCTCTTCAATGTCCGTTTACCTGCAGTTGACATGTCGCTGAACTACAGTTGCCATGTTAGACATCTACAGTTACCATGGTTGCTCAACTGTAGTTGCCATCTCAGGTCAAGTGCCAGATGCCATTTTGGAAAACTGCGGCTGTTGCCATGTATGGTCTGGTTTACTATAGTTGCCATGATTTGAAAACTTTAGAGGTTTCCACCTACTAACACTACACAGTTGCCATGTATGGTCTGGTTTACTATAGTTGCCATGATTTTAAAACCTTTGGAGTTGCCACCTACTAACACTAGGCAGTTGCCGTGTAGCGCTACAAAGAGACATGGCAAAACAATATGTTCGGGTAAAAGAGAGAGTTGCCATCTGCTTACAAGCACACTAGGGAAGTTGCCGTGTACCCCTGCAAAACATATGCAACTGACATGTTCAGGTAAAGAAAAAAGAGAGAGTTGTCATCTACTTACAAGCACACGTGTGGGCAGTTGTCATGTACACTGCAAAACGCATGGCAACTGGCAGCTTGGGTGTGGGAGAGGAGACGGGCGTGTGGGCGACTTGGCAAATGCCCACACACCAGCCCTTGTGCGTGATGTAAGATTGAAGCGTTCCTACTCCCTCGTGAGGGAGCCGCGTTGGTATTTATTGATCGATGACAGGAAGCCCCTGTCGTGGCGTACAAGTTTCCATCTATCGCTAGGATGCAATGGCGTACACGAGAGAAGAGATCAAGTCAGATGCGGGAGAGAGAGACGAGGTTGAGATTACATGAAGTTTGAACTGCCTCTATCTCTAATTCTAACACCCTCCCTTAATCTCAACTATCCTACATTAAGATTTCTCTTGAACTCTTCAAATGGTTTGCTGGGTAGAGCTTTAGTGAATCCATCTGCTACTTGATCTTTGGAGGGAATAAAGCGTATGTCCAACTTCTTCTCTGCAACCCTTTCTCGTACAAAATGAAAATCAATTTCGATATGTTTGGTTCTGCCATGAAAAACTGGGTTTGCTGAGAGATAGGTGGCTCCCAAGTTATCACACCATAGACATGACACACACTGCTGTTTGATTCCCAATTCACCAAGCAATGATTCCACCCAAATGATCTCAGCAGTAGCATTTGCTAGTGATTTGTATTCAACTTCAGTACTTGACCTTGAAACTGTAGCTTGTTTTCTGGCACTCCAAGAAATAAGATTAGAGCCAACAAATATTGCAAATCCTCTAGTCGACTTTCTGTCATTACTACATCCTGCCCAGTCAGCATCAGAGAAAGCACTAACAAGAGTGGAATTAGAACATCTGAACTGAAGACCTAAGCTTACAGTGTGTTTTATATATCGTACAATTCTTTTCACAGCTGTCCAATGCACAGTAGTAGGTGCATTTAAATACTGACAAACCTTGTTAACAACAAAGGATATATCTGGTCTTGTCAATGTCAAATATTGTAAGGCTCCAACAGCACTTCTATACTTTCTTCTTTCTTCTTCCTTAAGTGGTTCTCCCTCAAAGGCTGAAAGTTTCTCTGAAGATGATAATGGTGTAGGTGAGGGCTTACAGTCCTTCATTCCCATACGAACCAAAAGTTCATTAGCATATTTCTCTTGACTAAGTATTATGCCATCTTGAATCTTCTTGACTTCAATGCCTAGGAAGAAGTGTAGATCACTAAGATCTTTCAAAGCAAATTCTGAACTTAGATCATGCAAAAGAGCATTAATGGCACTTTGCGAAGAGCTTGCAACTATAATTTCATCAACATATATCAAAACAAATGTAACCGTACTTGCCTTATTATAAATAAAGAGTGATGTGTCAGCTTTAGATGCAGCAAAACCAAGATGCCTTAACTGAGAGCTCAACCTTGAATACCACGCTCTCGGTGCTTGTTTCAATCCATAAAGCGTCTTATCAAGTTTGCACACATAATGAGGTGCCTTCTTTTCTGCATACCCAGGTGGTTGTCTCATATAAACCTCCTCTTCCAGAACACCGTGTGTCGGTGTCAAAACCGGCGGATCTCGGGTAGGGGGTCCCGAACTGTGCGTCTAGGCGGATGGTAACAGGAGACAAGGGACACGACGTTTTTACCCAGGTTCAGGCCCTCTCGATGGAGGTAATACCCTACTCCTGCTTGATTAATATTGATGATATGGGTAGTACAAGAGTAGATCTACCACGGGATCAAGGAGGCTAAACCCTAGAAGCTAGCCTATGGTATGATTGTTGTTCGTCCTACGGACTAAAACCCTCCGGTTTATATAGACACCGGATAGGTTAGGATTACACAGAGTCGGTTACAATGATAGCCTTCCACGCCAAGGAAAGTCCCATCCGGACACGGGACGAAGTCTTCAATCTTGTATCTTCATAGTCTTGGAGTCCGGCCGTGATGATAGTTCGGCTATCCAGACACCCCCTAGTCCAGGACTCCCTCAGTAGCCCCTGAACTAGGCTTCAATGGCGATGAGTCCGGCGCGTTGATTGTCTTCGGCATTACGAGGCGGGTTCCTCCTCCGAATACTTCATAGAAGGTTTTGAACACAAGGATAGTGTCCGGCTCTGCAAAACAAGTTCCACATACCACCGTAGAGAGAATAACTTTCGCACAGATCTGCTGACGTATTCCGCGGCGTGACATCACACCACGGCCAGGCTTTTATATGAATCGTTTTTTACCGTTCCACCTTAGCGCGTTTAGCGAGCGGTTTCCCTGGCACGCCTTATCAAAGCATAGATCGTGCCCCCTTATTCCGGGATTCTCATCAATACGGACGTGGGTAACCCGTCCACGCCATTGATTACGGCGCTTGGGAGATAAGCGAGTTTTACCAGGTTGGTGGGGGACGCATAGCTTCGTCCGTCCATATAAGGGGATAAGGATCCACCTTTTCACCTACGCCTTCTTCCTCCTTTGCTCATCCATTTCCGCGCACTCGAGCTCCAGCGCCCAAGTCCGCGCATCCCACCTCAACCTTCTCAACCATGTCAGGAGCGGGAGGCAGGTGGATGGCCTCCTCCGTCACGGAGGGGCACATCATAAGACTGCGGGAGGTCGGATACTTGTCCGGCAACATCGCGCACCGGCTGCCCGACGAGGGGCAGCTTATTCCAACCCCCAAGCCCTATGAGAGGGTGGTGTTTCTCCCCCACTTCCTCCGCGGACTAGGTTTTCCACTTCACCCATTTGTCCAGGGGATCATGTTCTACTACGGCCTGGACTTCCATGACCTGGCCCCGAATTTCATCCTCAACATCTCGGCGTTCATCGTCGTGTGCGAGGCCTTCCTCTACATCCAGCCCCACTTCGGCCTATGGCTGAAGATCTTTAATGTCAGGCCGAAGGTAGTGGGCGGCCATCAAGCGGAGTGCGGAGGCGCCATGGTTGGCAAGATGGCCAAAGTCCTATGGCTCGAGGGCTCCTTTGTGGAGACAATAAAGGGGTGGCAATCGGGGTGGTTCTACATCACCGAGCCACGCGACCCCGAATGGGTGGGGGCCCCCGAATTCAGATCTGGCTTCCCCACACGGCTCTCGTCATGGAAGGAGACGGGCCTGACGTGGGGGATTTCGGACGATCTATCCGGACTCCAAACATGTGTCTGGAACCTGGTGGACAAGAATCTCAAGCTTGTCGACGTAATCCAGGTGATGCTCATCCGCCGGATTCTCTCATGCCAACAACGGGCCTTTAATTTGTGAGAGTTCGATCCGGCACAGCACCGAACCTTGAGCCGGATCTTCGACACTACGTACGAAGATGCCTGGAAGGTGCTGTTCAAGCGCTGAAGCCCCGCCTCCGCCGACAAAGATTGCGGATACAGCTCGCGGCGTCAAGCCGGCGGGGTAAGTTATTTTACCCTTTACGGGACTCTTTCTTCATAGATTGACTCTATGTGGGATCTAAAACTCCCTAATCTTTGACAGGACTGGCTGAAGACGTCCGGACAGATTAACTGTCCGGCTCCTTTGCCGGAAGACCCAGCGGACGCCCGATTGATGGGGCTGCTGGCTCCGGCACCCCATGTGGTGCCGGAGAAGAAGGCCAAGAAGGAGGCCACGGGAACTCGAAGGAGCTCCCGACGCCAGGTGCTGTCAGATTCTGAAGTAGAATCTTCTGCTGAGGACGAGGAGGAGATAAAAGAAGCTTCTCCCCCAGCAGGGGAGGAGAGGAAAAGGAAGGCCGCCCCAACTGGGGAGGCCAGAGGGTCCAAGAAGGGAAGAACCCTTCCTCCGGACTTCTCCACCAACGTCGATAGCGACGAGGAGGATTGGCCAACAAGGGCCAAGCCCCCGGCGAGATCGTAAGTGTCCGGGTACCCATGGCTTTTCATTATCGCATAGTGTTCTCTAATGTCGAACAATCATGCAGCCCGCCCAAGGGCGAGTTCGCCGCTTCAACGAGCGGGTCCCTGGGTTCGTCAGAAATGGAGAGTACTTCACTTCCGACCGCCTCCTCACCTCACGCTGCAGACGACGCCGCGGCGGGGCCCCAAGAGGGGCTTGGTCAAGAGGAAGTGGCGCAGGAGGCGCCACAAGGCGACCTCCCGGACTCCGGGCGCGTGGGGGACAAGACCCCCAGGGGCTCTAAGCCCGACCCTTGACCGGACTCCATGCCGGGACCTTCAGCGGTTTCGGCGTCCGGCAAGCGGTCCCCTCGAAAGAAGGGTAAGACGTCGGTGTCCTCCGTCCAACCGGAGGCACCGGATAGCTTACTGGAGGCACTTAACAGCGCCTCCATCGAGGCGGAGCACCGCCTTTATTATGAGTGCGGTGATCCGGACGATTCGACCGCCAAGAGCGGGCTGACTAAAGCCTGTACCAGCCTTCTAACAGGCTTTGAGGTAAGTTTAGAATATGTAAAAATATTACCGCATAGACAGTAGCCCCTGATGCTTAGTTCGGTGTTCGGAAAGAAAAGCCGGACTAAGGATCTAAAAAGATATATGCAGGAGTCTAACATAAGTATGTCAATATGGGAATGCAGGCTAAGCTGCTGACCTCTGCCAGACTTGATCATGGAGGTCAATGCATTGAAGCAAAGCCTCGAGCGGTCCGAGAACGAGCTCGGCCAAGCCAAGAAGCATCTCGAGGACAAGGAAGGTAAGTAGTACCTTATTAAAGAAATACCTTATAGAAAGGTTTCGGTTGCAAAAAATAACAGGAATAACATGGGTACTGCAGGGGCCACAAACGAGGTGGCGACCCTGAAGGAAGCGGTGTCCGTGGCCGAAAACAAAGCGGCTGCAGAACGCACCGAGCGAGAGAAGGGGGAGGCGCAGCTGGCGGAGGTGCGGCAAGAGCTCCAGGCTCTCGTGGAAAAACACGAGGGTTTGGAGCGTGACTCGAAGACCCGAGAGTCCGAGCTTGCCTCGGCTCTTGAGAGTGCCAAAGCTGCTAAGGCCGAGGCCCAAAAAGCCCTCCAAGAAATTGAATCGCTAAAGAAGATAGCGGCGGGTAAGGCATTCTTTATGCAAAGCAAGAATGTAAAAGTCAGTTACCTATTACTTACCCGGATTTGGAGCTCTCCAGGAGCATTCGCAGATTTGCCCCGTAGTGCGTCTGATGCTGCCGCATTCTACCGCGCCCAGGAGGGGAGCTCAACGGAAAAGTTGTTCTGGTCTCAGAATGCTGAGGCCGGACATCCGGTGCCCCTAAGCGACCAGCTGAAGCAGCTGGTCGAGCTCCACAAGGTCGCCGAACAGGCCATGAAGGGCCTTATAGTTCGGCTGTGGCCGTTGGAGACCATGCCTGGGAGCTACTTTGGGCTGGTGCGGCGGCTGGTGGACGCTTGTCCACGGATTGAAGTCATCAAGCACTCCGTCTGCATTGAAGGTGTCCGTCGGGCCCTTGCCCGTGCTAAAGTGCACTGGGGCAAGCTGGATGCTGAGAAGCTTGTGACGGACGGGCCACTGAAGGGCAAGGAGCATCGCACGCCCGAAATGTACTATGAGGGCCTTCTGAAGGGTGCCCGCCGAATAGCGGATGAGTGCTCCAAGGATGTAATTTTTGAATAGACTCGCATTTGTTATCCTGTACGCTGAAAACTTGTTCATATGCGCTAAGCAACGCTTGTTAATTTAATATATTACCTTCTGTGCGTCCGTTTATCAAATTTGAGAGACGGCAAGTCGTTGGCTTCAGCCCCCATGCCGCGAGTGCTGGGGTGTTCGGGATAAACTTGAGCACTCTTGTTCCCATTCTTGGGTCCATCTAGGGAGGCGCTCAACGCAAGGAACAAGGCAACCGGACTTATAATGCTTGAACACTCTCACTTAGCCATAGAATTCTATAATTTTAAATTTTGGCGAAGCCCCTAGTATTCGGAAGACCGAGTTCGGGGCGCTATCCATGCCTTGGCCGGACAATTCCGGTTCCTCGCTCTAAGCGGCATAAGTCTTTAGGGACCCGAAAAAACCTCTCGAACAGCGACCGGCTCTCGCCCTATCATGACGGTCAGTTTTAGCTTTCTCCACTGAGGTGCTCGACCCAGCTCAACTGGGGCACAATCGCAGTGGTTCTCCCGGTGCTACCTTAGCCGATATAACGGAACGTAAGGCACCAAAACACGGGAGCCGGGCAAACCCAACTATTGACCCAAGACATGATTCGGAGCCGATTCATATAATGCTATAAGTTCGGGGTGCCGCACTTGTGAAAGTGTTCGGACTTATCACACCATAATTTTGGGGTACTTAAGCCCCTGGTGTATGGGCCGTACCAAAGTGTACGGTTGCAACATGTCATACAATGAACATATATATAGATAAAGAAAGGAGTACAATAATAAGCGAAAGCTATGTATTGTTTATTCAAAAAGGTAC
This sequence comes from Aegilops longissima, assembly GCA_021605205.1. Classification (NCBI taxonomy): domain Eukaryota; kingdom Viridiplantae; phylum Streptophyta; class Magnoliopsida; order Poales; family Poaceae; genus Aegilops; species Aegilops longissima. The sequence continues at coordinate 754,680,399 of CM038679.1, forward strand.
TGCAATAAAAACAGAACGATACAAATAATGCGATAAGCAAGGGATGGGACTATCTAACATGTCCCCCTCCAGGTGTAAGCTGCGGGATGGTATGTAAAACAGGTATAATGCTCGTAATAGAGACCACCTGAACACTCGACGTAGCTTTCTGCTTCCCTGGCTGTTGTATCGTGAGTTCGGCGATTCTAGTGCCGGACAGGACTTCTGGAAAACGGAGTCCTGAAAAAAAAGTAAAGAAAGAAGAAAAAGAATGACACAATCGGGAGCCCCTGGTGCGGTCGAGCCGCATTTTTGGCGCGCCGTGGTCGTGCCCCTCCCCATATGCCCATGGTATCTCCAGAGCGTAGTTATGTACGCGTAATACTGGCTTCGCAATTTCGCGAGGGCTGGTGTTGGGGCCGGATTGCTACGCGTGCTTGAATCGTGCCAGGCGGTCTTGTTGTAGGTTACTCGGGGCGCGCTTGACAGTGTCCGGACGCTTAGTGGCCGGACTCAAGAATTACTGTGAGAGGCTGCTTTGCACCTCCGCCCGCGAGGGCCGCCGTGTGCTCCTCCGTTTGGAGAGAGCGTTCGGTGTTTCCGTTGACCGTGATTACTCCTCGAGGGCCTGGCATCTTGAGCTTGAGGTATGCGTAGTGCGGCACCGCATTGAACTTTGCAAATGCGGTTCGTCCGAGCAGTGCATGATAGCCGTTGCGGAACGGGACTATGTCGAAGATTAACTCTTCGCTTCGGAAGTTATCCAGAGATCCGAAGACCACTTCGAGTGTAACTCAGCCTGTACAATTGGCTTCTACACTCGGTATGACGCCTTTAAAGGTCGTCTTTGTAGGTTTAATCCTTGAGGGGTCTATGCCCATTTTGCGCACTGTATCCTGATAAAGCAGGTTCAGGCTGCTACCGCCGTCCATCAGGACTCTGGTGAGGTGAAATCCGTCGATAATTGGGTCAAGAACCAATGCGGCGAAACCGCCGTGATGGATGCTAGTAGGGTGGTCCCTTCGATCGAAGGTGATCGGGCAGGAAGACCATGGGTTGAACTTCGGGGCGACTGGCTCCGTCGCATATACGTCCCTTAGTGCACGCTTCCGCTCCCTTTTGGGTATATGGGTTGCGTATATCATGTTCACCGTCCGCACTTGTGTGGGAAAACCCTTCTGTCCTCTATTGTTCGGCGGCCGGGGCTCTTCCTCGTCATCGCTATGCAGCCCCTTGTCATTGAGTTCGGCACTTAACTTGCCGGCTTGCTTGATCACCCAACAATCCCTGTTTTTTTTTGAAAGGTGAACGACAGTGGGAGAGGCTCCCACTGACTTTTGTATTACTCACAAAGAGACGGTTACATAGTTGTTACAGGGGGGGGGGGTAGTAGAACGGCCCCCCAGCTGCATGAGCTATTTTGTATCTAACAGCACTAGTGTCCCAAATTTACAATGTAGTTGGAAACGAAAGGACGAAGTTCCTCTTTGCAGTTATGGACCAGCAACTCCAGGAGGTACTTGAACCTGGCCAACCAAGCCCCGAAGGAGTGTTGGACCCCTCTGAAGTGTTCCAGTCTCTAGCCACAGGCTCCAAGCAGCCATGAGGAAGATGTCCATGAAGAGGGGCTGTCTCCAAGCCTCCCTCCCCCCGTGCAGCAGGTCCAGTCTATTGCCATCGACTGGCCAGGACACCCCAACTTTGCTCCAGCACCGTTGACTAAAGGGGCATAAGAAGAACAAGTGTTCAACGGTTTCTTCGGGGGGGGGGGGGGTTGACAGAACATGCAGGCATAGGTGTTTCCCATGACTGTGAAGTGCCTGCGTTTAAGCATATTCCTGGTGTTCAGACGATCCACCAGAAGCAACCAGCCAAACATTTTGAATTTAATTGGGCTCTTGGCTTTCCAAAGCCAGCTGAAAGCCTCGTCAACCACGATCTCCTTGAAACAGTGCTCATAGAACTTCTTCGAAGAGTAACGCCCGAGTGTGCAGTTCCAGGTGTCGTGGCTGCCGATGACCACACCCACATGCATCAAAGCAAGCTGGATTTGTCTGACCTCCTCCCTCGCCTGGATTGAGAGGGTCAGACTGAAGATCGAGGCCGGATCAGTGGCAGTGAGGACATTAGCAATAGATTCATCCTCATTTAGGCAGTAGGAAAAAGCCCGCGGGTACCTCTCCATGATAGTTTCATCACCGTCGCCTTCTAGCCAGACATCTTTCCAAAACAGAGAACTAGACCCATCACCTGGTACGACCTTGGTGATGCCACGAAAAGTCCCATTGAGCTGCATTATATCTTTCCTCCAAAAAGATCCCACGGTGTCAACAGCATGAGGGATTTTGTTAGAATAATATGTGTTCCAAATCAGCTCCACCCAGGGTACATCCGCATGATTATAGAACTTGAACAGGTGTTTTAGTAGCAGGGCTACATTCTGTGTCTTGATGTCAATAACACCAAGGCCACCACACCGTTTCGGACGGCAGACGAGCTCCCAGGCAGCAAGGGAGTTGTTTTTGACCCCATCATCGGAGTTTTTCGCCCAGAGACAGTAACGGTGAAGTTTATCCAAATGTTCAACCACCTTCGGGTGCAATTTGATTGTGCACATGGCATAGATCAGCATCGACGTCACTATCGAATTAACCAAGGTCAGTTTTGCTCCTGACGACATTAGAGAGAGTGCAGTGGATGTTTTCCTCTCAACAGCATGTACCATCGGCATGAGATCCAAAACACTGGGCCCCGTCGTCCCCATGGGGAGGCCAAGGTAGGTGAATGGTAGAGATCCAACAGTACAACCAAAAACACCAGCCAATCCACTAGCACGCTGATGGTCAATGTTAACGGGGATAAGAGTAGATTTGTGAAAGTTTATTTTCAATCCCACGGACGCAGCATAATCCTCCAGGATGCCTTTCATACGGGTCGCTTGATCAGTACACGCCCGCATCACCAAAATCGTGTCGTCGACATATTGCACAACCGGGAAATCAACATTGTCCCGGGGGAGGGGAAGCTCAATAAGTCCACGAGCGAACGCATCATTAATTGCATCTTGAAGGAGGTCAGCGGCAAGAACACCACATTTGCATTGAAATTTCCGACCAGGGACTCCATTAAGGAGAACCGACGAGACCCCAGACCCAAAGATTGATTCCATCCAACGTAGCCATTTATCATCGAAACCCATATGCTTCATAATCTCGAGCATGGGAGCATGTTCAATCGTGTCAAAGGCCTTGGCAAAGACAAGCTTGAGGAGGATTATCTCCCTTCCGGAGGCCTGACATTGGTGGATATATTCAAAACTCCACGCCAAACAATCCTGGATCGTCCTCCCCTTAATGAAACCGTACTGGTTCCTGTGGATGATCTTAAGAATGACTCTCTGCAGCCGATTAGCCAGGATTTTCGTGATGATTTTTAGGCAGCAGTAAGCAAAGTGATTGGTCGGTAGTCATTCGCAGTTTCGGGGGAAGAGATTTTGGGGATCAGAGTAATATAGCCCTCACTAATGCTGGTGATGTCAAGAGTTCCCGTATGGAAATCATGGCACATTTTATAGAAATCCTCTTTGATGATCTGCCAGCAACTCTTAAGAAAGCATCCATTAAATCCATCGGGGCTAGGGGCCCTGCCACTAGGCATTTCCTTAACAACAGCGTCAATCTCATCATTAGTGAAAGGTGCCGATAATTGATCCAGTCCCTCCACCCTCCGGATGATTCTGGAAAGGTCAAAGCGCATATTAGTGGGTTTAGAAGAACCTAACCGTTCCTTGTATGTGTTATATAGCACGCCCTCTTTGCCAGCATGGTCTGTAATTTACATATTATCCTGGCGAAGCGAAGCAATAGAATTATGCATGTATCTCTCAGTGGCTAGAGACTGGAAGAGCTTGGTGTTCTCATCTGCAAACCTAAAGAACCTGACAGTACATCTTTTCCTCCAATACTCATTCTGGTATTTGAGCAGCCTCTGCAAATGGAGCTTTAAAATACGCCTGAAATTTGACTCCTGAACAAATAAAGATCGTTTGTCCTCAAGGGTGTCCATCATGGCAAGCGCCTCATTGCTATTCTGGATCATAATTTTCAGTTTCGAAATACCTCTGCTCCATTTCTTGAGATCATATCTCAAGGTTTTAAGTTTTTTGCACATCCTAGCAGCAGAGTTTTGAGCGTGACAAGGTTTGGACCAGGAAGCAGCAACCACATCAGAGAAACCCTCATGGTTAATCCAGAAGTTCTCAAAACGAAAAAGCTTTGATTTGGGGATTTTGGATTCAATTGTTACCACACATGGGATATGATCAGAAACAGGTTTCCCCAACGGTAGGATCATCGTGTGTGGAAAGGAGGTAGTCCAACTAGTGGAGGAGAAGAACCAGTCTAACTGTTCGAGGAGGGGATCATCCTGCATATTGCTCCAAGTGTATGTTCTCCCCTTGACCGGGAGTTCCATTAAAGACTGTGCCCGAATGATTTCATTGAAAAGCAACATATCCGCAGCCTTTCCACCTGGTTTATTTCGGTTACTGGTAGAACGAATGAAGTTAAAATCCCCTAGGATCAGCCAGTTCTCATCATTAGGGATATTTAGATCAAACAACCAATTGGTGAAGTCCACCCTGCGTTGACCCGTGCATGGCCCATAGACATTGATTAGCTTCCATGATTCACTGGATTGGGTGGCAACAAAAGAAACACCGATCGCAAAAGAATCAACAAACCAAGGCGTGCCCACAAACACAACACTATTCCAGATAGTAATAATTCCGCCAGACGCACCAACTGAAGGCGTAAACACAAATTTATCAAAGCGCTTAGGACAGAAAGTTTTAAGAAACGCTAGATCAAAAGCTTCACGCTTAGTTTCCTGGATACATATCACAGAACAACCACTAGTATCAACCGCGTTCCTAAGAGCCAAAAGTTTTTTATCAGAGTTGATGCCTCTGATATTCCACGACAGGATATTCCATGATTTATTCATTGCCAGTAGTGGAGGGACTAGTCGCTGGCTTCAGAGGGTGAGTACTGGCGATCCAGCAGCTTCTCAGGAGACAGAGCATCCTGCGCAATCCCACAGCGGCTGCCCATCTGCTGGAGTTCTTCAACCGAAGTAGGCGGTGGGCATGTATCAATGGCAACCTGCACAGGAGCAGCAGCCAAAGAAACTGCAGATATAAATGGAGATCCACGAGGTTTCACCCTAGACTTGGCGCGTTTGCTGTCAGTGACCTGATTGACCTTAAAGCCATCATATTTGTTTGATCTTGTGCTCCTCCTGACAGCCGTGGTGTCCAGGGGCACCAGGGCGTTATGGGACTGCGGTGCAGCGTATTGAGAGGAGGAGGCAATCACCTGAAGAGCAGTGCCCTGAGCTAGCAACGAGGTTGTCTGAAGTTCAGCCCCTCGAGAGACCAATTGAGGGATGGCTTTAAGGCCAGGAGAGCTGGCATCCATTTCCCAATCAACATTAAGCGAAAGGGATCTGCCATCATAGGATTCCTGCAGCATAACTCTCAGGACAACAGCAGCACCCAACTGAAATGTCGAACGGAAGATATCTAACAGCACATCGGGCTCTGGAGCCACCCAGCCAAGACGAGCTGCAGCAAGCACATTCAATTGATGCCGGATGACCTTAAAAGGATTCAGAGGCAGCATAACAGAGGACGATTGCCCAAAGGTGATTGCAGGACTGTAAATCCATTTAAGCATCCCCCCAATCCAAAGCAGTAACTCATGGTCGACAGCCACAAAGAAGTTAACAGAATCGCCACCTGCTCTGACGAAAGCAAGACGAGCCGCAGGTTTCCCAATGATGAAACCATCTGCCAGTGCATCCACTGCCTGAAATTCAGAATCAGAAGACCAAACATCTGACAGGTTATCTTGAACATTGTTCACTGGGTCAACACCATCCATCAGCGATGGCCCATCGTATTGGAAGAAGTTTCTGAAACCTAAATCCAGTGTACAGTGGAGGAACCACAGGCCACATGCGCCACCCATTCTCCTGAAGTTGTTCATGTTTAGGTTCCGGAGCATTCCAGGCCGCTGCATTCAGAGCATCTTGCGCATTCATTTCATCAATTCTTGCCTGCTGCATGAGTGTGTAATACAGAAGCTCATATGGGTGTGGTGAGGCATTCAGGAGGGGAGGAGCATCTTCATTACCAATGAGATTGGGTATTGTGTTCCTGCCATTGAGCACATACACAGGGACTGACCACGAACGAGCAAGACCAGGTAGTAATCCAACTCTTGTGACCAAGAGACTATGGGGCACCTCAGCCACATCCTTAATATGACACTTAACCAGAACTCTGGCTTTGTTGTGACCATGGCGCGGCCAGACAAGAAGTTTCCCAAAATTAGAAACAACTTTATGAATGTAATGCTCCGTCTGATAATCCATTGGGAAGGCAAGAAACATGACCCAAACTTCATATTCAAAAGCAGGCATGCGCATATTTATACTTTCATCATGGGGGACCAAGGAGAAATTGGAGTCATCAGTAAGGGCGTGAGGCCCCTCTCTAATCGCAGCATCTCTACTCTCCATGTCCGCAAAGACGACACAGCCAATGCCCAGCGGATAGATGAAATCATCTACCAAATCATACTCTAAATCCACAGTAATAATGCGGCAGACCTCGGCAAGCCAGAACTCCTTTTGATGATCAGGGACTGGAGGGTCGACGGAAACAATGGCGTACCTATCATGATTGAGGGGGGGATCATCCACCACCATGACATGACATTGGACGCGATGAGCCGGGCCTCGATCAAAGGTTGAGCCATTCGGGGCGAAGGCGAATGGGCGCACCGGAAAGTTCGCCATAGCTGGAGGTGCCGGAGAGCGAGCGGCCGCCGGGGTGGAGGGCGCCGGTGGAAGGCAGAGCGATAACCTGTGCGGTTGCAGAGATGGAGATGGAAGTGGAGGTGGCAGGCTCGAGGAAGACGTCTGCTCACCCGATTGGGGTTTTTGGCAGGCGGAGTTGACTGCACCCTGACCAGGGAGGCGTATCGTCAAGCAATGGGGGTTGGCCACGTCCGCAAAGCGTGGGATCTTCCGTTTCTTTTGCCAAACCCAGTGAGCTCGCGTATCCCGAATAGCGCGGGCCATACCAACAACCACAGAGTTACCAACAACAGACATATCTGATTCAGCCCCAGCAAAGATCTTCTCAGATTGTGTTATTTGCGGTGATTTTTGCAACCAGACCCAATGCGGTGCAGCTTTGCAGTAGCTGGGCTTACGGGCCACATGACCCAGGCGATGACAAAGAGAACATCGACGAAGCCCAGGGCAGAATTTAACTGTGTGATCAATCGTAGAGCAAGCAGAGCATAAAGAAACCGCACGAGCTGGGCCCACCATGCATGGCACATGCTTGGGAGAGATTGTACGTGAGGGACAACATGGACATTCCCCAGAAGTATCCCCACAACTTTGACAAAATATTCCAGTACAACCTTCTTCAACATGTCCAAACCTATTGCAAACGGAGCAATGTTTGAGCCTTTTATAGATATATTCCTTGGTTGGGACCGACGTGACTTGCACCATCATTTTGATACTTTCATTATCATAACCAGCTTGCCAACCATCGAGAATGCAAAATAAGGAATTATCAGGAATGAAATCCCATAAACCTTTAGTGAACAAGTCTCCTCGAAAAGATGGTAACATGGCCGGAATATCGGAGGAGATAGGTAAGGATATGGTTCCAAACTGAATTTTCTCCTGAGAATCCGGGGCCGAAAAACTGCCAAAAGAGATCGTCGCCGGAGGCTCGCCGGAATGTAAGTCCGTCGGCGTCGAGGTCAGGCCCAATTTCCGAAAGACTGATAACGAAGCAGGATCCGGAGGCATATTTTGATGTGCAGATAACCACTTAGATTTAATGGCCGGACCTGGTGAAGAAGCCAAACCATGGAGCTCAGTATCCGCATGCCAAGATACCACCCGAGGCTGAGAGAGCATTTCACGGTGCAGATGAAAATGGCAGATGAAGTCCGGCCAGATACGGTCTCGGAGGCCAAATATAAAATGACCCACGCGATTTGAAGGCACCGAGAACCGAAAATGACGAGCACCCAGACGAACAACGTTGAAACCAGCACTGATCCCTCCAATACAAGATTGAAGGGCCAATCCAACAGACTCCACCGAGAGGGGAAAGGAAGCCAAAGAGAAAGAGACCTCAAGAAAGAACTCGTTGCGGTCGGGGTTGGGGACGTAGTGAACCGTAGATCCAAACCGTGCACGCACCTGCGCCTCGACCTTAAGGCCGGGGGAGAAGTCCCAATGGAGTAGGCCATCCATTGGGGTCACCGGAGGGAGAACGTAGGGTTAAACCCCTCTTTCGGTACGTTTGTCTTCCATCGTAATTATAATTGTTTCATCCACATGCATGCGGGTTAGCTAGTTTCCCTTTACTAATTAACCTTCTTGTGTTTGGTTTTTCGGGGGTGCCATGTATCTGGCACAAGCAATCGAGTATTCGGTCCAAGTTGGACGGGCCCTGGGTATTTCTTTTGAATGGCTTCTTCCGCTGACCGGGTTTAGAGCCTCTGAATCCGGCATTGACGGCCGTATCTTCAGCATTATCGTCGTTAATGCGGCGCTTGTTCTTGTTGTGACGCGACCTGCCATTGCTATCCTTGGTATCCGAACTATCAGGGTGTTTGGCCAAGTTGTTGCTTCGAGATAGCCAGCTGTCCTCTCCCGCACAAAAGCGAGTCATGAGGGTTGTGAGGGCTGCCATAGATTTCGGCTTTTCCTGTCCTAGGTGCCGGGCCAGCCACTCGTCGCGGATGTTATGTTTGAAGGCTGCAAGGGCCTCTGCATCCGGACAGTCAACGATTTGATTTTTCTTTGTTAGGAACCGTGTCCAGAATTGCTTGGCCGATTCTTCTGGCTGCTGAATTATGTGGCTAAGGTCATCGGCGTCTGGTGGTCGCACATATGTGCCCTGGAAGTTATCAAGAAATGCGGCTTCCAGGTCCTCCCAACAACCAATTGATTCTGCTGGCAAGCAGTTAAGCCAATGTCGAGCTGGTCCTTTAAGCTTGAGGGGGAGGTATTTGATGGCATGTAGATCATCTCCGCGGGCCATGTGGATATGGAGGAGATAATCCTCGATCCAGACCGCAGGGTGTATGGTACCATCGTATGATTCGATGTTTACGGGTTTAAAGCCCTCGAGGATTTGATGATCCATTACTTCATCGTGAAGCATAGTAGGTGTCTTGGCGCCTCAGTATTGGGCTATATCACGACGCAGCTCAAGTGAGCTTTGTCTATTGTGTTCGGCCCTGCCGGAGTTTCTGTATCCGCCGTGACGGTTATCATCACGTGTCGTGGGGCACCCACGCAATCCGTAGATCGATCTTGTATGTTTTGCCTTATCCTCCAATATATCTCGCAAGTCCAACGCGTTTTCCCGTGCCCTGGTACTTTTTGAATGGTGTCGGGGTACGGCTTGAGCGGAGGGTCTAGAGGCCTCTCTATCGCGGCCACGAGGTGGCCGGTCTGCCATGTCGTACGCTGGTGACTTGGGTGCTTCCTCGATCGAGGCAACGGCCTGCGTTTGGGGAAGCTTTTGGAGGCGTTCGAGTTCATACTCTTCGCTGCAAGGACTTGATCCATCCGTCACTAGCAGGTCTTGGTCAGCTCTAAGTTGTTGCTGCTTTTCTTGAGGCTGTTTGCCGTAGCCATAAGCCTGCGTTTAAAACGCCCTGTTCGGCGGGATCCTGCAGTACGACAAATTAAATGCCGTCCGAGGCTTGCCTCATCTTCGGAGGGAGGCGATAATTATCGCCCTCGACCTCTCTTTCGCCGCCTTTGTCGTGCGGACTTGCTTCTCCTTCCTCCTGCGCTGAGTCCTGGTGGAGGAGGTTTTCTTCGGCACTGTCCGGGGTGTTATTATCTCCCGTGCCGGAATCACCGTTTTTGCTGTGGCGGGATTTAGAGCGGCGCCGCTGACGTCGGTGCTTCGGTTGCTTCTTGGAGGGGTCATCCTCCGTTGTTCCATCACCGTTCTCATCTTTTGGGATGTCCACCATGTATATGTCGTATGACGAGGTGGCCGTCCAGCGCCCTGTAGGCGCTGGGTCTTGGTCGTCTCCAACATTGTCGTCCATACCGTCGATGTCTTCGGAGTCGAAGTCGAGCATGTCGGTTAAATCATCGACAGTGGCTACAAAGTGGGTGGTGGGTGGGCGTTTAATTTCTTCGTCGTCGCATCCCAACCTTCGACCGTAATCCGCCAGGCTCTCCGGATAAGGAGAGATACTTTAGTGAATTCAGGATGTCGCCAAAGGGTGAGTGCTGAAAGATGTCATGGCGGTGAACTCCATGACCGGCGCCCAATCGGATTCGATTGGTAGAGGCGGAGGGTTGAGTCCGGAGAGGAGTCGGCACCACGAGTCAAGGTCTTCGCAAGGACAGGGATGGAGTTCGGCTCAATCGCCGTAGAGATTGTAGCTCCCGAGGCGGTGTCCAACCACTTGTCTCGATTGGGGAATCCGGCCCGGATTAAGGGTCGAGCGGATCTTTGGTGCGGCCTCGTGGCACTGTTCGGCTGCAGAGCTAGATCATGCCCATCGAGACAGTGCGGCTGCTTGGCTGCGGCTCGAATCCGTCGAAGATCAAGTCTCCGCGGACATCGGCCGTATAGTTCAAACTTCCAAATCTGACCAGATGGCTGGGGCGTAGCTTCGATCTGCTCCGGATAGCTGCGAATTGCCCGCGATGCAAAGCCGCCGAATCGAAGATCTGTCCGGAAAGAAAAGTCTCACCACGGACTGCGTCGTTGTTGATGATCGAAGGAGCCATCGGGCCTATCGGTGACGATACGGAGGAACTCTCAATGAAAGCACCAATGTCGGTGTCAAAACCGCGGATCTCGGGTAGGGGTCCCGGCTGTGCGTCTAGGCGGATGGTAACAGGAGACAAGGGACACGATGTTTTACCAGGTCAGGCCCTCTCGATGGAGGTAATACCCTACTCCTTCTTGATTAATATTGATGATATGGGTAGTACAAGAGTAGATCTACCACGAGATCAAGGAGGCTAAACCCTAGAAGCTAGCCTATGGTATGATTGTTGTTCGTCATATGGACTAAAACCCTCTGGTTTATATAGACACCGGATAGGTTAGGGTTACACAGAGTCGGTTACAATGGAGATCTACATATCCGTATCGCCAAGCTTGCCTTCCACGCCAAGGAAAGTCCCATCCGGACACGGGACGAAGTCTTTAATCTTGTATCTTCATAGTCCTGGAGTCCGGCCGTGATTATAGTTCGGCTATCCGGACACCCCCTAGTCCAGGACTCCCTCACCGTGTAAAAATGCATTCTGAACATCTAGCTCCCTCAAGCTCCATCCCCTGGATACAGCAATCGATAATACAAGCCTAATAGTTGCAGCTTTAACAACAGGACTGAAGGTGTCTTCATAATCTAAGCCATAACGTTGTTTGAAACCTTTTGCAACTAGACGTGCCTTGTACCTGTCAACTGCGCCATCTGCCTTCTTTTTTATTCTGTAAACCTACTTACAGTCAATAATATTTTTACCTCTGGGTTTCGGTACAAGATGCCATGTCTTGTTTCTCATAAGTGCCATGTATTCTTCATCCATTGCATTTTTCCACTTTGTATCCCTCAGTGCGTCCTCCAATTTTGTTGGTTCTCCTGCAACACACAACATGCCATATGATACAGTGCCATCAGTTCTAACTTTCGGTTTTCCTATAAGGATGGCAATGGGTAGGGTATGGGGCGGATAGAGCAATACCATGCCCATACCTATGTAGTCAATGGGTACAAAATTCTACCCATACCCATACCCATGGGTATGAAACTTTACCCGTACCCATACCCGACGGATACCCATACCCATTGGGTACCCAATGAGTAAATTAAACAGTACACAAGTTATTCACTATTTTACATTCATCCATAGCACATTTGACAAAATAAACATTTATCTCAACTCAATAACAGATAGACGAGTACAAGAGAATTATCTCAATTCAAATTTACAACTAGTGAAAACTTTAACATAGATTCAAATGCTAACGACACGCTTCACCAAATATCATCCGCCAAATATGTAATATGTCAGTATAAAAGGGTAGGTTATGGGTATATCCATGGGTACAAGACTATACCCGTGCCCTACCCCTGACATAATGGGCAGGGTATGGGTACTATCCGTGGGTATAAAATTGTGCCCATATCCTGCCCATGCGGGTACGGTATCCGCGGGTACCCATACCTATGGGTAAAATTGCCATCCTTATTTTCTTATAACTCTCTGCAATCAAATCATAACACGTGAGGCTGACTATGGTTGAACACGCCCTGTAGCATGTTGTACAGTAGTTGATGTTGGAGAATCAGCCGCAGAAGATCTCGAAGAGAATCTAGACCCGCTTTGCACAGAAGATCCCGTAGCCTCTGGTGTGGCGGAAGGAACAACACCAGCGCTCACAGAGGATCTCATGAGGCCTCCTTGCATGCGTGCGCGCGCTGCTAGCAATGCACTTTCTGGCGCTGGCGACGCGCTTTCTGGAGCGCCTGCCGCTGTCGTGGGCCCGCGCGTGGGACGCAGGGAGGCAGGCGGTGACGTGGCGCGCGCTGGATGGAGAGGCAGGCCTCTGCGTGGCGCTGGATCCAGGGCGTATCTCCGCACGCGATCCGAGGAGTTCTGACGCACAGGAGTTCCAGGAGCCGCCGGATTTTCTTCGTGTTCCGCACCCACTTCATCCTCTTCTGGCACATGAAATACAACACCGTTTTCACCGAAATTTTGATCATTTTCTGCACTGTTTTCTGCTGCATTTTCCGCATGACCTTCTGCATGAACCTGCACATAAGAAGAACTAGTAGGATCATCATCATCAGTTGGGTTAGTACAATCGTCGCCCCCTTGATCAAAGTTTTGGAGATTGGGTGGAAGAAGGAGAATTTCTTTCCTAAGGAGGGCTCCGACATTAGGATGAAGAGACTCAAAAGGATACACTGGTTCATCAAACACAACATCCCGAGAAATATACACTCGGCCGGTGGAAATATCTAGGCATTTAACGCCTTTGTGAATAGGACTGTAGCCAAGAAATACACACTTCTTGGAACGAAACGCAAGCTTGCGTGTATTGTAAGGACGAAGGTTGGGCCAACAAGCACAACCAAACACACGGAGAGAGTTATAATCAGGAGTACTACCAAAAAGACGTGTGATGGGAGTTTCAAATTTGATGACATTGCTAGCGAGTAAATTTATGAGATATGTAGCAGTCAAGAATGCTTCATCCCAGAAGTTTAATGGCATAGATGCATTTGCCAATAGAGCTAGTCCTACTTCAACAACATGACGATGTTTTCTCTCGGCAGAACCGTTTTGTTGATGTGCATGGGAACACGACACATGATGTGAGATGCCAAGTTGCTGAAAAAAGAGATTGAGTTACTTGTATTCACCTCCCCAACCCGTTTGCATGGCAATGATCTTAGTGTTTAGTTTCCACTCAACAAGATTTTGGAAATTTTTGAACACTTGAAACACTTCAGATCGTTTCTTAAGAAGATAGATCAAAGTAAATTTGCTATAGTCATCAATGAAACTTAGATAATATGAGTGTCTACCAACAGAGGTAGGAGCAGGCCCCCAAACATCTGAGAATATAAGTTGTAAGGGTGCAGTAGAAATACTGATAGAAATAGGATATGGCAACTGATGACTCTTAGCTTGCTGACAAGGATCACAAATTGACTCAATGTAGACTCATGCGAATGAGGAAGTTTATTCTTACTAAGAACAAGCTTAACAATAACTGATGAAGGATGACCTAATCTATTGTGCCACTTTGCAGAAGACGGCTTGACAGCAACAAAGGCATGTTTATTTGACGACGATGATGAAGATATGATCGGGTAGAGACCTCCCACGCACTTGCCCCTAAGAAGTACTCTCCTCGTGTCCAAGTCCTTAACCAAAAAGAAGTAAGGATAGAATTCAATGAGAACACGATTATCAAGGGTAAATCTATGAACAGAAATAAGATTTTTTGATGTTTCGGGAACATATAGAATTCTGTTTAGATTGAAATTTTTTAAGGGGGTTTTGACAATTGAACTACCAACATGAGTAATGTCCATACCAGAACCACTTGCAGTGTGCACTTGGTCATGTCCACGGTACTTGTTCCTGATGGTCAGCTTGTCGAGCTCCCCCGTGATGTAGTTGGTAGCACCAGTATCCGCATACCAATTTGTGTCGATGCTGTAGGAGTCGGTGATAGCGTTTGCCTCCTTCTCCTCGTACTCGTCCTCGTCCTCCTCATAACGATCCCAGAATGCACGAGCGCCTCCTCGATGATGCTTGAGACAGATCTGGAACTCGGGATAATTCCAGTGCTGTTGACGTTGCTGATTCTATTGTTGGGGACGGCCACCTCGAGCGCTCATGTTGTTGCTGCTTGGAGCAGAGGGAGAGCGCCTCCCTCGGCCGCGCCCCCTGGTCCCACGTGCGCGCGCCCTGGACCTGTACTAGTCGCGGCCTTTGTATGCCAGGTTCGCAGAAGTGTTGAAGCCTCCTTCTTCTCCATCGCCCAACATCTCCATGCGCTGGTCGAAGGCGGCGATCTGAGCAAAGAGATCGTCAACGTTGATGGAGGTCTTGACAACACCAATGGCCGCCACCACCGGATCATACTCGCGATTCAATCCGGCGAGCACGTAGTCCACCATCTCGGGATCGGAGACCGGGCGCCCTGCCGCCGCGAGTTCATCCCCGAGACTCTTCATCTTGGAAATGTACGCCATGCTGGACATGCTGCCCTTCTTTGTCGTGGTGATGGCGATCCTCAAGTTGGTGATGCGGGATTGGGACTATGATGCAAACAGGGTGGTGATGCCGGTCAACAAATCATAGGTATTTTCCTTACCACCGAACTGCGCGAGGACTTCTTTGGAGAGGGAGTTCATCAGGTAGTTGAGGACCTGTTGGTCCTTTGATAGCCATGGCGCATAAAGTGGATTGGGTACCACTTCCATGGTCTTGTCCGACTTCTGCTGCTCCACCATGGTCGGGGGCGCCGCGTCGGTTCCATCCAGGAGCCCCGTGACCTGCGCTCCTCGCAGGCCGGGCATGACCTGGGCCTTCCACAAGAGGTAGTTCCCCTTGCTAAGCTTTTCGGCTGGTGGAGGTCCGAGGTTGAGGACGACCGGTGCCGAGCTGGAAGACATGGCGATGGGGATTGGCTTCTGGTAGCTAGACGGGAATTGAATAGGCTTTATATACCATGTAAGATTGAAGCGTTCCTACTCCCTCGTAAGAGAGCCGCATGGGTCTTTATTGATCGATGACAGGATGCCCCTGTCGTGGCGTACAAGTTTCCATCTATCGCTAGGGCGTACAAGATTTCCATCTAGAGCTAGAGATGCGATGAGCGAGAGAGAGAGAGAGAGAGAGAGAGAGAGAGAGAGAGAGAGAGAGAGACGAGGTTGAGATTACATGAAGTTTGAACTGCCTCTATCTCTAATTCTAACACGTGAGTGAAAATTGGCGTGTGGGTGAACTGCTAAACACCCACACACCGGCCCCTCTGTGTGATGAAACGGACGTGTGGGCGACCGGGTGAATGCCCACATACCAGCCTAGTCCTACGTGGCACTACAAACATGCCAAGATTCATGCACCCACAAACGGACGCGGATGCATGCGTGTGAGCGAGATGCAAACGCCCACACGTATCGGCCTTAGTGTTTCCGTACTTTGAAGGATGAGGTTTCCTTTTAAGGACGAGGGAGACCAGGCGATATCCTTTAGCTCAGCCGCTCGCTAACTCTCCAGGCGGCTGAGCGCTCGCTAGACGTGTCCTAATAAGTTTCTTACAGTAGAAGATAAAGGAGTCCCATGATACTCCTGCAGTGTTTATATAAACCACAAATGATAAAGGAGTCCTGCGTGAGCCTCGGTTTGTTGTTATATGTTGCTGATCAGGAAACAGAGAGACGATTCCTAGCAATCCACGGGCATACATGGGCCGATTAGCAGGACTCTTGTTAGAATTCGATTCCGAACCTAAAATAAACAGGACCCAGGTCGGACGTGAGCCAGATATACGCGGACGCTATACGTACAGAAAACCAATAAACCACGAGAGTTTGCGCAGATCATCATATGTATAATCGAACAATGGAGGCGTACACGCTGCTGCTCCCGGACGACGCCCTCCGCGAGATCCTCCTGCGCGTCTCCACCGACGTCGCCGCCCTGTTCCGCTGCGGCATCACCTGCAAGCGGTGGCGCCGACTCATCGCGGACCTCTCCTTCCTCCACCGCTGCTGGCCGGAGAACGCTGCTGGCTCGTCCTTCCTGCTCGGCTTCTTCCAGAAGGAGTTGACCAAGGATCAGCCACCGTATTTCTCCCCGATATTGCCGGGGTCGGTACTCGGTTCTCGTCGCCGTTCCCTCACCACCTTTGTCTCTGGCATGCCGGCCGGCGTCCTTAACAAAGCGATACCGATCGCCGCGCGCCATGGCCTCCTCCTCATGCGTCACATGGCCACGGGTGAGCTGGTCGTGTGTGACACACTCGCCGGCGATTGTGTTGTGCTCCCCCCACTCAAGTGCGGTCCTCCCAACTATGGTTTCACAATTCTAACCCGTGAGGACTCTTGTCCCATGGGTGAGCATCAGGGACCAACTGCGCCAACGGCCTTCTTCAAGGTTCTAACCATCGCCGGGGTCGCTGATGGTTGTAGTCTCTACACCTTCATGTCCTCCGAGACGGGCTGGAGCTCACCGAGGAAGTGTTTCGACCGGGCCTGGGCAGGCGGTAAACGCCATGTTCGAATTCTACTCGGGACGAATAAGGTTGTCGTGTGTCGTGGCGTGGCACACTGGCTCGGGACGTACTCGCCGGATCAAGAGGGCTTGCCAAATTATTTCACCTTTGGTGTCAATGCCAAGACCGGGCACGTCTCCATAGCGGACCTCCGGATCCCGGTGAACCAACTAGCCAAACCAAATTCTTCTGGACCAATGCTTATCCTCGATGGGAACCGAAGGCTCTCGCTGCTCCAGTTGCGCAGGGAAGATCTCCGACTAAGCATGTGGACGCGGGTGGACGACGACGGAACCTGGCTCCGCACCGCGGCGGTCGAGCTAAGACCGCCAAAGTGGGATTGGCATCATCGTGGTTGTGTAAGCATGTGGTCAGGAAAGAAGAGAAACACTTTGCTCATCACAGATATGTACAGGCGCGTACATGAGACAGACACAGAGACAGGAGTGATGGAGGATGTGACGACAAAGATGTTTGAAGATGAGATAGGCACAATGGCGGTGCCCATGGAGATAGACTGGCCAACCTTGTTCAGCTCCAGATTGTCCTCCTAATTTGGAGGCACAAGAATGGAGTCCATCTACATATCAGATTCAACAACTTCGTACCAAGCAGCCAGCTTGGTAAGCTACGGACAACAAATTGGAACCAAAGATTTATGAACTTCTTCGCAAAAGGAAAGCAAAAAACTTGGTGGCGTATTATTTTTTCTACTTCTCAAAAAGCGATGTAATACATTCCAGTGATTTATGACAATGTTTTTTGTTCTAAGGTTGCAAGTTCTATTTAAGTACACGCGAGTTCGTTAATTTTCCTTTGATGAGGGAAGATCGGATAACAGTTATATTAGAAGTACGGAAATGCTAACTGCAGCCAGGAAGGATTTCGCAGCGAACCCCTTTCCCACCGTTGCACGAATCCAGACGCAGGGTTGGCGCCACATCAGATCTGAAAACTGGTTCGATGTGAGGGTAAAACCCAGCGAGCTGTCTGCTTTCCAAATAACCCCAGCCACCCCCACTGGCTAGTGGCGTGGTCTTGCACCAGGGGGAGCCTGGTTTCAATCCTAGGACACCCCTTTTTTTGGCTCATTTTTCAACCATGATGCCATTTCTTCCCAAAATTAGCATGGCAGTTTTACAAATTTTCGAAATCATGGCATGTGGCATTCTTAACGTTTTTCTATAAATTAGCATGACAGTTTTATAAATATTAAGAGATGACATTTCCTGTTTATTAAGAGATGGCATTTTAATTATGTTATATGAAAACTTCAAACAGTTTCTATAAATTAGCATGACAGTTTATAAATTAGTATCCAGTTTTATAAATATTAAGAGATGTCATATTCTGTTTATTAAGAGATGGCATTTCCTCATCATTAAGAGATGGCATTTTAATTATGTCATATGAGATTTTCAAACATTTTCTATAAATTAGCATGGCAGTATATATTTCTTTAGGAGATGGCATTTTCTGTGTATTAAGAGATGGCACTTTCTAATTATTAAGAGATGGAATTTTTATCCTTAAGAGATGTCATTTCTAATTATTAAAAGATGACATTTTTAATATTAAGAGATGATTTTTTTCATTTCAAGAGATGACATTTTTGTTCTTTCGATGGCATCTTTTGTTGATGTGATGGTATTTTTTATTAACAAAGCCAAAGTTTTTTCTTTATTTTTTACTGACATGCATTTTTTCTGGATCTTTGCACAGTAGACCAAATAAAACAAAAAAATATTTTCATGGAATGTTATCATTTTTTACATGGCATTTTTGCAAAGCGGCATGGCATTTTTTATAAAGTACAATGAACAGGCCTTTTTGGGTCAGTGGGGGTCGCCCTAGCCATCCCCCCGGCAAACAATAGGGGAGGGAGTTCGTTCGGTAGAGCAGCTCGTCCAAGTGATCAATTGGGATGCCGGAGCTCCCTCCCTGATAATCGATCGCCAGCTAAAGGCATCGTAGAAGTAAAAGCATTCACAGTAGTCCCTACAACATTATAAGATAGGAACACGTGTCACATTTTTTTTTTTTTGCATAGTACATTACCACAAAATATTAGAAGAAATCTTGTTTCTTTATTTATAAATGGGAAACACTTATTTTCAGACGTGTAATGCAATCATGTGCCATATGTTTTCGTGCTCGGTCCCTACCCTACACAATGCTGTGCTCCTTGCCACCCTGGCTCTCTATGTCAGTAAAGTCTTATGCTTGGTCCCTACGCAATGCCATGCTCCTTGCCGCCCCGGCTCACTATATCAAAAAAGTAGTGAATATTTCATGCGAGCGTGTGGTATATTTGTGGTGTAATGTTGCACATCTACCTCTCCCTTCATCTTATGCGAACTTATCATGAGGGATATTCTGGTCTAGGCTCATGTCAATTCCTGGGTTGGGACTAAACTGCTCCTACGACATGCCTTCCACCCTGTGATATTTAAGCGGGTTTCATGAAGATGAATTGCTGACTAGAGACAGCCCGGATGCTGTGTAGCCTTGGGACTTGGTGTACACATAGCTAGCTAAAATTGTTTTGCATTATCACAGCCGATAGCTCCTATTTTGCGCGTTACACGCGGGAAAACAAATGAACGTGCACCCACCGCTACGACGGGAAGACCCCTATTTTTTTCATTTTGCCGTTTTGCCTTTTGTGTTATTTCTTTTTTACCGTTTAAAATAGTTCAGAATTTCAACAAAAAACACAGGTGAAAGCAAAAAAAAAAGGTTCAAGAATCACGGAACGTTTGTGAACTCTGAAAATTCTCATGATTTTGAAAAATGTACGGGAAATCATAAAATTTTAGAGGATTCAAAAATTGTTTGAAATTTTGAAATATTTTTTTTGCATACTCAAAAACAATTCATGATTTTGAAAAAAATGTTCCGAAAATAAAAAATATTCATGATTTTGTAACAGTGTTTGAGTATTCAAAAACTGATCTTGACTTTGAAGAAACATTTGCGAATTCAACAAATGCCCATAATTTTATTTATAAATGTTCACAAAATACAAAATTTGTTACCAAAATTTAAAAATGTTCATCAATTCTAAAAACTGTTCTCAGATTAAAAAATGTTAGTTAATTCAAAAATAGTTTGTGCATTTTACAAAAATTGTCAAAACAAAATAATGAATTTAAACATTTTCTATATTTCTAGAAAACTGTTCATGATTTCCAAATATATTTCAATAATTCAGAAAATGTTCACAAATTGGAAAAATGTTCACGTATTTGGAAAATATTCAGGTTTTCATAAAATGTTCGAATTAATAAAAATGTTCACGATTTCAATACCAATGGTTGTGAATTCAAAAAATGATCAGGATTTCAAAAGTGTTGGAAACATGAAATAAATAAATATTTTAAAGAATATAAAAAAGAAAGGAAAAGGAAAAATGAACATGAAAAAAATGGAAGAAAGATTTGAAGTAAAAAAAGAAGCAAAAAAGAAGAAAGAAAAACAGAAAAAATATATTAAAACTGGTCTGGGAAGGTTCTAGAAGCTTTAGAAAACCGGAAAGGATCTACGTCGGCCGGCTCAAGCGTACATAACTGGTTCCGTCGTTGTGGGGAAACGCTAGGTCATTATTTGGCGACATACGCACCAAATATGACCAATGATCACAACAAGTCAGCGATCGTGTTGGATGTCTTATGGGCACTGCCCTATTTATTGCTTCTTGTGGAATCAAATTGACTTTTGAATAAATATGAATGAGGACTCTTATACTTTAATTGACATGGACTATAGAGGTTGAGCGGCTAACAACACTACTCTATACCTTCTTGCTGAATTATTTTAGGTCTATGGTCCCAATGATATATTAATCTTCACCCCAACTAAGGGTGATATTAGGCCATGATTTTCTTGTATGGGACTTAATTACTAGTATCTGCTTGTTCAAATCTGTATATACTTCTCACATGGTACTATATTACCAGTTGGCATACCATTTATAACAAATTCAATAAAATTTCAGTGACCGTTCCCTATTTGAAATGTCTATATTGATATTGATATATAAACCAACAACTTGTAGCAGTAACAACTGACGTCTAAAAAGTTCCCTCGGCAAAAGCAATACCTGGCAATCAAGAATAAACTCAGGCCTTGTACAATGCAAGGTGCTTAGGGGAGGTGCTTAGAGAAATAAGTCAGGCTTTTCTTAAGCGTACCGGTGGTTATTTGTACAGGGTAGACGCTTAATTAGGTGCAACTCCTGTAGAAATAGGCATGGGTGCTTCAGAAAAATTAGATTTATTTTTTAAGCACCTCCCTAAGCATCTAGTATTGTACAAGGCCTCAAGGACGTGCTAATGGCTGACAGTTGACACCATCAAAAAAATTGCCAAGGACTTTTAGGTGGGGGATGTTGACAACCATGTCTGAATGGCATAGTTAAGATACCGTTAACAATAAACATTATGATAACATGTATGATTAAGATAAAAAATCCTACAAGTCTAACCATAGTAAAAATGAAAATGAATAGCTGGCAGAGCATCATGTTGATGGCAACAGAGAGGAGTCCTCCCAAGCAGCAGAGATGGTGGTCTGATCCGCCTCTGAAACGAAGATTGGCGGACACATAAGTTTTACGAACGAAGGAAACAATACACAAAAAATCTGCGAGGCCTTTTGGCTGCAAAACACACATATATAGCCCAAGTGGAGGCCGAGGGGTGTACTAGGGTTCAGGGTACCTTGGCCCTAGGTGTGCAGCCCCTGGTCTGGATCTCATAGCTCCCCTTCCGCATGCCCAATCTTGTGTTGTAAAGTGCTAAAATATATGTTTATATTATATCATCCAGATCAATTGTGTTGATGCACTTCACAAACATCAGTTTGGGATTTTGCCAAAAAAAAGACATCATAGCAATGCTTTTTATTCATCAGAGCAAGATTAGAAGGCAGATTACATTTTTCTAACATGTCAACATATACCTATTAATCTTAAAGCAACAAAGGCATCCATTCTTTAGGCAACTGGTCCTATGGGCCCTTATCAGCACAACTTTCCAATTATCTACTTGAATAAGGTTTTCCAAAGAGGGGCGATGTCGGTGGTGCAACTTCGGATCACTCTGATTGTAGTTATCGCTAGGTGGTCTACGGGTCTGGATGTAATTTCTGTTACTTTCGGTGTCCTTCCTATCGAGATAACAATTGATGAATAGATCATGAGTTTTCCCCGCAAGAAAAAGTCCAAGCTTCGGTTGATTAATAGCCTAACACCCACCCGTTGTTTATTACATATGTCTCGGAATGTACTCTCGAAGTGCTATGGCTAACGAGCCACCACAACAGTCCTCCGATGGATCATTAGAGATGGCTCTACCATGGGTCTAATGCAATATCAGACTCATAATAACAGATAATTACTAGCGGGAAACTGTGAGTATTCAAGTGCAGTGCACCAACTGTCAGTGGAGGGATTTATGGCCCGTCTATATTCAACTTTTCACATTTGAGAATGGTGTGGTTAATCTATATTTGTACATACCACTATGTAGTGTGCCAATAGCTTCCAATATCAGTCGTTGGATATGCCCATCCAACAGTCAAGAGATGGCAAATCCGAGCATTATCTCCGTTGGATAAAGTTTTCAATTCATAGGATTTAGCCACGTGGCCTTCTAATTGAACCCCTAACTCTACTATCCCATGTGTTCTAGAAGCATCTAACCAAATGCCTATCTGATACTCTAATAAAAAGGGACTAGAACAATCTAGATTCTAGAGAGGTAAGAACCATGTTGGATCTTGTCCAATACGATTCTAGAAAAGGAAATATATATTCAAATGTATTTTTCCATGCTTATTATATATATTTAGATGACGTGCAAAGCACGTACAATTTACTTGTCTATACTAGTACAGAAGGACCTAAAGAGACAGATCCAACTACTCTCGACGATCAATCCATGCCAATCGAGCGGCCTAAGGGTTTAGGGTTTAGGGTTTAGGTAAGTGAGAAAAGCCAACCAACACTTCTTTGCATGCTAAATCTTTCCCTGTGTGGCGTGATTTGTCAAGTGGGGGCGCCAAGCTAAGCGTGCAAGGAGAATCATTAGAAAAAAAAAACACGAGAAGTTACGTAGAAATAGTGGCCGTGGGACATGTGTGTGTCATGGAGCCCATGAATCGAAAGCCACATTGCCTAACCAAACACGTACGGGTAGAACTACTGTACCAGAAGACTGGCTGGTGACTTCCCTTGCCAATACACGAGCAGAATTGAGCAGCCACCCAGTCTTCGCTGCCGTCGACCAAAGAAATTATTTTTTGTGATTAAGTAACCACATCTGCTGGTAGCCATGAAGCTGGTCCAGATTTCATCCGGAACAATACTCCAGCCAAACATCCGTCAATGTCATGTGAGTGTCGTGGCATTCTTGAAACGTGAAGAAAATTTTGGCTCCATGTCGCCACACGAATGCCAAGCACGGCGACGGCGACAATTGGTTCACGATTGGACAAAGAGAAGGGCTCTCGCTATCCCTTGCGGCGCCTTGTCTGCCCAACCGGAGGGAGTAGGTGGTTTGCATAATTGTCGAGCCGCCGCATGCTAGATTTTTCTGATTTGTCTATGGGGACGCTAAGGTAGGCGTGCAAGGAGAATCATTAAAAAAAACACTGAAAGTTACGTAGAAAATGCACCCATGGGCAGAGTCTCTGCAAAGTCACCACCAAACTTTGGACATGGCCGCCATGGTGCCCACGAATCAAGAAACGCAAGGACACTGCTACAATCCGTATAGAACATCAACCAGATAGTATCATCACAAACGCGCTTCTGACCTGTCAGTAGCTAGGGTTCTGTGATGAGAGGCCTGGCAAAGTCGATGCGTCAGTATCTGATTTGAGGATGGACAGATGGATGAGGGAGGTGACGGCCCTTGCAGCGTGCGCATGTGGTGCCCACTGAAAGTGCGTCGGACCGGTGTGTAACCCAGTCCAGGTATCGTGGCTTGGTTGGGGCATCCGGCATTAGATGTTAGGTGTTGGTGCGATGTATGTTTGATATTAGGCTCGGACATTCAGCACCCCTTCATCACGGGGATAGGAGTAGCGACAGATGTTGCCAAGATGATGGCTTCGGGCTTACTGATGTATTATGTTGTAAAGGATTTATGAATAATTAATAAAATGAATGCATGCATCGTCCAGATGCAGAGACTGGGGGTACATCCTCCTTTAAAAAAATAAAAAAGGTTCTGGGATGAATGTTCTTTCGGAGACGAGCCAGCTGACCCGTCAGTGATGCACATTATACAACAGACGGGCTAGCCGGTCAGAGTGCACTCAGTCTTGAATCAAGTGCCCAAGAGCTAGGATCCTAGGTCGGCTCGAGTCGAACAAAACACCGCCACACGCACTGTGCATGTCCTCCGTGCGTTACCATCCTACCTATCACCACATTTAGCATCATAGTATGACCATCATCTCCAGAAGTGTCAACAAGTGTAACGGTGAACCCAAAACATATAGAATGTAACATGGCATAAGCAAGGATCTAAGCATCTACTCCAGGACATAAGTAGGCTGGCAAGCAACATACAAAGAAACATGTCGCAGCTATATAAGGATTCCAGATAATATGTGGAGTCAACAGGTTATGCATGATATAGGCGTCGCAACATAACTACAACATCGGAACCTAGTGCAAGCATAAGGAAGAGAGCATGGGATCAGCATGAACAAGGAGAGGGTTGTGAGCCTTGACTAGAATAAGGAGAGGGTTGTGAGCCTTGACTATAGTCTCGGTGAACTGGCCTTGGGCAGGACGCTCAAGAGTGTAGTTGAACGTATCCTTGCAAGCAACGTCGGAACCGGACTTTATTGTAAATAGGCAAAGTACCGGTCAAGGAAAGACACACGATAAATAAGCATAGTACAAATCAATCATGGGATGATGGATGGCAATTTTTAACTAGTGGAGAAGGAATAAACTAAACTAGTTGAATTAAATATTACCATTTACATGTGCAAAATAATTCCCAATTGAACTCCATTTGGAAAATTATGTTATAATGAAATAAATTCAGAACATAATGCTTAAGTTGCTTAAACATGCATGAAAGTTCCATATTCAGATTATTCACACTTTTCTAATCTAAATGCATATATCATTCACATAACTTCAAGTTAAGATACACAAGTTAAAAATTATAAAGAGTCTAGGTCTAATTTGTAAAAGAAGCGGTGCATGAATTCTAAGGTGTTCAAATCTAGAAACAAAGTCTAGATCTGTACTCCTCATATATACTTTTGGCCAAAATTCATATATAAATTGCCAGCTTTTGAAAAGGAATTCAAAATATATGAATTATTCAAATACAATTGAATTCCTGGAAATTATATCTTGAGTAAATTTCATAAGAAAACCCTTGAAACATTGTGCACCTGTGCCAGTCGAGCCATGGTCACTGACAAGCGGGTCCAGGCGTGCTGACACGGTGGCTGACACGGCGGAGAGCTGCGACTATGCCTACGCAGAGGTGGGCTACCCCGAGAGAATGACACATGGGCCTACCGAGGCACATCCAGCTACAATTGTGACAAGTGAGGCTTGCTTGCCGTGTGAGCTGCATGTTACCGGTACATTGTTACCTTATTGTTTTTAATTTTTTTAAAAACAAATTCATAAGCATTTGTTTTATAAAAAATTTAAATTTCGTTAATATTTTAAAAACTTGGTAAACATTTTCTTAATCTATAAACTGCTTTCACATATGTCGGAAATTTGACCTACATTATTTATAAGAAAACAATACACTACAATGAATGAGATCAACCTCCCATAAAGGACATTATTTATAAGAAAACAATACACTACAATGAATGATGTGAACTCTGATGTGCTTAAGTACAAATAAAAATGTTTGCCATGTGAAACAAAAATGGGTAATGGCATGTGGACGTCTCAAAGAACATGTATAGAACGTGAGCCGTCATTGATCTTTCGTACCAAAGGGCAACGAAAATAGATAGGGCAGCCTCACATATCTCAATATTGACATTTGGATCTCAAGAAGCTCCTTTGTTTACACATGAGAAAAGTATATAAATAAGTATAGTATGGTTTTTCATTTTAACAAATGAAAAATGAACACAGCTAGTATGACAATCATCCATCTAGATATTACTGAAAATTTATACAATTTGCTTCGCGGTGTTTAATTTCTAATCTATGCTTATCACTGTCCTTGTAATCCTTATTTCACATGTATACCAGAGGAAGGTTATCTTGTAATAGAGTAGGGTAACATAATAGTTGTGTAGCAACTGAGATCTATGCAGGGAAACAGAAGTATTTACCTGTGTCATCATGTCACTTCTCTAAAAATACCATCATGCCACTTCTCCAAAACAAAAACATCATGTGCCACTGAAAGTCTCATGAAATGCACCGATTATAGATTGAAGCAATGTGTCGATGTCTCAGTGATGAACCTCTCGATATTGTAGTCTGGTGCAGCATGCTCATATAAATGATGACAACAGACCATTATGACACCTTTCTTATGTATGAAGGGTGAGATGAATATATTCGGAATTCTCTTGAATAAAGTTTACGGAACACACTATTCCTGAAAAAAGCCACATAGATTTTAAGAATGAGTACATTATATATAACTCAACCACTATGCCTTGATATTGAAACCCAAGAAACAATTGGCAAATAAACATCCTTGTACCACATCGAGTGAATGATCCTAGGTGCATGCCACACATATTGTGTAAATCCAAAGAATAATATAAAATTGATAGGAAACACTCAATTATACTAAAAGGAACCACCATGTATGGATGGAAAGAGTGATATAGGCATCCACGCTCTTATATGTTTTACATATAGAGAACATGGATAAAAAAACAGCAGATCATAAAACATAGAAATAAATAAAGTACTGGATATATGATGAGAAACCAATGGACGGTTAGAGAGATCATCTGATAGCTCAAAAAAGAGATAGTTCTGCAGGCTGACCATAGCTGTAGTAGAAAGTCGCTGCTAAACAACTGGAGGCGAGACAAAGATTTCAGTCTACAGCCTGAAGAAGAGGTGAAGGTGTATCAGCCTCTTGAGACCAAGCGTCGTCCGCCGCCTCGCCTTCCCACTAAATCCAAAACATCGACCACAAAGAAACATGCCAACAGTGGCATTCATCATGTCGCAGGGGATTGTAACATTTAAGAGCAACGATGCTCATCTGATGAGCCAGCCGAGAAGGTCACACATCCTCGAAGAGCAACAACAAAAATTCCCAGACTTTGAAACCAGCATGTTACAATCAACATGTAATTATGGAAATCTTCTTGATGCAGAGTTGATAAACTAAAAATCAAAATCCGACCCTCTCATCCGTAAGGCATCATCACCTGTGAATCACATCAGAGCCTTACTTAAATCAGCAAAATGAATGAAAAATAATATAACTAAAAGAAAAAAAAATCTTATCTGCTGGCTCCCGAGGCGGTGCTGTCGATGGGGACAGGGAGTCCTCGTGCGTGGCCGAGGTTGGGCTGGTAATCTGCAGAGTAGCGGCATGGTTCCGATCCATGTGTTGATTCTCTCATTGGCGAAACTTGCCAGCACGGGGGAAGGGGGCTGCACGTCCGACGAAGATTTGCGGCAAAGAATCTCGATCCTTGCCGATCGGTTGCGGCAGGAAGCGGCGGCAGTCCAACGCCAGACCTGGCTTTGGTTGCCTTACCTCGCACGCCATGCCGAGATACAGGAGCGCCATGATCTGGCCGACCCGCCTGCACGTCCGGCGACGATCGGTGGCAGCGGAAGGAGGCGGCGGCGGTCCTGCGGCAGACCTAGCAGGGGTTGCCTAACCTCGCACGGCATGCCGATATACAGCAGCTCCATGATGTGCCCGACACGCCTGGACACGGGGAAGAGGGGGATGCACGGCCGTCAACGGCCATTGGCAGAGAAGCTCCGTCCTAGTCGATTAGCGGTGGTGGAAGGAGGCGGCAGCAGTCCTGCGTCAAACCTGGCCGATGCTACCTTACCTCGCGTGTCCTGGGATACAGGAGATCTGGAGATGTCCTCTTTCTCGGTTCTTAATTGGCTCATCAGTTACGAAGGCCAAAGAGCAGATGACTGTTCGCTTCAGGAAAGGGTACGCACTGAACAGAAACTGAGTCACACGATTTAATTGAAAAGAAAAAGAGAAAGCTGATGTGGCAACCTGCTGAGGTGGATAGGCTGCATGTTAAGAGAAATAAGATAGTGGGGATGAACTATTTAGGTATTATAGATACAAACATAATGAGCACACACCCGGACCTCTGCATAGCTAGAATGCACAAAGACAACACGAACTCTCTCTCACATACAAACACGCCGACAAATAACAATGTCATGTAAGACCAAAGCTACGCGTAGGCAAAAAATAATAACCCAAATGAATGAGTTCAAACTGGGAAAAAAGGACAGTGAAGCAAAACCGGAAGCCCAATCCGGAGGTGGTAAATATTAGTAGGTTACAAGAGTGACCAATCAGGGAATAGGAGCTTCCGAATGACCCGGCAGTCAAATGGAGAAAGGTTCTCAAGGGGGATGGCAGACGGCCGTCCACAACTCATCCTCCTTTTTTTTCTTTTTGAAAAATCACAAGTCATCCTGTTTGACTTTGAGGGACATCATGAAGTCATCTTTGGTAGAACTCCAAGATCACGGCCTCATTACATTTTGAAATTGTCATTAACAAGGTAAAACGTTTTGGGGATATGATATAGAGGCTAAGATGATTAAGCTTTAATTGTCCATAAAAAGGAGTTGGTAGGTCAAGACATATGCACATGATATATATTTATGCAACAGAATCAGGGAGCTTTATTCAACCAAAAACATTCTTTGAACAATCAGCCAATAGACCGCTGTGGACAGGAAACTAGGAGGATCGATCAGCCAGCTTTTGGTCACACTCAATATGCACGAGTGCTTAATAAGGTGAAAAAAGAAAGGTAGCTATGAGTCCTCTTCAAAACGCGCCCAAACTTTTAGCACATCCCATAAGGGTCGATTTTTGGCATCGTATGACTTTACGTGGATTTAAACTGTTGGATCATTGCTCTCACATATATGAAAAAGTCAACAAGAATATATTAATTGTATTAATAAAAAAATGCCAGCATCCATCATTAGAAATATGGACTGTCACGATAGACCTTCTCTGCCCGGAATAGGTAAAGGTTCATAGTGACCGTGCATATATTTAACAAGAATGTAATGAATACTGAAGCTTACTACCTATGGACTTTCCAACTCTTTAAACCGGTCCTGCTGCTCGTCCTTTCGTGATGTGAGACTAAACTCAGCTCTCACATAGACATAGACAAAAAAACTCCAATACAATAACGCAAGGGAAACAACGCTTTGCCGAGAGCCAAGTCACGAGCTCTCGGCAAAGCATTGCCACAATCACGGAGCCTTTATCCGCTGCCGAATGTGCCAGGTGGGACCACTTTGCCGTGGGATCACCGTTTGGCTCTCGGCGAAAAGAGTGTTTGCCGCGTCTCGTCGTTTTGTCGAGTGTGTTTTGCACATGGTAGCGGTAAATGCGTGTTTGCCAAGTAGCATCTGTTGCCTAGTCTTTTTCTCGGCTCACTTCGCTTTACCAAGTGCCCGTGGTTTGGTCCTTGGCGAAGAGCCAGGCACTCGGCGTATGATGAAATTCTTGTAGTGGCTTAGAGGCTAAGACGACTAAAATTTCATTTCTAAAAAAAAAGAGCTCGTAGGTCAAGATGTATGCATATCATTTTTTTTATGCAAGGGAATCAGGGAGCTCTATTCAACCCAAAACAGTCTTTGAACAGTCAGCCAATACACTGCAGCCAATATATAGTCTTTGAACAGTCTTCGATCAGCCAGCTTTTGGTCACACTCAACAACGGTGGTTGTGAAGCCGACGTACGGTAGGCGAGGGCCACATTGTGAGCGACGCAGCGCAGTAGCAGCAGTTGAATAATCTTAACATCTTCTTTGTATTTGGATTTGGAGGGGACAATTATATCTTGCTTTCTCTGATCGCCCAGCAGCTATAAATATGTACAAATCGGCCGATCGATGGATAACATCAGCATGGGCATGGGCATGGAGAAGAAGAGCGTGGCCATCATCGGCGCCGGCGTGAGTGGGCTGGCGGCGTGCAAGCACCTGCTGGAGCGCGGGTGCCGGCCGGTGGTATTCGAGGCAGACAGCGTCGGCGGCGGCGTGTGGGCGCACACGCCGGACTGCACCAGGCTCCAGACCTCGCGGACCATGTACCAGTACACGGACTTCCCCTGGCCGGATTCCGTCACGGAGGAGTTCCCGAACAACCGCCAGGTCTCCGACTACCTCAACGCCTACGCTCGCCACTTCGGGGTGCTCGAATGCATCCGATTCGGGCACCGCGTGGCCGGGATGGAGTACGTCGGTGTCGCGGAGGAGGAGGTGGCGGCATGGGACGAGTGGGCTGGCTGCGCTGACGCATTCGGCTCCGGCAACGGCAAGTGGTGCCTCACGGTGGCCGACGCCCATTTGGCTATGGACATTCGGCCCTTGACATCGCTAATGAATGTGCAAATTTGAATGGTACAAATATGCAATGCTTCGTTTTAAACAAAACTCTATTTCGCTCACACAAATGATAATATATCAGATTTAGAGTGTGTTAACCCAAGCATTATTATATCCATTTTTCTTCTTCATTCCAGTAAAGGAAATTTATGTGTGCCTTGTCTATAATGCTTATATTGTATTCATTTTATAGTTTACTGCATCAAAAATGAAACCTCAGTAATATAATATTTGCAAGACTTATTTTTTTTAGGTACTGAGAAACCATGCACAATGGTTGTGCGAACCAAGCAATGGGTCTTACCGGACTTCTATGCTTGGGGTGTCGACATATCAAATTTATATCTAACTCGGTTCGGTGAACTCCTTATTCATAAACCTGGCGAAGGCCTCTTCCTTAGCTTGTTAGCTACCATCTTGACTCCATTGGTACTGCAACATTTTGCCTTTCTTTATACAAGTCATAACCTTAATATTATTAAAGGTCTAAATATTTGTATTTTATAGACTAACACCTAACAAGTGTATCCTCGTTTTCTGTATGAGTAGAAGTTGATGCTTTCAAAGTTCGCTGAGAGCTACTACTCCATTAAAATGAAGAAGCATGACATGGTTCCTGACCATAGTTTTTTTGAGGGCATAGTGGGATGTTGGGTTGAACTTGCACCCAAGGATCATTACAAGAATCTAGAGGAAGGCAGCATCCTGATTAAGAAGTCAAAGACCTTTTGCTTTTGCAAAGAAGGTGTGCTTGTTGAAGGTGAATCTACGCTAGTAGAGAGTGACATAGTTATCTTCGGAACAGGATTCAATGGCGATCAAAACATTAAGAGCATGTTCACATCAAATTACTTCCAGAGTATTTTGGTTGGCTCAACAGCCAGGACTGTATCACTCTACAGGTCATCACCGGTTTACATAATTTTATTTACTTCAAGTATCTCTGAAAAGTTCCTAATTTATTTTGTATGCATTTTCTTACAGGGATTGTGTACATCCTAAGATTCCTCAACTCGCTGTCATCGGATATTCCGAGAGCTATGCAAATCTCCACACTTCCGAACTACGGGCCAAGTGGCTAGCCCATTTCATGGATGGTGGATTTAGGTTACCAAGTGTTAAAGCAATGCATAGGGATGTCCTAGAATGGGAGAAGTTCATGAAGTGGTACTCTCATGGCGAATTCCGTGCATCCTGCATTGGACTTCTGAATAACTGGTACAAACACTAGTAGAAAAAAGGCCTATTGTCCCGGTTGGTGAGGGCCTTTAGTCCCGGTTCATGAACCAGGACTAAAGGGTCGGTACTAATGCCCTGGCCCTTTAGTCCCGGTTCAATCCAGAACCGGGACAGATGGGCTTCCACATGGCCTGTGCGCTGAGCCCGGGCAGGAGGGTCTTTGGTCCCGGTTGGTGGCAACAACCAGGACCAATAGGCATCCACGCGTCAGCATTTCTGTGGCTGGGGTTTTTGTTTTTTTTTGAAGGAGGGGGGTGGTTGGGGTTTTGAGGGGTTAATTTAGGTGTTTCATATATTGTGTTAGCTAGCTAATTAATAGAGAGAAGTGTCCTCTCTTTTGTCTGTGCATGGTCGACGCTACGTACTATACATACGTATAGAGAGGACTAGCCAGACACGCTAGCTAGCTAGTAAGCAAACGAAGGAAACAGAAGATCGTCATGAACATATATGCATACAGAGAGAAGTGATATCGACCACCTCTCCTTCTCCGAGAGATTGGTCGAACAACAAGTTCTCATATATCTATCTGACACTACCGGCTACATATATACAATAATTATCTTTTACAAATATAATCTCCTAACATACGGACGCGTGGTCCACATAGTATTCTCCGTCTTCAGCGATCATGTGTTCAAGAAAGAATGCCGCCAATTCCTCTTGAATTGCTCATGAGCGATCTGGTGCTAGGAGTTCATCCGCATCCGAAACATCTAATTTTAAGAAGGGGTATATATATATATATATATATATATATATATATATATATATATATATATGAATGAATGAATGAAACTCAACACAAATGATGGTAATAAAATAAAATTGTGAATATTGTTATTTACGCACTTCATATTGTTTGTCAGAGTAGCCCCGCTCACAGGTCGTGTGGCGGATGGACTCACAAATGTAGTATCCACAGAAATCATTCCCTTGTTCCTGCCACAACCACTTTACAAGAAATAGAGGTTAATCAAACTGATAATTAGCAAGCATGCTAAATGGTATTGATGAAACTAGCGCTTGAATCACTAGGAGATGCGTGGAATATGCTACTATAGTACTTACTTTCGGGTGTCTAAATTGCAGCTTCTTCGGCAGTCCCGGAGCTTTTTTGGTGAATTTTCTCCAAACCCTGCCATACAAAGAAAACAATTACTTGATATCAGAAATGAACAAAGTTGCTGATATGGTGCATAATGATCGATTTAACTTACTTCTCGAGCATTTCAGTCATGTCCGCATACTCCTGGGGATCTTTTCGTTTGGAGTCTAAGACAGTTACTACTCCCTGCTCAAGCTTAATCTTTAGGAGAATATAGTGGTACCTGCGCACGCATGCATAACTCATCAATATTACATTACTATAACCTGGACTAATAAAGGAAACCGAATATGCCACAAGACAGTAACACTCACTTGAAGTTGCAAGGAAAGAGTATTACATCTTTGTGTTCATTTATTACCAACGATTGTAGCAAGTTGGCCTCGGTATTTTCGGCATGAAATTCAACCTCAGTTGCATCTATGAGATATGTGTTAATGAACTCAATATCACCCACTTGTCTTTTCTTCAATTCGACGATCTTCAATCTGCATAATATAGTGAGGATAATTATAAATACATGCAATTAAAGAGCTGAGTTATATAGAGAGACCTAATGACAGAAGTAGTACTACTTACAGACAGTAGCAGGTGACCGTTGCTTTATCGAGGGCCAATTGATTGAAAAACTGATAGAACTCCTCAAATGGAATAGGCAACAGTTCAATTCCAACGAGGTCATGCTCCTTTTTAACTCTCACATACAAAGTACTCCTCCCCTCAGACTCTCTACAGGTTTTCATGTACCAATCATGTAATCTTCGCATCATCGTTGATAGAGATCTTTCATCTTTGACGAGAGGCTTCCCGTACTCGTATCTTTGTATCTGCACCTCCAAGAAATCATAATGTACATCGTCGGGCAGGTAATCTTCAGGATTGCCATAACCGGGCACCATCCTCGGATCGACGATGTCGCTAGCAGGCACCTTGAGCGGGGGGCATGATTGCTTCGCTTGTTCGCCGAGCTAGGCAATTTGTTTCCCAGCTCGTCGTTCTTTCATTCTTTGATCACTTTTAGTACTTCCCGACATCTCCGCTTCGACAAATGCCTTTCCAATAATGCGCTCATAGTTGCCTTTCGGCGGAGACTTGGGTGGTTTTGTCAGGGCAGCCAGAGTGCGCTTCGCTTTCACCAGATATATTCTCCTCCGGAGGTGGATGTCTCTTTGCTTTCAACACTTCAAACCAGTCATCCACTTCGGAATGCGCGATCTTCGCGTTTTCTTCCTCGGTCCTCTCGTACGGTAACTTCTCTGGAGTCTTCAGAGAAGGATCGAATCTGTATCTCCTCCCGCCTTTGGCTGTACTGCTAGACGCCGGCAGAGCAGACGGAGCGGATGTCTTCTTTCCTTGCTTACGAGGCGGAGGAGAAGGACTACGACGCGCCGAAGCAGCCGGAGCGGCAGCGGGTCTCTTCCGCCCTTGCTGACGAGGCGGAGAAGGAGGAGGCTGGCTGCTCGGGCGCGCCGGCGTAGGCGGAGAAGGAGGTGGAGTGCCGCCACGCTCCGGAGAAGGAGCCGGCCGAGTGCCCTGATCACACTCGGAGGAGGAGGCGGTGGAGGAGGCGGAGTGCCCTGACTCACGGAGGAGGAGGAGGAGGCGGCGCCCAGTTCGGAAGGTTGATAAGATCCTTCCGCCATAGGCATGGTGTCTTCAGAGCAGAACCCAGCCGATACTCCCCTTCACCGGTAGGGTGGTCAAGCCGGAGGTCCTCAAATCCCTCCGTTATTTCATCCACCATCACCTTAGCATATCCTTCTGGAATCGGCCGGCAGTGAAAAGTTGAGTCGGGTTTAGTAGGATAAACAAAGCCAACAGCCTCCTTGACCTTCAAATTGCTCCATTCCGCCATAAGGTGGCAATTTTGAGACTCCGTGATAGCATCCACGGGATAGCTGGCAGGAGCCATCAAGGCATGCTCCGGCTGAAGCAGCTCGGTGGAAGCCACGCTGCTTCTCCGCTGAGATGGCGGGGTAGCTTCGGGGGAAGCTTCGGCACGTCATTTGCTCCGTTCTGCTTCTCGTTCCTCTAGCCCAATTACCCTTTCGTGCAGCGCCTGCATTTGGCTCTGCTCCAGTTTCTTCCTCCACTCCTTGGTTTTGTAACCCCCAGTGTCTGGAAATCCAGCCTTCCATGAAACGGAGCCTGGCGTGCCTCGTGTCCGTCCAGGGTGCTCAGGATACCCGAGGGCCATTGTGAGCTCGTCCTTCTCCCTGTCTGGAACGAACTTCCCTTGCTGCGCTGCTTCGATATATTTCTTTAGCCTCTTGACTGGTATGTCCAATTGATCATCCGTCCAAATGCACTTCCCTGATACAGGGTCCAAGTTCCGCTAGCCCCGAAGAACCAAGTCCGGCAACGGTCTGGCCAGTTCATTGTCTCTGGTTCGATCCCTTTATCAAGCAGATCATTCTCAGCCTTGGCCCACTTAGGCCGGGCTATGAGGTAGCCACCTGACCCCGTGCGACGGTGAAGCTTCTTCTTCGCAGCATTTTGCTTGTTTGTCGCCGACATCTTTTTACTCTTTTCCGATGTCTTGTGGGCCACAAATGCGGGCCAGTCATCTCTGATCTTCTCATATTTGCCCTTGAATTCCGATGTCTCTTTTTTATCGACAAACTTATTCAGGTCTTTCTTCCTATTCCTGAATAGGTCTGCCATCTTCTTAGCAAAAGACTTGATTAACGGCTCTATAACTGGCTTCTCCGGATCATCCTCTGGCGGCAGGGTGAAATTTGACTTCAGCTCAGTCCAAAGATCATTTTTCTGCAGATCATTGACATAAGACACCTCAGGGTCTTCGTTCTTAGGCTTATACCATTGCTGGAGGCTGATCGGGATCTTGTCCCTAACCAGAACCCCTCACTGAGCAACAAATGCCTTCTTTGTCCGGATGGGTTCAATCGGTTGGCCGTCGCGCGCGATTTCTATGATCTCAAACCTTTCATCCGAGCTCAACTTTTTCTTCAGGCCTCGTATCTTTACCAAAGTTGTGCTCGATCCGGAGGGCTAGAAAAAAGAAACAAAGACGAGAGTTAATTAATATGTGTACATACCAAAACAATGAATGCATCAATTAGCTAGTCAGCACAGGCTTAACTAATATATATACCTGGCCGGACTCAGTTCGGTGATCACCGGAGCCGTCCTCACGGTCTACTTCTTCACCCTCTCCTTCTTGCACTGGCATTGGGTCATCGGAGCCATCATAATCATAGCCAGCTGCTTCTTCACCCTCTCCTTCCAGACCATCGGTGTCATTGAGAAACATCAACGAGCAGACGACATCACTTCCTTCTGCGATTATGTCCCTCAACAACGCTTCTTGTGCTTCGTCTCGGGGCGGGGTGTCCATAGTTTCTACAAATATTTACAACATGGCAATTATTATTCAAACATGACAGATATGGATATATTAGTGGCAAATGTAGAACTAGCTAGCTAATCACAATAAGGAATCATATTAATTAGTGGCCTCGATGCTGCTTCTCTAGGGTATCGGGTGGCCTCGACAACGCTTCAAGGGTTAGGGGTGGCCTCGAGAACGCTTCAAGGGTTAGGGGTTGGAGTACCACCCGTGTCGCCCGAGCAGGGGCGACGCGAGGGTCAGGAGCCTAAAATTGGGGGAGAATTTCACTTCCCCAGTAGGGTTTTTGGAGGAGTGTTTTTCAAGATGATGATACTACATAGACAAAGAGGAGATTAAGAGGGGTGTTAGAAATTAATTATTGTAATTAACTAGTCATGGACCCGTGCTCCTGCACGGGCTAGAGATTTGTCTACTTGACCATTATATATAATAGAATCAAAGATATTTTTAACGATGAAAATGTAACTTGTAATAGGGGAGTTGAAGAAATGTACAAATGAATATTAACACATTAATACATTTTTATAATTACAATATGAGTTCAAGTAATCACATGGATAAAATAGAAATGTTTCTTAATGCACCTAATATTATTTGCATAAGAAATTAGTTATTTTAAACTAAGAAACATGGGTACAAAGCATTAAAAAATTTAGAGATATGAAATGATACCTAAATTATTTGTTCACGTGTTCTATATATGGGGTTGTAGCTTTTATGTTCTTTATTTTCTATTTTAGGTTAACACCAAAATAAAAATACCATAATAACAACGCTGGTATATTGTAAAGCATTCATGCAACCCAATTTTATCAGTGGTTTTATTCATTTGCAATATCTGATCAATCCAGAAGACTTTAACAACATTAAAATTCCTAGTGTGGAAGTAAAAGCCAACCCACTTGTCATGTGCTAGCACATCTCGAAAGTAATTTATAGAATATCGAGCACATTCAAGGCCCATCAAAAAAGATTTTGAGTGATGTAATAATACAGAATATTGATAGAAATGTGCAACGAACTTACGAAAAGTTGTCTGAACACTGAAAAATATATGTTTTGTAAAGCTAGCATTAAAGGCCATATATCCTCCATCTTAGAATGCAGAAAGCACATAGTAAATTAGAAATTGGAAAAGTGCACACTGAATGAGGAATATTAAAATACTCTTAGATCATCACCTGTCACAACACATCTACTCTTAGGATGGTACTGATTAGCATTATTTCTTAATGATCAGTAAACTATGGCGAGAAAAAAACAAATGTGGAAATTCATATACATATTTTCTAAATATAGTGATGTTTTCTCCGGTTTTCGGAAAATGTAGTTGGTGGACAAAGAGGATTTCAACTGGCTAATATACATCACTTAATTGGCACATAAAATTTGTAAGTAGGTTAATGATGAAGTAATAAAAAGAAGATGATAGCCATGAAAAATTGGATCCTAATCTTCAGAAGAATGAACACTGAAAATTCAAGGAACTAACCGTAAAAAGTAACAGGAAATATTTAGTTAGTACTCAAAGAGACATCGGGAGTCTGTAGCAGTCATCACCCAAATGCATGGCATATATGATGCACCAATTAATTCGTTCTTATGTGGCCAAAGTTGAACTATATTACCTGCCATCTATCAATCCAGCCTGCACTAATAATAATGATAACAATGTGACAATTTCAAAGATATTTATGAATAATGTTCGAATTGTTAGATAATCACAAAACCGGCATGACGTTATTGCATCCCTAGCTGTTATATATACCCATGTAATCCCACTCCCCTTGTAAAACTCAGATCAAAGTAATAATAAATACTCGGGCCAGTGTCAGGCGTCGCGTGCGTGTGGCGTCCATGTGTTTTAGCAAGATTTTGATCCACGTTGTGTGTATGCGTTGCCTGCTTGTTTGCAGCCAGCCCAAATCAATCCACCTGCCTGCTTGGATAAAGCATCGCCCAGCAGCTAAACCATCGGCCAGCGGTTAATCCTTCGATTGGCTAAATCGCGTGTTGCTGGCTAAAGCATCGGCCAGTGGCCAGAGGCTAATCTTTCGATCGGCTACATACCTGTGCAACTTCTCAGGCCGGCAAGTATTCAGCAGGCCCATATTTTTTCTTGTCGCCTCCTCGGAAATAATCTATGGCATACACGGAAGAATTTTATTAGATGAAAATGACTATCAATCTTAGACAGATGTAAGCGATCAGCATATCTGTTCATGGCTTTCCCAGGCTACTAATTCAACTTATTTTAATACTCCAAAAACTTGGCTATATATGAATGTGAACATCAGGTTACAACAGACCAAAAGGAGCAACATACAGTCAATTTTTTCATAGCTCATGTCGTTACTCTAGGAGGTTCAAATACCAATCAAGGAATGAGAAAAGAAGCCCATTCTCACATAGCGGTTGAACAAACATCTCCCTGACATTTGTACTGGAAAAACAAACTGCAGCTTCCTTGGCGCTTAGTCTCACATGAAAAATACTACAATCACATGAGATTTTATTCAACAAATACCATATCTCATTATTATATGCTGTGTTCTAATAAGAACTCCTTTTTAGTAAAATACGATAAAGAGTCATGTAGGGAAGGAGAAAACTAAACAGGGTCAACTAATTGTAGAGCTAGTTGTACGTACCTTGAGTATGAAGGTGATTAGAGGTTGTATCCACCTTCAGTATGAAGGTGATTAGATGTTGTATCCAACAAATTGCCATGTCTCTATGTGCGCTGACTAATACATTAGGCTATTGTAGACCTCCAATGATGCTTAATATCTCCATGGAGTGTCCCTGCAGCTTACTGCATGTCCATCGACCGTTAAAAGCAGTCAAGCATTATCATGCAAAGAAACTAACAAAGAGAAAGATCTGTTGCACATTCTTATGTAATCGCAGTACCTACCATGGTGGGTACAGAGATACATAACATGCATCTAATATGTGATACCCAGTTTCATCCATACGCAGTTAGGAGATAAATCTGTACATCTAGAAAGAGGGGCCGAGGGAGAACCATTGTGAGTTTCAAACTGTCAACTACATCAACAGAGATGGATGATGGCTGTTATTGCCATGTTTCTCGAGCAGTACGGCATCAATCATAGCAGCAATCATGGACGGAATACGTACTCTTCTGCAGCAGATATCTCGTTGTGGTTCCATCTTCCATCTCACTATTCTCAAAGAAAAGCGGGAGAAGATCACCCGGATCTCGAAGTCCGTCCACCCAGAACCTCTAGTTTGGCATCTCCGCACCTGTTCCTGGCCTTGTAGGGCGCTTGTCGCCGTGGCGCGACAGTACACGATGGTGCACGCCTCAGTGATGCAGCATCACCTCGCGCCAGCAGCGACTCGTGGCGCAAGACCGCTACGCACCGCATCTCATGCTCCCTTCCTCCAGCGTGCAACTGCAATCCCATAGGTTCCAGCATAGGTGCTCCGCCGCGGCACCACGATAACTAATGTTGGCTTGATTCATTGCCGAAGTGATGCCTGCACAATGCTCGCACATTGTTCCTCCCAGCCAGAAGGTTGTCTTGGTTAACCTGAACACATAAGTGCACAGCCTCCCGGATCAAACGTCCACTCATCGATCTTTGCGAATAATTTAACCAAAAAAAATTAGATTGTGGAAGAGAAAAGAGGCAAAAGGAGGATGAGCTGCCTGTGGGAGATCGAGCCTAGGGCCAACATCCTGACATAGAGCCCTCCATGGCCGAGCACCACTGCTGCCCCTAGTTTTTCAACGCCCGGCCTCCAAGGTCGCCGCGAGGGGGCGGGGGTGCCGATGCCGGCTGCTTTCCGCCCCGTCTCTCTTCAGAATGCGGACGTGAAGATTCTCTGCCGCGGCCTCACCTCTCGGCTGCAGCAACAGATTGGGAGCATCATCGACTGCGACCAGTCCGGGTTCCTGGCTGGTCGGAGCATCTATGAGAACTTTGTCTGCGCTGCCGAAGTCATTCAGTGTTGCCACCGGCGCCGCGCCCCCACGCTCGTCTTCAAGCTCGACTTCGCCAAGGCTTTCGATTCTGTGGACTGGGGTGCGCTGCGCCGAATCCTCGAGGTGCGAGGGTTCCCTGCCCAATGGTGCTCTTGGCTGGATGCGATCTTCCGGTCCTCCCGGTCGGCGGTGCTCCTCAACGGCGTGCCTGGGAAATGGTTCACGGTGCGCCGAGGCCTGCGTCAGGGGGACCCGTGCTCGCCCTACCTCTTCCTCATCGTCGCCGACGTGCTGCAGCAGATGATCCGGCAAGACGGCGGGCTCTTCCATCCTCTTGTGGACGGAGAACCACCTCTCGTGCTTCAGTATGCAGATGATACGCTGGTGATTCTCAAGGCGGGGGGCGGAGCGGCTGCCCGTCTTCGACGGATCCTCGACGACTTCGCGGCTGCCACGGGACTCACCATCAACTTCTCCAAAAGCACGCTCGTGCCCATGCATGTTCCGCGGACGTGCTGGACATGACTGTCGGCGCCCTCGGCTGTGACGTTCAGGGATTCCCGCAAGCCTACCTCGGGCTCCCTCTCTCCTGGGAGAAACTCTGCTTCATGGATTTCCTCCCCATGATTGCCAAAGTCGACAAGTACTTGTCGGGGTGGCGGGCGCGCCTTCTCTCCCCTGCCGGGCGGCTCGTCCTCATCAATGCCGTCCTGGATGCTCTTCCCACGTACGCTATGGCGGCTATGTTGCTCCCTCCGACGGTGATCAAAGCGCTAGACTCGCTGCGTCGTGCCTTCCTTTGGAAGGCGGCTGAGCGCGCGTCTGGTGCCCAATGCTTGGTGGCGTGAGAGCGAGTGTGCCGGTCCAAGGCGGAGGGCGGGCTGGGGGTTCGCGACCTCGCGACGCAAAACCGGTGCCTCCTGGTCAAGATGCTACATCGACTCCATGCCTGCTCCGCGACGTCACGATGGGCGGCATGGGTCTGGGCTGAGCTCGCGGGACGGTCCCTCCTCGCTCGGTCGGCGGCTCGGGCGACCGGGGAGCACGGCAAGGCTCTCTGTAGCCTCCTCCCGCTCTACCGCGGTCTTACGGCGGTGGAGGTACGTGACGGGAAGCGCACTTCCTTCTGGTTCGATAATTGGCTCCCATGTGGAGCGGTTGCGGCGGCCTTCCCCGCCCTCCTCTCTCACGCGACTGATCGGGAGGCCACGGTGTGGTGGGTGCGCTCCCACGGGCTGAGCAGTGCTCTCGTGCCCAGGCTCACCACAGCCGGCGCGGCGGAGCGGGACTCCCTCCTGACGCTAATGGATGGGGTCGCCCCAGCCCCGGGGGACGACGTGCGGAGCTCGGCGTTGTGCCCGGGTCCTCGGGGGGGCATTGCGGCGGCCAAGGTCTACGCTCTGGAGAGGTTCGGTGGGGTGCAAGCTGCCTTCGCCGAGTTCATTTGGGGGTCCGCTGCTCCCTCTCGCGTCCGCTTCTTCGGCTGGCTCCTGGCCCAGCGAAGGGTGCACACGCGAGACGTCCTTCTCCGGAAAACCATCGTCGCGGCGGAGGAGGCGGCGTGTCCCATCTGCGGTGATGCGCTTGAGACGGCGGATCACATGATCTTTTCTTGTCCTTTCGCGCGCGCGTTCTGGAGAACCATTGGACTTGAGGTGGCCGGACGAGGATACAATGTGGGGGCTCTGCAGGACCTGGATGTTGGTGCCATGGCCGGCGAAGCTTCTGCAGCGTCCTTTGTCCTGCTGTGCTGCTGGCAGCTTTGGAAGCATCGAAACGCGGTGGTCTTCCGGGCGGCGCCGCCCTCCCTTGCTCGTCTCCTCGGCTGCTGCAGGGAAGATGCCGCCCTGTGGAGGGGGCGCCTGAAGGTGGCTGATCGGCCGTGCATTGACAGGTGGCTGCTGGTGTTCGCGTACTCCGGCTAGTCCATCTTACTTGCCGCTGGGGGGGCTTGTGGTCCTCCCACCCTCTCCGGCGCGGCTGTGCGTCGGAGGGTGCTGTCACTTCTCTCCCTCCCTCTGTAAAAACCTGCCTCCCCCGGGAGGGTGATTCAATAAAGAGAAAAAGAAAATTCAGGTGGAGGGCTTTCGCCCTCCCCCGGTGACTTTCAAAAAAAAAAAAGGTCGCCGCGAGCCCTCCGCCGCCGGCGGGATTCGGCCCCAAGTCGCCCTGTGGGAGATCGAGCCTAGGGCCAACATCCTGACATAGAGCCCTCCATGGCCGAGCACCACTGCTGCCCCTAGTTTTTCAACGCCAGGCCTCCAAGGTCGCCGCGAGCCCTCCGCCGCCGGCGGGATTCGGCCCCAAGTCGCCCTGTGGGAGATCGAGCCTAGGGCCAACATCCTGACATAGAGCCCTCCATGGCCGAGCACCACTGCTGCCCCTAATTTTTCAACGCCCGCCCTCCAAGGTCGCCGCGAGCCATCCGCCACCGGCGGGATTCGGCCCCAAGTCGTCGGATCGGGTCCATCCCCGTCATCTTGCGCCTCCCGTCGCCGCGCTGGAACCGCTCAAGCCGCCGCCACCCCTGCAATTCTCATCGGCGTCATCCTCGTATGGAGAGACAAAGAAGGGAGATCGGGGATAGGTTGCTTTTCTGGGAAGAAGACCCACGACTTGTTTTTTTTATGGAAGAAAGAAGACCCACAACTGGACTCCTGATGAGGATAATTGCGGTGAAAGGAGTCATCTCAACTGTTCATCTTTTGATCCAATGGTAAATAATGGTTTAATTGTCAGGATTAACATGGTGGCTCGTATGATGCCTCTAATTAGTAAATATAAGATTATATGGATAATCTCCAGGTTGTATTAGAGAGTCGGCCGTTAGCAATCCAACTGACGTGTCTCTTCTCTCCCGGCTCCCCGAAGCATTGTGTCTGCTGGAGATGTCTCTTCAGGAGATATATAAGTTGTAATCATCAAATAATCAAGTAGTTCGCTCTAGCAATTGTTTCTTAACCGTGGGAAGGAAAATTTTGTAGGTTTAAGTAGGATGGCTTCGTAGTGTAGCATTTTTGGTACAATCGACTCATTCTAGGAAAGCGAGTATTTTCTGTTACAGATATTAGCAACTCTGCTCAAACTTAGATAAGATCAACTACTTGACACAAACCTATAGCTTGTAGTATTCTTTTTTTAAAACGGTATAGACTTAAGCGCTCATATATACGTGCACACACTTATCCCTATGAACGCATACATACACACCCTACCCTTATATGAGCACCTCCGAGAGACTAAGCCGGCATATCATCTTGAGATTTTACGAAGTGACCGTAGGCATCTTGTACTCGACGGGAACATCTCCTCTCACTGAACACGCATCATCAGGCATTCTGAAATAAATCCAGGATAAATGCGAGCACCAGGATTTGAACCCTGATGTGCTGGGATATCACTGTCCACTGGAGAGCTTTTAGTATTACTCCCTCCATTTCTTTAGTATGTAAGGTGTATTATTTTCGGCACGGTGACTAAGACACAGAATTATAGATAATTGTGAACGAAATTAATCTTGGCTGATTACCGGCAAGTAAATCATTTAGGGTATGATAGAAAGAGATGCAATCAGGAGATTGATATTTTCCTTTTTTTTTCCTCTATAAGAAGAAATACATGCAATCAGGGGAGGGATAATTTTCTTTTTTTCTGAAGGGCTAAAAATGGAATTACAAGGAATTAAAGAAAATGCACCGTACATTGTGAAATTTTATTTATCAAAAAAAAAAACAGAGGGAGTACTTTGGAACGAAGGAAGTAAGTTTGTAATGGAAATAAAACTGGATACAATGATTTGATAGATGTGCATTAGTAAAAGAAAAAAACACTGGTCATTGACCCTGTTTGGAATCATTGTAGCATTTCAGTGGATTTTTTTGTCTTGTTCAATTTTCTCTGGAACATGGTAGAATTTTCTCTGGAGCTTGAGTTCCTGCATCCACCAGTGCTTCAGCGCATGTGGGTCGTGCTTCTGCGTGGAGTTGATCCATAGCCTCGCCGTTGGCAGCAGATGGGGCTGCAACTCGCTGGAAAAGAAGATATCACGGTACGACGTCCTCATCGCTGTACTGGCAAAGCGAGGGTGCTTCTCGGCAACCAGCTCCCGCTGCTCAAAGTAATCGATGTGTCCCCGGCAGAACAAGTCATCCGGATTGATGTACATATCTGGACACCACGGGGCCAGCGTCTCGAAGACCTCCTTACTGCGCTTGCGGTTCCATGGCATAATGTTGGCGAGAGCGTACTTCACCGCGTAGCTACCGGTGTAGAACCGAGTCTTGTGCTTCCCCTTGAGAAGGCTGTTGATCGCCGGCCCCGGCGACACATGCGGCGGGTTGAAGAGGAAGATCGGGACGCTTGGGTTCTTGTGCAGCTTCATGTATCGGCCTATTTCCAGT
Source organism: Aegilops longissima (assembly GCA_021605205.1). Lineage (NCBI taxonomy): Eukaryota > Viridiplantae > Streptophyta > Magnoliopsida > Poales > Poaceae > Aegilops > Aegilops longissima. Next base: position 754,724,941 of record CM038679.1, read on the forward strand.
GCCAGCGACGCGCCAAGGGAGTGTCCCACGAGCCAGACGACGGAGTCGTTACCGACAATATCAACAAGACTCTGGACCGCCAAATGCGCCCCCTTGAACCGCGTGCAGTTGGTCAGCGTGTTGAACAGCACCTTCAAGTCATGCATCAGATCTAGATACGCATTGGGATGGTTCAACATGGTACCTCGGAAGGCAACCACGTACTTTGGGGCATCCTGAGGTTTAGGCTTCGTCATCAGCTCGAAGACGGTGCCATAGGCATATTTTTTGTTAACTATGGAACCAGTTGGGAACTCTTCAATCCATTTGAAACCGATATTCTCATACCACGGCTTCGCTTTCTCCGGCCGGTTCCTCTTCTGCCTCTCTTTGTCGTTCTCAATCACCCAAGTGGCTTTGACAAGGCAGGCAGTGATGCACCGGCGGTCTTCTTCATTGCTCCTGTGGTGTTCACATGCATGATTTTATCAGCATCAGCTCATAACCAACATGCATGGGATTGCTAGGTAATATGTTCATAAGTGCAAAGGATTCTAATGAATAACTGGACAAACGTTTCTCCATGAATGAACACTACTGAAGGATATAAGAACATGCCCAGAGAATCCAACATACCAGTTAATAGCACGGGACGAGATATGCTCCGCCCCCGAGGATTTAAAGTCGTCTTCGATCTCCGATACACCTTTCATCCGACCCATTGATTCTAGATGAAATATGTACTCAGGTCAGATCACTCGATCGAGCAGTCACAAGTGTACCAGGCCTACTAGTTTCGTTTCTAAGCGATCTAAGATAATCGGTTGAGATTTAATGTAACAAATAAGTCGCATACCGAATATATATTATGAAGATATAAATTCTTAAGGTTTAATCTAACAAAAAGAATTACAGATATGCTGAAGAATTAGTGTAGAAAGAAGTATAGATTTCATATGTTCTACTCACTCCATCCCACAATGTAAGACATTTTTGAAAAACATTATGCGACGGAGAGAGTATGTGTTAGATACTTCAGAACAAGAAAAACAGTCAGTTAACCGGGAATGTGTGGTTGTATCTGCTAACCCCGTTCCAAAAAAAATTAGGGTCATATGCATGCGCAGTCAATAATCAAACCTTACTAAATTTGATCAAATGTGTTGGAAGTAAATATGAACAACTACAATACTGATTAAATATACTCTAAAAGTACATTTTGCGTTGTGGATCTATTGACATTGATTTTGTGTGTACATGTTTGTAATTTTATGTCCATATATATTTGTTCAAAACTGGATAATTTTGTCTTTTGAGTAATTTATACATCTTATTTTGTTGTAACACTGATTGAGTATGTACCCTTGGATTCCTTTTTGTTAACCAAGATTACTTTGCCCTCCCTCTACTATAATTCATTTTACATTGTTCTCTTATTTGAGTTGCTTCAAGAAAAGAGAAGGCGACATACATAGAAAGCAAAGGAAAGGGTAGTTGTTAGCTAGTGGTACACTCCTAAAGTGTGCCCTAGGAAAAATCTTAGATACGATTAAACATGAGGAGTATAGCCGTGTTGCTATGAGGAGTATATCATATATAGCACGCAAATTGAGAATGCAAAGCAACAAAGTGGCTTTGATTCCTCGTTCAAATGGTAATACCACAATACTATCTGAATCTTGGCATATGAGTGCAGTATGAGTGATAATTAAAAACTAGGCCCTCCGAATTAAGCTCCCACGCGCCTACAGCCTCCTTATTAATTGCAGCAGAAACTCACGAACCATGCAAGTAAAATTGAGCAACAAGCAACAGATCAAACAAATCAAGATCGATGCAACTATTCCACAACTTACCGGTGGAAAATGGATGCAACGGCTCCGTCCGCAGCGGTCGCAAGAGGAGCCGGGAGAGAGAAGGCTCAAAAGAAGTTCTGTTAAGAGAGAGGGCCACAAGGGGAGGTGCGGATGGCTTATTTATCACAAATTGTTTTCACGCATTGGGGAGGTGCATGCCCCCTTAGTCAAACCAAACTGATATGAATTTTCTTACTCTGCTTTAACTTTTTAGGAAAGAAAACTAATACTCCCTCCATCCAGAATTACTTGTTGGAGAAACGGAGTATCTGTCTACATCTGAGGGGCCTAGTGGCAGATAAAAAGAGGGGGAGCAGGGGTGGTAAACTTTCACTCGATCGACAATAGTATTTATTTTTAGTTATCAAAAGGGACGGGGCGCCCGTTTTGGCTCATAATATTAGGTGCTCCCATTAGGAAAAATTACATGATAAATGCATTTTAAAATACATGATTTTATCTATATGTGCCTATTTTATAGGGACCATACAAAATATTTTTTTCATGAGACTTTATGTACGCACGTGTATTGTCCTGATATGCCCGCAAATGTTTTAGATTTATTTTAACAATTTAAGAGCATCTACAGGCGGACTTGCCAAATCCGCCCCCTATATGTTGTGGAAGCGCCCGGACACGCACGGGTGCATCCGGACGGCCCCTCATATCTCGTGTTCGGCATCCTCATATTTCAAATTCGGAATCTCAAAAACATGCAAATCCATGCACGTCCATCTTACACGCCAATTTCACACGTAAATAAAAAATATTGATGGCAAAAATATAGTTCTTACATAAAACATATTTTAAGTGCACAACTCCAAAATTAGCCCTTTGATTTTCAGTGTGGGTCCACATGTGCTCCACAAAATTGTTGAGTAGTTGCATGTGCATCTGATGATCTCAAAGATTCTGATGCATCTGCATAAAGGTCATTAGCTGATTTGCATCTTGATCTTTCAGAATTTGAACTTGTTCTCCGGGCGCTTCAAAATCATTGGTTTGACCAACACCATCATCCTCATCGTCGACAATCATATTGTGCAAAAGAACACAATATGTCATCAGCTGCCACAAAATGTCTGATTTCCACATAATTGCAGCTCCACGAACAATTGCTCTTGCATGCTCATGAGCATGATCATGTCCACTTCGTCTGATTCTTACAAATCAAAGAACTCACCTTGCATCATTTGATCAAGCTCGGTCGGTCCATACTCCTCGTCTGATGAAGCATCGGAATTCATCGTTTTCCCTACAAGTAATTCACAAAACATGGGTCAGACAATGTGGCGAACACATAAAGCGCAAGGGGCAGCCCAAGAGTTGTCGGATATACCGAGGTGACGTCTGTGCCAGCAACGACGCCCCGGCGGCGAGAACGGGAGAGAGGACCGTTGTGCCGGTGTTGGCGGCGCAGAGGCTCGAAACGGTTGCGGAGCGCGTGCGGCGGCAGATCAGCTGCGAGACGTCCGTCGTGAAGTCGGAATAAGAGAGGAGAGAGCAAATGGATACGGTAGGTCGAAGGATGGATTTGAAGCAATTTGGGGTGAGGTAGGGTTGTCAGGCCAGACATGGCAGACACATCCGGACGTGCCCGGACACCCCTATTTGCGCCCCAGATTTGGATTGGATATGAGAGGCATCAGTCAGTCCAGGCGTTTGTGGTCCATTTGAGAAATTCGTCTAGACCGCTTTTATGTGACCGGTGACCGACAGGTCCATTCGTTCGGATGTTTATGCCGGATTAGGGGCGCCGGGCTGTAGATGCTCTAAGATGCGTTGATTGGGTAGTGAGCCGGAGCATATGCTCTACGAGCCAAACTAGATTTCTGCGAATGGGACGGCTATTGTTGGCCTTCTTGGACGACTTGACCTGAAGCTAGCTTTTGGAAGAGACAACTAGCTATCAGGCACGTATGAACAAGTCAGGGTTCAGTATCTTGGCCCCATTCCATATGCAATGTTTCTAGCTGAATTTCCTACAGGCAATCAGCTCGAAGGTGGTGCGTCGTTGTCAAGTCATGCACTCCACATTCTGGTACGTACTTCAGTCCACTTCATTACTCCAAGTAGGAGTACTACTTGCTAGTAGTGGACCAGAGACTAGACTAGTACTAGTACGTGCTAGTAGACCAGAGACTAGTACGTGCTAGTATAATAGCATCCTTAGCAGTCACCGTAAAAGTCGGACCCGAAAAACATGTTTACAGTTAGCTGCAAATCAGATTTGCGGGGTGATTATCAAACTGTAAAATTTGAAAGGAAAAATTACGGGAGAAACTTACAACGATATTCATCATACATAGTTGATCGTCATACTACATCACAGATAGTTATTCATCATACTACATCATAATACTACATAGGGGATCTGCAGCGTATCCGAGCCTAGGCTACCAAAATCGACGGGTGCGGCAGCGATGACACGGCGCAGGAGCCGGTTGAGCTTAGTCCTCGTCGGCCTCGAGCTTGACAGCGAGCAGCCCAACCTCCTCCGGCTCTCTCTTGACCGGAGTGAGCCGCAAGCTCAAGGCGCCCGCCGACGAGCTCCCCGCGGCAGACGATCCTGACGAGGCGCGGCGGCGGACCGCGAGCTCGCGCTCGTACTCATCGAGCTCGCGGCGTTCGAACGCCGGCGGCGGCCGGCTCCTATAGTTGAGCCACTTCCACGCCCCCGCTTGCGTGCGGCGTCGAAGATGCGGCGGCGGCGCTCCGCGTCATCCCCCCCACTTCCGCAACCGTCCATGAGTCGGGAAGGACTACTAGGGCTTTTTTAGGCTAGCCGGTGGCGAGAAATTTGGGCGGAGAGAGAGCGGAATTGCGACGGAGCGGCGGCGGAGGCGGATAGGGTTTGACCCGTATCCGAGCGGTGAAACCGCATAAATAGCGATGGAGAGGGTCTTTTCCGGGCCACGGTAAGCTTTTTACAGGTCGGGCCCGGGATATGGTCACTAGTAGAAAACGGGGCAATGGTCCAGGCCGGGTCAGCCCATTAGTCCAGGTTCAGTCCAGAACCGGGACCAATGGTGGCATTGGACCCGGTTCGTGAGCCCCGGGGGCCGGCCGGGCCACGTGGGCCATTGGTCCCGGTTCGTCTGGACCTATTGGTCCCGGTTGGCGGGACGAACCGGGACCAATGGGCCTCGCTCCTGGCCCACAACCATTGGTCCCGGTTGGTGGCTTGAACCGGGACCAAAGGCAGCCCATTAGTCTCGGTTCGTGCCGCCAACCGAGACTGAAGGGTTGGTCCTCATTGCGGTCAGAGTTTAGTCCCACCTCGCCAACCGAAGGGCGCTCATACCTGTTTATAAGCCCCTCCCTCTCTGCCTTGTTGAGCTCCTCTCAAAGTGAAAATAGATGCCCTTATACAGGGAATTTGACCTAAATTCATATTGAATTTCTCTGAAGTTAGTAGAAATTTGTTATGAATTTAGGTTGAATTTTCTCTATAAGCGCATCTATGCTCATTTTTTTAGTAAAGTTAATCACAATTATTTTTTCTTCTATTTATTTCTGAGTAGTTTTTTATATTGTTTTTTTTTCTTTTCTGCTATATTTATTTTTATTTATTTATTGCTGAGTTGTAATAAGTCATTAAAAATAAAAAAGAGGCGCAATGCTCGTTAATTAGCTTCAAGCCTTTCAGAATAGTGTAAACTGCACTGCACATAGCTCCGAGCAGTCTACCCTATTCCTCAAGGCTTAAAGCTAAGCAACGTGCCGGTTAGCATTGAGCCTCTTCTGCATCGTCTCTGCACTCGGGGCTTATAAACCGCTGCGAGTCCCTCTCACTTGGCGAGGTGGGACTAAAAAACAACTGTAGAAAGAATCAACTAAAAAACTCTTTTACCAGTTCATGGCACGAACCGGTACTAAAAGGTGCTCGTGGGGCACCAGCCTTAAAACCTGTACCAAATAAAACGCCTTTGTAACAGCCTTAGAACTGGTACTGAAGAAATCAACTAAAAAGCTTTTATAAACCTCTAGTATTATTGAAACCAAAATTATATAGAATTTTGTTACAAACTTTAATAGCAAAAAGAATTATCATAAAAGAAAATAAATAAGTAATTAGAATTATGTTCAAAACATTAAAAGCAAAACGAATTATCATAAAAGAAAATAAATAAGTAATTAGAATTCTATTCAAAACATTAAAAACAAAAAGAATTATCATAAAAGAACATAAATAAGTAATTAGAATTTTGTTACAAACTTTAATAGCAAAAAAATATCATAAAATAAATAAATAAGTAATTAGAAATATTATAATTAATCTGAGCTAAAAGAAAAAAAAAGCAAAAATCAAAAGAAAATAAATAATTCAAAGCAAACAATAAAATAAATAAAATAAATAAAGTGCCACCTAAAGGGCTACCACAGCCTGAATACGACTAGAAACCCAACAATGGGCCAGGATTCAGGCCCGCAATAGGCCCAATAGGCCCATAGGCACATATAGTGCGTTTAGGCCCGTAAGCCTGCATTTGAGAGGAGCTCGAGAGGGCAGCGGGACTGGGGCTTATAAACTGAACCCTCTGTAAGGTGCGGGTGCCACTGGCCAAACCCCCCAGCCATCATTCTGCATTTGCTGTTGTGGAGGAGCCTGTTGTTCCCAAGCAGCATCGATCTGTTGCTGCATCAACTGTTGATGGTCAAGCAGCCACTGTTGAGCAGCCGTCAGGTAGGGCAGTTCATATGGATGTGGTGATGCATTCATAGGTGGAGCCTCATCCTCGTTGCCTACAAGCCCTGGGAGTACATCTCTGCCGTTGAGAATATAAACTGGAACTGACCATGATCTGCCCATACCCGGGAGGGTGCTGGTACGTTTGACAACCAGACTGTGCGGCACCAGGGCGATGTCATTGATGAGAACTCGAACAAGAACCCTCTCTTTGTTCTACCCGGTCTGTGCCAAAGGTCAAGTTTACCAAAACAAGAGACCGCCTTATTGATGTAGTGATCTGTCTGATAATCCATAGGGAAGGCCAGGAACAGAACCCAAGCAGTATACTGAAAGGGGCAGAGACGCATGTTTTCACCTTCGTCATGAGGCACAAAAGAGAAAGTCGTGTCTTCATCTACAGGATCTAACTGATGAGGACTTTCCTGAATAAATTGGTCTCGGAGGGCAACATCCGCAAAAGCAACCATGCCCACTCCAATGGGGTAAACAAAGGAATCAGGAACTTGAAGGTGGAAATCCTCAATCATGATGCGGACAACTTCATTCAGCACCAACTGCTTCTGATGATCAGGAACCGGAGGGGTAGCAGTGACAATGGCGTACCTTTCGTGGCTGAGCTGCGGGTCATCAACCACAATCATATTGCGCGCAAATCGATTGTCCGGGCCTCGCTCGATCTGGGCACCCATCGGCACAAACTGGAAGGGGCGGACCGGGAAGTTGGCCATGGGAGCAGGGGCAGATGCACTGGAAGCAGCAGTCGTCGGCGGTGGGTTGCAGAGAGAACTTCCTTGCTGTTCGTTGGTCGAAGGGGTGGCGGAACAGGGGAGCGACGAGGAGCTGGAAGCGGAGGCGTCAAGCCAATAGCATTACACGGAAGGGCCCCAGAGTCTGGCCTCGATTTTGGTCGCCAAATCCGTATAATTTTTGGGAAGCGAGATTTCCTCTTACGTGTCGTGTGCATAGGATTAGTGGAGGAGATATGTTGCCACTCCGTCTTCTTCATGCGCCAAAAAAATCGCAAACTCTTTCCCTCTACGCAGGATAATGAGTCATGGCCCACGCAGGAGCAACGTGTGCAGAAAAACAGGCCAGGGCAGGCATCCCTCCTATGGGCCGGGTTGTTGCAAAGGTTACAAACCTTAGTGGGCTGGGCTGTGGGAATCCTCATACAGAAACAAACTCTCTCAAAATTGTGATACGATTCACAGAGTTTCGCATCGCACTGGGCCGCCTGATGACCCTGGGCCCAGCATCTAGAGCAACGCCCAGCAAAGAGTGAATGGTTTCCGTAGGCGGCAAGTCAGTCAATTCGCAGATTTGCCGGATGTTTGTCTCCTCATAATGAGCTTGCCGGAGATCCAATATACGTTCCAAAACATCAGAAGGAATATCCCGCCAATTGCTCTCCCTGGGATCCTTACCAATGAATTGTTTGGAATGAAAATTGTAATTTCCCGAAGAAAGGGGAATTTCCAAAGAACCAAAGTGCACCGTAGCAATGTTCGGCAGTTCATCCTGGCCATGATGATCATCCAAGACTGGATCATCGGCTTCATCAAAAGCATTAAGCAAATTTGTAGATGAAGGTTTTGAAAAACCAAACTTCGCCAGTTCATTACGAGAAGAAAAATCTTTGGAAGCACTTTGCTCAAGAAATCCCAGATTAGGCCGAATAGCTTTAGGACCACGAGACCATAACTCACTGATTTCATGTGATGTACCCCAGCGTTCAGAATTATCCCATGGGGCCGTCCAAGGTTGCTTGAATAGTCCAAAATGGCAGACAAAGTCTGGCCAAATTCTATCCCTTAGGGCATAGATAAAATTACCAACTTTGTTTGATGCCACTGAGAAACGAAAACTTTTTGCACCAAGCTGGGACACATTGAAACCAGACGCAAGGCCCCCAATACAACATTGCAATGCCAAACCAACCAAATCACAGGAAAGGGGGAAAGAGGCTGAGGAAAACGTGACCACCAAAAAGAATTCCTTGGTGTTGGGGGATGGGGAGAAGTGCACTGTAGATCTGAATCTCCTACGAACCTGATCCTCGACCTTGAGGCCGGGGTTAAAATCCCAATGGAGTAGACCATCCATGATGCCCTCCTAAGAAGGGTATTGTGACGGTGAACCTGACAAAGTCAATCCATGCTTTATTATTACTAGCAAAAAATGCCCGTGCGTTGCAACGGAAGAAAAAATAAACATGAATTCAGTAAGGATTGTATATGTAAACATAACTTCCAGTGTGTTACAATGAGAGAAATTAAAATTGTCTGAAATTTGGTAAGGACAGTAAGTGCAAGCAACACATCACATGTCATCTGTTGTAACTGAAGAAAAAATTAGCGCGGATTTAGTAAGAATTATATATGCAAATACAACGAGGAAAAAAATGCCACAATTAAAATCCATGCCCGCTGGTGCTAAAAATCCATGCAGCTCCACACTGTTGGGGTTAATTAATCCTCAAATTGTTGTCTCCTCCTTTAGTTAGGTCCTTCAATGCTATTAGTGCGATTCACATTTCCTTTAATTTTTTCTTTTTTTCTTTTTTTTAGAATCACCGGGAAGGGATGGGGGGCGGAGTCCCCCACCTGAATATATTACTGAAAGGACTGCCGTGACAATGAGTACATAATTACATAGGCACGATGCAACGTGCAAAGAGGTAGGAACGTCACGAGAAGATGTCCTCCTTGTCTTGTGAACTCACAAGACAATGTGACCAGAGGTCCAATGCAGAAATAAGGTTCCTCAAGGTTATTACAGAGCTTTGGTCTATCGATCTAAAAACCATGTCGGGTGCCCAATCAATTGGGTGCAGCTTCCTTCTTTAGGAATGCATGGCAGCCCCTCAATCCCAGGAATCATACTATAAAAAGAAGCTACAATCAAAAATGGAGGGGGAAACTTTTCTTAAAAAATGTTGAATTTACGTGCTTGATTTTCTGTTAAAAATCAAATTAATAAGGCAATGTCTTCAAAGTAAAATAACACAACATTAGATTTCCCAATGATTAATTTCAGCGTATCGCTTGCACTAATTACCACGCATGTATACGCCTCTTTCTTTCCTTGCTCATGCAGTCATGCTCGTGCACATGCCCACTGAACGTGCATCAACAGTCCTCAGCCATGACAATTTCGTATTTTTGACCTATTGTGGCATGTCGTGCAAACTATCTCTACTCCTAATGTCTCAGTTGGTAGGTCGCGTTCCGGGTTTTATTTTCGTCCCACCTCACCCGGTTTTTTTGGTACCTATTTTGGTACCTCCTCCCACCTCACGCTGACCCGCCACTAACCGAAAAAACCACGTACCGAGTCCTTCATCAGCCCCCGCGCTCTTCAGATCGTAACCACTGAAGAAAAAATCTACAAAAATTAACCAGCGATAAAAAACCCTACGAAAAATAACCAGCGAAAAAAAACGTGGTGCCAATCGCCCGCACGTACGAGCGACGTCACATGCGGCACTCGATCCTCTTCTCGCGATGCGCTCCCGCTCCATCCCCCCCGCCGCCGCCGCCCCCCACCACTCCCCTGTCTCCGGCTCAGCCGCCTCCACCTCCACCACCCCCACCCTTCTCTCCATCGCCCGCGGCACTCGATCCGGTGCCGCGCCGATCTGGCGGCGGGTGCGGCGTCTTGCTCTGGTGGCGACGGCGTCCTTATGATCCAGAGAAAGAGAGACAGGGAGTGAGGGAGCCCAACGCCGCCGCAACGTCAATGACCGCCCACGCGTCTCATTCACCTCCAAGCTTCGACGACGGCAGATTAGCAGCCCCTGCGGCCGCGATGACCCTGGATCTACGGCCACGGCGGCGCCAGCGGCCCGGCCCGGTGCAGGCCGCAACTAACCCTAGCTGCACTGGGAGTTCTCCATCGGCTCGCCTTCCCCTCCGTCTCCGGTGGACAAACGCCTCTTCTTTCGCTCCGCCCTAGCTATGGTATAAGCTCCTCAAAACTCTGCTTTCTCTCATGCGCTCGTGTGCCCACGGCCATCCACCCGTGGCCAATCAATCTTACCCTGGCCATCACGCCATGGCAAGTTCTAGGATTTTTGGCTTGTGTGGATGCCCTGTCATCCAAAGATCTGTGCTTGTTGTGTCATGTACGTATAATACAGTAGTACTAAGTGTCACCGTTTAGTGGATTTAGGCCTCAATCTCAACATCATTGTTTGATTCACATGGTTCTTATAGATGTGCGCAACTTCTGTGCAAGTCATCCAAGATGTATCTTTGCTTCTCTTAATTTTGTCAGTTGCTTTGATCTCGATGAGATGACCGTGACTGCTCTGTCGGATGGGTTTCGATCACTTGTCCGTTTCCAGCAGGACTCACTCTGATTATTCACCTAACCCAATGTTGCTGATGGCAATTTTGATTTGAAGTTAGCAATGCAATCAGCAGCCAGTTATTTATATTCAGAAAACGAGAAATCTCAAGCTTGCTTAAGCAAAGCAAAGTATGTGCCATACTGCCATTAGCTCTTCACAGTCATGGTTGCCCAATTCTGAACTCTGTCAATTCAAATAACTGCACCATTGGTCCTGACATATCAAGTAAGGTGTTTCATGTTGTCTATTCCACCAGTTCCTTCATTTTGAGATAGTGCCTAAAAGGGTTGATCTTATTGTCTTCTTTATTTTATAATAACTGGCTCCACTGATTACGTATTTGCTTTGTTTGGCTTGCACTTTTATTGCATATTCTTCTATGACTTTACTACTTAATGTATCTTCATGTGCATGCAGGTAGACTGGGATGAATCTGCGCCCCACCGATCTTGTTGGGTACCCTCCTATTATGAAGAAGCCTAGAATTTCTAACACAAATGTACCTCTATGATCCGGAGATGTTGGCATGTCAAGTTTTTGCTGGGACCACATTGTGTTCTCTTCTGCCGGCAGATTAAATGATGAAGGCGCTGACACTTTTCCCCAATGTCTGGGCAAAGTCCAGAAAAATGGTGGGACACCATCTAATGAGGAGCGGCATGTTGTACCAGGTTTAGAAGCATCAGGTTCAGAAGGCAGGGGTGCAGACAACATCAATTGATAAGCGTTAAGTAAGCCATAACCTTCCATTTTTTCTGTTCATTGATATCATGCTTGCAACTATTATACCGATTACAAAAAAACATGAACAGGGTAGATTCTGTCACATTAAAATTAAAAAATGAACAAACATAGTTTGTTTAGGATTTAGGTTTGCTTCTCTGTGATTTCACATGGTTAATTGGATTTTGGGGTGCATATATAATTTCGGTTATGCATGATTTTGGTTAACTCCAGGTTATAATTTCAATGATGCATTATGAGCATCTGAAGATTTGTCCGTGATGGCTTTTTCTCAGCAGTAGTGCTCTTCTATTTTTGTTTCATATCATGGTCTTATCAACATGATGGGTGTCAAGCTCGCGGTGTTGCCATGCCGGGCGGAGTGGAGGCTTCACTTGCATAGCTGCTTCATCCGAAGGGTCGCCATGACGATGATGCCATCGCCTGACTGGGCGAGCCGAGGTGATTCCCCACATCCTTTTGCGTCCTTCCATAGGGCTCTCCTTCGTGGTGCTGATATGGTGTGCCGCTGCCGGTGAGAGCAGGCAGGATGCGAAGGCGAAGGTTGCCGCTCCCGCAGCTGCTCGGCCCTCTCTCCCTTGGTGTTGAGTTCTTCTTCGACCTTGGCCGTACACCGGGAGAGGAAAGAAGGACACGATGGATGTCAACATGAGAAGGGCAGAGGACGTGCTGGCGCACAAGCGGCTCCTGGAGCTGGCCAAGGATTCGGTGCAGCGCCAGGCTTTCGCCGTGGGGGTCGTGCAAGTGAGTTGTTTGTCCCTCCTCGCGACACTCGCAATAATATAGGAATGCAAATCGTCGCTACACTGATGGAGTCAAATTTCGGCTATCTGCAATTTTATTATCTGGTCTGAATCTGTACTGATCGTCCCTGGTTGGCCTCGCTGGGTTGGGGATTAAGTTTTTTGCAGTTGGGATTTCCTATACTTATAAATGGTGATACAAAGTTGTACTCCCTCCGTCCGGAAATACTTGTCATCAAAATAGATAAAAGGAGATGTATTTAGACATATTTTAGTTCTAGATACATCTCTTTCTATCCATTTTGATGACAAGTATTTCCGGACGGAGGGAGTACTTGTTAGTAGTTAATGTATGAAAAATAAGCATGATTTATGCTCCCTTTTTCTCCTTCATGAAAACAGTACATGTTGTATGTGTTGATGACACTTTAATATGGTGATACAGAGATATGATCTTGACCCTGCTCGTCCACACCGTTGTCACTGTAGCTCCTTCTCCGAGTCTCTTATCATCTGCTTCGCTGCCGGCTTGGTAAATCTCCTGGTTTACTTCTCCTCTTTCTCTCTTGAGCTCTGTAACCCGGCCATCGTTGTGGCTGTAATAATTAGGTGATAATACTGTTCTACAGAAATACATGTTAGCAACACAGGTTTACCCTGGAAGGAATTATCTTGCAAAAGAAATACAGTAGAAACTGCATTCTTGGGAATTGTTATGGTGTTGTTCTGGAAACAAATGGCATGTCTGAATGCTTGCTTGCTTAAATTAACTGTATAGGTAAGAGCGTAAAGCCGTAAATTAAGCTAAAATTAGGTGTACCCTGCCTCTAATTTGTTTCAGGTCATGGACTTCTATATTGATAAATCTGCCTCTCATATTATGCAGAAGTTGCATGATCTGAAGAAGAATAACTCATGCCCATACCGCTAATGTTTCAATTAAATGTCCACACATCATGTTCTCATCTATGGGAGTTCTTTTGTTGCATAATGCCCAGAACCTGTTTGCGTTATTGAATATGAAATTGCAAATGTTATTCGCGTTAAGCTTGCTAGGAAACGGATTTTGGAGGTATGCATATGGTTCTCTATTGTAGTAAAGTAATTTATTTGAATTATTGGTTACTTTCCCCTTTTGTTTGTTCAAGGATGTAAGTTGTCCCCTGATGCATGGTCCTACCACACTACTAGGGAAAACCTTATACACAGAAATTTAGCAACAGCGCGGGTCAAAAAAGGGCGCTGGTGCTAGATAGCAGTAGCGATTGGAGAAAAACCACGCTGCAGATACAACTTTAGCAGTAGCGCGTGTAGTAGCAAAAGCGCTACTACTAATATTCGCGTAGCTAGAACGATAGGCCACGCATAGCAGTAGCGGGCTTGGAAGAAACGCGCTACCGCTACGGCATAAGTAGCAGCGCGTTTCCTAAGAAAAGCGCTACTACTAACGGAAGTAAAATAAGATGAAAAACAAATAGAAAAGTAAATGAAAATGAAAGAAATAGAAAAAGGAGAAAGGAAAAATAAAATGTAAAGCAAAATAAATGAAAGAGCGAAAAAACGGAGGAAGGCATATCAGCAGCGTGTGTTTGTAAGAGGCGCTATAGCTAACGTAGCTGCAGCGCGTGTCCTAGACCCCCGCTATAGAAACAGAAAAGGAAATTAAAAAAGGAAAAAAAATTACATAGCTATAGCAGCAGCGCGTTTTGTAAAAACCGCTGTAGCTATATTAGCTATAGCGCGTTTTGCCAAACGCGCTACCGCTATGTTTGACTTAACCAAAAAACCGTTTCCCCCGGCCACCACTTCTCCCCCAAATCCCTCAACCCACCCCGCGCGCCGCCGTCTCCCCGATTCGCCGTCGCCCCACTTCGCCGCCGTCTCCTACCGACGTCGACGCCAGCGGAGCCGCCCCCAACGCCACGGAGCCGCGCGGCCTCGTCAACGCCACCAGAGCCACCGTCGACGCCACCGGATCCTTCCTCGCCACAACTGCCTCCCTCGCCGTCACCGGAGACACCCCTGCCTCCCTCGCCGTCACCGGAGACGCCCCTGCCTCCCTTGCCACCACTGCCTCCGTCGCCACCACCGGAGCCATCCTCTGTAAGCCCCCACCCCTCATCTCTCTCTAATGCATAGGTTAGCTAGCTTAATTAGGTTAATTATCTAGGTTAGGGCAAAAATTTAGTTAGGGCTTTGACAGAGAAGTAGTTAGGTTAAGTAGTTTAATTAGGTTAATTATCTAGGTTAGTGCAAAAATTTAGTTAGGGCTTTGACAGAGAACTAGTCAGGTTAACTAGTTTAATTAGGTTAATTATCTAGGTTAATTAGTGCAAAATTTTATTTTGGGCTTTGACAGAGAACTAGCTGCGTTAACTAGTTTAATTAGGGTTAATTATCTAGGTAAACTAGATTAACTAACTAGGTTAAATAGCTAGGTTAATTAGGTTCGTTGGATTAACAAGCTAGGTTAATTAGGGTGGCTAGGTTAGAGGAAAATTTTATTTTAGAGCATTAGGTCAGAAGGGTTAGAGAAATGGAGTTCCTTTGCAATTTAATTGGGTTCTGTCCTAGGCAGGTTAGAGATAATAATGTGTGTTTGTGTGAGAGAGAGGAATAGCTAGATCAACATAATTTGGGTACTGTCCTAGGCAGAGAAGTTTTTAGTGAGGTCATTTTGCAAAGGTTTTTGATTTTTGAAAAGACCACTATTTTTCAAGGAAAAGAATTTACGCAAATTTTATTTTTCATTGAAGTGGTCATGTTATATCTTTTCATTGAAGTTGTTCGATTGTGCCCAAGTGGCTTTGTTGTTTCCAGGGAATGATGCTGAGTGGCCTATGTTTTGCCGGAATGTTGATTCATTTCTGTTTCGGCAAATTTCAGGTTCTCGATTTGTCCACTTTTTAGCAAAGGTCATGCCGAAATTTTCCGTGAATTTCGGCATGAATTGTGCTACAAACTAGGACATATCGAGTGCCCGGGATTTGCCGCACCAGGAAGGACTCAACATTCCTGCAAAACAATAGTCCTTTTTTATGTCATTATTCATTTTAGTAGGTCTAGAATTAATTGACTAGATTTAACCATAGGAAACATGGCTAGCAATGATGAAGGACAGGGTTCTGGTGATTGCGACGACGTCTACCTGGCGGCAGACGAATATTTTAGCCGTATCGACGATCAACCAATGTTGTTGCTGGGCCCACCGGTGGCATCGGGGACTGAGACCGACACGCAGACCGGTGCTGAGACTGAGACCGGCGCTGAGATTCAGACCGGCATCGAGACCGGCGCTGAGACCGGTGCTGCCTCGGGGAGCGGAGCCGGTGTAGAACCGAAAGCAAAGAGGCAACGGGTTCCTAACAAACTCAGGACTACTAGACTGGTGGTCACGGAGGTGGACGACGGCAATCTTGAGCCAAAGGCGCCCGAGGAAGCGCGCGCGTGTTATGGCAATCAAATTGGCTGCATCGTACGGACAACCGCCACCATCAATGATGAGAAACTACAGAAGATAGAAAATATGAGGAGCTCCCTCCTAAAGAAGTTTCACCAGATATTCTTGTTACCGGGCCGGAATGAGAAGGATTATGAAGATCCAGATGAGGACCCGGCAATGAAGAAGATAAACAAACACACCATGACCAAGTTTAGCGACGCGTTGGCCGCCTGGAAAAATCGAGTGAAAGCAAAGATCAACGACGGGGAACCCTACTCCGAGATTGTAAAGGATAATCCGACAATCACGGAAGAGCAGTTTCAAATATTCAAGGAGGCTTGCGAGGCCGAAGCTGCCAAAAAAAAGTCTAAGTACATGAAGGGGCTTCAAAAGAGGAACATTGGGAGCCACCACCTCGGAAGCCGTGGTTACGGCGGAAAGAGGTCCAAATGGGCCAAGGAGGACGCGGAAGCCGTGAGTCTGGGCATCCCAGACCCCTTGGCGGATTTCACCGTCCCGCAGGAGCGTGACGTCCTGAGGGCCCGGCACCGTTGGGACCCAGTGAAGAATGTTTACGAGACAACATCGGTCATTACGGAGTTCATGAGACTGCTGGTAATTTTAGTTTCTGATCAATTCGACTGCACACGTTAGTCATATTTGTAAACGATCCTTGTGCCTTTTGCAGAGAGAGCAGCACCGGATTGCGGCCGAAAGCGACTCGCCGTCTGAGGCATTGGCGAGGCCCAAGTGGGACACTCCATTCAACCGGGAGTTGAACATATTGAAACGACAACCGGTGGATACTCGACCGTCGTATGGACGCGTCCACGGTGTCGGAGAAGGTGCCACGTGGAAGAAGTACTACCGTGAGACCACGGATGAGAGAAAGGAAAGACGGAGGTTAACTGAAGAAAACATCGACAAGAAGGTTGAGATTGCGGTTGAGAAGAAATCATCTCAGACAGTCGCAACAGCGGTAGCTGCCGCAAAACAGGTGCTTGCAGATTTGTCTACTTCCTTGGTGACGGGCGTTATCACTTGGACAAGGAAAAATCTAGAAAAAAATGTAGAGGACTTTCCCCTTGCTGACTTCTTGGGAGCACCTGCTCCCGCACCGGCTCCTGCACCTGCTCCCGCACCTGCTCCCGCACCGGCTACCGCACCGGCTCCCGCACCGGACGTGCTCGGCGGTGCTTCGTCTTTGGCTGAGCTCGACGCCCTCACGGTATCTGTCACACCGGCCCCCTTCAATATAAATGTATAATCTAACATTTTCGTTGCCTTTCGGATGTCTCACGTCGCAGACTTTTCTTTGCAGGCCGACGAAACCCCGTGCACCATATTGTACACCATCGGCGACCTGAAGGTGGCCGTGGGGAAGGCGACGATAATGAAGCCGAAGGAACCATTGCTCCACAGCAGGCGGATCCCCCCGAACGTCTTCAAGGTTTCCATGGCCAGTGTCGAACCGGGCCACGAGAATTTGCCTCCTCCGACACTACTGGTGGATGAAGAGGAGACACCGCGGTGGCTTGGTGATTGTTGCAATGGGTGGGTCCTGTTGTGGCCAAAGAGTCTGCTTCGTCTGGAGGCGGCCGGGAGCACACCCACGAGCACGCAGCCTCAGCAAGGTATGAACATCAACACCCCACCTACCCAATTAGCGTCGGGTGTCGGGTTGGGTGATAGCGGACGGGGTAAGGAGGAGGCTCCATTAGTCGCTGATGACGTCGCCATGGATGAGGATGAGGATGACGATGGCGCTGAACAGTATGTCTATACTGGCGCCTTCTCAGGGTTTGAGCGTCATGAGTCGGTGCCTGAATTACCGTCTCAACGTATTATTGACGACCTTCCAGTAGTAAAGAAGTATAGGAAGAGAGCGAGGAAAGGCAAAAAAGTTGATTCTATGATCCAGCCACCTCAGCAGCCTCGGCTTCAGGACCGTATAAATATCCCCGATGCGGATAAATGACATATCCCCGGTCAACCAATCCTACCTGCAACAGCGCTATGGGCCAGATTCGGCGATCTAAGGAGACTTCATGACGATGTGCTGCGGGTAGAGAGATGCCTCATCGCCTCGAAAGATCCAGGATACCCACTGTACATGGTTAACGTTCCGCGGCAAATGTCGTACGTCGACAGCTTCCCTGCGGATAAGTTCTTCCTCCGATTCGATTACATATTCGACACGTTTCACGCGAAGAAGCTGGATTTTACGTTTGTCCGCCTTTATGCCTTGCACATGAACTACATCATTGTGGTTGAGCAGATATGTCATATCTGTGTCGCTGACCCGTACTACATGCGCGAGAGCTTCTTGGGAGTCTGTGCAGAGCAGCGTGAATACGCAAGGAATTACATCGTCAGTTTCATGCTCGCCAATAAGGACAAGGAGGCGATTCTCGTGCCTTATCATCCCGTATAAGTCATCCGCGCTGCTATCCTTCCTTCGATTTCAATAATTCATTGCACGGTGGAGGCTAATTAATTTGAGGTGTACTTATTTTGCGCAGCGGCGGGCGCGCCGTCCTCATCATCCTCTACCCCCGATTCTCCCACGCTCTTTACTTGGACTCGTCGAAGAACATTCACAAAAAGGATTACACCCACATCAAAGATGTTCTCGACAGTGCTATGTTTTACTACCAAGCAAGGGGTGGAGAGGTTAGGGACAAGAAGAGAAGGGGCGGCAGGGGCCGCCGCCATAAGACCGACTTCTGCTGCATCCAGCAACCGAACGATTCTCTTAATGATGGATTCTATGTCCTACACCACATGCTGGAGTACAGACGGGATCACCAGAACCTTCAAATGTCACCTACATCTGGCGATGCCCATATTCTGCAATGGGCAAAGGACATAGGAGATATCGAGGATCATCGACTTCGAGCTGAGTTCTATAACATCCAGCGCGAACTTGCCCAAATCATCATGAAAGAGGTCGTCGGAAAAACAGGGATGTTCTACGGAGAAGGACAAATGTCGCGGGAAGACGTCCGAACATGGATAGCCTCTCAGCGTCTCGACATGAAGCCTTTCACTAAGCTCGGGGACTATCTCCCTGACCTCGATGGATGGCACGGCATGTTGGAGTGATTGTCGATATATGACAATGTGTCTGTTTAGTCCATACTTTCCGTATGACAAAACTTTGAGTTATGCGCAGTGAAACTTTATTTGTGATGTAATTAAACCGTCCTCCTCCTCGACTAGCGAAGATCACTCTAGTTAGGGCATTTTGGGTACGATGAACTTTGTTATTTATGCTTATGATATGTTGTTTCTATTTTGTCAAGTCTGTCTCTTTCTGTTGCTCAACTATATATGTTGCATATCATCGACTCATGTGACGATGCAGGTGCATAGATCATCGATGATGAAGAAGTGCTACGCCAGGAGTATATATACGATGAGTGGCCGGAGTGTCAGGCCCAGGTGCTGCCAGTTTCCGGTTTTCGAGCGACAGACAGTAGTTAGTTTAGGTTCACGCTAATGCGAGAGAGGGATACGAACTCATGTACTCAAAGTGATAGCTCTTCTCGCGTATACCATTGTTTAGATGGATGACGATGTATTTGCAAGTAATCAAGGACTTGTATCGCTATTTTCGAGATGATGACGAGATACCACTTTGTGTTGGATGATAATTATGATGAGACTATTTGTATGTATATGCTATGATTATATTCATGGTCTCGCAGGCATTTGTATGTGTATCATTATGACATTTCTATGTGCTAAAGATTCTTCTATAAAGCATGTTCAAATACAAAACAAATATGCCCAAAAAACAAAAAACCTGTTAAATTAGCAGTAGCGAGTGTATAGAAGTTAGCAGCAGCGCCGATATAGCAGTAGCGCGTTGCTGCAAAGGGCGCTGGAGCTACTAGCAGTAGCGTGCTCCCAGTAACCGCGCTGCTGCTACACTTGTGTAGCAGTAGCGCCGGTGTCCACGCGCTACTGCTATATGTTAGCTGTAGCGCCTTATTAGTAGCGCCCCACCCCGCGCTACTGATACACCTAAAACTCGCGCTGCTGCTAGGCTTTTCCCTAGTAGTGCCATCCTAGACACATTTGAAATTTATTTTATTGTCTCATTCATGGACAACGGATTTAGTTTGCTTGTAATTGTGTGCTGGATGGATTATAACAAGGTTAGACTATCTGACCTTCTCAATGTTAAGCCTTTGTAACCATGATGGGGATTTTTGCTATGTTTTTTTATTGCTTGAACATAGTAGATGGACAGAATCAAAACTCTAAATTTGGTGTACCAATTAAGATGTTGTATTTCACATGCTCTAGACATGCTATAGACATATTGCTTCTGTCATTTCGATTAATTAGTGGCAGATGCATATAGTTAAACTGAATAATCAGCTTATCCAATTAGTTAAACTGAATAATCAGCTTCTGTCCTATGGCTTGTATGTCGTGGCAAGATGCCCACTTACTACACCAATTCTCATTGGAAATAATACTCTTTGTCTTTGGGACCAATTTCAGTGGTGACTTAATAACTAATTTTGTACTTTCTGCTTTCGGTTGTGAGGATGCAGACTAACAGTGCTGCTGATTGTACAAGAGCCTGCAAAAGGGAGGATAATTTATTGGACACTGTTTGTAATCGGCGAGCTGGCCAAAACTGGGTCGGTCGCTTGTCACACAAACGCGCACGCACATGGACCCACGTGATCGCTTGCCCATCGCTCGCCATACAAACCTTATCCCCACCTCCCGTAAGTATCTATCCAGTTCATCCCCACAAGCACATGGACTACTGCGATGGGAGGTGGGTTCGGCATGCCGCGCAGGGGACAGCGGCAGCAGCGGCGAGTGGGAGGAGCGCGCACGGCGGGTAGGAGGATGAGAAGAGGAGGTGACCAGCACGGCGGGTCGAGGGATTTAGAGGGATGACCGGCGTCAACGTCGGCGGAGGTGGTGACTCAAGCATGGGGAAGTGTTCGACAACACTCGTCGGCTATAGGGTGGCGGTGGCAGGTGGTTAGACAGCAGGGAGAGGTGGGCGGATTGTGGACGGAAAAAAAGTAGCGACGAGAGGAAGAAGAAGAACCGGTAGCAGAGGTGGGTCGTTGCTAGCGGAGAAGAGGTAGGGGATTAATGGATTCGAGTGCAGGGTACAGGAGGTCTCAGGTGACTCCGTGACGGAGATGATGGTTGGGTTTAAGGGGATGGCCGGTGCATCATGTTGTAGTATTTTTTTTTTGCACAATCCATCCCGAGAAAACATATAAATAAAAGAAATTGGTTAAATTATGTTAGAAATATCTATTTGGGTGGAGATATGAGGAAGACTGCAGCTCATGACAGTCGCTTTCCACTGTCGATATTTTTTTTTGAGGGAAACAGCAGGACTCTGCTACGTATTTTTATTAATTTTTAAAAAAAATATACAAAGGTTCTGTACAGATTAAAAAAGAAGAGAAACTATACAGCATCAGGATCAAAGTCCTGAGAAAATAACCCAAAAGAAAAGGAAAGAAAAAGAAAAAAATATCTGCAAAAAGTACATCATACACAAAAGATACGCCTGAGAAGAGTGCTCCAGCCATGTAGGCAGGTAGTTTCTTAGTGAGGATCGTGCAGATCATCCGTTGTATCTCCTACTCTATCAATTCCATAGTGGCATGCTCAAGGTGCCTTTATTTGAAGTCATGTGCCCATTGCTCCAAGTTTGCATATTCTTCTCTGGTTGCTCTCTGGACTAGCCATTTCAGTTCTTCTTTGAAAGTCTTTCGGCATCTATAAAGGTTGGGTGTTATTTTGCTGAATATGAATTCATTTCTTGTGATCCAGATTTCCCAAGCAGCAAGGATGATAATCTCTAGGGAGAAGGGGAGATCCAGCATCTCCTTTAGGTTATTGATCTCCTGTTGAATGCCTTGGTAGGTGGGAGCCCAGTTGGTTGCTAAGTATGTCCAACAGATTCTGGAAAAAGGGCAATGGAATAACAAATGATCTCTAGTTTCTAAGACCTGCAGACCACAAAGCACCAAGTATAGCCAGGCAAGAAAAAATTCTTTCTATGAAGCATGGCTCTGGTGTTTAGCCTGTTGTGTACGAGCATCTAGAAGGAAATCTTGTGCTTAAGTTGGCAGCAAGTTTTCCAGAGCCTGTAGCTCATGAATGGTTGGTTGTTATTCCTTTGACCATGATATTGTTATTATTTAAATGTTCTAATATATTGTACAAAGCTTCCATTTATGTCTTCAGAAAAATCACTGATCCAAAAAAAGATCTCTCAAATATATATTTTAGCTCACTAGATCAGTTGTAGAAATCATGTGCCATTTTTATGTTCACGTCATCATTTGATTATATTTGCCATAACTCGACTTGGTGCTCTTCAACGTACACTACAAGGTCTCTAATTTCTCTTAATACTCTTTACAATTCTTAACGCAATCCTTTCAGCGGGATAAAAATATATTTACTCAAATGGTTCCTATCGTCGCTACACAAAATATCATTACTTTTCACTCTTAAGGAGATACTTTAACCAACTGTTCCTAGAATTTTAATATGGGATATGCATTCTACTTTTGTTGATATCTTTTATTATGTTGATACATCTGATTCGGTGGACTAGCATAGCAAATGTAAATGTGAATGTGAAGGAATGAAAATGTGGGCTTTTCTATACTTATGCATGATTACATCATATTTGTTTTTATCATGTTATGCATGGAAAGTTGATAACCCTGACTATAGGTAAGATCTTATACGGGCAGGTCCATCTGGATTTCTTTGTATCTACTGATTCAAATTATATGTAATTTATTAAATTCTACAGCAGCCAAGGACGGGGCATCGTACAAGTGACAGTGACTGCAACGAGGGCAAGATGTCAATCTTGGGGCTGGCACCGGAGACCGTGAGCACAACTGGGGGGCGAGGCGTCAACAACAGCTGCATCGCCCGTGTTGGCCCCTTGAGTTTTGGACTTGCCGCGCTCCAGTTCTAGAAGCTGTCATTCCCATTCATCCCCTCCAGCGGCCTTCAGGTGAGCACAAATCTTCTGCTCCATTAAGGCAAACATCCAGGGATCGACAAATCTTCTGCTTCATAAAGATGATTGAAAGGCTCTTTCCAAGCATAATGTGAATCTTGTGCATTTAACTTTTTAGTATAATTTTTCCAGTACGATGTTTATTTTCTAAAAACTATATCGCCGTTGTAGGTTATCTGATGAAAAGTACATTCTATGCTTGGTAGTGATTTATATCTATGTTGTGGGGCGTCTCTATGAAAGGGATGGACAGATTACATTGACTTGAACGGCCGTATGGTGCCACACATCATGACCCACGAGAGGGGAGGGGGGAGTGGAATATAGTGTGTCTGCTGCTCCATTGGAAGACCAACATCAACCTTGAAGACGGACATAATCATTTGTTTGATTTATTTACATGCATTGCAACCTGTTGTGCCGCTGCCGCTCTTTGCTTGGACATGGCAAAGCTTAACTTGGAGACAGACTAAAAAACCAGTGGCGACTAAGTCAAGAAGCTCAGAAATTGATAGATCAATCTATGGCCTATTGTGGAGGAGGTAAAGGATTGCATGCGATGAAGGGAGGAGTTCAGGGTGGCACGGGTGAGATACTTGACTAATGGAGCTTCTCATTGGCTAGCAAATGAGGGTTGTGCGAATAAGTTATGTAAAACTTGGGCTTGGTACCTGTCGGATTGTATTCGTGATGTTTTGAACTCGGATCATGCCGAAATGAATGAATAAAACATAACCCATTTCAACTATTTTTTTATTTGAGTTGTCAATAAGAGCATCTATAGTTGGATTTAGCAAATTTGCCCCCCTAAATTTCAACAGTCGCGGCCGGTCAGTGTCTGTTTTGAGCCCCTATTTGTTCGTGCATGCAACCATACTTCTCATTTTTCTCATATATCTCGTGACTTGCATGTGATTGGTGGAGATGAAGATATAGAAAGAATAGAAGAAATGGTGGTCTAGGGCGGGTCGTGTCCTAGGTGGCGGATTGACCGAGTGCGTCTACGAGCCGTCATATCCTCCCCATATTTGGTGTCAATATGAGTGTTTGTGAGCAACCCGACTTGTAAGCATGATATGAGGGGTCTGGTTGGGTCACCTTTTTCTTCTCTCTCCTGTGCGGTGACCGATCGGGCGTGTCTGCAGATGTTTGAGTAGGATTTGAGGGGACCAGCCATAGGTGCTCTAAGATTATTGTGTCTGATAGTACGACGTGTGTTAGATGATTGTCAAAAAAATGTGTGTTAGCTTAGTCGACATTGTTCTCAGTTATTTAGCTCAGTGAGTAGCAGTGGCAGAGCTTAGTGGAGACCAACCTAGGTCGTCACCCCCCAGCCCATGGGATTTCTTCATACTATTTCTCAGTAAATTATTTAGATAATCAATAAAATCTGGCCAAGCCTCCCCCGCCCCCCTCCAAGCCCATTGCCCCTCCTAAGATGTGGCCCAAGCGGTAGTACCAATGAGTACCATCCTTTTTTCAAAGACCCGTGGCAACGCACGGGCATTTTACTAGCCCTCCTAATTAGGAGCCAATCAGCCACGCAGATTTAATTTCCCACAACCCGCTTTTAATTAGCCACGCAAATTTATCCCACAATCCAGGTTTTAATGACGCCCAGTCATGCAGATTTAATTTCCCAAAAACTGCTTTTAATCAGCCATGCGGATTTACTACAATCCCGCTTTTAGTGGAGCCAAGCAGATATCACAATCCCGCATGTGCAGCCATCAGTATTAATTTTCAGGAGTCAATTATTCCCTTTGTTTCCCACCGGGACCAACACATCTCTCTCTTCCGTGATTTTGGAGGCCGCCTATTGATACTCGAAATAGTAAATCGTAAACAGTAAATAGAGGGGTGAAGTGGTACAATTTAGATCGTACATGAATCCTCTCCCATCAAAAGCATAAGCTCCCCTCAAAAAAAAAAAAAGCAAAAGCATAAGCTGGTCCGTAGGAATCGTGAGATTGTGAGTTCGAGTCTCATACGAAGGAGGAATAATATTGGCCTGAAACAATTTTGCCGATGAATGTTAGGCCCAACAGCTGGACATGGGTAAAGGCCCAAATGACGTGGCTGAGGAATTCAGAACCGCTGGCAGGCCAGTCCCTGGGCTGCGGGAATAGACACGTGCCATGTAAAAACGAAACGGTTTTATTGGTCACTAGCACAAATACCCGTGCGTTGCAACGGGATAAAATTTTACGTGAGAAGTCCCGGGTCGAGTGACATGCGCCACGCGAGGATCTCTTCGTTGGGTCAAACCTCCGTACAATACCAACACTCTTATGGTTTACGGGTTTATCCTCTAAAAAATATGCCTTTTATGCTCTATGGATTTAATTTCAAAAACAAAATGACTTTGACAAAGCAAACAATTTTTGTGAATGGATGAACTTTATTTAAAATTGCGAAATTATGGCACACAAAGTTGCGTCAGAGATGGTAAAATGAAATGGAGTGCCCCCCCTCCTCCCAGCTGGCATGCGGGGGAGAAACAGAGCAAGATGCTCTCTCTTCATCCCTCTCTCTCCCCTCCATATCTCACCAGCGACATCTGTGACATCCAAAGTTGAGGAATATCTTAACTGTCAGCAAATCCTAGTGAGCTCCAATTATCTACTCCGTTAAAAAATAGAATATAGAAAAAAGTAAATAATGAATATAAGAACATATCATTTTTTTGCAATCGATAGTACACATAGCAACATCCAGCAGCTTCTGGTAGGTGTAACCATTTAACCATTAAAAAACAAATAGACCAAAATCCCCACTCTCCCTTATCCACACAACGCTGCTCATTCAGAATTTTGATTACGATCGGTAGCACATAGCAGATCCAGCAGCGGTGCAACCATTAAAAAAAGCGAATAGACCAAAAAACACCGAGAGAGCTCCCTTATCCACATATCGCTGCTCGTCATCAACCCACCACCGCTAGCAGAGCTTCTCCGCCCCGCCCCCAGTTCCCTTCATGCTCTCTCCAGCCACACACGCGCCCGTGCTCCAGCCACACCCACCACGGCGCCGCGTACTCCCCTCTCTATACCCTCCTCCACTACATGCAACCCCCAGGGACCATGGCGCCAGATCGAGCGAGCAAGGATGCGCGCGGTAAGGATCCCCCCTCCCTCCCCTGATTCCCCCCTTGGCGACCTCACACCTCTCTGCGCCGACGATGCACTACGCCCCCTGGAGTGCGCCGGGTCCGGCGAGGGGCGGGGTCGGGCCGGTGTGGGGAAGGGGGGCACGCCGAGATCCAGCAGGTGGCGGTGTGTCCATCGAGTGCACGTCATACGCTCCCGGCTTTGCTGCTCTGACGCCCGGCCTTTTGCTGTTGCCTTGATTTGGTCCTTACACCCGCAACGGCCATTTGCCGCGACTGACTTGGATGCGCCACGCCGATGGCGACGACTTCATGGCTCTTGGAGACGCCAAGGCACGTCGGTCCCTCTCCTCCAGCCTTCCCTCACGCCTGCCAAGCTAGGCCTAACCCTCTCCTCCAGCCTCCTCTCACGCCCGAGTGGATCTCCTGAGCCAGCCCGTCCGCCTCCGGCCGCCGCCGGCAAGCAGAGCCGTCGTCCGTGCGCTCCAGCCAACTCAGATCGCCGCCTCCTCAGCTTCGCCACATCAGCCGCCCCTCTGAACTTCCACGTCGGTCTTCGCCTCCTGCACGAGCCCCCGCCGCCCGTGCGCTCCGGCCAGCTTCCCGTCACGCCCGAGACCGCCTCGAGTCTTCCTGCCGAGGCCTCCCCTGTGACCAGCCTTTAGCATGGTCTCCTGCCCGCCTCGGTGCTGACGCCCGCGGCAAGCGGCGGCGCGTGCCCAGCGTCCACCGCGTGGTGGTGAGCCAGTCCAATAAGAGATAAGGGTCGCGGGCATAATTTCAAACAAATGCAGTGGCTTTTACGCAAAAACCAAACGTTTTTCTAGAGTGCCACTTAAACAGGGACTGCGGGTTGATTTCAAAGAAACAGAGGGGCTTTTCACAAAAACACCAACAACGGACGACAGAAACCCAATTCTCTTTATTATTAGGTAAAGATATATATAGGAGATCCTCGAATTAGTACCACCTCGCTTATTTTACGATTTTGTCTATACGGATCGTAAAAGCGTATTATGACTTAGAAAAAAAACGTATTTTGATAGTGAACCCACGGAGTCAATCCGTGTTTTATTATTAGGAAAGATTATATATATATATATATATATATATATATATATATATATATATATATATATATATATATATATATATATATTAGAGAAAGATAGGGAGAGATTAAGGAAAGATAAATCATGCTAGGCTTAATTTTCATCTCGCGGACGCTGTCCGCGTGCATGCTTATACAAGAATTGGGTCAGTAGAGCTGGTGCTACCGCGCCATCCAGCGTGTGGAGCACCACGGCCCATACCTTAGCCTTTAGCCTCGGCATGGTTGCTGTGACGCTGTCGTCAGCGGCGCATCTGCGGTGGAGGCACGGCGGCGCCTCAGCACGAGGCAAGACAAAGTCTGGACTTACCCCCTACGCGCAGCGGCATTATAATAAAACGTCGTGATTACAACTGCTTCGGAGGAGGAAAAATCTTATCCCTTGCCATTTTGCAGTAAGATACGTGGCAGGGATTTGCAGAGTATGAAATTCATGGGCATTAACATCCACAACGTATTCTTTTAGAAGAAGCCTAACCTAAGTGAGATCGTGGAAATTCACCTTGACAAAAGTCGAACTCCAGTCTGCAAGGTACGCCACAGTGACCTTGCCACTCAGCTATTGGCCAGTCGTCTTGCAAGAATTTGCAAACAGACAAAAAAAGCGGTCTAGGTTGGTTTTTTCGACAATCCCCTTCTATTGTGGTAATTTGGCATATTCACCCTGGTTAATAGTACTATTTACTAGTATCCACTTGTTTTAGACCCTGTTATTTTTAGTAATT
The DNA here is from genome assembly GCA_021605205.1 of Aegilops longissima. Classification (NCBI taxonomy): domain Eukaryota; kingdom Viridiplantae; phylum Streptophyta; class Magnoliopsida; order Poales; family Poaceae; genus Aegilops; species Aegilops longissima. The sequence goes on from CM038679.1 coordinate 754,752,733, forward strand.
CGTCTTGGCCCTTACCATAGATGTCGCGTCGAAGCCTTTTGTTCTCCTTCACGGAGTTCGCCAGCTGAGCGCGGACGTCTTTTAACTCCACGTCCGGCTGGACTTTGGCATCTTGAAGATTGTTCTTCTCCTGCACAACTTGCGTAAGAATGCGCTCGCCAGCCTTCAACTGCCTTTTGAGATGTGACTCGTCATCTCTTACGCCCTCCGGATTCACCCCGGGATTGTCTGCAGAATTTCCTATTAGACTTATCATATCAGCCATTTACTAACCGGTGCATATTTGCACAATTAAGACAAATGTTACCAGATGAGGGTCTTTGGGATTCCTCTAACTTGGCAATTGTGGCCCTCAGCTCGGCCTTGCACTCCTCCAGCTCCCGAGACAGTTGCTCATTCTTATCTACAAGGACCTATGCATAAATTGATCCTTAAAACAGTTGTTCCAACCGTTTCAAGTCTCAGGGGCTACTGCTATACATGCTTATCAAAAATTTCTTACACGTATATCTTTGGTATACTGGTCCGTCGCTCGGGGAAGCCCGCCTTGAGCAGCTCGGATATACGCGTCTCCCGAATTGAAGGCATTAAACGCCTCTTCGGAAAAGATGTTGTTCCGAAGCACGGCCCGTCGGCGCCGGTGATTCATGGCGCTCTCTACTTCGGAGTTTGTGGCCAAGAGCATATCCGCGTCCTTTGTCGGAGAACTATGCGGCATCGCCCCCGCGTCTGCCTCCGCTCTCGAAGCTGGTTCTGGAATCCGGCTGGTGGAGGCGTGATTGGCAGGATCCCCGGATATAGTCCGACTATTCCTTTTCCTGCCATGGCGCGAAGGGCGCTGTTATACTCCAAATACCATAATCGCAGGACATGTTTTTTCCTGACCTCTGCAGCGGCGTGTCGACCCTTACCGCCTTCCTCTTGAGCCTGCCCGATCCGGACGCCCGTGGTCGACGAGTCCCTAGGGGCTCAGCCCCGCGCTCCGACCGTCGTCTCTGCAAAAAATAAAACACGACACTTCAAGGGAAAAGGCATGACATCTAATGGGGGTCTTCTTCGGAGGATGGGGTTTTTTAGTTTGGCTTACACGCGACGTAGGTAGCAGTCCGGGGTAGTCGGCAATAATGGCCACTGAGGCGCCATCACAGCTCGCTTGATAAAATATCCCGTTGACAAGCTCCATGGTAATATCCGGATCTTCTTCGAGTCCTGGAACTAGGGCCCTTCCGGGGTCCTCTGGCTGCGGGTTGGGGCTAGAGATTCCTTCTACGGCCCTCCTCAGTTCCTGCTCGAAAATGTCGAAGCAGATAATCTTAGCGGAGAACGCCGCGACGAATGGAGCTGGGAAAGGAACGACGACTTACCCAGTTTGGGGGGTTGTGCATGGAGAATCCGTCTCGCGGTTTGATGCGAAGGAATTCTTCCTCTTCCCCTTTGTACAAATCGGACAATATCTTTGCTAGGGCAGTGGCGGAGTCCGGACCCTTATGGCCACAGCGGGTGGCATCATCTTCCCCGTTGAAGTGCCACATGGGCTTCCCCCTATATTGAAGCGGTTGCACTCCCCGTATTATGCATATTGCCATAACCTCGATTATCGTCAGTCCGGATTTGGCCAGTAACTTTATCATGTTCATCAGGTAATGTATTTCACTGGTATCCTCCTCTTGGGGGCCTCGGGGGCGCCATCTTAGACGTGCCCTCGGCGGGGCGTTACTGAACTTGGGGAGACCTGTCCGGACTGGATCCGGAAGGGGAATGTCGTCAATATAAAACCACTCTGAAGGCCAGCTCTCTGGCGCCTTCTTAGGAGTGCCGGATAGGTATCCGGTCTCGGCAATGCGCCATACTTCGGCCCCGCCCACCTGACATAGGGATTCTCCCTGATTGCGGGGGACAAGGCAGAACAGCTTCTTCCATAGCCCGAAGTGAGTCTCGCAGCCCAGAAATAGCTCACAAAGGGCAACGTACCCTGCTATATGTAGTATAGAGGCAGGGGTAAAGTTGTGTATGGCGGAGGCCGTAGAACTCCGTGGAGCCCCAAGGAACGGGTGGATGGGAAACCCGACGCCCCTTAGCAGATGCAGGATGAGGCATATTCGTTCGTCTGGAGATGGATTGGGAGATCTCTCCGCTTGCTCCCCGCCATTATAGGTGGCTATTCCGGCTCGGACGGGGACCGTGAACGCTGGTGGGAGAAACCCTTGGGTTTTTAACTCAATCAAACGACTATGGGGAACTGAACACTCTTCCCAGTCCCCCGGCTTGGAGTGAGGAGAGCAAGCAGAGGAGCTGCGACAACCGGCCATGTTGGGATGGTTTTCCGGAGCGCTCTGTTGGATGCTTGCTCGAGGGGGGAGAGTGACGTTTGGATCTGAGAATCCCCGTCTCTTCAAATAGGCGGTCAGCCCGAAGGATTGAGGGTGGCAAATGCAAAAAATGCCTCGGCTCCTCGCATTCGCTCGACACGTGGAGATGGTCATTATTGAGGCACTGAAGCCGAGGAGTAAAACATTGATGGAGTGCCAGACACTGTTCGTCGTAACAGGTACTTTGGAGTATTCGGAGATGGAACCAGCCCTATATGCCGAAGACAAGACTGCGCGCCGGACTCATCGTCATTGAAGCCTGGTTCAGGGGCTACTGAGGGAGTCCTGCATTAGGGGGTATCCGGACAGCCGGACCATATACATCGTCCGGACTATTGAAGCGTGAAGACACAAGACTCAAGACTCCGTCCCGTGTCCGGATGGAACTCTCCTTGGCGTAGAAGGCAAGCTTAGCGATCCGGATGTTGTATTTCCTTCCTTGTAACCGACTCCATGTAAACCCTAGCCCTCTCCAGTGTCTATATAAACCGGAGAGGTTGGTCCTTAGAAGGCCGATCACAATTACAATCATACCATCATAGGCTAGCTTCTAGGGTTTAGCCTCTACGATCTCGTGGTAGATCTACTCTTGTACTACCCATATCTTCAATATTAAGGGCCTCTTTGATTCACGGGATTCTCAAAACACGGGAACAGGAAAAATGTAGAAATAGAGTGCCATGTCCTCTTGTATCCTAGGGGATTTGAAGAAGTGTTTGATAGCACAGGAAAAGCAAAAGAATTCTACAAAGAAGTTTGAGTGGATGGAAAGTTTCCTCCAAAATGTAGTACAAATGAATCCTACGGAAAAAATCCTAAGGATTTCAATCCTATAAATCAAACGACCATCACAGGAAACAATCCCAAGGATCCAAATCCTGTAAAAATCCAATGAAATTCCTTTGTATCAAAGGAGCCCTAATCAAGCAGGAAGTAGGGTAAACATTGTGTCCCTTGCTTCATGTTACCATCAGCCTAGACGCACAGATCGGGACCCCCTACCCGAGATCCGCCGGTTTTGACACCGACACTGCTCGACTCGTACCGCTCCGCCCGCGAGGGCCGCCTCGAACGCTAGCGGTACCGCATGCGGGTGGCGGAGGCTGCGGCCGTCTACAAAGAGGATGATGAAGCGGGCGAGGCGCTGTTTGGCGAGACCGAGGACGAGGCAGAGGACAATGCCGGCTCCGACGAGTCCCCGCCCCGCTGGCGTCGACGAGGCCCTGCACCGTCGAGGCCCCGCGGCGCCAACAACGAGGCAGAGGACATCGCCGGCTCCGCCGAGGCCCCGCCCCGCCAACAACTAGGCAGAGGACATCGCTGGCTCAACCGAGGCCCCACCCTACCGGCAATGAGGGGGAGGATTTCCCCCACTCCGCCGAGGCGCCGCCCCGCCGGCAACGAGACAGAGGACATCGCCGGCTCCGCCGAGGCCCCGCCCTGCCGACACCGAGGCGGAGACCCTACTCCGCCGAGGCTCCACCCCGCCAACAACGAGGCAGAGGACATCGCCGGCTTAGCCGAGGCCCCACCCTGCCGGCAACGAGGGGGAGGATTTCCCCCGCTCCGCCGAGGTACACCCCGGCGGCCACGAGACAGAGGACATCGCCGGCTCCGTCGAGGCCCCGCCCCGCTGCCAACGAGGCCGCGCCACACAGAAAACGAGGAAGAGTAGAACACGGTAGGTCGCCGCCGCTCGGGTCCAAGTCAGTCCAGCGCTGCTACCCTCCGGTTGAAGCCAAGCTAGGCGGGTTGACCATTGACGGCCGATTAGCTTCTTGGCGACGACGTGGAGTCGGAGAGCTATGTTGGAGAAGGACGCTGCTTCTACTTAACTGCTGGTGCAGTTGGCTGACTGACAAGTGGGCCCAACAGGCATCTGGGCCACATGTCAGTTACGCAATTGCACCTGCAGTTAAGTCACTGAAGCTTCTGTTGGGCTCAGCCGGACACAGGTGGGTAGCTTCGGTTAATTAATTATACCTCCAGCGCACCCCTTTTTAGTTTAAGAATGTATGAAATGTAATGAAATCCGGCATGTTTATATGAAATTCGACCGTGTATGAATGGATTTATTTCGATTAGTTTGAATTCTTGTATCACTGGCATTGGATGAACATGCAAAACAATACGTACTAGCATTATTCCCAGGGAGATCACCTCGTTTGCAACAGTTTCACATGTACTCCCTCCGGTCCTTTCTAGTCTGCATACAAGTTTTGTCTGCAGTCGTGTCTTTACTTTGACCAATCTTATAGAAAAAAATATGCACTTTCATAATGTGCGAAGTAAAAAGGAACAGAAGGAGTACAAAGAGTTTGAGCAGCTTTTTAGCGTTCATGTACATTGCAATCAAACACACATGCCTGGCAATTCATAGAGAACATTCAAAACAATCGATCATTATGCATCTCAGCGATTCACATGTCAAAGCCAACATTTACTTCACAACTAAAGAATAAAGAAAAATTGATCGACGCTGCTGACAGCAAAGGGCGTCCCATTCGAAAATATCAAATGCATGTCTTCTTGCTAACATCAATGAGCAAAATTTGACAAGGTTGTCCCATCCCAAAATATCAAATGCCTACGATTGTGGAATGGGCAGGGTTTGCCATCAGTTCGGACATTGACATGACACCTCGTGCTAAATAAACCAGCTGTTCTTAAATCAATCAAATTCGCGCGTAGCTTGTATGATTTCGCCTTTATATGTTGCAACGCCTTGAACTTATCGGCACCTCCTTTCTTGTGGTGGAAATGAATGATTCGATGTATTCATGAACATTTTGTGCAGTTCCCATTGAAATCAAACTGACCACCCCTATTTGCACAAATACAAAAAAGTGATTAGTATAAAGCAAACTGTACTATGAATTGACAGTTTAAACAGGCACCTACATGGTCTATGTAGAGCACACTTTTAGAAAAATGGAACTCACCGGAAAGAATCCTAGAACAACATTGTACTTGCGCATCACAGCAAGAAAATGGAGATTTGTTAGTCCTTCTGAGCTGAAGTTAGTTTGGTCTTGTGGGGAGTAATGTAACCATCCTTCAACTGCTCCTTCTGATGAGAAGATAGACAGGGTTTCTTCATCCTGGCATAATCGGAACTAGTCACTTCACGTACTCCATATTCTTCTTCAGAGGAGGATGATCCTATTGTGCAAAGACAAGAGGACAACTAAATGCTAGTATCCTGTTTGCTCGAAACAAAGGAAAGGAAATATTTAAAACAGCACAGATGAAGCACTTCTCAAGGACAATACCACTTTCTTATGACATTATCTAAACAATAGCACAACACCAATAGAGATGATAAAGCTCAATCATATGGATGAAATCCGTGGACGAGTGCCAACCTTTGTCAGGAGGCTTATTGTGTAGAGCATACAGATGAAGCACTTCTCCAGAACCATCTGTTGCTATCTACTGTGGTGGCCATGCTTACTATATACTCCTCGATTAGTTTAATGTTTCCAACATCTTCTTGTGCAGTTCCATTAAAATATATGGTATCTTCAAAGAAGATCACTGTTTGCACAAGTAGAGATAATTACATATTACATTAAGAGTGGCATCAAATCAGTGGCAAAGCATATCTCATTCCAAATAATGGGGAGAAGAAAGCAAAGTAAAGCATCCCATTCACATTCCCACCGGCCAAGAGAAGCAAAGCAAAGCATCCCATTCACATTGCCATCAAGCACCATGCCCTGGGAAAATGAGAATCTTATTTTTTTTTCTTACGTTCTGACACAATTTCATGTTCCCATCCAATGCATGCAATGCGACAACGGCGGCCCATAAGCATGGGAGGCCACAGCCTCTTGTTCCTGTTTTTATTTTACATTTTCTGTTTTAATTTATGTTTTATTTTTGTACATTTTTTTATACTTAAAAAATATATACAAAAAACACTCTTCAAAAAAGTTGAACAAGTTCTTGAAAATTGTTAAATATGTATTTAAGTAATGTTGGACTAGTATTTGAACAAAATATTTATTATGTATATAAGTAATTTAGCATTTGAAAAAAAATGTTAAACAAGTATTTGAAAAATGTTAATGAAGCATTTGATAAATGTTAAATGTGTTCATAAAATTGATGAATATTTTCATCATGTATATAATTTTTAATAAATTATTAAAAAATATTGAACAAGTGTTTGAAAAATATTAATCAAGCGTTTGGAAATGTTAAAAGTGTATAGAGAAAATATTGACCATGTATTAAAAAATCATGAAATTGTTTTATCATGTATTAGAAAATCATGATTTTTTGATCATAAATATTAAAATATTAATCAAGCATTAAAAAAAGGTTGAACAAGTACTTGTAAAATGTTGACTAAGCATTTGACAAATATTAAAATGTGTACAGAAAAACATTGACCATCTATTAAAAAATCTTAAAATTGTATTGTAAAAGTGTTAAATATGTATTAGAAAATGCAGTTGACATATACAAAAAATGTGTAATGAGCACAAAAAGAAACAAAGAAACAAAATAAACGAAATAAAAATAAAAATGAAGAAAAAATGGAAAATGGAGAAGAAAAAAAGAAAAACAAGACCAAAAAGTAAAATGTGAATATATGGTGGAGATTGTCAGTTGGAACGGCTGAATCTATGAAAAGAAGATGGAAAAAGAGAAGGCATTGATTTTATGAAAAAGGGTTCAGAAGTACACTTGAGAAATTTATCTTCACGGCATCATGAGCAGAAGTTCAGGTACGGTCCAGCACTGATGCTCGACTGCTTTCTGAATAAGTTGACAGTATGATTTTCTCTCAGTGACATCAGATTAGCAGAACTTCCGTTTTCAAGAATAACAGAATAAACTTTGATATTGCTAGTAGTACTGGTTCAGTAGTAAAAGAAGCTGCCAACTACTGAACCTGAAACTGAACATGTGTGCCTCATCTGCACCAAGAAATTTGAGCAGAGCAACCTGACTAAACAGATTGAACTGTAGGAGCACCTGGTCCGGTCTTACCCTCAGGCACTTGCCGAATCATTAGGTTAATGTTAATCAACACTTGTTCTTTTATCGCACAATAAAAAAAACACTGTTCTTCCCTCTCAACTGAATCGGTGATTGCTTTTGTGAAGAACAACAACATGGGTGTAAGTGTAGCTGCAACTTCAACTCTGCTCTCTTATTTTTTGGCAGTGTCAGTTTTTTCCTGGATGAACAAGTGTTTGGATCAGAATTCGAGACAAGACCGTCAGCGGAGGAAGGGGACAGTTGATGCCGGGGAGTTTGCTTCTGAGTCACATACATTAGTTGCAGATGGAACTGGAATTAACTGCAAGAGTTGAAGATAAGCAAGATGCCAACTTAAACACGTAACGATTTGCCTACCAACCACATTGCTAACAGTTGTGTGGGATTAACTGTTTTCTGAATAAGCTAACACTATGATTCTAGTGACATCAGTGGCATATACAAAAAAACAAACTTTTTTTTTTTCCTTTTGAGAATGAGAGAACAAACTGTGATATGTAATACTAGAATGCAAGGAACTCTCATATGTAGTACGTGGCAGAGAAGAAAATGCCAAATCGAGTTGCTCATCGGCATTACTTGAAAGTCGGAATCAACATGAGGGAATTTTTAAATGCATACTATAACTTGGACAGAGCAACCTGAACACTAGAACAAATTCAAATGTAGGAGCATTTGACCAGATTTATGCCTCCAGCTCCGATCCAGGCTCGGACAATCTGCAAGCCAACTAGTGCCTGCCAGTTTTACTCCTTGTCGACCACGTCCGTCAGTTGAACTGTGAGAAACACAGTGACACGCTTAACACTAACTAACATATATATGTTCCACGAGTGCAGCTGCAGAGTTGAAGCTGAAATAATCATTGCTTTTGAGTTGAAGCTCAGGAACACTGATGCTACTGGCTCAACACGACTGGCCATGAGATTAACTTCTTTCTGAATAACATTTTTTTTTTTTGAGAATGAAAGAATCAAATTAGATATGCGGGATGCAGGAGACGTGGGAATCGTCTTTTTTACAATCAAGCTCAAAGCCCCAAGCACCTGCCATTTTGTTTCCAGATTCTTATTTCAATTTACAGCAACCAACTCAAAGAATATGTAGAAATCACTCATAGTCTTTTGTCTCCGGACCCATAAAAGCTTACGTACTGCCAACAATATACAATAAAACAAAAATACTCATATTCAGCAAAGATAAAGCTTAGTGTCCTGGACTCCCAGACTCCCTCAATGAATGGTGGCTCGCTGCTAAGGAGACGACCCCCAGACCACTCTGCAAGGGACAAAATTAAAGCTCCAATGCCACAAAGGGCCTACACTGCATTCACTCAGACAATGTGATGTAACCAAGCTGAGAAACAGGATTTATAAACTAGATGAGACACTATATATACGAGTATTCATTCACCTCAGTTGGGTTTCTATTCTCAAGGGAATTACAAATACAGTTTCTGAATTTGCAAGACATACTGCTGCTACCTGTTTCTGAATTTACAAGACATAATCCTGCTACCTGACCAGAGCAACCTGACTAGAATGCCGAAGTTGGTTCATCAACTACCTTATGTTCACAAGTTCTTCCTTCAGGTTACAACAAGCAACTGAAACAGAACAAATTACACACTGTCTTTCATCTCCATGTAGCTAGTACATTACAATTCAATGGTATAGACAGAGCAGCAGCAGGATGAGGATGGATGTCCAAGCTAGTCTCGCTTCCACCTGCTCACAACAAGGTAAGATTTAAACTAGATGAGACTTGAGCTTGGTTTATTAAGGAGTGTATCAAGATAAGGTACACACTAGTAGTGTATAGCTATCTGCTAATAAATTAATTGTCCAATTCATGCAATTGTTTAGGTATTTTTGCTATTTGCTAATAGGCACCGGTCAATCAGCTTAGCTTCCTTCTGAGTGAGCTAACGGTATGACTGCCAGTGACAACATCAGCGACATACCAATTTACCTTCAGCTAACTCAGAGGGGGCAGGACAGTACTGAAAACGCAAAATGCAGTGAATGCCAAATCAATTAGTTGATCACTACGCCCACTCTGCTCTTAACTTGTACTGGGAATTAAATATCAACACAGCGAGATTGTGAGGGACAGCCAACACATCAGTTACCAGAGAACTAAGAAAGTAGATGCAGAGTAGGAACTAAGAAGAGAACTGCCCCCGCGTCCAGAAAAAAAGAGAACTGATTCAGTGGAGAGGGCGATCTGATATGGTCTCACCTCTCTAGCTAGCTATCATGCATGCACTTTCTCCTTTCCTCGATCTGCCTTTTCCTTTTTCAGAGTTGGCAAGGTTGCTGCTTGTTCCTTGTTTGCTTTTCCTGAACCAGATGCAACTGCTGCTGCTCCTTCTTGTTCCTCCTCTGCGACCATTGTGTGGACTAACGTCCAAACACATGAAATGAACATGGAATCAATACGAGGAAACAACTATACATACTAAATATAAATAACACACTAAGAGTTGTCTCGATTTAACACACTAAGACTAAGAGTTGTGTTATTTTACCTCCAGATCCGATCAAGTGCTGGGACAGTGCATCCCTCACCCTGACAGCATCCTCCTCTGCTAACTTCCACGCTTTCTCGACGTAAATAGCCTCGTGGCCGCTCGGCATGCTTGCACCCTCCTCCTCCTCCAAGTCTATCACTATGTTATGCAACAAGCAGCACACACCGATTGTCTGGTTCATCACACGTCTGTTATTTGGATGCCACCCTTCTCCCTGCAGGCACTTCCATGTGTCTTTCAACCTTGTCAACGCCCTCGCCGTGACGGCTGTAGCTGCAGAGTGTCTCATGTTAAACTCGACTTTGGACTCTGAGAGTGGGAGACCATTTTCTAACTGGTAAGGTGTGAGGAGCCATGGACAAAGAGGGTATCCTGCATCACCAATGATGTATTCCCCAACCACCGAGCCATCTGATAACTTCACCTTACCGCCATTCAGCCAACCATATTTCTCAATGCTCTCCAATAGATCACCGCCCAACCAAAACTCTGTGATCCTCATATCTAGATCAACAACGGCTTGCAGTAGAACAACATCATTCTCCTCATGGTCAGGGTTTTGTGATCCAAACGTGATGTGAGCTGTATGTACAACACCACAACAGTTTGGCAAGCCGTGCATCTTGTCAAACTTGTGCTTGATCTTCTCCATCTTAGTGGAGCGAGGCCAGCTGCAGTGGTGCAGTGCTCGGTCCCACATGGCCTCAACAAACACATGAGTTAACAGTGAGACAGTTGACTCGTTCACACCAAGAGAGGATCCTACAGTAACCGGAGAGTCACCAGAGTTCAGTACCCTCAGAGCGACAGCTACTCTATCTTTCAAAGACAACAATCTCCCATCAACAAAGGTGTGATCCCTTGCCATCATATTTTCCAAAAATGGGATCCTCACCAAGCCGCAGACGTAACTGAAGGTGCTTCTTCTCATTTTGTACACAGACTCAAATCCTTGTGCATCCACCATAGAAGTTGATAAGGTTTCTACATGGAAAGAAAAACACAAAATTGGTTACATGATACTCTAGATATGTTAAACTCGAGAAAACCTACAAGAACATGTAAGAAGATAGATACTTATCAACATGCACTAGGAAGGTACATAATATATTTGGTCATCATGCATTATATATGGATGAAAAGTACGAGATAAAATCAAAGAAACTTAAAAACTGGGCAGAAAGAGTGCTCAAACAAATTAAGAAAAAGCTTGTACGTATGTTTGATTTTCTGTACCTTCAAATATGGTAGAGCTGCCAATATTTGAATCCAACTTGCAGTTGTCTCCTCTCGTGTACAAAACATACCATTTTCTTTGGTTGTTTCTATCACCAACATATGCCTTGACATGCTCCACATGGCTGAACTTGTCCCACTCAGGGCCAGATTGTCCCGCGGCTACCGCAGAGAGCAACCATAGCCTGCAGAATAACTGCAAATGCCTTGGATTTATGTCTCGCATGTATTCTGGAAGTTTCTCCATGTTGTAATCCTTCAGGAGCACCCTCTCGAGTGAAGCGACACGCTCCAGCAGCTTCAACTTTGGGCAGTTTTCGATGGTAAGCTTCTGCAGATTGGGGAGATTGGTGATCCTCTCCAGGTCGGGGCATCCACTCACTCTAAGCTCAACAACAGAAGGATAGCTCTCAATGTAGTTGAGGTGCTTGACATATTGTAGACCTAATATTTTCAAAGAGCTTGCATTGGAGGCAAGGCCTCGAGGAACATGCCTCAGTCTGCAATTATTGAGCACAAGCTTCTCCAAACGGGGCATCGCTTGTACTTGCTCCTCCCACTCCCACTCCTCCCATTCCACCATGTCGAACAAGTGCAATTTGTTTAACCTTAAAAATGAAGCTGCTGCCGCCTGCACGAATCCAGTCCCAACATGTTTGATGCATGGAGCATGATAGACCTGTAGAAACTGCAGATTGGGGAGCTGGCACAACCCATTGGGAAGTTGTGTGCAACAAGCCAGGTTATCAATATAGTCTTCAAGTTGTTGAGGGGCACCATTGATGTGGACATCATCCAACTCGGGAGTTGCCGGCCAAAATACCCACGGATTCCAAGTTCTTCTACACTAGGTGGAGGGCAGAGCTTATCAAGAACCTTCTCATTTCGTTGTTGCTCTTCATTAGAGACACCTTCCTTCTCTTTGACCAACCCATCATCTCTGAGTTTACTGGTGTAGTAAAGGAGTAGCCTGATAAGATGCGTCTTCTCATTGAGCCTAGCATTAGCGGCAAATGAGGCAGTAGTTACATTCTCTAATTCAGTTAATCCAAGAACTCGGACCTGGGAAAGAGGCCCCAACTCGTCCAAACTACACCAATCGCCATCCATGCGGGCTTGAAACATAGTTAGCCTCCTCATATTTGTCAAACCGCTAAACCCTCTGGGTACCATACAAGCTTCAGGAAGTGAAAGTAACCTCAGCTGGCCAAGATTCACAATGCTATCAGGAAGATTAACCAATCTTGTACATCCAAAAAGGTTAAGGAATTGCAACAGTTTCATCTTGCCAATGTTCCCTGGAAGTACAGATATACTAGCATTTACTAGTGTTAGATACCTCAGGTGCTTGAGTTGATGCAATGATTGAAGCAATACAGCCATATCTGCAGATTCTATATGCAGAGTCCGCAAACTAGAAAAAGTAACCAATGAATCACGTGGCTTCATCTTAATTTGGATAGTTGAGATCAATGTTCTCACTGATTTCTGCGCCTGTAGAGATTTCCAATCAAGTTCACCTGATTGTGATTGGTTAGCTTCTATGGACAACCGAAGACACTTTTGTGAACCAAGTGTAGCAATAATATCATCACCTCCGTCTTGAGTTACGAGTGCTTCATCTTTGATCATATACTGAGCAAATGAGCGAATAACATCATGCATGTTGCAAACCGATAGATTAGCATACGATTTATCCGGCTCTATCAGGTTCCTAGATACCAACTCCCTGTAGTAATTTATTCCCAATTCTTCCAAATCACCTGAGTTTCCATCAATAAGTCCTTCGCTCATCCACATTGCAACAACTTGATCCATACTAAATTCTCTACTTTTAGGAAGAAAAGAGTAGTAGAGAAAGCACTGCTTCAGGTAAGAAGGCATATATTCATAGCTTAAGTATACTGTGTGATTGAGCTCATCGGGCATTTTAGTTGTTGACCATTTAGAATCATCCAAAACCTGCTGCCAGTCATGAAGTAGTCCCCCTCTTTCACGCAAGAGTCCTCCCATCACTTTAACAGCAATTGGTAAACAACCACATTTATGTATAATTTTCAGTCCGATATCCTTTAGCGTATTGATGTGGTCTTCATCTATCTCACTTGAGCATACCTGCGAAGAGACGGTACAAGGGACAGATACAGTTAGCTATGTATAACATACATACTTTATGCCAAGAAAACAAATTTACTTTCTTTTTCTTTTTACAAGTAACTCCAAATTTAGCAGAATCGTATATTGTTTTATTCGTGTTCAAATTTAAGGTAACATTAAATTATCTAATGCATAATACTACGCCAAACATTAAGTACTAAATTTGTGTGCAAATTCTCTCGCAAAATTACTGCCAACTTCTAGTCTAGTTATTTCCATGTTATATTCTTTTGTTGTATTTGCAGGGGTTCACCGAAATTGTTATTTTTCTGTCTTAAAATAACTTTTAATTTATATTGTGTCCTATGAGACTGTTGAGTACCTGAGCACTTAGATCTTCATCTCATATGTTGGAAAACGAGACTGAATATTCACAAAAGGTTACACTATACAAATATACGACCCATGTCTCTTCACTTGTAGAAATGATACATATATAATTATCCAAATTTCTAATTATTTCTCAGACTTGATTAAACAAAATCTAGGTGTCCTTGAATGTGTCTCAAATAGTGTTGTTGGCACTTGCAAAGTAATCTTAGCCTTACAAAATTACTGACAATCTCTTACCTCCAAGAGGTAATAGTACATAGAAGTCACTAAATTACACGTAATTAACGACTCATTAATTTGGGAGCATCCTAACATTTCGCTTAATTAACTACATAGTACTGTCAATACGTAGATGTAGATAGATTATTCACTTCACTGAAAGATTTAATTAAGTACAGACCAAGCATCTTAATTTGGGAGCATCCTAACATTTAATTAAGTACAGACCTGCTTCTTGAGCAATGACCAAGCATCTTCAGGCGCTAATGTGTCGACACGGTGGTACGGCCAGATAGCTTTCACCCCTCGGGCAACACCTTCATCTCTAGTAGTGACGAGGACCCGGCTGCCTGAAGCAGCAGCATTGACTAAGGGTGTTTTCAGCACGTCATCCCATGCTCTATGGTTCCACACATCATCCATTACCAGAAAGGTCTTGTGGTCAATCAATGTGTTCTTGAGGGTTTCGTGAAGGCTGGTCTTTGCACTTTCAGGTGGTTGGGCATCTCCTCCGGCTTCGATGATGGCCCTTCTCAGCAGATCAACATCACTGAAGTTTTGGTTGACGCTCAACCATATCTTTTTACTGAATTCACCATGGATTGCCTCGTCATTGAAGGCCTTCTGGGCGAGGGTGGTTTTGCCGATCCCACCAACACCTACGATAGCGACCACCATGATGTCATTGTTGACATCCTTTCCCGTCTGCATGATCTGGGCCACCAGTGCTCTTGTGTCTTCTTCAATCTTGTATCCAACAATAGCCGACCGATCAAAGTCCCCTACCGTCTCCCGGCTAGGATTACCCTGACGAGAGGCATGGGCATTGCTACTATGACAATCCTCGTATGACCCAAGATTGATGAAGTTGAAAGCAGCGCTGCGCTGCTTGATGGAAGGGAGCCTCTGGTTGAGCGCCTTGATGCGGGTGCCGATCTCACGAGCATGGAAGGGATTCCGCATGCAAAAAAGCAAGGGATTGCAACACCCTGCATCTGTGGAGGAAGACCCACGCTCCATGGCCTTGAGCTGGCAGAGGTCGAGGATGTCAGCAGCTTCATACATGGCGCGCTTGAGCTGACCCACCCAGACTTTGACGGTCTCGTCGGTGATGTTCCTCCGATCAGCGTCGGCAAGGAAGTTTTTGAGCTCCTGAAGCCTGTCACCCAACTTGTCGATCTCGCCAGAGACGCCCAGCATCGTTCCGAGCTCATCCTCTACCACCTGCTTGAGGTAGTCCCCGATGTAGGACGCAAAAGCGTCCAGCACCATCGCCATTGTTCACCTTGGTGTCCTTCTGCTGTGATAGAATCAGAGGCAATTACGGTGAATTTGAAGTAGCAGACAGAGACAAGGAAATAAAACTTGAACACTAACTACCTACCTCAAGGACAGCACAACGTCACCAACCTTTGAGAATGATGGGATGCACTGCACGGCACAGCAGTCGGCGGCGACAAATACCAGCGGACGGCGGCGGCAGCGGGGGCGATGGCTGTGCTGAGGAAGACCTGGAGCCTGGAGGGATTGGGATTTGGGAAGTAATGCCACCGGGTACGCCTTGGCTGCCGGAGCTGGGTAAAGCATCAGGTGGAGAGAAGCAAGCAAAGCAAAGCAAAGCATCCCATTCCCATCCATGGAGCAAGCAAAGCAAAGCAGCTTCTTTTCCTTTTCCATGGAGGAGTAGATTAATTGACAAAGAGCAAGGTATCGAATTAGATCTGGACTTGATTTTTCCTTGATGCCAAGATATGCGTTTGCCTGATGCGCACGCCAAATGACAGCGGCGCCTCCTTTCACATTACCATCGAGCACCAGGCATGTTCTGGGATGAGGTGGTGGTCGGGAAAGGGAAACTGAGAATCTTATGGCACGTTATGTGGGATTTGTGCCACTCTTTGCCTAGCATTTGGGAGGGCTGGACCAAGCGTACCACCCAACACCGAAATGCTGTCAAATAGAAACAGAGGCAGTCATAAATTTAGCCGCCACAGATCTATAGTCCAGTGAATACCGACCATTTAAGCCGCAAAGGAGGCCTCCACTCTTGTTGCAGATACTACAAGTTTAGCGAGTGAGTGGGAGAGGGTGGTGGCGGCAGTCCATCGGCCGCCGTGAGGTGAGGGAAGGATGGGAAAGGGGTCGCGATCCCCATGTATGGAGCGGTCGAGAGGAGGGGAAGCATGGCGGCTAGCTTTTCCATCATGCGGGTATGGGCAAAGGGAGGCAGGATGCTGTCCGTTGGCAGAAAAAGGAACGCTACGCATTTTTAGGCAGTACAGACAGTTAGAGATAGATATAGAGATATAAAATAAGTAGAGATTGACGACGTGCCGGAGTGGGTTTAATAACACATATAACTCGTCTCGCTCGCTCTGACTTTCAAATTCATTCATTCATTCATCCACGCACCTAGCTAGTTATACCCCCATCCTAGGTACAGCTCAAAAGGTACGCAATGCAAGTTGGGAATATTGCTGCCTTGTGCTGTATGTCTGTGTCTCACCTTCAATCCCCCTCGCTCATCCGACAAACATGACACATGCTGCTCATCACATCTGCTTCGTGTTTACAGTCTACTATTTCCAGAGCTTTATGAATCTATCGCTAGCGGACGCCATCAACCCCGTCGACCGGGAGTCCGCCAGCGCGGCTATGAGCCCCTCGTGCGCCGGGATCACTTTCCTCTGCTGATCCGATATGCTCCATAGCTCCAGCGTCTGCATCACCCAGTCACCAAATACCAAAGAACTCTCATCAGATGGGATGTTTGTATAAACGTTATCTAACTGGATCTGCTTTTGTTTCCACTCATTATACGGCACATTGTTATTTGGAATTTGCAGCAAGGTTGTCTATGTTGTTGTTAGACAGGTTATGACCAGCATTGTTTGTTCACCTGGTAACCACCAACAATCAAAAATTTCGGGTATGTTGGATGGAACATGCACGATTGGTACTGGTTCCCGTGCGACCTCAGCTCATAGATGTACGCGCCTGACGCGGCTGACCACACCTTCACACTGTCCTGGCTCGCCGACGCCAGATACTCACCACTTCTGTCCCAACAGATGCAGTTTACCTCGCTAGAGTGAACCTAAATAGTAATAAAAAACAATGGTTAATAATTACCTTGCGTTACATAGACGTAGAAGCATCTTCATCACGTGTAATCCTTTACCTTTGGCTGTGAATGTAAACTCGTGTCCGTGTCGACATCGATGATGTTCACCATGTTTCCGGCTGCCACGGCAAGGAGCTTTCCAATCCGAGGCTGAAACCTCACTCTACCGGTACCACCCTGCTTAACCTGTATTCATGTAAAGAAGTATTATCATCGAAATAATGCCAGACTGCGAAATTCACAAAACGTGACAAGATGAGGCGCTAGGGATCAACCCTAGAGACGCGTGAAGCTGCACTTTGGCCAACTGTCCAGAACCGGAGTTCTCCCTTGTCATCACAAGAGCATAGAATCTTTGTTAGTTCCGGGTGGAAATCTACTGATGTTACGTGGGAGGTATGCCCATGAAAAGTTTGTATAGCCCCAGTTCGCTGAAAAATGAACAAAATAATGGATTTAGGTAAGTA
The DNA here is from genome assembly GCA_021605205.1 of Aegilops longissima. Taxonomy (NCBI): domain Eukaryota; kingdom Viridiplantae; phylum Streptophyta; class Magnoliopsida; order Poales; family Poaceae; genus Aegilops; species Aegilops longissima. The sequence continues at coordinate 754,770,184 of CM038679.1, forward strand.
TTGACTTGACTGCTTCCAAATAAGTGACAACATCAATATGTGCAAGTGATTAGCGAATTAATGCATGAAGTTTGGTTTCTTATGATATGATGAAGTATGATTATAAATTCGTAGATCAACCAACTATATACTAAACCTACATGTTCAAGTTTGCAGTGATCTCTTGCCATAATCAAAGCACAGTTTACATTGCAATGTCAATAGTAGGCAGTGAAATGCACCAAAAGGACAGAACTTGTAACAAATGTGGCAAAGTAAGAATTACTAACGAGAAACACATAAAAATGGTACAAGAAAATTACTTCAACCGCGTTCCATAGTCGAACAGTTCCATCAGAAGATGATGTAGCGAACTGAGTTGAATTCGGTCTGAATCTTATGTCCGTTATAAAATTTGTATGTTCTTCTGGTTTAGTATACATGTTAAAATTGTCCATATTCCAGAGGAAGACCTACAACATCACAGAAACCTCAACATATAAGAAAGTATAAACTGCTTTACAGTGCTCTAACTTTCTATCCCAAGTCAAATAGACAGACTGAGCGGTAACAAAATTACATGTCAACATCCTTTTGCAAATAAAGGTGGGTGAATGGGCACAAGCAAGTAATTTGTAAGAGAAATTGTTGGTTTCCATCGAATGTACTAGTGAGTTTATGCAGCGTACCTTTTTTTCATGACCGGCGCTAGCAAGCAACTTCCCATCTGTAGAGAAGTGACAGCAAACAACCTTGTTGTTGCTTGTACGGCTACTACCAACCTCACTAAAAGAAAGACCTACAAAAGAATGAATGGTTTATAATGATATACTCCCTCCGTCCCATAATGTAAGACGTTTTTTGACACTACACTAGAGTCAAAAAACGTCTTACATTATGGGACGAAGGGAGTACTTTTCAGGGCTGAAGTCTGCAGCACAGCTCAAAAGCATAAAACTATTTACTCTACAGAGACTCCTGCTCCCAATTCTCATTTCCAGTGTCATTCCCTTTTGATGTTTTCTTACACTCCAACCGACTCCTCAAATCTCACTCCTTAAATCCCACCCATCTATATTTTATTAATTTCCTGTAACTACCAATATTTGTAATAGATATATTTTTAACGCCTATATTTTCTAACCGCTATAATTAGCAGTTCACAAAATAACAAAGTCGATCAAAATAAATAGCAGTTCAACGAAATACCGAAGCTTGAATGCTTGATTTTCTGTACCTTCAAGTATGGTAGAGCTGCTAATATTGGAATCCAGCTTGTAGTTGTCTCTTCTCGTGTATATAACGTACCATTTTTTGATTTCTTCACGTGCATATGCCTCGACATGCTCTACATGGCTGAACTTGTCCCACTCAGGACCAGATTGTCCCTCGGCTAATGAAGATAGCAACCATATCCTGCAGAGTAACCGCAAATGCCTTGGCTTTATATCTCGCATGTATTCTGGGAGATTTTCCATGACGTAATCCTCCAAGACCAACCTCTCTAGTGTAGGGATACACTCCAGCACCTTCAACTTTGGGCAATTCCTGATGGTAAGCTTCTGCAGTTTGGTGAAATTATTGATCCTCTCTAGATTGGAGCTTCCAAACACTTCAAGCTCAACAACAGAAGGAAAGTTCTCAAGGTAGTTCATGCATGGAGCGCGGTTGACCTGAAGAAACTGCAGGTAGGGGAGTTGACACAAGGCATTAGGAAGTTGTTTGCAACATGCCAGATCAATAAATGATAGAATCTTCAAGTTGTTGAGGGGCACCACCGTTAACATGGACATCATCCAACTTGGAAGTTGATGGCCAAAATACCCATGGATAACAAGATTTTCTACACTAGACGGAGGGCAGAGCTCATCAAACACATTCTTGACTCGTTGTTCTTCCTCTGAGACACCTTCTTTCTCTTTGAACATCCCATCATATCCCAATTTGCTGGTGCAGTTCAATACTAGGTTGGTAAGATGCATTTTCTCACCGAGTCTAGCATTAGCAGCAAACGAAGCAGAAGATACATTCTCCAATTGCACTAATTCAAGAAATCTGAGTTCAGAAAGAGGCCCCAACTCATCCAAACTACACCAATCACAATCTATGTGGGCTCGAAACCCAAGTAGTCTCCTCATATTTTTCAGACCTCTGAACCCTCTAGGTATTATACAAATGTTGGGAAGAACAAGGAACCTCAGTTGGTCAAGCTTCACAATGCTATCAGGAAGATTCACCAAATTTTGCATCCAGCAAGGTTAAGGAATTGCAACAGTTTCATCTTGCCAATGTTCCGTGGAAGAACTGATATATCAGTATTTACAAGTGTCAAATACCTCAGGTGCTTGAGTCGATGCAACGATTCAACCAATGCAGCCACATCAGCAAATTCCATATGTAGAATCCGCAGACTAGAAAAATTAACCAATGAATCACCAGGCTTCATCTTTAACTGAATAGTTGAGATTAATGTTCTCACTGATTGTTGCCCCTGTAGAGATTTCCAGTCCAGGTCACCTGTTTGCAGTTGGTTGGTTTCTATACACAACCGAAGAAACTTTTGTGAATGAAGTTTAGTTAGAATATCAAGGTCTCCTTCGTGAGCTATGAGTGCTTCATCTTTAATCATATACTGAGCAAATGAGCGAACAACATCATGCATGCTGCAAACCCATAGATCAATATACGAGTTATCTGGCTCTATAAAGTTCCTAGATACCAACTCTCTGTACTAATTTCTTCCCAATTCTTCCAAATCACTAGAGTTTCCATAAATAAATCCTTCACTCATCCACATCGCAACCACTTGATTCATATTAAAATCTTTACTTTTAGGAAGAAGAGAGTAATATAAAAAGCACTGCTTCAGGTCAGAAGGCATATATTCATAGCTTAAGTATACTGCATAGTTGAGCTCTTCGGGCATTTTAGTTGTCGACCATTTAGAATCATCCAAAATATGCTGCCAGTCACGACGCAGCACCCCTCTTTCACGCAAGAGTCCTCCCATTACTTTGACGGCAAGTGGTAAATAACCACATTTTTGTATAATTTTCAATCCAATATCCTGTAGCGTATTTATGTGGTCTTCATCTATCTCACTTGAGAGTACCTGCGACCATACAGTGAAGTATCTATGTCCTCTAAGACACTCAAATTACATCCTAAGAGACAAGAAGACTATTTGATGTATCTGTCCCTTTATCAAGATAGGTCTGAGAATGTAAATATTCAAATTACAGAAAGTACATGCCAAAAAGATGGCATAAATGCATTTTCTTATCTTGCTCCTACATACCAAGATTTGTGCAATGACTTCCACACATAAAATACATACTTTATACCGTAAAAGGGAGCGCCTAGGCTCTAGGCGATAGCAAAACGCCTAGCGCTTAGTGTGTGCATAATTGCGTTGAATCATGCGGTTTGGTCAGAAAAGCACAAGGCGGTGGCAAAACACGCAATTAACGCCTCTGCTTTTTTAAACTTTGCTTCATACCTAGAAAACATTTTTTTCTTCCCTTTTCTTTTTACAAAATGGAATGTATGGCTAGAAATATATTTTTGCACTACTCTCATCGTTGCTGTAGAAACATGCACTCAGATTTAGTAGAAATCATATATTATTTATTATTTTTCTTATTTTACAGTCACATATAATGCGTAGTACGTACTAGACAAGATATCACTGACTAAATTATGTGTGCATTTTTATAGCAAAAGTGCAAAACTACTATTAACTTCTATCTAGTAGTTAATTTTACGTTATATTGTTTTGCTGTGTTGATAGGGGTCCACCAAAATAGATTGTTCCATCTTAAAGTAACTTTTCATTTATATTTTGTCGCAAAAGTTGGAAAATGAGACTGAATATTAGCAAAACATTACTCACTACATGAATATGCAACCGATATGCCTCCACGCGTAAAAACATACATATATTAATTATCAAAATTTATGTTTGTTACTCAAGCTAGGCTAAACAAAATCTAATTGTCTCGAATGCGTGCCATGTGGATGTAAATAAAATATGGAAAATCCATTTGGTGTTGTGATATATTTCCTTGTTTAGGACCATGCTTTGTTGGCACTAGGAAAGTAATATTAGCCCTGCAAAATTACTGGCAACCTATTTCTCTTAATGAACTACATAATACTATTAATAAGTAGATGTAGATAAATGATTCGCAGGATTAAGACATTGCAGTTTAGTTGCATACGAACCTGCTTCTTGAGCAATAACCAAGCATCGTTGGGCGCTAATGTGTCGACATGATGGTACGGCCATATAGCTTTCACCCCTCGGGCAACACCTTCATCTCTAGTAGTGACGAGAACTCGGCTGCCTGAAGCGGCAGCATTGACTAAGGGTATTTTCAGCACGTTATCCCATGCTCCATGGTTCCACACGTCATCCATTACTAGAAAGGTCTTGTGGCCAATCAATGTGTTCTTGAGGGTTTCGTGAAGGCTGTTCTTTGCACTTTCAAGTGGCTGGGCATCTCCTCCGGCTTCGATGATAGCTCTTCTCAGCAGACCAACATCACTGAAGTTTTGGTTGACGCTCAACCATATCTTTTTTTTAAACTCACCTTGGATTGCCTCATCATTGAAGACCTTCTGGGCGAGGGTGGTCTTGCCAACCCCACCGACACTTACGATGGCGACCACCATGATGTCATTGCTCACCTCTTTTCCTGTCTGCATGATCTGGGCCACCAGTGCTCTTGTATCTTCATCAATCTTGTCCCCAACCACAGCCGACCGGTCGAAGTCCCCTACTGTCTCCCGGCTTGGATTACCGTGGCGAGAGGCATGGGCATTGCTGTAATGATCCTCATAGGACCCGAGATTGATGAAGTTGAAAGCAATGCTCCGCTCCTTGATGGAGTCGAGCCTTTGGTTGAGCTTCTTGATGCGGGTGCCGATCTCATGAGCATGGAAGGGATTCCGCATGCAGAAGAGCAAGGGATTGCAACACTCTGCATCTGCGGAGGATGGTCCACGCTCCATGGCCTTGAGCTGGCAGAGGTCCAGGATATCAGCAGCTTCGTACATGGCACGCTTGAGCTGCCCCACCCAAGCGTTGACGGTCTAGTCAGTGATGTTCCTCCTGTCGGCGTCGGCGAGGAAGTTCTTGAGGTCCCCAAGCATGTCGCTTAACTTGTCGATCTCGCCCGAGACACCTAGCATCGTACCGAGTTCATCTTCTACCACCTGCTTGAGGTAGTCCCCGACATAGGATGCAAACGCATCCAACACCATTGCCATTGTTTAGCTTGCTGGTCTTTCTTCTGTGAAGAACTGAATACAATTCAGGCGAAATTTAAATTAAGTAGGAGGCAGAGACAATGAAACAAAACTTGAACTGCCTCAGGAGACAAAAGCTTGACTAGCTAGGTGAGACAAAACTAAGAACTAGGCCACCAACCTTTGAGATGAATGTGATGCAGCGGTCGGCGGACGGCAGCAATAAATGACAGCGGATGGCAGTGGCGGTGTTTGGAGGACATGTGACCGCTGATGGGGAAGACCTGGAGGATGGAGGGACTGGCAGATACTGGCCGAGGTGCCGCTGCAAGACTTGGCAGCTGGAGCAGGTCAGCAGGGTAATCAAGACGATTAAGGTGAAAACAACAAGGAAACTCGAACTGCTTCAGGAGACAGGGTAATCAAGAAGCGTAACTAGCCAGGTGAGAAAAATTAAATTTGAACTAGGCCACCAACCTTGGCTTTGAGATGGATGGGATGCACCGCGGTCGGCTATTCGGTCGCCGGTCGGCGGATGGCGGCGACAAATGACAGCGGAGGTGGAGGTGGTTGGCAGCTGCTGCTGGGGAGAAGTGGAGGGTGGAGGGAGTGGGAGGCATCACATTACCATTCCCACCGGTGGAGAGAAGCAAGCAAAGCATCCAACACATTCCCACCGGTGGAGAGAAGCAAGCAAAGCACAAAGCTTGCATCTCCTTTTTCTTTTCTTTCGAGTAAACTAAAATTAACAAAGCAGCCGAGCAGGGAATGGAATTGGATCCGGGATCAACTTTGCCTCAAGATGGATGGGGCTTAATTTTGCCTCGCGCGCACGCCAAATGTTCGATTGTGGGCGGCGGCTAAAGGAAGGTAGCAGCCAGCTAGCGTTGGCCCGAGGGCAGGAGCAGCAGGCCGTCATACCTTTTTTTCTTATCTGAGGCGGCCATAATTGGTCAGGGGTGGGGTGGGGCCGTGGGGGGAAGCGTTGGAGACCAAGCGCTAAGCTGACATGTGGGACCCACACCATGGCCGTCCTTACATGTGGGGCCGGCATGTCATGTCCGCTACCTTTTATCCCATCAGCCATTTCAATATGTTTACATATTATATTTTTGATATTCTAGAAAGGTGTATCAATTTAATGTCTTTGAAAACTTAAATTATTAGGAAAGAAGTGGCAAACGTGCAAATAAAAGGGGCCCGTTAAGCCCTACCGACCACGCTGCAGCAGGCTGGTGTCGGCGCCGCCAGCACCCCGCCGTTCATCACCGCTCCCTCGCCTCCCGGGAGTCACGCCACAGACCCGTCCCACCGGTGGCCCGCCCAGGCCCAGATGGGGCCTGAACGGCCCAGATCTGGGCCAAGCGCCGCGGCCAACGACAGCGCCGCCGTCCAGCCGCCCGCCCACGCCGTGACGAGGAGCCCCGCCGCCAGCCAGATCGCCGCCGCCTAGGAGCACCCCCTGGTGCAGCTCCGCCCCGCGCCGGAGAGCCACCAGGAGGGGAAAGACAGGGGGCCGCCGCCACCAGCGTCCCCGGGGCCAGGCCGGCCGCGGGCGCTAGCGACGGCGGCGGGGAGGAGGAGGAGAGGGGGGCTGGAGGAAGAGGAGGGCGTTACGTGGCCGGTCGCCCGCGGGGGCGACGCGGTCGCGAGAGCTTCTAGACCATATAAAGTAGTAGGAAGGCGAGATGGCCTCACGCAAGAGTTGAAGAAGCTTTGAGAAGGGATCCAACCTGGCCCACCGATGGCGGCATGATACGAACGAGATAAACCTAGGCTCTCCGGTGATGCCCTCAGGAGGGTGCCGTTGCCACTGCCGAGACCAAAGGAATGGTCCATGGTTTTCAACCGGAGCCCGACTACATAGAAATGGACCAGACACACGCCCACAAGAAGGACACGACACCCAAGGGCATTGCCGTTGATGGCTCCGAAGCGCAGAGCTTGCTCCTAGAGGATCACCCGCGTCACACCGAGGTACCACAAGCACCTGCCCGCCCCAAGGTGGTGGCAGCCATATGATTAGGGAGCCACCCGTGTCACCCCTAAGGAGCGACCCTTGTGCAGACAATCTTAATTTGCCGGTGAGAAGAATATGTGATGTGATGAGAACACCAATGGAGTAAATATTCTTTTGGTTTGAAACAAAACGTTAGAATATGTATGTTTCACAGAAATTCAACTCCAAGATTTCATATATTTCATTTTTCTTTTTATCTTTCATTTCATTTGTTTGTGACCGTCTCTATCTCTGCAGCGCCTCGGCGGCCGGCCGGCCATGGAGATGGAGGACGGCTCGCCGGCCGGGCCTCCCTTCTCTGCCAAAGCAGAGTCCGTCGCCACTGCCGACCTCTCATGTCTGGATCGAGCTCCTCTCTTCTTGTCTTCTCCGCCACCGTGCAGCCCCACCCCTCTCTTAGATCTGCTAGGGTCGCCACGAGGAGGCGGCGGTTGTCCTCCGCAGTGGGCGCGGCCGCTATGGCCAGGTCAGTTCAGGTGAGGATTCATTTGCCCTTAGCAGGTGAGCTCCATCCTGCCCCTGGAAGGAGGCTGTTGTGGGTGGCCCTTAGCAGACGCAATGCAGAGGCTTGATGCAGTTTGTCTTTTTTGACAACTCAATTAGGCCCACCGAATTTTATTTTTTTGAAAATAAAGGGGTTGCCCCCAGCCCCAACTTTTATTAAAGCCAAGGCAACCACGACAGAACCAGACTGTTAAACAGCTCTCGGCGACAACCAAAAGTAGTTGCCACAGAACACACATCAATGTTTTAAAACTACATCCCTATTACTTCTCTCACAGAGAGTTTTTCCATTGAAAGGTAGATAGTCCACTTGTTCATCTTGCTAATCCAGGCAATTCTAAGCAGTTCCCCTCTTCGCCGATCCAAAAGCCTTAAGCACTAAAGAAGTAGAGCACCCTGGACCTCTGAAGATAAGATTTTTTACTGCTTGATTGTTGCCCCCCACCTGATCCAGCACACAGCGCATATCTCGCCAGCTTCTCCCCTGGAAAACAAAACCATTGCACAAACGCCATAAGCACCACAAGGTAGCAGATGTGGCAGTATTAATAGGTTCACATTGTTTTTTCTTCTTCCAGAAGGAAGCTAAAGATTCAAAAGATACAGGAGGGGTAATGTTAAAAGCTTCGGCAATCACAGACCAGATCTCAGTCGCAACAATGCAATCAAACAATAGGTGTTGAATGGATTCTGGTTCAGCACAAAACACACATGTTTTATCTTCTACATGTCTTATTTTGGCAAGATTATCTCTAGTCAAGCTTTTGTTATTATACATCAACCACAAGAAAACATGGATATTTGGGGGGACTTTAATCTTCCATATGAAATCTCTAATATCAGAGCACATCCCACCAAAGTTAATCAACTTGTAAAAGGATTTAACAGAGTATAGACCATTCGACTCCAAGCCCCAGATGGGGCTATCTGATTGGACGGATAGAGTAGTTTGTTTAACCAAGTCAACTAACATGTTCCACTTATGTAACATGGACTCATCCACACATCTCCTGAAGGTGAGACGCAGTTGCACCCCATCCCAAACCTGGGATAAAGTGGCATCCTGCTGTTGACAGATAGCATACAAATCCCAAAAGGCAGTTTTCAGGGAACATCCCCCAACCCAATTATCATGCCAGAAAGCAATATGTTCCCCATTTCCAGGGTTCCATCTCCAAAAGTTTTTTGCAGCAGCAAAAGCCCAGGAGATGCTTTTCCAAAATGGAGATCCAAGGCAGGTTTAGCATAAAAAATATTTGGTTTGTCAGTAGCATATTTAAAGCACAGAAGTTTTTTCCAATCTCCCTCCCTCCCATCATAGAATCTTTTCCCCCATGAAGCCACGAGAGCCATATTAAACTCCCTGAGATTGGGGACACCCAAACCACCAAACTCTTTCTTTCGAGCCACAAGGCCCGAGTTACCTAGGTGATATTTATGAACATCACCCACATTACCCCCCAAAAAAGTGAGACATTTGGGAGGTAATCATGTCAATAGCCCATTTGGGAAATTTCATCATGGCCATGAGATAAGAGGGAATACTAGCAATACAAGTGCTTAGTAAGATCAGCTTGCCTCTATAAGATAAGAGCTTGCCTAGCCAGCCAACAATATTTCTAATAATCCTATCAATGATAGGTTGCAAGTCTTCCCTTCTAAGTTTTTGAAAGTGCAGGGGCACACCAAGGTACTTGAATGGAAATTCACCTAATTGACAGCAAAAAATCTGGGCAAATTCTCTGGACATTGCATCAGAAACATGGATGGTGTGCAAATCACTCTTATGAAAATTGATTTTTAAGCTCGAAAGCTTCTCAAAATAGGTCAGAATCCATTTCAAATTTTTGGCATACTCAACAGAATCCTGGATGAACAAAATGGTATCATCAGCATATTGCAAACTAACCACCCCACTAGGGATGGCATGTGGGAGGAGCCCACCAATTAACCCATTATTGACAGCTTTCACTAGCATCTTAGAAAAGACATCAGCCACCAAGTTAAATAACAGGGGGGAGTGAGGGTCACCTTGTTTCAGCCCTTTTTCCCCACAAAATGTGGCCCATTAGTGTCATTAATCCTAACTTGGAAGGTCCCATGTTTCAAGGTGCTAAGAACCCAGGCAACCCATTTAACCCCAAAGCCTCTAGAAAGAAGCATTTCCTCCAGGAAATCCCAGCTGACTCTATCATAGGCTTTCTCATAATCAAGTTTAAGAATCAACCCACTGGAATTAGTTCTGTGAACCTCATGAATAACTTCATGGGCCATCACCACACTCTCTAAAATAAATCTCCCTTTAATAAAAGCAGTTTGGTTGTGTGAAATGATTTTATCACAAATAGGGGAAACCCTAGTATTCATGGCCTTAGAGAAGATTTTCACAGCCCAATTACTAAGACTAATAGGTCCGAAGTTTTTCATCTCTCTGGCCTGGGTAATTTTAGGGATAAGGGTGATGATGGCATAATTAAGCTTATAAATGTCCAAATCCACATTTTTGAAATCCTTGACCATCCACATAAAGTTATTTTTAATAATATCCCAGAAGTTTTGATAAAAAAGGAAAGACAGCCCATCAGGGCCAGGAGCCCCACAGGCATAAGAGCTCATAATCGCTTCTTTAATCTCTTCCTCGGAAAAGGATCTTTCTAAGTCTCTCCGTTCTTCCTCACTGATCATTTCTGTCTCAGACCAAAAACCAGTCCCTAAGTGTAAATCTGGTTTAGGTTCATAAGCAAATAAGTCTTTGTAAAAATCAGTGGCTACTCCCAGCATGCTTTCAGTGGAAGTCACAGGTCCAGAAGGGCCCACTAGTTCAGAAAGATGGTTCTTCATATGCATGTGATTTGTTAGGGCTTGGAAATAAGCATTGTTGCGATCCCCTTCAAGAATTTTTTTGTCTCTGGATTTCTGCCAGAAGGCAGTTTCCTCTTTTTCCCAAATCTCTTCCCGTTCTGTTTTCACAGCTTTCATTCTATCATGATCAGCAACAGATAACTACTGGGATTCAGATAGAATGTCAAGCAAGTCAAACTCCATAAGGAGGGTTTTTTTTCTTTTTTCTTAAAGTAGCCTCAATATTAATGGCCCAGCCTTTTGTCTTCTTCCTAAGTAGTCTGGTTTTAGATAGCCAATTATCTATAGAAGAGATAGAGGAAGAGGCAGCCGACCATGTCTCACGAACCATCTGCTGGAAGCCAGGTTGTGACAGCCACCATTTCTCAAATCTGAACATCTTAGGACTGAATGATTTCCTCCCTCCAGTGTCTAGTACTAAGGGGGTATGGTCACTCCCCACTCTAGGAAGGGCAGTTAGGGAAGACATCGGAAGTGAGAATCCCAGTCCACAGAGGTAAAAACTCTATCAAACATAGCAAAAATAGGGTTATCTTGATTATTAGACCAAGTAAAGCCCCTATTAGAGATAGAAATCTCCAGCAGTCCCCATCTATTAATCCAATCATTAAATAGGAAGGTGGTATGATGGTTAACTAATCCACTACTCTTCTCACTCCCATTCCTGACCAGGTTGAAGTCACCACATATTAAAATAGGATAGGATGCAGAGTCTAAGACAAAATGAAGTTCAGCCACAAAAACCATTTTAAACTCTGGATATGCAGAGCCATACCCTATCACCAAGTGCCAAACAAAACCATCCTCCTTGTTTTTAACAGTGGCCTTAATAAAATACTCATGATTAACAAAACCAATGGTTTCAAATAAACTTTTCCTAAGACCCAGAAGGATCCCATCAGTAGTATTAACAGCAGGTAAATAATGCCATTCAAAATTATTAGTCCTATCAATAGCTTTGAGGAAACCCTCAGAAATAATCTCTCTCTTAGTCTCTTGAAACCCAATAAAATCAGGATTAGATCGAGCAATAGTATCATAAAGGCACTGAACTTTTCCAGACTGACCAAGCCCTCTAATATTCCAAGTGAGTCTTATCATTTAATTAACTTTGAAAGGGTGAGACAGACCACAAGGCATAGCTTTTTTTAAGACATTTGTAGTTCTCCTCAAGGCATCAGCAGTGCCCACTGGCTTGAGAGAGCAACCATCCAAAGGGGTCCCAACCAAATCATCATGGTCTAATTCAAGATTATCTCGAAGAACAATTTCAGGGTTATTATTGGCAAAAGCCAAGCATCTCTTTCCCCAGCAATCAAAATGTCAATGGTTTCATGTCTATTAGCATCATCACCCCCAATGCATAAATCAATTTTACTCATTTGGTCAAACAAAGTGTTATGATCAGTGTTAGTGAAGGATTTACCTTTGAAAGTTTTAGGGATTTTTAGATTCTGCTTCCTCTTGTACGCAGCAGCTTTTTCCATGATATTCACATTGACATGTCCCCTAGTAGTAGGTTTCTGAACCAGGACAGGCCCCCATTTGCTTTTCCCAGTGACCAGCCCCTGATCCTGAGCATGATTAAGGGTTTCCAGCAGTGATCTCGTCAAAGAGATATTTTGTATGGCCTGGACAGCTTCAGGTGGAAGATTCTCTAGTTCATCACCCTTGGAATCTTTTTCATCAGACTCAGAAAAGTCAACAGATCTAAGAATACTCTCACAATACTCCATACTTTCAAGTTTCCCACCAGAATTGGTTGTCCCTTCAGCAGTCCCCACAAGGGGTTTTGTTGGAGTGAAGCTCAGAAAACCAGAAGGATGAACATCCTTAGATTCAATTTCTTCCTCATCCTTAGAATTCATTCAAGATGCAATCTTCTTTGTTCCTTTTTTTCATGGAGGATCAAATCTGCATGTTACTAATTTCTTCTTGGAAACCTATATATGTTTACTGCTGATTATGCCTTGACGCAATTATATACTTCACCTACTATCACCAATTTGCTCCTGGAAACCAACCGGCCACTCATGGCGATGGAAAACAAACAGAAGCAGGTAACAAACTGTTTTTTTAGGCGACAATCAGGTAGCAAACTGCTAGTACAGTTTGTCATAATCTGCCTGTAGTGTTATTCTTTTGATGCATATCATTATTACCCAGTTACAATTTATTCTTTTGAGGCATAAAGAGATGGTATTTTATTCTTTGTCACAGCTTTCAAAACTCGCGCCAAGGAAGGCGCTTGGAAATCACAAAAAAATGGCCCATTGATGGCGATGGAAAAGAAAGAAAAATGAAGCAGGTAAGGTGACCTACCTACCTACCATTTTGTTCATATTTTTTGAAATGAATTTCACTGACTTTCTTGCTTTTGATGTGCTACCAGTACCAGCACAGGGTAGTTCATGAATTCTTCTATTCCTACAAGGTATGCAAACTAGCTACTGAGATTCATATACCCCTCAAATAAAAAAAGCTATTGAAATTCAGATTGGTGAACCTTCAGGTTAAAAACTTAAACGTAAACGAAGTGTATGTTTCAATCTTGTACTTTGAATTAACCGCTTCAATTTGTCATAAATATACACAAAGTGTTTGTATCTTGTGGCTAATCTCATGTTTGCAGAACCGGTACTTTGAATTAACCGCTTCAATTTGTCATAAATATACACAGAGTGTTTCTATCTTGTGGATGATCTCATGTTTGCAGAACCGGTACTTTGAATTAACCGCCGACTGATGTCCATCCCAGTGGAAACCTGGGTTACCTCGGTTTACTCCCTGGTGCCAACAAACCCTCTTTGATCCACTAACATCAAAAGATGAACAAATGAACACTTACTTCTTATTAGATATAGCTTAGGCCGGCAGCTTGATCGGGCCACTTGTTGTATTTTAAACGTCATTTGATCCCCATTGGAGAGCCATTCTCTTACGGTCTAGTGCTGCCTCCAATTCGCCTCTCTCGCAATCTCCCATTCCCCTTCATCGCCACACCGGCTCTAGCAATCGCTCGCTGCCTTGGTCATCTGTGTAAGCTCGCTGCCCTTGGTTTTCTTTCTTGTCCCTGTTAGTCTTCTTCTTCAAATACATCCACTTGCACAAACGCAAGAAGAAGAACTTGTATGATTTATTTCCTTGTTTTCTACTCCAGCAGGGTTTTCAAGTATTGCTATAAAAAACCTTTGATTTCCACTCCAGGCTCCCGTTGGCTATTATGTACTTCTCCATGTTCATCCATTCTGTTTAGTGTCTTTACCCATCCATTCCGTCTCGTTTTACCCTCCAGATACATTTTTTCATCTCCTCCACCAACCAAATAGATGATTCTGTGAATACACACAAAAAACCTGCCTTTGGAGTAATTTTATCTATTTCCCATCTTTGCTCTGTTATATTCCCTATTTTCATTCCTCAAAAAAAATCACAATTTTCCCACCGTGTCTTTCTACTTCCAAGACACACAAAAAAGATACATTCTCCCTTAATATCGACGAAGTGCTTTCCCTGGCGGAGGTGGCACTGGTTGTGGCTGGCGTACGGGCTGGCCTACAGTTGGTGGTATCACCGATCTTGAAGAATCTCCTGGCTGACCATGCAAGGTGTCTTGGTGTGGACATGGTGAGTGAGCTTGATGAACTGGAGACCAACATCATTCCGCTGTTTGCTCTACTGGTTGAAGCAGCTAACAAGGGCCCACACAGGGCAATGCTGGAATAGTGGATCCAGCGGCTCAAAGATGCCTTCTATAGAGCTAAGGACCTGCTAGATGAGCATGAGTACAACATCCTCAAGAGCAAAGAAGAGAGTGGGAAGGACTCTTCACCGGAGCATGCATCTTCCAACGATGGTATTATGAAGCATCTGTGTATTGCGTTGAGCAGGCTGTCCAATCTGCGCCCAAAGAACAAACGGTTGCTTGACCAGTTGAAGGAACTTGACACATCGTTTGCACCTCCGAAAGTGATCGGTCGTGATAAGGATCGTGATGATATTATAGATCTTCTTACCAAACCGATTGTTGCTGAGTCTGATGCAAGTAGGTATTCTGGTCTAGCCATTGTTGGGCTTGGAGGCATGGGAAAATCCACCTTGGCGCAATATGTTTACAATGACAAGAGGGTCGAAGAACATTTTGAAGTCAGGATGTGGGTCTGCATCTCACGCAGACTTGATGTCAGTGGCCATACACGGTTGATTATTGAATCAGCAAAAGGAGGGCAGTGTCCATCTGTTGATAATCTTGACACTCTCCAATGCATATTAAGGGACATACTGGAAAAATCAAAGAGATACCTTCTTGTGTTGGACGATGTTTGGTTTGAAGAAAGCACCAACGAGATGGCGTGGGAGAAACTATTGTCTCCTCTAGTATCTCAACAGGCCGGAAGCAAAGTTTTGGTAACTTCTCGATCAGATGTACTCCCAGCTCCTCTTTGCTGTAATGAAATTATTCATTTGAAAGACATGGAAGATAGAAATATCTTAGCACTCTTCAAGGACCATGCATTTTGTGGCACAACAATCCGAGAACAAAGATTGCGTGAGCAGCTAGAAACTATTGCAGAGAAGCTTGCTAAAAGACTTGGAAGATCTCCTCTGGCAGCTAAAACCGTGGGCTCGCAGCTGAGCAGGAGAAAGGATAAGGCTGCATGGGAAGATGCTCTAAGGCTTGACAACTTAAGCAATCCCAGTAGTGCACTTCTGTGGAGTTACGAGAAACTAGATCCAAGTCTGCAGAGGTGTTTTCTGTATTGCAGTTTATTTCCAAAAGGCCACCTTTATTCCACTAAGGACTTGGTTAACATGTGGGTAGGAGAGGGACTTATTGATCCGTGCAATGTGAACAAGAGAGTGGAAGATATTGGGAAGGATTGCTTTGATGAGATGCTCTCAGTTTCATTCTTTCAACCAGTTTACGGTAGTGACATGACTGTGTACTACTATGAGATGACCTCGTTCATGATTTGGCAGAGTCACTGTCTAAAAATGTCTTCTTCAGATTAGAAGATGATAAGGCGGCATCACTACCATGCACTGTTGGACATGCATCTATCTGTTTGTGTTAAGAGTTTGAAGCAACATCAGCATTTAATCTGCAGGCTACATCATTTACGTACCTTTGTCTGCATTGAGCCACTTACAGATGATGCAAGAGACATTTTCCAGCAGGTGCTGCAGAAATTGAAGAAGTTACGTATACTCTATTTGTACTTTTATAACAGCAGCAAGCTACCTGAATCTGTTGGTGAATTGAAGCACCTTCGGTACTTGAACCTCCTAAGTACTACAATCTCTGAATTGCCTGGATCATTGTGTGCTCTTTACCACTTGCAATTCCTTCAGCTCGATGATGAGATGGTTAAAATTTTACCTGATAAAATATTCAGTTTAAGTAAGTTGAGATATCTTGAAGGATGTGGTCAAATCCCTTACATAGGCAAGTTAACTTCGCTGCAACACCTCAAACAATTTTGTGTACAAAAGCAGATGGGCTATAAGGTGCAGCAGCTAAAGGACATGAATGACCTTAGAGGCAGTTTAACTATCCAAAATCTTGAGAATGTCGCTGGGAAAGATCAAGCCTTAGAAGCAAAGCTACATCAGAAAAGTCATCTTGAGAGCTTGCACCTTGAATGGAGTTACAAAAATGACATGACTGCACATGATAGTTTACATTTGGAAACTCTGGAAGGTCTGATGCCACCGCCTCAGATTAGGGGCCTTACTATCAGAGGTTACAGATATGCAAAATATCCAGACTGGTTGCTTGAGGATTATTATTTCCAGAATTTGGAATCACTTGCGTTTGTTAATTGCAGTGTCTTAGAAATCCTACCATCCAATACGGCTCTCTTTGGGAACTGCTCCTCACTCCGCCTCGAGAATGTCCCAAACCTGAAGAAATTACCTTCTCTTCCATCGAACCTTGAAGAGTTAGCGATTGAGAAATGCATGTTGCTTATGTTTATTTGCAACGATGAGCTAGAAAAACATGACCAGAGAGAGAATGCCACGATGACATACAACTTGATGTCACGGCTTTCTTCCATGTGGGAGGCAGATTCGGGATCAAAAATCAGGAACATACTATTCTCAGAGCATTCATCTCTGAAGCAATTGATGATATTGATGGATGCTGATATTTCTCATCTTCAAACCATTGAAAGTACTCTAGAAAGGGAGGGGGATGAAGCATTGGTAAAAGAGGTCATCATCAACGCGTGGATATATTGCCATGAGGAGAGGATAAGATTCATTTGTACAACGAACATCGGCCTGCCACTGGTTCCGCCATCAGGGCTTTGTCGGCTTTTCCTTTCTTCCTGCATCGTTACAGATGGAGCATTAGCTGTTTGCCTTAATGGTCTCACTTCACTTAGAAGTTTGTCATTAAAAGAGATTATGACTTTAACTACACTTCCATCACAACGTGTCCTCCAACAGTTGGCAAAGCTTGATGAGGGTGTCTATTGACTCGTGCTGGTGTCTTAGATCATTAGGGGGGTTACGAGCTGCTACCAGCCTCTCAAACATTTCATTATGGAGCTGCCCTTCTTTAGAATTGACATGTGGATCAGGTTTTTTGCCATTGTCCCTTTGGAGGCTCGACATACGACACTGTGTGGTCCCAGCTGATTTCTTCAATTGTGACTTGCGACACCTCAAACATCTTGACATGAGTTGGTGCAGAAGCTCTTCATCAATGTCCATTGGTCATTTAACCTCCCTTAGATCATTATCACTAGAAAATTTACAGGACTTGTTCTTTCTTGAAGGCTTGTCTTCACTGCTACTTCACGGAGCAATTTTTATACAACTCCCGAACCTCAATATGAAGTGCATCTCACAGTTGCGAGTCAAGGATTACCTTCGTGTTAGCAGCCCCGTAATGCTCAAGCGCATTCTCTCAGCTGAAGGTTTCACAGTTCCAAGAGATCTTGCAGTTGAAGGATGCAAGGAGCGATCCTTTTCATTCGAAGAATCAACATATTTCTCATCAGTCGGCTACCTGTTATTTAAGGATTGTGAAATCTGTTCATTGCCAGGAAATTTGAAGTGCTTTTCAAGTCTGAGGACCCTCCACTTTGTTAAGTGCCCTAATATATCATTTTTACCAGATTTGCCATCCTCCCTCAGCACCATAATCGTGGTGGATTGTGAGCTCTTGAAGAAGAGCTGCCAATCACCTGATGGAGAAAGCTGGCCAAAGATTGAGCATATCCGCTCAAAAGTGCTTTATGATTATTAGTGTTGTTTTGTTACCCTCATCTCATAGTATTCCTATTGGTTGTACTAGCTTCTTTGTGTGCTGTGCTGTACTCTGGAGAGTTGATCTTGTAAAGTTTATTTTTTCGATCACAGTAGAGGTTGCTTTGTCCTTTGGTGTAGAATAATGTTATCTCTACTTATACATTATTTACCCGATCCATTTGTACTCGATGCAATTGATGTCTACTTTAGACAGCTGCATCTGGATGTAGTTTTGACGTTTATATTACCGAAAAAAGCTTTCGTCCCGCTTTATATATAAAGTACCGACCGATCACAACTCAGTTACAAACGCACGCCGGCACAACACACGCACGCACGCAAGGCAGGATACAAAAGGCGCTGAGCGCAGCAACACTACCCCTCGTACTATAAGAGCAACCGGAGTCTTCAACTGTGAGTATGCCACCGCGAAGAGATGAAGCCGCCTATGATGAACCGTGTGCTTCAAGGCGGCGCCTCATGAAGGTTATGACACCAGAGCGCCGCCACCGCCTGACCCGAGGGTTAGAGTTTCCCCTGGAGCAACACGACGGGCAATGAGAGCCACGACGACGCCTTTAAGAAGGGAACGAGCTTCGCCGCCGCCGGTCCATCCGCGGAAAGATCAGGTTTTCATCCCGACCAACACTCACCACCACCGGACGCCACACCCCAGTGACCATGCCGCCCAGACGACCATGGCCACCGGGCAGCACCTAACCACGGGCTATGTCCATGAGGACCGCGGAACCACCACCAGGGCCGCCACCAGAGGCGTGCGTTTATATTCTCAGGTTTTGACGTTTATATTCTTCTCAGCTGTTGGAGATTGTTCATTCTCTGCTGCTGATGCGGCTGCGTTTACAATTACTATATCAGAGCTCATGCTCCAGGGTTCAAAGTATCACAGAAGCTTGTAACTTGATTGTCCAAATCAGGGATGCTAATTGAAGCACTAGCTGCAAATAACTACTGTTTTGCTTAGCACGTTGCTAATAGCTAGGTGTATTAGGTCAACTGCTTTCTAAATAAGTTGACAGTATTGATCGTCATTCTCGAAGAAGAAAAATATGTATTGATCCTCAGTGACATATCAAAAGAAGGAACTTTGGTTTTTCGAGAATGACAGAATGAACTTTGATATGTGGGATGCAGGGGACTTGAGAATCGATTCTTATGGTGCAAAATGCAATAATTAGCAGATCACCATGATATTCAGAATGCAGCCCACATCCATCATTTGAACTAACAGCTGCCATATCCATAATTGTTCTCTTTTGTCTCCCTGTAGCCACATCACTAATTGTTCTCTCGACACATGAAAAGCTTACTGTCAATAATATACTCCTTCAGTCCCATAATATAAGAACGTCTGAATATAGTTAATGTTTGCCAAAGATAAAGCTGTACTGCCGTGGATCGTCTGAATATAGTTAGTGTTGTACAGAGTACAATACAAAACACCCGTACAATACAAAACACCCGTATTTGCCAAAGATAAAGCTGTACTGCCGTGGATCGTCTGAATATAGTTAGTGTTGTACAGAGTACAGAGCAGAGCCGGCGGTCAAGAAACTGCTAATCTAACCTCAGTAGATTAACAGTTGTGGTTGCAGGATTGGCGGCTTGTTAGATTAATCAACACCTCTCTTACCTCTCAACTGAATCCCTGATTGATTTTGTAAAGAACAACAACATGAGTGTAAGTTGTTGGCCCAGTCCCGACGATCTAAACACGACGTCGTCATGTCACAGCTCCGACGCCGATTCTTCTTTGCATCTCCAGGATCTTCTCTCGATCCAAAGTTTTAGTCAGGATGTCCGCCAGCTGATCATCGGTGCGAATATAGTTGACCTTCATCTTACCTTCTTCCGCGCAATCCTTCTTATAATGATACATCGTATCAATGTGCCTGCTCCTATCATGCCGCACTAGATCCTCATGTAGAAAAAACATAGACTCACTGTCAACGTTGAGCACCACTGGTTCCGGATCTCGATCCATGAGATCACTGTGTAGCCGTCCTAGCCACACACCTTGACACTCTGCTTTACTTGAAGTCGATGTCACAACTTTCTGTCTTCGTGATAGCCAGCTTACTACGCTTTCACCAAGGAAATATGCCACGCCCGAGGTACTCTTACGATCGTCAACAATCCTTTCCTTGTCACTACCACTATACTTGAGTAGTTTCACCACCATCTCCTTGCTCAGCTCAAGACGAGGTTTCATTGAAGCGACAATGTGATTGCAATCTTTCATGCCACTGCTTTCAAGTACCTTCCTTGCATATGCCTCCTGGCATAGTGTGATCCCCTCCAGCTTTTGATGTACCTCTGTCCCGAGGTTGCAACTCAAAAGGCCTAGATCATCCATCTTGAAAAGCTCCTTCATCTGTAGCTTGAACTTTGCAATCACCTCTTCATCTGCTCCAGTAATCAATAGGTCGTCGTCGTAGATGCCAACTAGTAGACGATCCATTCTTTCACCTCTCTTGTACATTGTATGCTCTAGTGGAGCTTTCTCAAATCCAAGAGAAATCATCGTCCCATCAAGTTTGATGCTCCATGCCCGAGAGCCTTGCCGTAAACCGTACAAGACTTTGTGTAGCTTCAGTATCTTGTGTTCTTCTCCCTCTTTGATGAATCCTGGTGACTGATTCACATACACATCTCCTTCTAACTCGCCATTCAAAAACACGGATTTTACATCCATTTGATGTATCTTCCATGACTCCTGAACTGCGAGATCGATGAGTAGTCTCACCGATTCCATCTTTGCAACGGGAACGAACACTTCTTCGAAGTCCACACTTTTCTCTTGCATGTACTCTTTGGCCACTAGCCTTGCATTGTGCTTCACGGACCCATCGGCATCTTTCTTGATCATAAATTCCCACTTGAGATCCATGACTTTTTCATTGTTGGGAAGATCCACAAGCACCCATGCATTATTGTCGTGGATCGACCTTAACTCCTCTTCCATAGCGCGATGCCAACACCACTTCGTATTCGCGTCCTCGAAATCCGCCGGTTCCTCGAAGCTTAGACACCGTCGCCCACTCCTTTTCACCTTTTCCGGGTCAATCGTCCGAAAAAATTTCTCCGGATACGGGTGCAACTCCGGTTGAAGCAATAGGGATGTAGATGATAGTGTCCTTTCCTCCTGTACTGTCGGAAGCGATGCAGGTATCAACATGGCATCCTTTCCTGCGTACAAGCATATAGACAATGGAGATCCTGATGCATGCTCGTACATAGAACGTGGGCATGCATGCATGGCCTTTGGTGGGCCTCGTGGCCTGCTTAAACTGTTGCTGGCCAGGTTGCCAGCACTGACCAATGAGCCCGTCAGGCGCCCGTCACTTCCACGGCCTTCAGACACGCCTGCGCTTGAGCCTCCTTCTCCCTGTGGGCCACGCTCAACAGTCTTCACACCCGAGTTGCAGCCTAGTGGAACTTCTCTTGATGAGCCAAATCCATCCGTTCCACCACTTAAGGCTCCTCCACGCAGGCCACCAGCAGCTCCCTCCTGAACTGGGCAGCTGCTGCTGTTCTTCGGCCACCCAAATGTAGCACAGGGGCCACGGTTGCCACTGCTAGCTGCTGCGTCTGTTTCTACTTTTACATCAGCATCAATAGGACTACTATCTGTGCCTGTAGCTTCGACACGAGTTTTGGAAATACCCCTCGGGTCTGTAACAAGGCTGCTTCTCCACCGCCTAGCACATGCGGCAATCGCTGCATCCGCTCCAGCAAAGTTAGCACTTATGCCCGTAACATTTACGTAAGTTTCGGAATCACCGCCTGCGTCCGTAGCATCGACACGAGTTTCCGAACCATGATCTTGAGAGCGAACTTTTTCTTCACGGAGTGCGATAATTTCTTTAGCCGACACTTGAAGAACTGGATCCTCCTCGTCCACGAGTTCACACATCAACATCATGTCACCTTCATCACCTTGCTGGACCATGAGCGCCTTCTCCTTCGAGGGATTCTTGCACTCCGTCTTGAAGTGCCCAAGCAGATTACAGTTGTGGCAGCGGATCTTCCTTTTATCGAACTTTTTCTTCCTTGGCTTCTCCGACTGTTCGTCGGTGTCCTTTGTGGGATGGTACTTTCCACCGCTACCAGACGCCTTGTCAAAATTGTTCTCCTTGAAAACCATTGCCTTCCATTGAGCACGCGTAAGCATCAGGTACTCATCCTGTTTTGCGTCGCCGTAACTCAACTTCATCCGCTCATCATGGGCCTTGAAGCGACCAACCAGATCATCCAAGGTGAGAGTATTGAGATCAACATATTGCTCGATCGCTGACACAATCGGCATGTAGCGCGGTGGAGCGGCACGTAGAAAACGCCGGACCACGGAGATGTCCTCTAACTTCTCTCCGAGACCGCGAATCCCGTTCACCATGGAAGCAACCCTCGCTGCGAAGGCGTCCACCTCATCTTCTCCCATCCTCAAATCCCGTTCACCATGGAAGCAACCCTCGCTGCGAAGGCGTCCACCGTCTCGTCTTCTCCCATCCTCAGATTCTCGTAACTTTTCAGCAAAGTTTGCAAGTTAGCCTCGCGCACACGCGAGTGCCCCAGATGCAATATCTTGAGCGTGTCCCACGCCTCCTTCGCTGATGTCTTCGAGATTAGATGTTGCTGCACGTCCACCGGCATCACCGAGCAGATGGCCGTGATAGCCTGGCGATCCTTCCGATACAAGGCACCACCCTTAAGGTACTCCTCACCGCCGGGGTCGACGGCTTCCCAGAGCTCATTGGCCTCGAGCGCCCACTCCATCATGGTCGCCCACACCATGAAGTTCCCACGGTCGAATCGTGGATACTCCGATCTCACCGGAGCAGCAATTACTTTAGCCGCACCGGAGTACTCCGCCAGTTGTTTGGTCTTGTCCTTCTCGTCGTCCGACATGATCTCCCGTTACTAGAAGATCAACCTTGCTCTAGATACCAATTGTTGGTCCAGTCCCGACGCCGAGTACTTTTCGGCGAGGGTGACGACCGAGTTATTGAACGACAACGAAGAACGAAGCTTGCTGACGAACTCGACGAAGTGCTTTACGCCGAGATGCACCGTTGTAAGCTAGCAACACCACGTACTAGTTTGATCGATTCCTTTGATCAACTTAGTATCTCACGTACGCACATAACGGCCAGCCGGCCGGAACAACACGAACGCACGCGAGACAGATGTATTGCCAAAGGCTCGTCTCGAGCCTTATTGCTTTATTGATGGATCAACTCACGGTTGTGGTACAGAGTACGTAGGGGTACCCAGGTATTTAAAGAAGCTAAGCTAGCCTATCTAAATCCTACTCGGTGACTATGGAGAGACCTACTCGGACACGTATATGTAAACATGCACTGAACCGGACACGGTCACATACACTCGTGTTTAACTCCAACATAAGTGTAGCTGCAAACAAACGGGCAACTTCAGCTCTGCTCTCTTCTTTCATGTGAATTTGATTGCAGGACCGTCAACAAAGGAAGGGGGACACTTTCATGCCAGCCAATTTGCTTCAGAGTCAGATTGACGAGGCCAAGGTCGACGCCATCTATCTGTGGCACCACTACACAGTTTAGGCCTCAGGGATGAGCATTTTGTTTTCTGCTGAATTCAGTTCCATCGGTGTGAACTTAACATACATTGAGTTCACATCCATATGATCCAACCATCATGTATCTACAACTGCAAGACGCTGACTTCAACAACAACTGTTATGATCGGGGTAACTTATATCCGGAGGAGGCCCACTGGGCAGGTTTAGTTAGGGGTTAATTATCCTTTTGCCCTCAGTGGTGTCCATGTACTCAGTTTTGCCCTCAGATGCGAATTGTCATCAGTTTTGCCCCTAGTCCGAGCACAGCAACTACGACGAGGCCAAACGGCCATATTTGAGTCCATTCCGTCCGCCGGCGTTAGTAGTTGTGGGTCCGGAGCTTACACGTGGGACCGCGTGGACGTGGGTCCGGAGCTGACATGTAGGCCCGTGCAACTAAATCCCCAAATCATTCTAGCTCACACCCATCCGCCCGGCCGGCTGTCCTACGCCGCCGCTGCCGCCACCTGCGCCGCGGCCAGCACCTGCCCCGCCACCAGCTGCACGGCCTGCTCCGCCGCTACCTCCCTGCGCCTACGCTCCACGGCTACCTGTGACGCCCACCACCTTCCTGCGACGCCACGGGTGGGGCGCCCGCCACCTGCTCGATTCGCGGCGCGGCCTCCTTCCGTGCGCCCGGCCGGAGCGCTCAAAGGTGGGGGGCTGCTGGAGCTATTTGAACTAGGAGGAAGAACCCTAGGGCGAAATGGTGAGCAGCGGCGACTCCAGAGTATTTGGCGAGGCAGGCATCGGGCCGGAGATCCGCCGCGTCCACGACTGGGTTCCCGAGGGGTAAGTCTCGCCTCTTGTTTAGATTGAGCTTAGTTGTGCATTTGAACACTCGATTCGAGTAGGTTTGCCCAATTAGTGTGCTAATTGCGTCTCTGTTTTTCGCCGGTTAGGATGGAGTTGCGGTTTGCTTTCATGGTGCACATTAGAAGGGACCGGTACATGTTCGATGCAAATGATAAGAAGAAATACCAAGGAGGTTTTGATTATCGGTTGCCAATGGCTAGTAATTGGAGTTTCAGACAATTTGGGGAGGTAATTTGTAGCCAATATCCTTGGGGTTTTCTTGATGAAGTGGTATACAAATACTATGATGGGAAAAAGAATTGGGTGACAATTAGTAATGATGAAGAGCTAGCTACCATGTTTGTTAGGCATAAAGAGAAAGATAATTTTCATGTGAGGCTACAAGTTGATGTGCTTGAGAAGGCATTTGGACCTAGGATGGCGGGTGCAACATCTCGGGGAGAATCAAGTCGTCGTAATGGCATCTCTAGCCAGAACAGTTCAGTTGGTGCACGGCGACGTGGTGGCTCGACAAGTGTGGGCAACAGCAGTAGGGTCCCCCTTGAAGTGGAGCCTGATGGCTACAATTCTGGGGTTGATGAAGAGAAGTTATATTCTGATGTTATTAGGAATTTACGACGGGCACCTCGGACTGAAAACCAAGATGAGGCTCACAATGCAGTCCGTGTGGATGATGACGCGATGGGTGAGGACGAAGACCTTGCAGCTGTTGAATGGGACCCTTTGAACCCTCAAATGGAAGAAGGTACAGTTTTTGCATCCATGAATGAGTGTAGAAATGCACTTGTGACATACTGCATCAAGGTAGAACGTACTTTCAAAGTTGACAAGAGCGATCAAGTACGTTACAGAGTGCACTGTCCGACTGAGGGTTGTCCATGGAGGCTGCTTGCATCTAAAATGCGGAATAGCACTAATGTTCAGGTCAAAGTGAACCCTTTTAAGCACACATGCCAGGAATCAACCCTTAGGAAGGATACAATCAGTAGAGCCAAGTCAAGATGGCTGGCAGAAGAAGTAAAAAAGTGGGTGAAAGAAAACCAGCAAGTGAGTCCAAAGGAATTACAGAAGAACATCAAAGATAAGTTCAAGATAGATTTACCATACATGAGGTTGTTCAATGGTAAACAACATGCTATGGATTCTATTTATGGTAACTGGCAGGAAAGTTTTCAATTGTTGTATTCATTCAAAGGTGAAGTGGAGAGGACAAGCCGAGGTAGTATTGTAGATATTGATCACCACACCGTGGAGTACACATTCAGGGGAGTGACAAAGACCAAGGAATGCTTTAGAAGGGTTTTTGTCTGCTTTGAGGCTTGTCGCCGGGGTTTTTTGGCAGGCTGCAGGCCTTATTTGGCTATTGATGCCACTTTTCTCACAGGGAGGTTTAAAGGACAGTTAGTAGCAGCTTGTGCAGTTGATGCACATAGTTTTGTATTTCCAGTTGCCTATGGTGTGCTGGAGACAGTCTGAGGAGAGCTGGACTTGGTTTTTGCATAATCTCCGCCGGGCTATTGCACATCCCAATGGGTTGGTCATTCATACAGATGCCTGCAAAGGTTTAGAAGTGGCCGTGGACAATGTGTTCCCTGGAGTAGAGCATAGGGAATGCATGCGTCACCTTGCTGCAAATTTCATGAAGAAATTCAAAGGAAAGGTGTATACCGACAATTTATGGCCAGCATCTTTGACATGCAGTGTGAAGAAGCACAACTACCACTTGAGGCAGTTATACATGAATCCCAAAGTGAAAGAATACTTGGAAACACACCACTCCAAGTTATGGGCCAGAAGCCAATTCAGTGAAGTGAGCAAAGTTGACTATGTGCACAATAATCTAGCAGAGTCTTTCAACTCAACGATTCGGAAACTAAAGGGTCATTATGTGGTGGATTTGCTTGACAGGATAAGGATAGAATACATGCAGAAATTTCATTATCGTGCAGGAATAGCCGAGGCAAAATTCATGGGCCACATTATCATCCCTGCCGTGATGAATGAACTGAAGCAGAAGACAACAGGCTTGGAAATGAACATGACGCTTTGCTCGGGTACCACAGCAGAGATATCATATTTGGATAAAGAGAAGAGGGAATGGAGATATCCAATGGATTTAGAAGCTAGAACTTGCAGTTGTAGGCAATGGCAGATAACTGGGTTGCCATGCATTCATGCCTTGTTTTTCATCACTTTCTCCCAGGTCCAGCAGGGAACATACAGCAGATGTGCATGATTACTACTCTGTTGCAAGGTTCAAAGCCACATATGCTTATGCCTTGCCTGCTATGGAGGGAAAACAACAATGGGACATGGTGGACCCTGGATTCAAGCTTTGCGCCCAGTTCAAGAGAGCAGCAGGTAGACCAAGGAAGAGTCGAATCAGACCTCGCAGCGAAGGAGCTGGACTTGGAGCGAGGAAGCGAGGTGCACAAGGTGTGGTGGGTCTGGTCATTTTGGTAAGTATTGTGATAACACAGAGATCCAGCGCTCGGAGAGAGTTTCGATGAAGGCTTCGATGAAAATGTTGGTCAGCAGCCGGTTGCCTCAACAGATGATGAAAATGATGGTCAACAGCCGGTTGCATCAGATGAGGATTTTGACGAGGTTCCAAATGATGATGGTCAACAGCCGCATGATTTTGACGATGATTTTGACGATGATCCAAAATATCCTCCAAATAATGATTCAAGTGAGGCTCCAAATGGTGATCCAAGTGAGGCTCTAAATGGTGATCATGGTGATCCAAGTGAGGCTCCAAATGATGATCCAAGTGAGGCTCCAAATGATGATCCAAGTGAGGCTCCAAATGATGATCCAAGTGAGGCTCCAAATGGTGACCAACCTTCTGTTGTTGTGAGGTATGCTAGGTATGTAAATCTTGCAAGGGTCAAATACTACTGTACATCTATCACTTGACACGATCTCATTACCGTTTATGTTTGGACCCTTTATGTTTTGCACAGCTCTATGGTAGGTTTGAAGAAGACGCGCAAGGTACCGACAACCAAGAGAAGAAGAGAAGAAACAATGAGCACAAGGTGCACGAGGAGCAAAGTGATGGCAAGAAGCTCAAGGAATGCATGAAGCCCCAACGCTATCTATGAACAACTATGAAACATTATGAATAAGGAATGATGTTGTATTATGAAACATTTATCACTTGACATGTTGTATTTCCGTTGGATGATGTTGGACCTATGTTAGAAGTATGTTTGACATGATGTTTAAATATCTGTTGGATGATGTTTGAATGAGCACATGGTTTTTCCATTTTTTGATTTTTTTGAATTTTGTTTTGCTCATTTAAATTCTGGTCAAACCTAACTTTGACCAAGATTTAAACAAGTTTAAAACATCAAAATGAAAAACTAAGCCTGGATACTTCTTAGTCAATCCAAAATGAAGTTGTGGTGAGGTTTTTGAAATTTTCATGAAAAATGTGCTAAAAAGAGGGGTCCAAAGTTAGGGTAAACGACCTCATTTCTAAGCAAGGTTTTTTTCGACCTTATCTAAATCAGTCAAATAACTTTCCTACACATATATTCTATATGTACAGACTATGTGCGCTGGTTTTTCCATTTTTTGATTTTTTTTAAATTTGTTTTGCTCATTTGAATTCTGGTCAAACTTAACTTTGACCAAGATTTAAAGTGTAAAACATCAAAATGAAAAACTAAGCCTGGATCCTTCTTAGTCACTCCAAAATGAAGCTGTGGTGAGTTTTTTGAAATTTTCATGTTCATTTCCCCAAAACACTTCTCTTCACTTCATACAAAAGAGTTTGAGATACTCGAGATATCATACAATACACATGAACTTATCATTTAAATGTATGTAAAGCTTGTTTATCAACTTAAATCGTTAGTATATGACATAAGAAGACTATGTGCACAGGTTTTTCATTTTTCTGATTTTTATTTAATTTATTATGCTCATTTGAAATCTGGTCAAACATAGCTTTGACTGCTCCAAACCCCTCCCAAACCCCGCTAACCCTAGCGCTGAATAAGGACCGTTCATCTAACCCTAGTGGCGATCAAGGGCCGTCAATCTAACCCTTCTAGAGGGAATCTGCGAGGAGGAGGGGGGCGATCCGCGAGATGCAATCTGATTGGCTGGGAGATTATTTTTTTAACAAATATCGGGCGCGCTGGATGGACCGTTGGGCCGTCTCGTTGTCTGGGCCTGAGACCGCAGTAAATAGCCCGTCTCAGCCTTTCCAGGCCTTGCATGCATGGAGGCGGCTACGTGGGTTTGCGCATGCGCGGGAGGCGGCGACGTGCATGCATGCGAGTGAGGCGAGCGAGGCGCGCTAGGCGAGCTAGGCTAGCGAGGCGAGCTAGGTGGTTCAGGGCAGTGGTTCAGGGCAGCGATTCACATGCACTGCCCGGTCAAAGATGCATCGTTTTCGTGCAAAAATTTAAGTGTGCAAAACGTAACGGATACACACACGCGTCCGGATTCACACACGCTTCACACACGCACCGTTCTCATCCTTTCTCTCTTCCTCTCCCACCCACAGGCCTATAAATGGGGTGCCTCTCTTCCTCTCCCACCCACAAGCCAGATCCGATCCTCTCCAACTTCAAACACCCAAGCGACCGAGCCCTCCCCAAGCAAGACCAAGTGAAGAAGATGCAGTTCAACGGGCCGACCTTCAGCCGTCCGCCTGTGGTGCCGGAGCTGCGCTACCCACCGGGCGTGCTCGTGGAGAGGGAGCTCCGTGTGTGGGCTATTTCAAGGTGGAGGGGTTCCGTCGAACTCACCCGCGCCTTCCTCAGAGCCGGCTATGCCCACCTCCCACGGGGCTCGCCGAGGATGTTCACCCTCAACGAGGTTCGTGACCGCGGCCTACTGCTCACGGTCACCTTCACCAACCCATTTGACGCGCGCGAGCTCCTCGGCCAAGTCTTTTGGTGCGGCTGCGAGGCCATCTTCTTCACCATCTACAACATCTACACCAACTACGAGCGCATCTTCCCCGCTCCAGGCCAGATGCACTCCCTTCCCTACGACGACGAGGAGGAGGTGTGAAGATGAAGACGGTGTTGAAGGGGCGCGCGCGGCCAAGGTGGAAGAAGGAGGTCAAGATGAAGATGTTCAAGCCCGGAGTCAAGCTCGTCATGTTTGGTTTTTTATTTTGTTGCTTTTCTATGTCGTGTCGTGTCGTGTCATGTTTCGTCATGTGTCCTTGAACTGTCCGTGAACTTATCTAAGTTATTGTAATGGTACGGTGTGTTCCATCTTATTATGTGTATTAAAAAATGTCCGTGCCCAAACTTATCATTTCTTCCCTAAACAAGTCATGAAGTTCGAGAACTTGTGGTTTTCGGAGGGGGTGAGAAGCCCTCTGTTTCATTCAAACAAAAAGTCATGGACTAACATGCAAATTTATTCCTTTTAAATCCTAAACCAAGTGCCACTCTAACCCTAAACCAAGTGCCACTCTGACCAAAATCATGTGGTAGTGCAACATACATTTTCAACCTTCCAACCCTCCAAAATTTAAGTGCAAAACAAAGGAAAACCACTCTCACGCGTGTGCAAACATTCACGGTCTCACTATTTTTTTTTAAAAAAATCACAGTCTCACTATGTATACTTTCCTTCCCTACCCATGTCAAAGTCTTGCCATCTGTCCTAGCGGTTATCAGCGCAGCCCTAAACACCACAAACCCACGCAGTCCTGGGTTCGAGTCCCCAGCCGCACCAATTTTTTGTGCATTTTCCACCCTTCATTTTTTTAGACATATTATGTTTTTCTCAATGTAATGCCCTTAAAAAATGTTCATTTATTTTGGCACCTGGCATAAACCTCTACCAGAGCTGAGGCACATTTTCCATGACATTTTGGTCTTTGATTTAAATCACGGTGTATTTGAATTGGATTAACAGCTCCAAAAAATTTCTAACCTTAATTGTTTGGCTCCGGAATAATTCAATTAGCTTCCACAAAAAGTTTCAGCATTATGATTTACTGCCTAAATTAAACCAGAATAGAAAACAGAAAAATACGCAAGAAAACCCCTGAATGGCCTAATTGGATGCAGTTGGCCCATTAGTCTAGCCTGCACTTGGCTCTACGCTCTGAATTTGGCCCAAGAGCAACCTTTTTTTTGGACAGAAAGGCAGAGCAGAGAGCTGCATTTCATTGATCAAAAGTTTCTGAATTCCTAATTTCTTCTCTTTTTTTCCAACATATTTAAATGTTGGTCACTTCTTCTCTTTTTGTTTCAACATTTAAACAACTTTAACCAACATTTAAACTTGGTGAATTTCTCAAACAATTTCAAGATTACAAATTCCTTCATAATTCATGCCTTTCCATACATTTTCAACATTACAACCAGTGCGATTACCATACCTACAAATGCCCAAAAGTATTTGCAAATGGGTATTGGTAGTGCTTGATCTTCAAGCTTCCTAACCTTCTTCTTCAACATCCTAAGCTCAATAGCTAGCTCTCTGTCAGTGCGTGCTTCGCCATCCATCTCTTCTTCCGGAGCTCGTGGTGTGGCCACTGCCGTTCGTGGCAGCATGCGCAACCATTCTTCATGCTCTTCTTGCAGTTCATTCATCAGAGTCTTCGCCAGAGCATCGACCCAAAGAAAGAAGCATGTCACCTGCATGAACACCAAACAGATCAACCCATTGCTCAAACATCCCGACGACGAAAATGGTGCAATTGCCCCGATTCTTACCCCATTCTCGCTGCACACGTAGAACGGACGATTCTGGTTCCTAGGTGTCTGAGAAACCCTTCGATCAACGCCCGCCCGGCACCACGGACAGACGAAGACAGGCATGTCCACACGCGCCCGGCTCTGCATCCGCGAGGTGGCGCGGGAGCTTGAGGAAGACATGGAGCTCGGAGCCGAAGGGGATCTCAACGCCGCCGCGCCCTCCACTGCTAGCTTCCCACCGCCGCGCCCTCCACAGCTAGCTTCCCGCCGCCGTGCTCTCTCTCTCGCCGTGGTCACCGCCGTGTTTCTATCGCCGTGGTCACCGCCGCTGTCGCCCGCTTATATAGCACACCCGCCAACGGCTCTCTGCTCAACGGCTCTTTGCTGGGTCCCACAAGCCACGCGTGCAACGGTCTGAATAAAATTGGCCGTTTCTGCTGCCTGGTCCCACCTATAAGGGCCGAGTCAAAAGGTTGACCTGACGGAGACGGCAGAGTTCACGGAACGAGTCGGTGCGCACGGACTAGGGGCAAAACTGAGGACAATTCGCATCTGAGGGCAAAACTGAGCACATGGACACCACTGAGGGCAAAAGGATAATTAACCCTTTAGTTAGAGGCTTAGCCCACAAGTTATCTTATTTTTATTAGCATCCTGATTATATAAACAGCTGTAAGACTCTTTTGAAAATCAAGCAATAAGACTATTTCTATTGCTCGGCTTCCAGAGGAGTCAGAACCCTCAACCCTAGCCGCCTCCTACCCTTGCGCCGCCGCCTCCTCCCTCACGCACGCCGGCGCCCAGCCGCCGGTGACCGCGAGCTCGTCCACGTCTAGCACCCTCCTTCCCCTACAACCTCCGTCCTAGACCCGGTAGAACCCTAGCTCCTACCACCTTGCTATCAGTTAGCTCCGGTTTGATCATGTCTTCGCCGCCGCCCACCCCCTCCCTCCCGCTGCCGACCTCCACCACCGTGTCGCTGCCCATCATCACCGTGCCGCTGCTCTCCCCATCCGCGTCACTGCTCTCCCCATCCGCGCCGCTGCTCTCCACCTCCGGCGCCCCCACCGCCAGATGTCAGTCCCGTCACCGCATCGCCCGCCGCCGTCTACACCCTGGATGAGGTCATCGGGGTCCTCCACGACCTCGTCACAGCGGTCAAGGGGATCCAGCTGTACTTCGCCAGCCCCTACGGGCTGCCGCCACCATCGCCACCGGCCCTGCCGTGGTACTCACCGCACGTGGCAGCCTCCGCGGCGTTAACTGGGCCGCTGCAGCCCCAGCTGCACCTGCAGCCGCCGTCCGCCGCCACTTCGCAGTGGCCGCAGTGGTCGTCGCCTGCTCTCGCGGCGCCCCCGCGCCCATCGCGCCCATGCAGCAGCCGCTGCCGCTGTAGGCCCGTCCGCCGATCAGCACCGGGCTGGCTTGGACCATGTCGGGAGGCGCTCCGATCCAGTAGGTCCGCTTCCCACCATCACCATCACCGCTCCCGGCCTGGCTGTCCGGGTCATCGCCGCAGCCGGTCTACACTACGGCCGGGGACCAGCTGGCGCCCACCCTACAGTACGGCGATCCGTCCGGCTCCGCGGGTCCATACGCGGGCCGCGCCGACCCGCCGTTCCACGGGGGACCCCCGGTCCCCACCGACCGGGCGCCACCCTCCTCACTGCTCCGCACCACCGAGCCGTATGGCTACGGTGGTCATACCCAGACGTCGCCGCGATTCGCCAAGATCAA
Source organism: Aegilops longissima (assembly GCA_021605205.1). Taxonomy (NCBI): domain Eukaryota; kingdom Viridiplantae; phylum Streptophyta; class Magnoliopsida; order Poales; family Poaceae; genus Aegilops; species Aegilops longissima. The sequence goes on from CM038679.1 coordinate 754,802,918, forward strand.
CTTTGCCACGTAATTAGTTGTTCAAATCATGCATACTAGTGGAGGCACTGCAAGTGGGTAGTGTTACTACAAATGACACGACAGATATTCAGTTTCCAACCAGAACTAAGATAATCATTCCAGTGACGCTGAATCAAACTATTCTCCAAATCCCACTGATCGAAACAAAAAATTAAACAACAAGGCCCATGCCCAATTGTCCACCAAGAGAAATCAAGTATCAACATTTTGCAATCTACTAGGTGCTAGAATCGCTGGAAAATGAACTAACGAATAGGAGCGAAATCAACATTAAGGAACATGGTCAGGCAAAAGTAAACAGATTGCATACGTGTTTACATCCAAAACTTGAGCTGATGTACACTTAATACTATCAGGCGTCGCAGCAAAGTAATTGAATAAAAACTGGTGAATAAAATTAACTTCAACTCATGGTAATAACCAGGGTGCAGGGGTAATCTAAGACAGAATAGATGTAATCAAGAGGATGTAGATTGATTATCAGAAACATCAGACAGTTTCCTGGAAAAAGCGAAAAACTGCTTGAAACTGGCATGTAGATTGATTATCAGAAACATCAGACAGTTTCCTGGAAAAAGCGAAAATCAAATTAAAAAAATGGACCGTGGATTGATTACCAGAAACATGAGAGAGTATTTTGATATAACAAACATTTTTTGGAATGGACTGTTGATTGATTATCAGAAACCACCAGATTGTCTGGTCCCTAAGGTTGTGGACGATGTAATGCTCTTTTGATTTTAATAAAGCTAGCCATAATTGTCTTCCCTCGGAAAAACATGAGACTTTTTTTATATAACGAACCTTTTTTAGAATGCATGATCATTTTTTGAATCAGCGAACTTTTTATGAATCAATAAACTACTTCATAATTCTCAAACAATTTTTTAATTTTTAGGATATTTTTCAATTAATGAACATTTTCTGAATCGGCGAAATTTTGTTCAATTTCATTAACGCTTTTTAATACATGAACTTCTTTAAAAAAATCATCAACATTTGCTGATTTCCGAACATTTGTTTTCAAAATTTCAAACATTTTTTTTAAAAACTGCAAGCATTTTTTGTATCCACAAACATTTATGAAATATTAGATATTTCATTTCAAAATCCGCATTTGTTAGAATGTTCCGGATATTTTTTGAAGTCCCAAATTAGTTTAAGTAGAAAAGGCAAAGACAAACAACAAAAAAAAAACAAAAAAGGAAATTTGAAAAACAGGCGGCCAGGACAAGGACCAGCTCAAACGGCACGCTGTTTCTTCTCACAACGCACAGCTCGCAATATAGAAGGTTCCTATAGCATGGGCCGACCCAGGCGGGGATTCCCTTGTGTGAAACATTTTTTGATCATTTATAGCTGGCATCGGTGGGTAATATTTTGCAACTTTGGAGGCAATTTCGATGACGTACCACCAGAAGCAATAACCCCTTTATTATTACTCCCTCCGTTCCTAAATATTTGTCTTTCTAGAAATTTCTACAAGTGACTACATACGGAGCAAAATGAGTGAATCTACACTTTAAAATATGTCTATATACATCCGTATGTGGTAGTCCATTTGAAATCTCTAAAAGACAAATATTTAGGAACGGAGGGGGTAGCTAGTTATTAGTTATTAGTTATAGATAAATAGATGAAGTATTGTACTATTTTACCACCCGGTGCATCTCAAGACGCAACATGCAAAATAATTATCCACCGCTCTCCATTCTCTTAAGCTATATGTATTTTGGGTGTCGCAAGTTTTTCTATCAATATACATATGTCCATATTCTGAAATTAGAATGGATTGCTTTGGATGCGATCGAGATCGAGATTGCTACAACTTGGAAGAAATCGTAGCTACTAATTAACTAGTGCCAACCAGCGGTATTAGTTTTTTTGTATCTATAATCAAGATCTTTCCTTGAGAGACAAGGAAGATGAGCCTTGTCATGGAGAAGTGAAAATGCGAAATAATCTCAATCAGTGAGACAATGTGACACCGTCCAATAATCGAGATCTTTGGTTGCATGTGCAGTGAGTTTTAATCGGGACCTCGATCGTTTCGTCAAGTCCGCCTAGCCAAGTTGCGTGTATCACCTTCAAGTAGGACTTGGATCCACCCCAAAGTCTTCTGAGAGCTAGGTCTTGTTCAACAGTTATTAATTGCTCGGCCGGTTGTTGCCGACACATGGTGTGCCAAGATATGAAGCCTTGTCATTTTCCCTCCCCCGTCGGTGGTTACCTCCTTTTTCATTTTTTTACAAGATATGACTGTTCAATCCATACTAATTACTACCTTCTAGGCTACTGTTTAGTAAGATGTATTCAGATGGCAAACATGAAACATACGGGCTGTACAGAAAAACTCGTATCCTTCAGCTTGGTTCCGTTTGATGTGGTAGTTTCATTTCCATTGTAGTAATCTGTTACCGGATTAATAGCAAAGGTCCGTAGCTCCCTCCGTTCCAAAATAGATGACTCAACTTTGTACTATAGTTAGTATAAAGTTGAGTCATCTATTTTGGAACGGATGGAGTAGCAGAGTACGTACTCAGTTGTTACTTAGTTGACTTTTAGTTGTAAATACATGATTCAGCTAATTTGAGAATCGGTTCACATGCGATTAACGTGTACGTACATAGACTCGATCAATCTGCTGATCAAATACATTAGTTTCTTCATTAGGACCCTGATCGATCGAAGTCAAGACTTCTTAATTATAGCTACTTCATATATGTAGACCGAGATTGCGTCACGCAAAACAAAGTCTACTTTGATTTGATGATGCACATGGTGGCTTAGTTTTATTATTTACCATCACAGTCATATATATCCAGCTGGATATGATCAGCTCGCAAGTGTCTAAACTCAACAAAGTCTACTTTGATGATGCATACAATTCACCACTACACTCGGATCAAGCTCGATAATATAGCAGCAACTCAGCTCAAAGCATCTAGTAGTAATTAACATGGAGGCCTGCTAGTGCTAGGTGACTAAGCGTGCACCCTGTTCTTATCGGTCTAATCACATGCACCGCGGTTTTGGTGGCGCCATGCATCACCCGGTGCTGATTCAGCGAACTGGCAAGAATTAACTAAGTCGCTACATGCCAAATCAATTAGCCGTAGTGTAGTGCCTGGCCTTGTGTTTGAAAAAATTGACTTAACTCGTCTAGCTTCCAAGTCTTCTTTGAATGAATACATACTCCCTCCGTCCGGAAATACTTGTCATAGAAATGCATAAAAATGGATGTATCTAGAACTAAAATACATCTAGATGCATCCATTTCTCCGACAAGTATTTTGAGACGGAGGGAGTATAAATTAGGTACTCAGACAGCTAGTTGGTGCCAAACGCAATCCTTGAGATCCGGTAATGTAGAAATTTAAATATATATTAGACGTGCATTTTGGGATAAGGTCTGACCCCGTAAATTTTGGAAAAAAAAATAATGTCCAAGTGTGCTGTAGAAAGGAGGGTACAATAAATGAACTGCTAAGCAAGAGATGCGCCTTTGCTTCAATTTTTCCCTATAAAAGTGACTGTTCGGGGTGTGGTTCAAGTTCACCTCTAGCTAAGCAAAAGAAAATCATAGCCGAGGGTTGAGAGAGATATGGCAGATGCCATTGTTGGTCCGCTGCTGAGCAAGCTGCAGGCGGTGGCGGTGACGGAGGGGAAGGCCCTAGCCGCCGTGGGCAATGAGATTGATCGCCTCCGCGACAAGCTCATGTGGCTGCATGCGCTAGTGCACGAGACTGACCTCCGCAGCAGGTCAGACAGCAACCAGCAAATCCGTGTGCTCGCGTACCAGGTGCGCGAGGTCGCCTTTGCAGCCGAGGACGCCATCGACCATTTCTTCCTGCAGGCCGACCTCTCCCGCTTCGGTCACGACTGGCGTCAGGCGGCCGCCATGTTCTTCTCTAACTTCGGCACACAGATCCGTGTCCGGTACATCCTCTCCCGTAAGATCAAGTCTATGAACGTGCGGCTAGATGATATTGTCGACAACAGCACCAAGTACCGCAGTGACGATGGAAGTACAAAAGCGATCACGTGGAGGGCATCACGTGCCATCCCTCAAATTCGGCAAAACTGGTAATTGATCAACCCGTGCCTAGTCTATGTGCTCCTCAAACTAACTCAACTGATATACTTTGAACCTCTGCAAATCATGTGTGTATTCGTTGTCCTAATACTGAATTAGTATTTTGGTACAAAAAGAATGCTACCCTTTTTGTGGATAGAAATAATTCTATGTGAAATAGGATATCTTTTCGGCAAAACCACATATACCCTTGTATCAAACTAACTCACTGATTATATTTTTATGTTGCAAATTCTGAATAAGTGGTCATAATTTGTTGTATACTAGCAGCAAAGCTAAAAACTTTAAGGCCGCCTTTTCAGGGCTACATGTGCTTACAAACTGAGAGAAGTAGCAGTGAAAAAATAGTGCGCGATAGCACCACTCGTAGCACGCTATATCATTCCCAGCAATCCTCGATAAATAAATCAATGTACAATGTCCCGCTAATAACACACTATCGCGCGGTAACATCATGTTTTAAGGGTCACGCTAGTTTTTCATTGAGTAGTAGACACATAGTAGATATGTCAACTTGTGCGTCTACATATGATTTAAAGCATGACAAGGAGTATTTTGAAATGGAGGGAGTGGTAAGCTACCTAGCTTAATATGGCTTATTCCTATCACATGTGAGGGGTGTTTAACTTCTCGGCCAATCTGTTTTCCTGCGATGTCGGCTTGCCATGTCGGTATTTTACCAGTTATTTATATATTTATTTTTGTGCAAAGTGGCCTTTGGCCTACTATTTTAATGCATGTTTTTTTCTGATTGAATGCCTTCATGTCTCACTTTATTGCTCAAATCATAGATACATCGTCAATTAACAAAGACAAAATAAAGCTAGGATGTTTCTCAACCCACACATTTGATTGATCATCACATTCTTTAGCTAGAGAATGGGCAACTAAATTGGCCTCCCTCGGACAGCAAACAAAGCTAACTTTAGTAAAATAAATTGACTGAACAAGGATATCTTCGTACATGGGAGCAGCTGCTGTTCCAGAAAATCGTTTGTTGATCAATGTATTTACGATTGCAATATTGTCCGACTGGATCACCAACTTGAGCACCCCAACTTGATTAGTTAGATAAAGGCCATGAAGGACAGCAGTAGCTTCCGCAGTTGCCACATCAAGTACGGTAGTTAGTTTCTGATTGTTATCATCTCGAATAACAGCTCCTATTGACCTAGTTCCCAGGTTTATATGAAACCATGCCTTACATTGATAGTCACATATCCCTCAGGAGCTTTGCACCACTTACTCATTCTTCCCTTAACCGCCTTTGATGCCGCCCTTGTAAATTTTGCCACTAAAACTTGGATAGACATTGTTGCATGAGATACGTCTTGCACCTTTTCATCATGCACCTTCTTTCTTCTAATCCACCAAATATACCAAGCTATGGTTACTATTAGTTCCCTAATATCACTTAATGATCTGTCCACTAGTTTGATAAAATTGCTTGCAAGCAAATAGTCAAGGACTGCACTCCCAACGCGATCAACCTTGCTAGCTTCTTTAACAATCCCCCATAATCCCATTCTCTTCCAAATTTCTCGAGCATGTAGACAATGAAATAGTGTATGTTTTATATCTTCACAAGAACTAGAACATATTGGACAGGAGCTAACTTTCGTGACATGTATGTTTGCTAGAACCCCATAGCAAGGCAGGATCCCTGTAAGCACTTCCACCCAGAAATATTTATTTTTGCCGGCAGTTTGCAAGACCATAGCTCCTCCCATACTTTAGCACCATTAACGGATCTCGGTCATTCTAGTTCATTGATTTTTTTTTTGCCAAACTGAGATTCCCATTACAGATGATATGCTGATCTAATTGAGAAAAAAAAATCATTTTCAAATAGAACTCCAAGCCACGAAATCTTCCATGCCTTTCTAACTTAAGGGGATCACAAGGATGTGTTCCACATCAATAGGCCAGAAAATGGATTGTATTAGTTCTTCGTCCCAAGCACCACTAATTGGATCAATAAGCTGGTCAACACTTCGAATTAGCGTCTGACCCCTTGGTGTTAGTACCTTTCCATTTGAGTTGTGAGGATCCACACATCCTCCCATATATCACTTTGCCTCCCGTCCCCTACTCTCTAGATGGCTCCCTTGTTAAAAGTACGTAAACCGCGAAGATGCTTTGCCATTTGAATAAAGAGCCCTTCTTCATTTTCGCTTTCATAATATCTCCATTTGGGAATTATTTACTCCTAAAAACTCGAGCACAAAGGCTTTCTGGGTCTGATAAAATTCTCCAAACTTGTTAAGCTAACATTGCCTTATTAAAATAGTGCGGGTCTATAAATCACATTCCTCCTCTCTTCTTTGGAACACAGAGTTTCCACCAGGCGAACCAGTGCATCTTCTTGTTATTGACATCATCCCCCGAACAACATCGCGAAATGGCATCCGCGATTCCTTTACAACTTTTTTAGAACCTTGTAAACCGCCATCTCAAAACAAGATAAGGCTTGAGCAACAACTTTTAGTAGCACTTCTTTCCCACCAATGGACAATATTTTTTGCCCTTCCATCCTTCAATACCTTGACAAACTCTATCAACCAAATATTGGAAGCAATCACTTTTCTCATCCCCTACTAATAATGGCAGTCCAAAATATTTATCGGACAAAGCTTCCACCATAATATTCAGAATTGTACACACCTCTACTCTCCTTTCCCCACTTGTATTTGGTCTATAATAAATACCGTGTTTAGATTTGCTAACTAGGTACCCCGAAGCACTACAATAGTCATCTAAAATGTTTTTCGAGCATTTCGAGCATTAGCTTTCATCAAAATTAAGGAGTCATCGTCAAAGAGTAGATGTGAAATAGATGGGGCATCTCTGCATACCTTTACTCCCTCCAATTGTCCCATAGCTTCTGCTTCCAAAAGCAATGCCGATAGGTCTTTCGCAACCAAAATAAATAAGTATGGGCTCACAGGATCCCCCTGCCGGAGGCCATGAGTCGGCGTAAATTGTTTTGTCTCATAAGAATTTAAGCGTACCGATTATTGAACAGACGTTACACATGTCATTACCAGTTTAACCCACCTCGGATCAAACCTCACCTTCAACATGATTCCCTTTAGGAAGCACCATTCAACTCTATCATACGCTTTGTGCATATCGAGTTTTACTGCACACAACACATGATTACCAGTCTTCCTCTTCATAGCATGGATGCTCTCATCAGCAACAAGGATGTTATCCATAACTAAACGCACTGGCACAAGAGCGCTATGTGTTTCCCCTATTATTTCCGGTAGGATTCCTTTCAACCTTGCAACTAAAATTTTGCTAATAATTTTATACACCACATCGCACAAACTTATCGGCCGGAATTGAGTAATTCTATTTGGATTATCCGCCTTTGGAATTAGCACTATAACATTATCATTCCAACCTGATGGGATAGTGGTTGCGTTAATTGTATGCAAAACCTCAGACACCAGGTCTTCTTCCAACATCATCCATAATCTTTTGTAAAAAATCGAGTGCAACCCATTTGGCCTCGGTGCCTTCATATCACGAATTGCAAATATAGAGCTTTTTTCACTTCCTCCACTGAAAACGGAGCCAATAGAGAAGTGTTCATAGCTGCTAAAACTCGAACATTAACTTTATTTAGGACCGTTTCATCTGGCCCCAGAACTTCAGACGTAAAAAGCTTCATAAAATACTGTTGAATCATGGGAGCTAAGTTCTCACTACCATTGACAAGCGACCCATTATCATCAACTAATGATTTGATTGTGTTTCTCGTTTTTCATGTTGTTGCAAAGTGATGAAGAAAGTTTGTTTTGAGGTCACCATGGCGCAACTAGTCGGCCCTTCCCCTCTGTAACCATAGCAGCTCCTCTAGCTCGAACAGGTTTGCCAATAGCGGGGAGGACTTGGGCATGTCCTTGAGATCAGTTCACGTCCAATCCTTAAGATCCCAATTTAGTTCTCCATGCACACTTGTAAATCTCCACTTGTCATCTGATTCAACAATCACATCTATATGTTGGTTTGTTACACTCAACTCGGATAATTTCACGTTTTAGCACATATCATTAACATGCCTCCACTCCTTCCATCACTTTCGTCAATCAAGATGTGATGGAAACCAGTACGACGAATAAGTCTTTTGCCTTAGCTCTCGACAGACGTGTCTCCGACAGAAAAGTCACATCTGGCTTTATTTGCTTCTGCAAGCCTAGAAGCGCGTGAACTGCTGGGGCGGAGTTCATGCCATGACAGTTCCAACCAAGTATTTTCATTTTGTCATGTTTCCTTGCACCCGATGATCAACGATGAGAGAAAACCCTCGGTCAGCGTAGCTGCTGGAGGACAACAAATCCCAGCTTTTCAACCGTGATTCATGAAAAATACTCTCAGTCAGCGGAGCCGCCGGAGGACATCAAACCCTAACTTTCTTTCTTAGGGGAAGGAAAGTTGAAGAGGGAGCACCTCGTCAGAATATCAAGCAAGCCTCACGAGAAAGCAATATATAGGGTAAGCGGCCGCTGCTGGAGCCGGCGACGGACCAACCCTAGATCGCGAGGTAAATCGCCTCGATGAAACATTACGAGCCCTTGGGTAGGAGAAAAGAGATTTGTCCGTTCAAAATTTTCATTTTAATCCATGTTTCTCATCTAACAAATGAACACCAATCACGTTCAGGTTGCTGCTTCGACTTGAACTCCCAACCTAATTGTTGTGAGGTGAACCCAACAACCAACCAGACTAGACAATCTATTTTGTTTGGTTTAGTTGAGATTCAGTTCACATACAAGTAAATCCCATTTGAACCGTGTGAACCCTTTGTTAGGCCAATTCGAGGGGATTCTTTTAGGAGAGAGATATAAACTAGTCGAGAAATGGGTGAACTAACATTTTGGCCCAATCAGTCACCGTACCAACTTTTTAAACTTTTTTTAGCTGGTGGTGGATGGTGAACAAGGAGTACAGCTGCGATGGGACAATTTCACATGGATATCCTGAAGAATAGTTGGATGTCAATGACCCAGTTTTTTTTTATGAAACAACTTGGTGAATTTTGTATAAATAGCATGCCAATTGACCCATCGCAGACCTGATAACTTTCGTATAAACACCGTGTTAACTTTGACACAAGGAATAAAGTTATTGAAACATACCCAGGTAACTTATTTAAAAATAACACATTAATTTACACATCAAAGCCCTAAAAACTTACATATAAACAACACCGTAACTTTGACCTATGCGGATTTTTTTGACAACATACCCCCGTAACTTTTGTGTAAATAACATGATAATTTTTATGCACCACAGTCATCACCGTGGTTTTGAATCGGGGGCGCGGGGTTGTTGAAAACATACTCTCTTGGATAACTTCCATGTGAACAGCACGATAATTTACTCAACGCAGGTATGATAACTAGTGTACGAACACATTGGTAACTTTTACCAGGGTGGGTAAATTAATTCTCTTGAATAACAAAAGAGCATGAGTTGTTGAAAACATACTCCCGTTAACTTCTGTCTACATAGCATGGCAATTTAAGCACCATAGACATGACAATTACGTATAAATACCGTGATAAGTTTGCTCCAGGAATTTTTTTAGTGAAACATACCGCGGTAGCTTCTATGTAAAAGGTGTTGGAACTTAAGCTCCCTTGGGCATGGTAACTTTCGACAAAAAATGTCATCGAAACATACCAACATGGAATCTAGTTTTGAAGGTCTCGTCCTGAGAATTTCAATGATGAAAATGGATTTTAAATTGGACCGATGTTTGAGCTAAAGAACATTTTGATTTTTTGTAATGGGGAAAGATGACATCAGCTTTTGACCTCTAGTGCATGCATACATGTGCATGAGAGGAGAAGGTTGGAAGAACCATTTTCTATGCCCTTGGTAATATCGGTGTAGGCACCATGATAACTTATGCATGGTACTTATGTACCTCAGATGGTAACTTTTGACCCCAAAAAAGTCATCGAAATATATTAAGATGGGATCAAGTTTTGAAAATGTCATCACGACGGATTTAATGGTGAATGCAGACTTTGAAATGTTTTGAGCTACAAAACATTTTTTTTAATTATGAGAATCATGCATGCATATAATTAGAGGCAGAAGTGCGTGTGAAAGAAGGACTTATTCTAATACGTGAATGCATGTAATTAGAGGGAGGATGGAGTCATTCGGTAATTGTACTACAAACAGAACGTTTGACAGGTGGAGACGGTGCGACAAGGCTTTCATCCTTAGAGCTCATTCCGGATAGAACTTGGGCTAATGCATGTAATAGTTAGTCCTGGTACTGTTCTGGCTCAACAATTTTGGCTCGGCCCGAGCGCTGGGAACAGTTGGTGAGTAGGACGAAAAAGTTAACTGCCAAACCACATTTTTCTTTGCCATAAATCCGAATGATTTGGATGTTGTAGGTTAAATGATTTAGATGATGTAAATTATCTTGGTTCTTTCAATAGAGCAGTAGATTAATATCTTAATCGGAAATAGGTACGACACAGACTTGGAGGATAACCAAGACCAAGGTGCCAGGGTGGCGGAGGATGAAAGCCAACCAGCCGTGCCAATACGCAGGGAAGAAGAAGATAAATTGAAGGACTTCCTCCTTAACCAAATTGGAATCCATGTGATTTATGTGGTTGGAGAGAGTGGTATCGGGAAAAGGTATCTGGCACATAAAGTATACAAAAACATTAAGGGTAATTTTGACGTACATGTGTGGGCAAGCTTTCCACCAGACACCATCAACATCATTGGTGAGATAAAAAGAAAGCTGGAAGATAAGTGCTCCAAGCTGCAATCTAGCGTGGAGAGTATACAGCATGTTAAGTACTTGGTTTTGGTAGATTGCCCGATGAGTAGCACAATGTCCGGGCATAACATTATTGCACAGGATTTGCTTAGGGGCGCAGAAGGTAGCAAGATTGTGCTCACAACAAAGTCCAGTCCCCGTGCAGACAAGAATGTCGGCATCATCAAGCTTGGTTATCTGAAAAATCCTAAGAGCGAGACATTGTTCAACAGGGTTTCTGGCATCAATGGGCGAAGGAAGACTAAATACAAGACAATGATGATGGATAAGGTCCGCGAAAGAATTGAACCAATAACCAAGGGGCTACCACTGGCGGTGGCTCTTCTTGCCAAGTTCATGAGGACCATGGACCACAGCAAGTGGGAGGCAGCATCGGAGTACCTACAGCTGAACAACCAAGACAACGTGCTCATGACTATGGTGTCCATGTGCATCGATGACCTCCCCAACGAACACAGGTCGTGCTTGCTCTACACGGCAGGCTTCCCCGCGTGTGGCACGATCGACGCCAGCCAGCTGGTGCGGCTCTGGGTGGCGGAGGGCTTCCTATCTCAGCAGCATGGGGTGGGACAACAGGAGTTGGGTCAATGCTACCTCAAGGAGTTTATCTTCCGAGGCCTTATGCAGCTGGTGAAGAAGAAAGGAGATGTTGTGGAATCAGTTGCCATCCATGACCTGGTCCATCAGATTTTCAGGTATGAGGCGCAACGTCTTGGCCTCATGGAAACCCACAATGGTGGTGGGTGTGCCCCTATCACAGTCAGTGCGAGGCGCCTAGCACTCAACAATAGCAAAATGCCGAACAAAACAAAAGGTCCTTTGGAAGGTGTGAACATTGCTGTCCCATGATGCACAAGGTATTATGGAAGTTTCCAAGCTACCCAGTGGAGCTCATGATGCCAAGCTCATGGAAGGTGCAAACCGTGTTGTCCACATTTCTCAAGAAATACCACCTCTTTACAAATTAGGCAAGCTAACGGGCTAATGGGAGATATTTGTGGCATTTTGCAGGGTCACAAGAATTCAAAAAAGGCTCCAACCATCTGATCAAGGAATCCACCTCCCATGATGCACAAGGTACTAGAGCAGCATTTCTCAAGAAATACCTACCGCCTCTTTACATATTATTAGGTGAGCCACCGGGCTAATGCGGGATATTTTTTATGGGTGACACCATGCAGCAGGGCCACAGGAATTCAAGGAAGGCTTCAGACAGCTACTCAACGAGTCCACATTCCTTCGCGTCATCAGCCTGGAGGGCATCAACATAGGCAAGAAGCTGCCAAATCGAATCGGGAACATGCTGCACCTACAATACCTCAGTGTCCGGTGCCCGCACTTGACAACGGTGCCGGACACCATCGGCAAACTCAAGAAGCTCCAGACAATGGATGTGCGGGGGACACAGGTGAAAATGTTACCCATGTCCTTCTGGAAAATCAAAACACTGTGCCATGTCCTAGGCAACCGCGGCCTCGAGTTCCCTGAGTTTTTCCAAACATCTGAAGATAATGTCGACCATGGGTTAAGCGTGCATCTGACAATGAAAGAGTAAGTTGGTAACGTGCACATCTACCGTGGAAGCTTGTGGGTGCTTGTAAATAGGGTAAATAAATACTTGATCTTACGAGTCAGTCAGTGTGTAATAAGAGTAACGTATGATTAAGTGCGTATGTATCAAGTCCACGGTGTATTGTATAACTCTAACTGAAATCATATTTTCAGTTCATGAAAATCTATGTATATGCATATTTTTCACAAATTAATCGTAGATAATGCATAATGTTCATGCATGTTTCTACTACTCGCACCATTTACTTCCACAAGAAGAGGCTTGGTATATGGTAAGGCATACAAACCGAGTACCCATACCGAAATGTTAGAAGACAACACCGCATTGACCAATGCCGACAAATTCAGTCACATTCCTGGTTTCCACTTGTAGAAAACAAAAATATTTCAAGAAATTCGAGCATGGACGTCACAATGGTAATGACATGAGCAACGTGACCGAAGAATGATTAAACGTGGTTTGATGGTTGGTCGAGGATAAAAAGCATCCGAGGCATCAATTTTTTTGCAGGTTGGTCTCCCTTGACTAAATATTTAGGCACCTCACATTTTGTTAAATCCCACGTGGCACCTCACGTTTAGGAACCAATTGTGCAGCCCACCCAGTCCAATAAGTCAAACCGTGCTCCTGCATCATTGAGCTCTCCTGTCGGTAGCGCCTCGTCACAGCCGTGATGGAGAGGCTTTGTCACGGTGACTGATGCTTCTCTAGTGTGTACCAATGCTTCCATATATGGGGAAATTAAGTTGGAATTATGAAAAAGGAGATTATTTTATACACCCAGCTGCTGATAATGTCCTTTTCGCGTACATACAAAAACATTTTAAGATATGATAGGAGATTTTGATTTCAAATGATTCGAAACATTGCTGTGTGTTGTGTCTTTTCACTTTACCCAGGGTTTAACCTTACGGTAGATTGAACTGTTGTAGATGCAGCATGCTATTGTTTGGTGCAGGCAGGCAAATTTAGAGCCCTGTCCTGCTATGGTATCATCGAAATTAGGACAAACGATTGACACCGTCAAAATCATCATAAACTATTGGTTCCACGTAAGGTAATTAAGATAGGGCAAGACAGGCAAATAATTTAACAATCGCTGTGCGGGTGCAAGGGGAAATGGCTGATTGACTCACCGTGCGTACTTCGTCGCTGCCGCCGCCGCCGACCGGATCCCGGGATCAGCAGCTGGCTTTCCAAGGTCAGGGGGTTGCTGAGCTCAAGCAACGGGTGGAATAAAATCGATGTTGGGGAGCACAGAAGAGGTTGGGTCGGCGGAGCGAGTTCCCCATTAGGATTAGGATTTGACCGTCGGCGAAGAAGCCTGTTGACCTACGGCCCATAAGCCCATTTATAGCGAATCAGCTGAAAATAACGGCCCATAAGCCAAGTGCGTGGTGATTGGTGAAACAGGCATGCCGCAGCCATACTCTAGAGAGATAAGACCATCGAAAAATCCAGAATAACGAGACCCGGCGAAATCCCTGGCTCCTCACCGATTTGGGCCTCCTGGCCGTCCGATCGTTTTCCTGATGCTATTCTGGCCGTTGCCTCGGGCTCGTCTCACGTGAGCCGTCGGATATTTAACAGATCGTTGTAAGCCGTCGGATAAAATTCCAATGGCAACAGAATGCAAATACCATGCCCCCACCGGGCACTAGTGCAGAACCGGGCAATAGCACCGGTTCGTAAGTCCCTTTAGTGCCGGTTCCACAACCGGCACTAAAGTGTGGTCACTAAAGCCCCCTTTAGTACCGGTTCAGCACGAACCGGTGCTAAAGGCCAACCACGTGCACGAGCCAGCTCCGGGGCGGAGCCCTTTAGTACCGGTTGGTAACACCAACCGTACTAAATGTTTTGAGTTTTGTTTTATTTTTATTTTTCAATTAAATTTGTGTTATCAATTTAATTCTTTTTCGTTTCCTGGTATTTTACAATACTACACATTGTACACGTTATGCATATATAAATAGAATTTCTAATAGAACCAATCATGCATATATGTATATATCATCAATGTCTCACAAACCATCATATTAATTAATTCACACATACACACATGTATATCTATATACAATTTCTCCTACATATGCATGTTGCCTTCGGAGCCAGTGGCATTAGCCTAATTGATGCCTTCGGAGCACGATGGGGGCGGTAGCGGGTAATAGTATTCTCTCTTCGGATTTATGACCTGGTCGAGCAAAAATCCCGCTATTTCCTCTTAAAGTGCTTCTACGCGCTCCGTTTCTAGGAGCTTCTCCCGCACCTCTGTGAACTGTTAAGAAGGACATCAATATGCATGTGTATTAGTTGTGTGACTAGATATCAATAATGGTGTAAAAATTGTGAATAGTGTTTTGACAAGCGTACCCATTCCCGTCTTTGAGATCTGCTCCTTTCGGACGCCATCATGCGAATGTTCTCGCAAACGCAGAATGCACACAGATCAGACCCCTGCGCCTGCTTCAGGGCCTTTACGAGAATGGAATTTGATCAGATAATAATTAATAAAGCATGATAATTAAAGAGATGGCAGCTAGCTAGCTAGCTAGTACTACTTAATTACTTACCTTGGGTCGAAACCATTTAAGCTTTTGTTTCCATTCTCCTGGGGTCACGCTGATGAACCTTGCCCAAGCCCTGCCCGCCGACAAAGAAAATGAATAAAGGGGTTATTAAATAGTTCATATCATGAAAAATGACGAACTAAATAGGCCGAGATATATAGTTAATAATGATTGAAATTACCTGTTGACTATCCCAAACAAGATGTTATAGTCAGTTTTTTCTGTGAGTAGTGAGTCCAGTATTTCAACTGTTCCGGCGTCAACTTTAATGATACACAATACCCAGTGATATCTGCATCCACACACGTTTGCATGTCTTAATTAAGCGGGCATATGTAAAGGAAAAACATGTAGCTAGCTAGTAGGCAAAAACAGAGAATTTGTAGTACAAGACAGTGTGACTCACTGGAAGTTGTAAGGAAGTAGTATATCTTCATTGTATTTGAGGCGCTTCAAGAACTCTAGCATGTTGTCCTCTACGTCCTTTTGATAACGTGGATTTAGATTCCATGTGTATTCATTAACGGTGTTTGGGTCAATGAACCCGATGCCAAAGCGTCCACCTTTTCTCATTTCATATATCTTCATCCTGCATATAATACCACAGAAAAGAATATAGTGAGGATAATTACAGGTAATGATTGATCAAAAGGATCAGTACAGCTAGCTTGAGACTTCAATTACAGAAAGAAATCACTTATAGACAATAGCAACTGACGATAGATTTGTCGAGTGCGTCTTGATTGTATAACTGAAACAGTTCAGAATACTCAACGGACAAAGCTTTCTCATGGAAGTAATGCACCTCCTTGACATTCACCATGAAGGACACTCGATCGGAAATCTTGGTAATGTTCATGTACCATTGATGCAATTCATACATTCTCGTTGGGAGGTTCTTAACCTTGTCTGGATGGACCAAAGGTTGGCCCCGGACATATTTCCGGTTTATTTCATCCTCTCTAAGCACAGGCATGGGCTCGATCTCGAGGAGTTGTCCAACAGTGATTTTGAGAACTTCAGCCTGCATTATATGGTCCTCCGTTATTACCACATTGCCCACCTCAGGAACGTAAACTGTTTGCCCACAATAATATTGGCGCGACGATCGTCACGTGTTGTTGGCACAACAAGCGAGGGATCGATTCGCCGCTGTTCTCCCAGCTGTTGAATGGTTTTCCGCATTTTTGACAACTGCTTCTTGTTTGCTCGATCCGAGCTCGCCTCCTTACGTAGACGTGCTCGATTTAACTTCCTGGTGTGGCGCTCATAGTCTGTGTCAACAGGCTTGGGAGCTGGTGGTTGAGCCATACGAATGAAGTGGTCAATCGTTTCCTCAGGCACTTTCTCCCTTGGCGGCGGTGGCGGTTTCGGTGCAAAATGGGCTTCCACCTCGGACTTCGATATGGCTACGATTTCCTCCTCGGACCTGTCATAAGACCTCTGCGGAAGAGGCGTGAGGCTTGGACCATATTTATATCGCTTGCCTCCGCCTGTACTTCCTGTACTACCTCGACTCGTACCGCTACGCACCATAGCTGCGGGGTGTCTCTTCTGCGATTGCTGAGGCGGCGGAGACGCCTTCTGACGGGGCTGAGTTGGACGAGGAGGAGTGGCCGCCTGAAGATGTGCCGGACTTGGAGGAGGAGTGGCCTGAGGTTGTGCCGGACTTGGAGGAGGAGTGGACGTCTGACGATGTGGCGAACTTGGAGGAGGAGGTGGCTCGACACTTTGCGGACATGGAGGAGGAGTGGCTGACACTTTGCCGGACTTGGTGGACTTGCAGGAGCGGGAGACTGCTGACTCGGTGGCGGACTTGACGAGGAGTCAGATGACGCGGTGTCGGTGGCCTTCGAAAGATGATGCAATCCTTTTTCCATAGGATGATACGATGGTTGGCGTCTCCGAGAAAGCGCTCGTCCTCACCTCCAGGAATGTCAAGCTCTAGCCCCGAATATGGCTGCACCACCTCGTCAACCATGACACGAGCATAGCCCTCTGGAATCGGGATGCAATGGTAGGTTTCTTTGGGGGTAACTGGAAAAGCTTCTCCGTCCGCCACCTTCATGGATATGTTCTTCATTTTGACGTGTAGCTCGCACCTAGTGTTCTCCGTGATGTCATCCACGGGGTATCTACCCAGCATTGCGTCATCCGGGGCGGAACCCACGCTGCTTCTATGCATGGATGGGGCGGTGCTATCCAATGCTGGATCATCCGCTAGCTGCTGCAGCTGCTGAGACCCCCTTTGCTGGCTAAGTGAGTCGATCTGCTCCTGCTGCCGCTGGAATTTGTTGCCAATTCCGCTTGACTTGCTTCTAGGCCTTGAAGGCGTTCATAGTCCCGCTTCCTCTGCTCCTCCTCCATCTTCCTCTTCTTCTCCTCCGCAATCTTCTTTCTCGCACGGGTTCTGTAGTCGTTGTTCCAGTCTGAAAACCCCTCATACCACGGAATAGCGCCCTTGCCTCGTGTTCTTCCCGGGTGTTCAGGATTTCCCAGGGCACGCGTAAGCTCGTCGTTCTCTCTGTTGGGCTGGAACACCCCCGATCGTGCCTCTTCTATTGCAACAAGTATCGCATCGTCGGCTCTGTTCAGACATGCCTTCGTCGAAACTTTGCCTGTCTTCGGGTCCAACTCCCCCCCATGCGCATAGAACCAAGTCCTGCACCTGGGGGGCTAGCTCTTAGTAACCGGAGTGACACCTGCATCCTCCATCTCTTTCTCAGACTTATCCCACTTAGGCATTGCAACCGCATAGCCACCTGGCCCCAGCTTATGGAACTTATCCTTTTTTTCGGCATTCTTCTTGTTTATTCTCGACCGTTCCTTAGCTAATTCTGAATCCTTGAATTTCACGAAATCGTCCCAATGAGCACGTTGGTTCTCTAGTGTTCCCTCGAATACTGGAGTCTTCCTTCCTCCCTTGACGTACTTGTCCCATTCACGATTCTTGTGGTTCTTGAATGCAACCGCCATCTTCCTAAGAGCAGCGTCCTTGACTTTCTGCACATCTGCTTTTGTGAAATGATCTGGTAGGGTGAAATGTTTCATGAGAGTATCCCAAAGCAGATCTTTTTGATTCTTGTCGACAAAAGTAACATCTGGACGTGGAGCAGCGTCCTCTTTGCCTTTTTGTCCTTTGTCTTTTGCTGGCTCTCTCCATTCTTGAAGGGAGATCGAGAGTTGGTCCTTCACAAGAACTCCGCACTGACGAATGAACTTGTCCGCAATCTTCTTAGGCGCTAATGGTTCGCCATTAGGTCTGACTGCCTCGATATTGTACTTTACGCCCTCTTTCAACTTTTTGTTCGGGCCTCGTTTCGTCCTTTTGCCTGAAGATTTGCTCGACCCGGATGGCTGAAAGAACAAAGATCGATTCGTTAATATATCTTCAAGTCATTTAAAACATGTGATGATCACCAGAAACCTGCTTATATAAATATATATACCTCGCCGGTCTTTGTTGTTTCAGGATCAACATGTTCTTCGTCATCGTCATAATCGTAGTTCATGACTTCATCAATTCGGTCGTCGCGATCGAATATCATATCACCCTCTCCGGTGTTGTTTAGAAATTCGGAGCCGTCATAATCTTCTTCATTCTGATTATCATCTAGCCCGCGTATCATATCGAACATGGTCTGTTCTCCCTCTCTATCGGTATTGTCTGCCATAGCTTTTATTTAACTAATTCAAAAGAAATATAAAACAATTTAGTATTCAAATTACATCGTCTCGAATAATAGATATAATCTCGAATACTTTGTCTAGAATAATAGATACAATCTCGAATACATCGTCTTGAATAATATATAATATTGAATAGTACATCACTGGCTAGCTAATTAAATATCGAATACTACAGAAGAATCTAGGACACTCATGGTTCCTGCGTCGCGGGCGGTGGACACCCAAAGAGAATGAACCCTCACAGGATCATAGCTGATGTGAGATCCCTGAAGATACTGCCAGGTATTGGAGAACCTGCCGCCCTCTAACGCAACCATGTAGCGATGGACGTGCTCGTCCTCCTCCCTGACACGGCGACGTACCTCCTCCGGCGGGGCCGGGTCCCTCCGCACCGAGACTGGCCCACGTGAACGCCACCAAACGAGATCAGGGTCGACGACGGGACCCGGGGCCGGGTTCCTCATCAAGCGGTGCGCCCCTCCAAGCAGTACCTCCCAGTGCCAGCCAGCGGAGCCCAGTCCGGACATGGGCGGCTGGGCGTCGTCGTCATGACGGGTCGACAGACGAGGATGCGGGCGGGCATCGTCGATAACAAATACTAGCTATATGCCCAAAAAATAATATTTTTTAATGATTGGATTTTGATAACTAAAATTTATAACATTTCTACTATTTCAAAAATCTATATACTATTTCATACTAATTAAGCATCTAACACTAAAAACATAAAAACAATTTCTATACATCCATTAAAAACAGAAAAACAACATTATATAAAAAATTCCATACTAATTAAACACTAATTATATCCATCTAACATGCATTCATACATATATACTAGTGAAAAACAATAATCTAAAAAATCTAAACTAATTAAACATACAAAATCTAAACTAATTAAATATATACGTGTATGTGTGTGTGTGTGTTCATCATGCTTGTGTGTGTGTGTATGGGCTCGGGGAAGGGCGGTGCCCATGGTGGCCGCCGGGGGCGAGGGAGAGGGGTTAGAGGGGGAGAGCTCACAATGGGCCGACGGCGACGGCGAGGCGACGGCGGGGCAGCGACGGGCAGGTGACGCTGGGCGGCGACGCAGGGACGGCGCGACGGGAAGGGCCAGGCGGCGACGGAGACGAGGGCGGCGACGGGATGGGGACGGCGGCGGCAGGGGACGGGCGGCGACGGCGACGGGTCGGTGACGACGCCGATTGATCGGCGAGGCGGTTCAATGGGAAACAGAGGAGAATGAAATTTTTGAAGTGTTGTATATATAGAAGGCACCTTTAGTACGGTTGGAGCCACCAACCGGTACTAAAGGTCTGTTTTAGCCAGCCCAAGCAGCGGGAAGCGACCCCCTTTAGTACCGGGTGGTGGCACAAACCGGTACTAAAGGCCCCCCCTTTAGTACCGGTTTGTGCCACCACCCGGTACTAAAGGGGGTGCGCTGGCGCAGGTGCGGTGCGGCAAGTTTAGTCCCACCTCGCTAGCCGAGGGGCGACCGCACTGGTTTATAAACCCCCGTGCGGTCGCTCTCTCGAGCTCCTCTCCAAAGCAGGCCTACTGGGCCTACGTGTTCTTTGCTGCCCTGTTGGCCCACTTGGCCTTTATGGCCTGCATCCTGGCCCAACAGAGGTTGGGTTTCTAGTCGTATGCAGGCCGCTCACGGCCTAGTAGGCGGGCTTTTTTTGCTTTTATTTTTTTGTGTTTTTGTGTATTTAGAGTTTCTTTGTGAATATTTTTGCTTTAGGTACAAAAATTACAAACATTCTGTTAGTGCCCGTAGTTTTCAAATTTGAATAGTTTAAATTTTGAATTATTTGAAATTAATGTGAATCACTAGTTTGTGAATAATTTAACTTTAAAAATCAGTAAAGGCATGAAAGAATTTGTTTGCACATAAAATTTCTTCGCGTTTCAAATGCCAAAACACATAACTACCCTAACTATTACAGAGATTCCCCTCTGGGTGTGAAACACAGAAGAAAGTGATGATAGTGAAGCCGATCACATCCCAGATCTTTGGGCGTGAAACTTTTCTTCGCGTGTGTCCCTTTGCACCGTAACCATGGAAAATCTTCATCATTTAACGGGATGCTCGGGTCAATATTCACTGTGAATGGAGAAATTTCATCAAACTTTTCATAATCTTCCGACTTGTCTGTCTTGTCATCCACTCCCACGATGTTTCTCTTCCCAGAAAGAACTATGTGCCGCTTTGGCTCATCGTACGATGCATTCGCTTCCTTATCTTTTCTTTTTCTTGGCTTCGTAGACATGTCCTTCACATAGAAAACCTGTGCCACATCATTGGCTAGGACGAATGGTTCGTCTGCATACGCAAGATTGTTGAGATCCACTGTTGTCATTCTGTACTGCGGGTCTTCCGTTACCCCGCCTCGTGTCATATTGACCCATTTGCACCGAAACAAAGAGACCTTTAAACCACATCGATAGTCAAGTTCCCATATGTCCTGTATATAACCATAATATGTTTCCTTTCCCGTCTTGGTTTCTGCATCAAAGCGGACACCACTGTTTTGGTTGGTGCTCTTCTTATCTTGGGCGATCGTGTAAAATGTATTACCATTTATCTCGTACCCTTTGAAAGTCATTATATTCAAAGATGGTAACTGGGACAGCAAGTACAGGTCATCTTCAATAGAGGTGTCATGCATGGTACGTGTCTGCAACCAGCTGGCGAAACTCCTGGTTTGTTCACGTGTAATCCAGTCATCAGACCGCTCCGGGTGTTTGGAGCGTAGCAAATTCTTGTGTTCATCCATATACGGAGCCACCAAGGCGGAATTCTGTAGAACTGTGTAGTGTGCTTCAGTGAGAGAATGTCCGTCCATACATATTATTTGTTCCCCTCCTAGCGTGCCTTTTTCATCCACTCTGCCCTTATGCCGTGATTCAGGAACACCAATCAGCTTAAGGTCAGGAATAAAGTCAATACAAAACTCAATGACCTCCTCATTTTGATGGCCCTTGGAGATGCTTCCTTCTGGCCTAGCACGGTTATGAACATATTTCTTTAAGACTCCCATGAACCTCTCAAAGGGGAACATATTGTGTAGAAATACAGGACACAAAACGTTAATCTCTTCGCATAGGTGAACTAGGACGTGCGTCATGATGTTGAAGAAGGATGGTGGGAACACCAACTCGAAACTGACAAGACATTGCACCAAATCATTCTGTAACCTTGGTATGATTTCTGGAGCGATTACCTTCTGAGAGATTGCATTGAGAAATGCACATAGCTTCACAATGGCTAATCGAACGTTTTCGGTAGAAGCCCCTCAATGCAACCGAAGCAGTTGCGTCATAATCACGTGGCAGTCATGAGACTTTAGGTTCGGAACTTTTCTCTGCCATGTTTATTATTCCCTTTATATTCGACGAAGCCGACGGTACCTTAATCTGAGCAGGCATTCAAAGAAGATTTCCTTCTCTTCTTTGGTAAGAGCGTAGCTTGCATGACCCTGATATATGCAGTCTTCTCCGTGCATACGTTGCTGGTCCTCCCGTGCCTCAGGTGTATCTTTTGTCTTCCCATACACGCCCAAGAAGCCAAGCAGGGTCACGCAAACATTCTTTGTCACGTGCATCACGTCGATTGCGGAGCGGACCTCTAGGTCTTTCCAATATGGCAGGTCCCAAAATATAGATTTCTTCTTCCACATGGGTGCGCATCCGTCAGCGTCCTTTGGAACAGGTTGTCCGCCAGGACCCTTTCCGAATATCACCTTCAAATCCTTGACCATATCATGTACATCAGCACCCGAGACGGTGGCGAGGCTTCGTCGGTGATCCGCCTCACCTTTGAAATGCTTGCCTTTCTTTCTTCACGGGATGCCTGCTCGGAAGAAATCGATGATGTCCCGGTACACATTCTTCATACAACTATTCAAATATATACTGTCGGTATCATCCAAACAGTGCGTGCATCCGCGGTATCCCTTGTTTGTCTGTCACGAAAGGTTCTTGAGAGCAGGCCAATCATTGATGGTCACGAACAGCAACGCCTTTAGGTCAAATTCTTCCCCATGTGCTCATCCCACGCACGACACCTGTTCCATTCCACAGTTGTAAGAGTTCTTCAACTAATGGCCTTAGGTACACATCAATGTCGTTGCCGGGTTGCTTAGGGCCTTGGATGAGCACTGGCATCATAACGAACTTCCGCTTCATGCACAACCAAGGAGGAAGGTTATACAAACATAGAGTCACAGGCCAGGTGCTATGGTTGCTGCTCTGCTCCCCAAAAGGATTAATGCCATCTGCGCTTAGACCAAACCATACGCTCCTTGTGTCATCTGCAAACTCCTTCCGTACTTTCTTTCGATTTTTCTCCTGCGACCCATCATTGGTACTCTCAACTTTCCGTCTTTCTTACGGTCTTCTTCGTGCCATCGCATCGCCTTGGCATGCTCTTTGTTTTGGAACAAGCGTTTCAACCGTGGTATTATAGGAGAATACCACATCACCTTGGCAGGAATCTTCTTCTGGGCGCTCGCCTCGACATCACCATGCTCATCGCGGCTGATCTTATAGCGCAATGCACCACATACCGGCAAGCGTTCAAATCCTCGTACTCACCGCGGTAGAGGATGCAATCATTAGGGCATGCATGTATCTTCGCACCTCTAACCCTAGAGGGCAAACAGCCTTCTTTGCTTCCGACGTACTCTCGGGCAATTCGTTGTCCTTTGGAAGCATATCCTTTATCATTACCAGCAACTTTCCAAATCCCTTGTCGATACACCATTCTCGCCTTCCATTGCAGCAATTCAGTGTGGTGCCCAGCTTTTTCTTGTCACCACGCAATTCGGGTACAACAATTTTTTGTGATCCTCTAACATGCGCTGCAACTTCTTCTTCTCCAAATCACTTGCGCAGTTTCTCTTTGCATCGGCAATGGCCTGACCTAGATCATCAACGGGCTCATCTGATGCCTCTTCTTCAGCTTCTTCCCGCATTGCCGCCCAGCTTCTTCCGCATTACCGGCTCAGCTTCTTCCCCCATTGTTGTATCATCGTATTCAGGGAACCCATGGCCAGGATAGCTGTCGTCGTCCTCTTCTTCTTCATTGTCTTCCATCATAACCCCTCTTTCTCCGTGCTTGGTCCAAACATTATAGTGGGGCATGAAACCGGACTCAAACAGGTGGACGTGAATGGTTCTTGATGTAGAGTAATTGCGACCATTCTTACAGCCAGCACATGGACAAGGCATAAAACCATCCGCCCGCTTGTTTGCCTCAGCCGCAAGCAAAAAGTATGCGCCCTCAACGAACTGGGAGAGCATCGGTCATCGTACATCCATTGCGGCTCATCTTCATTACACAACACCGAATAGACCAAATTAATACAAGTTCATACATAAAGTTCATACAACACTTAAATGCAACAAACAAATAACTCTCTAGCTAAAGCATTTAAATGCAACAACAAATGCGATCAAGATCGCAACTAAGGTAACAATTGATCCAACAGCATAATGATACCAAGCCTCACTATCGATGGCATATTTTCTAATCTTTCTAATCTTCAAGCGCATTTTCTCCATCTTGATCTTGTGATCATCGGCGACATCGGCAACATGCAACTCCAATTCCATCTTCTCCCCTCAATTCTTTTCAATTTTTCTTTCAAGTACTCGTTTTCTCTTTCAACTAAATTTATCCTCTCGACAATAGGGTCGGTTGGAATTTCAGTTCACATACCTCCTAGATAAAAATATCTATGTCAACTTGATGGGCATAATTTGTCATAAACACGAAATGCAATAAATATTTTAAAAGAGAATATACCACATCCGAATCATAACAAGGACGAGGGCCGACGGGACGGATATCAAAACCATGGCACTATGTATAACAAACAACGACGGGTAAGATAATTATTATACGAGTAACTATATATCCAAATCACAGAAACATCAATTTTTATATAAAATTTCATGAACAAGAGGCTCACCACAAGGTGGTGCCGGCTGACAGAGACGGTGCGAGGCGATCGACGGTGGTCACGACAGAGATTTAGAAGGCACTAAGTAAACCACACCTACATATGCAAACTAAGTGTTATTTTGACCTCAAACTGCATATAAATCAAATACTAGCACATATATATATTTCCTCCCAAATTACTAAACTCACAAATTAATAACTATATGAACCAATGCAAGAGCTAATCTAGCAATGAGAGATGAAAGGACAAAGTTGCTAACCTTTGTGATCACTTGAATGGATGGGGGCCTTCAAATCTTGACAAATTTTGGGCAAAATGTGTGATGAGCTCGAGGGGAGAAGAGGAAGAACAGAGAGGAGAGGAGAGGGGAAAGGGGGAAGAACAGAGCGAGCTGGACGAAGGGTTTATATGCAGGAGGACCTATAGTACCAGTTCGTGGCACGAACCGGTACTAAAGGTGCTGGAGGGGGCCCAGACTGACAACATCCTGCCACCACCCTCATTAGTACCGGTTCGTGGCACGAACCGGTGCTAAAGGTTACCCACGAACCGGTGCTAAAGGCTAGCCGTTGGAACCGGCACTAATGTATACATTTGTGCCGGCTACAAACCGGCACTAATGTGCTTCACGTTTGACCCTTTTTCTACTAGTGGGGGCATTTTGGTCATTTCGCATAGGTGGGGTATAAAAGGGCCGGCTCCCATGGTGAACCCTAGCCTCCTCCTCTCCCCGCACTCGCGCCCCCTCCCTCGCCCGCCCCCGCCCTCGCCCGCCCGCCCGCCCTCCGCCGCCTGCCCGACGCGTCCGCTTCGCCGTGGCCGATGCCCGCCGCCCCGCGCCGCTCGCCGTGGCCGATGACCGCGCCACTAGGGACCGCGGCCACTCGATGAGGAGGCCTGGACCTTGGCGCAGACCCAAGCTCCCGAGCGGCGGCAGCGGGCAGATCCCTCCTCATCGCGGAGCTCCTCCTGCCGGCGCCACGCTGCGCTGCGATGCTGCTCGCCGCTACTCTGATCTGACCATAGTGCCGGCGCTGCTCCTCCTCAAGGTCAAGGTGGGGACCCATCTTTGGTTCGATTTGCTCTTCCCCTTCTCACTGCTCTTCCCCCTCTCACAGATGGCCATGAGCTTGTTTTCTTCCTCATGTCGGTAGGCTGGGTAGGCTCCTTGTCGGCGTCGGCTTCCCCTTCCTGCCACTCCTCTCCTCTGATGGAGTTGACCTTTGTTGGAGCGGACAAGTTTGTATGCCCCTGCGCCTTTGGTGGTGGGCTAGGTAACCCCCCTCCCACCCTAATGCTCTCTCTTTCTGTAATGTATCCATGTCCATCTTTACGCATTTCAAGTAGGGGGCAAGCAGCTAGCGAAATACTGAATACAAAGCTCTTTGTTGTTTTTTACCAAAATACTGAATAACAACATTACATAGTGATCTAGATTTTGCTTGTCTTCTGTAAAGGTGGAATCTGAGCCTTCCTGTTGAGGAGATGCTGATGTTTAGCTAGATTCCATCGAAAGATAATTTTGTTGTCTTTCTTGCTTTGTTGGGTACCTAGCCTTTTATTTGTCATAGAGGTGGACAGTTTCGTCTGGGAGCCAGGGCCTTTTGTTCCTTTGCATGGTTAGCTTTTTCCCCCTGTCCTCAAGTGGTAGGAGTTTAGGTATGGAGTTGTTCTTTTTATCTGTTGTTCTTGCATGTTGGAGTTTAGTGCCAGATTAGCTGCCAACTTTGTTTGGGTCTGGCTAATATAGTTTATGTATTTGCCTAATATAGTTTAGACAATCTTTAGTTAGAGGTAACCCATCTTTGGTTACATATCTCACAATCAGATAAGAACATTGTGCCAGGTCAGCTAACTTTCAGATGCTGTCTGTAACCAAAGATTGGTTACCTCTGGATGGATGGATTCATTTGATTGAGTGACCTGAATTTATGATGCCCTTTTTATAGTACAGAAGATGCACCAGGCATCTGATTTTTGTCATGAAAAATGCATAGGACCATTTCCCTTGTATTGTTACCCACTTTGTAAGAATAACATGTTGTTGTGTGTCGAGTGATGGTGACGAATCAGGTTGTTATCGCACTGAGGATGCTAAGGGAAAACAGGGACATATTTAATCTTGTTATCAGTTATGTGCACATGCTAGACATGGATGGCTTTATGCTTCTTGAGCTTGAAATGAACCTCCCTGTCATCAGTAAGTTCAAAAAATTATCCATCTCATAGCTGCCCAAATTCTTATCGGTCTTGGTAATAGGAGCCAATGAGGTACTTCTGTAAAGTAAATACAAAGATGTACTATATATGTGCAAAGTATCAATTTAGTACGCCGAATCCAAACGCCAAGCAAGCACAAAGATGTCAAAAGCAGTTAAAATAATCCTAAACAATCTGGAAACATATAGCTTTGAATAGACATATATTATTTTGCTGAAGAGTTCAGTCCATGCATGTTTTGCCATCTAATTTTATGTTCTAGGCTTAAATCAGATAGAGGCTTTAAGAATATCCAGTTTAAATAATGATAGTCTTAATTTGGATAAATAAAATAACAAGAGCTTCAGACTAACGTGGGAAAATTGGTCAAAATATAAAAGTTTGGTTCCTCTCAGTTTAGTTAGTGGCCTATATGAATTCCATTTGGCCCACAATATTTTTGATTTGCTAGGGTATATTCTAAACTTAATTTTGTTAGCTTCTATCTGGTGTTCTTTCTTATAATATTTTTTTATATGTCGCAAGCTTACTCTGTTGATGAGAGTTTATCCATGTTTATGAAGAAAAGATTTGGGTTCAGAGCACCTTCGGTTATAAGAATTAGTTCTCTAATTCTTGCTGGTCAGTCACAAAGCATTAATTTTTGTTTGTTTTACAATTTTTTCAGGAGCAATTGGAAATGATGAGCTCCTGCTTCTTTTTATGCCGGTTCAGGAGTGTAGGAAGTGGTTCCTCGCCGGTTGGACGTCGTTCAACCGCAACTCTGGCACCCACTGAGTACTGCCTCGGCTACAACCTCCCTCGGTGAGCTGCGTCTTCCTCCTGCTCCTCTGCTTCAGCTACTATATGGGACATAGCCAGGGCTATGATGATCGGTTATGGCTGATATAAGCATGCTCTCGAGCAATCGAGGCACTTGTGGGTATTAAGTTGGATACCCCCTCGTTTCTTTGAGCCGTTTTGATCATGTTCTTATTTTAGTGGTTGTGTCCTTGGATGGTCATTTCTGATGAGTGATAAACAGGGCAGTTTCACCCTTGTAAGAATCCAGAAAAACGAGACGAGTCGGAATCCCTGGCTCCTCAGCGATTTGGGCCTCCTGGCCGTCCGATTGTTTTCCTGATGCTATTCTGGCCGTTGGATCTTGCTCCGGATCGATCCCGGCTGCGGGATCGAAACCCGGCGCTCTACCGATGGGTTAACTCGTTTGGCTCGCAGCGTCGCTCACTCGGTCTATTCGACCCGTGCTCGCTGGCGTGTGGGGCCCTTTGCGTGTGGGACGCGTCCGTCAGCGACGGTGTGTGCGGGCATGGCCTGTGCGTCCAGTCACGTGCCCCATCGGTCGGAGGCCATTCTTGCTAGGGCAATGATGATTAACCATGGCTGAAATAAATGTGCCTTTGAGCAATCGAGACACCTGTGGGTATCAAGTTGGATCCTCCCTCTTGTCTCTACAATCCTTTTTGATCTTGTGATACTTATTGTTCTGTCCTTGGATGGTCATTCTTGTTGAGTGATAACCAGGGCAGCTCCACTCTGTAACAGATTGATCTGGTGATAAGATATGACAGGGGTGTGTCATATGATCGAGAAAAGGCGAATCTGAGCCCACCATGCATTGAACCCCGAATCCTTTTTATTTGTAGCTAAAGGTGTTGCTTATTTATGCTCTGGTATTTATAGCCGTCTTATGTAAAGATTTATTCTCTCTCACACCTTTATTGCATATAAGTTGTTCTTGATCTTTTATTGTGTGCTATTTGTCCTTGATTTAATCTGGTTAAGAGTAAGTTGCACTTTGTTATTCTGGGATAAGAGATAGTTTGGCAATGCTATTGGTTCTTCATTAGGATTTCAGAGGAGGATTTCTGATATTATTTTATTGTTAACGGGTCATGCCAGTAAGCTTCCTGTGTTTGTTTGCCGTGAGGATCAATGGGGCATTGCACACATATGTGTACTGCTACCAGGTTATCGTTCGTCTTTTGTTATAAAGACCTTGCTATGATTTTGTACGGTCCTTCTTCCCTAAGGCCTTGTTCGGTTTGGGAGGGTTTGAAGAGGTTTGATAGGGATTGAAGGGGATTAAATCCCTTGCAAGTCAAAATCCTTCTCAAACCTCCCCAATCTCCTTCAATCCCTGTGGCAAGGGGATTAACCGAACATGGCCTAAGGTGTATTATGAGTGGTTTTTCGAGCTGTGGAATGTATTCCTAATCCTGGTCTATAGGCGTTTCTGAACCTGATGTCTGAGTTCTACTGGACAATGCTTATTTGGCCAGATGCTCATGGGTTGAGTTATTTGATGCATTGCTTTCACTATCAAATTGTTCGTTGCTTTGAGCATCTAGCTGCATACTGTATTGTTTTGTATTTGGTGCACTGGACCAAGAGCGCATAGAGGGAGATCTTCTCGACCGCGCCGGTGACAGCAACAGGGAAAATCCAGTCCACGGTGCCATAGGTTTGTGATTCTTATCTGTCGCCATTGTGGCGTGGGTTCATGTTCTTGGGTTATTATTTCTTCTTTTCTAAAATACCTCTTCAAATTGTGAGGAGCTTGGTACTTTTTTGTCTGATGGATTTTCCTTATAAGTAATGCTTTCTACGAGGATTATAAGAAGATTTGTCCCTGATGGTTTTTCCTTGCAAGTAGTGCTCTTTTATTTATGAGGTTTTATGGTGCATACCTACTATCTATAGGAAGGAGAGATTATTTGATTATCCCAAGGTTCTTTTTTTAGAATAACAAGGTATTTTAACTTGCGGTTTTAGGTTATTTGATTAGATCAAGGTTCTTTCTTTACTGAAATAGTAGGGTGTTTTCAACTTAAAGAGATGATTGTTTTTTTATCTCCTTTGTATTAGAGCTTTTACACAATTGGATGTATGTAGCTGTTTGCTTGGTTCATGGACGATGCAATGTACTAGAGCAATTACGCATTCTCAATGATATCCTGATTTTCTCAATTATAGCCTTGCTTATGCTATGTTAGGAATGCAATGTAGAGTGGGGAGATGACAGTACTACATGTGTAGTAGCGTATTTGTAACAGTCGAAGGTCAACCGATTTGGCATTCACCTGGAAGGGTTCCGTTTTGTATCTTGCCAGCTGAAGAGTGGTTGCAGAGGTGGACAGAGATGACTACTATCTGTCAGGAGCTGAGACTCTAAAATTTCCAAAGAAATCGACACTATAGAACAGGGCAGCTCTCACATAACGTTTTGCTGCTTGCAAGTCTTCTAATGGACGATGTAGGTCTGCCATCTTACGGCGCAGATTGCAACTTGTCGGTTCACGCTATATATAGTGCTCAACTTGTTATCTCTGAATTTTTCTGAATTTTGTCGGAGCCAATTACTGCCATGTTCAGCTACCTAGTGGTCCAATATAAGGACAGAGATCCATAGGATGGGCACAGCATCATTAACTATGTGCATTGCTTCCACTTGCTTGCTGCATATTTTGGACAATCAATTTAGCTGCTGTGTTGTATTACATGTTTTGTCCCTTTACCTCTTCTCTTACAAGTCGTGGATGGCCCTGTGCTTGCATCGAATAGGCGTTCCCATTGATGAAGAGACTTCATTGAGCACACGCGCGCACACCATTCGCTATAGATTGGTTGGCCAATCTCCTAGGTTCTAGCTGTCTATTTTTTTCCTCAAAGTTTCTAATGTACCGAATATTCGTCTTTGGAAGCATTCGCCAAGAAGCTTCTGGTATTTTTATGAAAATAGTTTTATTTCATAATTATTAAATAAAATATGTAAGCAGTTATTAAAATCTGTGTAATTTTAATAAATATGGAAAATGGAAAAAACTTAAAATTGAAAATATTGGAGAAGTTTCTTAAATTTGAGAAAAAAAATTATAAATATAATTATTTTTAAACAAGCAACAAAACAGAAAACTGGTTTTTCATGTAATATAAGAAAAAAATATGGTATTGAAAAAATATTTCTTTTTGTAAAAAAGATCGGAAATCTAAGTGCATAATCCCTCTGTTGAAACTTGCGTAAACTATTGAATCCTAATTGACGCTCGCTCCCTCAAAATGCCGCCGTTCCGCAGATGATAGCTCACACATGACACTTTTTGGGCCAGCCCATTTAGAGAGCAAAATGCAATACAATATCCCAGTTTTGGCAAACTTCCAGGATGACTCCGTCCGTTTTTCTAGAAAATTTCAAAACACAATGTTCATGGTTAAAAAGTATTTTAAATTATTCTCAAATTAAAAAAAACATTTTATTCAATAAATGTTGACCTTCTGAAAAATGTTCTCAATTTAAAAAGTGTTTTCGTCGCTATAGTAGACCAAAGGGGCAGACTTGGTTAATGTTCGTTCCTGCCTGCCCTGCCCAATGTTGACATATAAACTAGACCTAGCTAGAGAACACATCTCAAGAAAGAACTGCATCTGTCACTAACTAGTTGCCTACCTAATTACTCACTGTATTAGGCTTGTCTTGGTTTAATGACGTGGTTTAAAAACACTTATTTTGGGATGGATGAGGTAATAAATAAGACCTAGCTAGCATATCTCAAGGAAAGCACATTGCGAAAGTATATTTTTCGTCCCTTAATTCTAAACGAAGTCTAGATTTAGTCCCTCAATTATGAAACCAGACAATTTGCATCTTCAACTCTAAAAACCGGACAAGCTAAGTTCCTCTCCTGATTGCAAGTCGTTTCGCGATGACATGGCTTGGTTTTGACCGGGTCAGCGTCCACGTGGCAATCCTGGTGGATCTTCTTCTTCCTTCTGTTTCTTCAGCTAGGCACTTGGTCGAGTAGTTGCCGTGCATTAAGCAGCAGGAGCAGGACGTGGGCGTGGAAGCCTCTGTGTCACAACCCTAGAATTTCTTGTATTTAGTTGCATCTGTGAGCATCCATGCATCATGCTTAAATTTATAAAATTTGAAATGGGGATGTTCAAACCCTAGCAGATAATAATTTTAACTAGGTTCAATTCAAATATTTTCTTTGGACCCAAAATGCCCTCCAAAAATGTTCATTATTTCTGGAAAAAGGTTAAAACCTTAATCAGAGGTCATGCACATTTTTCTAAGGCATTTATGGTTTTTTAATTAATTCATAATTGTATTTGAGTTGGAGCAAATAAATTCTATAAAATATTTTTCTTACTCCATTGCTCCTGGAATATTTTATGGAGCTCTAGGATAAACCTTATTGCATCCACAATAATTTCCAGAGAGCTGCAAAAATAATTTGGTTAAGAAACCAAATTAAAACAAAACTGCAAAATTAGAAAACAGAAACAAAAAAAATAGAAAAGAGAGAGAAAGCTCACCTGACCTTACCTGGCGCTTACCTTCAGCCCACAGGCCCAGCACTGTGCAGCCCAGGAGCTGGCCCAGCCCACCACCGCTGCCATTCGTCTCCCACCTTGCGCCAGAAGGACGCGAGGCGTGTGTTCGCCGCACGCCGGCACGCGCCGGCCACCTCCTGCCTCTCCGCCTGTCTCCTCGTCGCCCCGAGGATGCCACCCACCCCCCTGGACCGCTCTCACTCCCTCTCATGCTCATCCCCTCCCCTGCTGCTCTCCCTCTCGCTCCGCACCTCGGACCCGAACGTGGATGTCGCAGCCGTTCACCGCCTGCGCAGCCACCGCCGTTTCCGTGTCGCCCCGAGCTGCCCAAGAGCTCCGCCTAGTTCCCCTCTTCCTCGTCGACGAGCTGTGCCATGCCGGACGCCCCGAAGCACCGTCTCCAACGCGTTCTTCCTCCTTGGGTCGCCGAGATCCGCCTCACCGCCTTGCTCAGCTCCGGCCTTCCCCGAGCCCGCTCCGACGCCTGCAGCAACCCCCGTGAGCCTCTTGCTTCTTCCCCTGTTCCCTCACTCCAGCACGCCCTCTAGTCGCCGTCTCCACCGTGGCTGAGCTCCGGCCGCCGCCATGGTCAATGAGCTCGTCGCTCACGACCCGCTCTGCTCGAGCCAATCTCACCGGAGTGCTCAAGGCGCTCCCTGGGTTCCTCCTAGCCCATCTGTTGTCCCCGTAGCGCACCGTAGCCACCAGCCTATGCTTAGCCGAACTCCGGCGGCCGCAAGCAAGGTCGTCGGCGCCAACTCCGACCACCCCAGGCCTGGGCACCGCCACCGATCGATGCGCCATCGCATCAGCTCTCCAGAGCACCTAGCGGCGCATCGAACGACGCCCTGTGGGCCTTTTCCGAGCCGCACCACCGCGTCGGGCCTCGCCGGTGACTAACCGCCGGCGGGTTTGACCCCCCCTCTACCAGATTTGACCCCCTGTGGATTATGACAGGTGGGGCCAACCCCCTGCTAATTCTAGATTAGGACTAATTTTAGTGCTACTCACCTCTGTTAACAAATGTGTCACTGACCAGTGGGCCCTACTGGTCAGGTTTGACCTGGACCGAGTCAATTGACCGCTGACGTCACACTGACGCCAGGCTGACGCAGTAAATCCTTTTCTGGATTTATTCTAATTCGAAATAATCAGTAAAATTCCAGAAAATAGCTAAAACTTCTAAAATTCATATAAATTCAACCGTAACTCCAAATGAAACAAGTTATATATGAAAAATGATTATAAAAATCCAAAGAATCTGAATATGGCATCTTCATGCATATTTGAACAAGTTAACCTCACTGAATAGGACAATTCATGATTATGGAATAAATGGTAATTAGTTTTGGAGTTGGAATCTATAATACCTGAATAGTTCATCCCCACTACCTTATTTCTCTTGACATGCAAGCTATCCACATCACTAATCAACATGCAGCCATACACCTCATTCCACCTCAGCAGTCTGGCCACATCATCAATTCCAAATCCCTTTCTTATTCTTGTGATTTAATTTTCATTCCCTCCACTTCCTCACGTGGGCTGTAGCATGCAACGTGACCAGCCAGTAATACATATCAGGGAGTAGAACATTTGTAGGGGCAGTTAATTATTGCCAAACCTAGGGTGTATGCCCTTCTTTTGTAAAAAGGTGATCGTGCACCTGCTCTGTCTGGTCCAGTATTTGTTACGTAGGCTGTAGCCCATGGTGTAGACTGCCGATCTAAAAAAATCACAGGAATCACACTAGGTCGCTCACCATCATTTTCTCCTTTGCGAGTCTCTCATCTCGGCGGCTGTCTCTTCGACCTCCACCACGGAAGCTCTTCCACTCATGAATGCGGCCAAAAAAGAACATCAAATCGCAGAATTCATTCATCCCTCATTATGACACCCTCCACTACCCTGCAATTTTTGAGCTTCCATTAATTCATCGCTCTATCTCTCTCCCCACGTTTCGCCTTTGGACGTTTCGCCTCTCTGCACACCATTAGATGGCCTATTTAACAGCAACGACCACCTTCTTCCCTCTCCTCTCTGCGAGGTTGGTCGATTAAGCCTATGACGCGAGTACGGCTGTGCAACAATCCTGCCTCGACATGGAGCTCCATGTGTGCGCCTACCGGAACGAGCTCTTCTTCAGCCCTACTCTACCGCCGCGACTGCATCTTCTTTTCTTCCTCCCCACCATCCCAACACGCTATATATTCACCTCAACAAGTGAAGCGTTGGCCATGTTGGTGTATGAGCAGGCGCTCCTCCACGACGACTATGGTGAGGTGTTCCACCTGAGCCACCCAGGGACAGAACACCCGGTGCCATGCTATCCGTGATCGTCATCCAGCCGGAACACGACAGAGGCAAAAAGGTCTACTCGGCATTGCCAGGAAAAATGTCAGGTTTCATACTCCAACTTCCCATCTTTCCTTCTCTTGCATGCTAGGGACCATTTTTGCCTGTAAATAACACACTTACATTTTGTAGTGGAGGATCAGAAGGTGATGTTGGGGTCAATGAGCTCTCGGTGGGAGCCTTAAACTTACAAGGCTGAAGTTGGAGTAGGTGTAGTTTCTGAATTATACTTACAAGGAGGAAGTTGGAATAGGTATCGTGAAGGTGATGTCCTATGTTTATGTTCTGGATTATACTTGCATTTTATGCCCATTGTATCATCAATGGTATCTTACTCATTTCATGTGTTATCATTTTCACAGAATGCAATGTTCAATCCTTAACTAATTATCATAGTAGTTTATGTTTTTTTTCTCCCCATTTTTTATTGGTCAAACAACATTGAGAGCTGAGGTCAAAGAGAAGATACATGTATTTGTGTCATAGTTAAGACGACAAAATGTAACCTAAGATTGTACTACAAAAGATGAAAAGCAAAGCAAGTGTCGGCAACATCAAAGGAGCAAACTAACACATTGTTCAAGTAATCAGTTGGCGAGATGCATTGTGTGTGTTTCTCATGCATGTAACAGGGCAAACATGATTATATACAAATTTCCATTATTTTTCTAACAATTATTTTGACTTAAATTCCCGCAGCAACGCGCGGGGTATCATCTAGTTTGCTATATGTTTGAATTCCACTTCAATGAATATGACTAGATGTTGCACTAGGTCAATTCAGTACCTTAATATTACATATCATTCATATGAATGTGCATTGCTTTGATTTTGGTTCCTTTTGTGTTTGTCGCTGGTTGTTTCCCCCTCGATAGGCGTATGTTTCGACGATGAGATCGATGACACCGATGAAGAACTATATTATCTTCAGAAGTGCCAGGCAAGCAAAACCCCCTTGTTCATTCCGATACAATCCCACTCTCTCGCTCCTGCTCTCTTTTACTGCATTAGGACAACAACGATTCAACTGTTACATGCTGCGGTAGTTGAACCCTTTCCTCTGCATGACCTGTCATTGCCACAGTAAATAGATGAAACCCACTAGCATGAGTAGGAGTTGTTTGAGCCCTGATGTGCCTACTCATTCATGCTTGTTTGTCATGCCTGCTATTGCTTAGAGTTGTGTCAGGTCTGATTCATCGGGGATGAATTGGAAAGTTGTGAACATGTCCTACTGTTGAGAGCTAAGTGTGTGGCCAAGGTAGTGGTGAGAGGCCATGTAGGAGTACATGGTGGGTTGTTTCATTGAAACCGTCCTCAGGAACCGAGTTCTGTGTTTGTGATCCATGAACAGCTACTACCACACATTGGGTTCCGGTAACTCGGCCCCTCTCGACTTATTAATCAGCTTGATCTCTGTCCAGGAGTTGCAACCAGTTTCTGGTGTTTGTAGGTAGTGCTAGTAGTCTACCAAGTGGAACTCAGTACAGGTGGGCTTGGGACAGACTAGGTGCAGTGGCACGGTGTACCAAGTGGCGCCCGGATGGTGGGCTTGGGAACCCTGCTCATATCGTTTAGGGCCGTGAGCGACATCCCGGCCGGATCTCCTTGCGGATGGAACCCGAATAGGCGATAAACCTGGACTAGAGACTTGCGTGATTAGTCAGGTCATGGCCGACACCCTCGCCAGGCTTCCGCTTGAAGGTTGCCGAGATATATGACGTGTACATGGCGGTAAGTGGCGAGAGCGTGCGTGAAGAAGTACACCCCTGCAGGGTTAACATCATCTATTCGAATAGCCGTGTCCGCGGTAAAGGACTTCTGGGTTCCCTGTACAGTTCATAGATAACTTGAAGTGGATACTCTAAAATGCGCAAGAAAAGCGTGAGTGCTATGGATGGCGTTCTCGTAGGGAGACGGGAGCGGGTCCATAGTGGTGTATTGATATGGTGAATATGTGGACTCGTGTGCGCCACCTTCAAGAGTTACTTGCAGTCGTAGTTCAGGTTAGCCACTGAGTCAAAGCTGGCTTGCTGCAGTTAAACTCCACCACCCCCTTGTTGATAATGATGCATATGTAGTTAGTTCTGATTTAAGTCTTGCTGGGTACATTTGTACTCACGTTTGCTTAATTTATGTTTTTGCAGAGAGACTTCAGTCTCACTAGTAGTTCCGCATGGACTTCGATGTTTAGCTTGTTACCTCAGCTACGATCTTCTGCCCTCGATAGGATCTGGTAGATAGTTAGGCTTCTCAGTCTTTTCCATTTGTAGATGTCTGTACTCAGACATGTTAAGCTTCCGCTTGTGCTTTGACTTGTATGCTCTGATTGTTGGGTCATGAGATCCATGTTTGTAATATCTCGCTCCTCGGAGCCTATTTAATAAATACTTGAGTTGTAGAGTCATGTTGTGATGCCATGTTGTATTTGCACATATGAAGCATATTATGTGTATGTTATTGAAATGCTTGGTATGTGTGGGATCTGACTATCTAGTTGTTTATCCTTGGTAGCCTCTCTTACCGGGAAATGTCTCCTAGTGCTTCCACTGAGCCTTGGTAGCTTGCTACTGCTCCGGAACACTTAGGCTGGCCGGCATGTGTCCTTCTTCGTTCCTGTGTCTGTCCCTTCGGGGAAATGTCACACGGTGTCTACCGGAGTCCTGTTAGCCTGCTACAGCCCGGTTTACCGGAGTCCTGCTAGCCCAGATGCTACAGCCCGGATTCACTCGCTGATGACCGACACGTTCGTTGCTGGGTCATGTATGCCTGTCCCTGTAAGTTAGTGCCACTTTGGGTTCACGACTAGCCATGTCAGCCCGGGCTCCTTGTCATATGGATGCTAGCAACACTATCATATACGTGTGCCAAAAGGCGCAAACGGTCCCGGACCTGGTAAGGCGTCACCCGGGGGAATACCGTGCGTGAGGCCGCAAAGTGATATGAGGTGTTACATGCTAGATCGGTGTGGCATTGAGTCGGGGTCCTGACAGCTTTGGTATCAGAGCCTGACTGCATGTAGGATTACCAAACCAAACTGGTCGAAGGTGAGTCTAGAAATTCTTTAGTTATATAAGGGAATTGATTGTGGGATGGAACGTAAGGCTCTTTTACTCCTTTATCTTATGCCCTTCTGATCTGAGTCATCTTATCTTTCCTACGGGGTCAAGGAACTAGGCTTTCTCTTCTTTCTATCAGGATAACGTGTTACTAATTCTATAGACTTATAGAATTGTTGGACTTAAGCCTCGGTTCAGTTCCTACTATTTCCGTATGTTAACTGTTGATCTCGAAACCTTGATATTGTGCTTCTGAGTGGTTATGCCACCATTTTTGTAGCATGTCTCAAATCTTTTTGAGCATTTACAGCCGTTATGCTGTGCGAGTCATCTCAGGTTTCTATATAGTCTGATGCATTTGCAAATCCCTTCCTCCTATTTCCCATTTCCCTTTGGTCCAGATTAACCACACTATTCAGTAAGTTGAGGTACTCTATTTCCTCGACGTATATGTTGGAGCTACTATTATGACCCTAGGTGTCTTAGTTAATCACCCAGTAATCTAGCCATGTTCTGCGTCCCAGTGTGATGATTCTGGCCATTATTCTCGAAAGCATCCCGTGATGCCACTTAGTTAGTAGGTATTCTACTCCTAGGTTTCTGAACCCGAGATTTCCCTACTTACTTCATGTTGTTAGTGTTTGCTAGTTTCCTTAGGTTATTAGTAACCTTGTGATAGTCCTTGAGGTTCGTGGTATATCCTTCTTCCAAGTACCATGAACTGCTTATGGCAGAAGTTCCGCATTGAACTGAAAGTTCACAACCACAATGTTCTTGACGAGTTCGCGACTCTATGTTGTTACTCTGCCAGTCCTACCTTTCTGCATGAATTATCCGGAAGAAATATGTTGAACTCGATCGACATACTAATCTATGCATCCACAACTCAGAAAGTTATATGTTCCTTGAGTTGTCCCTCTTTAGTTGTTTTTCTGACCCTCTTCTAATAATTGATAGTAAGGAGTAGTTGTGCAATCGTGTTTATCGATGCCTATTATTCTTGTGGTCCGTCAAGCCATTCTGTTCTGGAATGACTAGGAGAAACAAACTCCAGTACCCACGACAGTTGGCGCCCACCGTGGGGCTATCGCACGATGGTTTGATGATCTTGGAGGGCAAGTTCGAAGGACTCGAAGGCTATGCTGTGGGCCGGATGACCAAGAGTCGTCGCGGCAAGCTCTACATCGACGATGCAGGCTGGGGCCCCGAGGCCGGCTCGATTGAGTACGGGTACCGGGTCCCCTTTGGTGGCATACACGTCTTCATTGGCAAGATCGGTGAACCGGGCCCTGAGTTGGACACCTGCACCGACCTCGTCGAGACAGCTCAGTGTGCGCGATCTGCCCAGGTCAAACCGGCCGTGAAGCGTGCCTTTGTGGGAGTCATCCACGGAGGAAGTTATGAGGACGGATCAGAATCTGGTAGCGAGACCGTCGTCTACTCTGGCGACGAGTCGTCAATCGGAGAAACTGAATCTCTATATCAGTTACAAGATGGCCGGATTGGGGGCTGTTCTGATGGTGATAGTATTCCGGACCCCTCCGATCTGCCCAACCGGGTTGGAATATTCATGGCCGGTACACAAGCAGCGCTTCACTCTTCGACTGCTGCGGCAATGATTTCCGGTTCAACAGCGGCGACGGCTGCCGGGGCAGGAGGCCCTGTGCGCCCGCCGGCTCAAGTTTTATCAGATCTGTTCGATGCGTTGGCTGCGCTCATGGCAGAGGCTAACCCGGTGGATCAGGACGCTCATAACGCAGAGATTGCGAATGTGAAGGAACAAATCACTCAGGCTAAAGCGGATCTAGCAGCTGCAGACGCCAGGATGACGGCAGAGCGGGCCGCTTTAGATGCACATGCTTATAGGCTCATGTTGGATCAGAACGCGTCACATGAAGTCATGAAGAGGAAATACAAATCCCGTTTGCCTTCAGTTTTCGAAGCCAGAGACCTCTTCAACACCACCGGAAGCACCTGGGACGGGCGCGCCGGTCCAGCCCCGCTTATTAGATCTACCTCGCCATAACGCCAGTGTGCCTTAGGCCGTGCAAACACCTCCGGGTCACTACTCCAACACGATGGATAACCTTGTTGCAGCTGTGGCACGGCTGGAGGCTATTCCAATTGAAGGTGACTCACCACAGGCGATAGAGACGCGCCGGGTCAAGGAGCTCCTTAGGACAGCTTTGGTCCAACAGGAAGCGTATTCGTACAGCCGCGACCAGATCCACTCTATCCCCCGCCCAAGCCGGAGCTATAGCAAGCACATGGATGAACCGGCCGTATCAAGTAATGCACGGCGTGGTGCGCCCCTTGGCAGCAACCCGGCAGGTGGTGTCGATAACGCCCAGGAGGTGGTGGACCAGGCCCGAGCGCGCAGGGAGGCTGAGTTAGCAACCGAGCGAGGCGCGTCGTCACTTCGCGATTCGCCCCACCACCTCGGTCGAGCAGGGTCGCTTCTAGCTTGGGGTGCCTGTTTGATCCCCGCTTTACGCAATGTGCGCTTGCCCAAA
Source organism: Aegilops longissima (assembly GCA_021605205.1). Lineage (NCBI taxonomy): Eukaryota > Viridiplantae > Streptophyta > Magnoliopsida > Poales > Poaceae > Aegilops > Aegilops longissima. Next base: position 754,843,147 of record CM038679.1, read on the forward strand.
GACTTCAAGGGTCCGCGCAAGGTGCCAAGTTACATTGCTGATTTACCTCCAGAAGCATGGATAGAGAGCTATGAGATGGCCATGGAGATGCTAGATGTGGACGAGGCCGCGTGCGCAAAGTATTTTACCATGATGCTTGAAGGGACGGCCCGTACTTGGTTAAAGAGCTTGCCGCCCAATTCTAGCAGTTCATGGGCCCAGTTGCGAACCCGGTTTATCCAGAATTTCAAAGATACCTGTAAGCAGCCCATGTCCGTAGTGGACTTGGCGGCTTGTGTCCAGGGGGAAGGGGAGTCAACAACCCATTGGGTACGCCGCGTCTCGGAAATCTTACACTCGTCAGACCGGATCAACGCTGACTCTGCGATCTTAACCCTGGAGGCAACTGCCGGTTTAAGCCTTTAAAGTTGAAGTTGGGGCGTATGAAGCGATTTTGTAACGACATGGGAACTCTCATGGGTGCTTTAGTGAAGTATGCTGATTCTGATAGTACCAAGGACCCCGAATCTGAGGATGACGAAGCAGGGAAGGGAAAGAAGAACAGCAACTCCAGGGGCCATCAACACAAACCGGCAGGCCATGGGAACGGAGGCAAACGTAAAGCGGATGGCAGCATGGACTTTGTGGCTAATACTAATGCGTAGGACAAGGGTCAGCGACGCAGAGGTAAAGCGGCGAATCGTGGTGGGGCTCCGAATCCTAACCCGGATCGCTTAAATTATTTATTGACTCAGCCCTGTCCAAAGCACGGGATGAAGGAGATGCCGGCCAACCACCTTGGGAAGGACTGTTACATTATGCAGGAGTTCAAAAACTCTAATGCTTTCCGTTATGATCACGGGTCCGGTGGTGGCTCAGGATCCGGTTTCCATGGGCCGGGTCACGATGGAGGAGCTTCCGGTTCAGGCTTCAGTGGAAATCAGGGCGGACATAACAATCAGAATAGTCAGAATAACCAAGGTGGTTACAACCAGCAGTAGCAGCAGCAGTCAGGTTATCAGAGCCATCCGAAACAGTTGAACAGTGGGCAGTATCACGTTTTCACAACTAGCTTGGATAAGCGGGACCGGAAACTTCACAAGCGAGCGGTGAATTCTGTTGAACCGGCCGTACCATGTTATTTACGCTGGTCGGAACAGCCAATCATGTGGAGCAGGGAGGATCACCCTCTTCGGGTTGACAATCCGGGCCAGCTGGCATTGGTGGTAGCCCCTCAGGTGGGAGGTTATAAGTTCACCAAAGTGCTCATGGACGGAGGGAGCAGTATTAACATCCTGTACTATGAGACATTCCGCCGCATGGGGTTAACAGATACAAATCTCAAACCGTCTAATACGGTGTTCCATGGTGTGGTGCCTGGCAAGTCAGCATACCCTGTCGGCAAGATAGCTCTGGAAGTGGCTTTTGGGGACGCTCACGATTCCCGATCAGAGACACTAACATTTGAGGTGGTGAAAATCCGGAGTCCATATCACGCCCTATTTGGGCGGCCGGCTTATGCCAAGTTCATGGCACGGCCTTGTTATATCTATTTGCAGCTCAAGATGCCGGGTCACAAGGGGACAATAACGGTTCATGGGAGCCGCAAGATCGCTTTGGAACGTGAGGAAGGTGATGCGGCCTATGCAGAGTCGGTTTGCGCTACGGAGGAGTTGAAATATTACAAGGACAACGTTGATCCGGCGGACATGACCCCTTTGAAGAAGCCGACTACGGAACATGATCCGGACCTGAAATTCAAATCGACAGCTGAGACTAAGCTTGTTGACTTCGTGCCTGGCGATTCGTCCAAGCAGTTCAGCATCAGTGCCAACTTGGATCCGAAATAGGAAAGCGCGCTCATCGAGTTCATCCGTGAGAATCGGGACATTTTTGCATGGAAGCCTTCTGACATGCCAGGTGTACCGAGGCAACTCGCTGAGCACACTCTTAATGTTGATCCCAAGTACAAACCGGTGAAGCAGTTTCTCCGCCGGTTTAACGAAGAAAGGCGCAAGGCCATTGGAGAGGAGGTGGCCAGGCTCTTAGCAGCTGGTTTTATTGTTGAAGTCTTCCATCCAGAGTGGCTTGCTAATCCGGTGCTGGTTCTTAAGAAAAACGGCACTTGGCGCATGTGTGTGGATTACACAGATCTTAACAAGGCTTGTCCAGCAGATCCTTTTGCCCTCCCCCGCATTGACCAGATTATTGATGCCACTGCGGGTTGTGAGCGTTTGAGCTTTTTGGATGCATATTCTGGGTATCATCAGATCAAGATGGCAGTTAAGGACCAGGAGAAAACAACGTTTATCAAGAGCGCCCAAGCGACTTATCAACGCTGTGTACAGAATTGCCTGCATAAACAGATCGGCCGTAATGTGCACGCCTATGTTGATGATATTATGGTCAAGTCAAGGGAGAAGGAGACACGGATTGACGATTTGAAGGAAACCTTTGACAACCTGCAGGTTTACAAGATGATGCTCAACCCGGCCAAATGTGTCTTTGGTGTTCCGACAGGCAAGTTATTGGGTTTTCTCGTGTCCAACAGGGGAATTGAAGCTAATCCGGAGAAGATTACGTCTATTACCTCCCTGGCTAAACCGAAGTGTATTAACGATGTCCAGCGTTTGGCAGGCCGGATTGCCGTGCTGAGCCGGTTTATCAGCCGCCTCGGAGAGAAGGCCATCCCTTTGTACCAGATGCTGAAAAAGACAGATCAGTTTGTCTGGAGTCCAGCCGCCGATGAAGCGTTGGAGGACTTAAAGCAGCAGTTATCCAATCCACCCGTTCTTGCAGCTCCAATCGACAAAGAACCGTTATTACTATACGTAGCGGCTAATGCTCGCGCAGTCAGCGTGGCTATTGTGGTAGAGCGCAAAGAGGGAGGCAAGGAATATCCGGTTCAGCGGCCGGTTTACTATATTAGCGAGGTGCTTATTGAATCCAAGCAACGGTACCCGCATTGGCAAAAGCTAGTATACGGAGTTTTTATGGTGAGCCGGAAGCTTAAGCAATACTTCCAGGGCCATCCGATCACAGTGGTCAGCTCTGCTCCTTTAGGCGATATAATTCAGAACAGGGAAGCGACTGGCCGGATTTCTAAGTGGGCTATAGAGCTTGGGCCGCACGGGTTAAAGTATGTGCCTCGAACGGCGATCAAATCTCAAGCACTTGTGGATTTCATCAATGATTGGACGGAGTTACAGGCACCTGAAGAGAAGCCGAATCACACCTATTGGACGATTCATTTTGATGGATCCAGGCAATTGGATGGCTCGGTGGCTGGAGTCGTATTAACTTCCCCACGAGGTGACAAATTCCGTTACGTTCTCTGCTTGATGTTCCCTTGTACTAACAATGCAGCTGAGTATGAAGCTTTACTCCATGGTCTTCGGATGGCGAAGGAGATGAATCTCAGCCGGGTTAAGTGCTTCGGTGACTCGGACCTGGTGGCTCAACAGGTGTCTGGCACTTGGGATTCCAAGGATCCCCTCATGGCAGCCTATCGACGTGAGGTGGACATTGTTGCAGGTCACTTTAAGGGTTATCAGGTGGATCATGTGGACAGACGGAAGAATGAAGCGGCGGACACTTTAAGCCGGCTGGGCTCTCAGCGTAAACCGGTCCCGCCTAATGTCTTTTTAGATGTTTTGCATAACCCGTCCATCAAGCTCCCGGGTGAAGCGGATTTGGCTATTCCTGATCCGGAGGCGCAGTTGGTGGCAGCCCTGCATGTTATACTGGATTGGACAGTTCCTTATCTTGCGTACATGAACCGGGGCGAGTTGCCAGAGGATGAGACTCTGGCCAGGCAGATAGTCCGGCGATCCAAGTCCATGACCATTGTCAAAGGCGAATTGCATCATTGCAGTGTGTCAGGCGCGTTCCAACGTTGTGTGTCCCCTGAGGAAGGTTGCGAAATTTTACGCGAAATCCACGAAGGGGATTGTGGTCACCATGCCGGTTCAAAGTCTCTGGTGGCTAAGGCGTTTCGTCATGGGTTCTACTGGTTGACGGCTCATGCTGATGCAGAGGACCTAGTTAGACGATGTGATGGCTGCCAGAAATTTTCACGATGTGCTCATGTGCCGGCTCAAGAATTGAGGATGATTCCAATTACTTGGCCGTTTGCGACTTGGGGGCTGGATATGGTCGGACCTTTCAAAAGGTCCAAGGACAAAAAGACCCACCTCTTGGTGGCGGTTGACAAGTTTACCAAGTGGGTTGAAGCGGAGCCCGTTAGCAAGTGTGATGCAGCTACAACGGTTAAGGTCATTAAAAAGGTGATTTCCGGTTTGGCTTTCCACACACTATCATTACTGACAATGGTACCAACTTGTCCAAGGGCGCTATGAAGGAGTTCTGTGAGCGTGAGCACATCCGGCTTGACGTATCGTCAGTAGCTCACCCCCAGTCCAATGGACAAGCAGAATGGGCTAATCAGGAGATCTTGCGAGGCATCAAACCCCGGCTTATGGTTCCTTTGCAGAGAACACCGAGTTGTTGGGTAGAAGAGCTACCATCTATGTTATGGAGTATCAACACTACGCCCAACAGATCCACAGGATACACACAGTTCTTTATGGTCTATGGAGCGGAGGCGGTTCTCCCCAGTGACATCCGTCATGACTCACCTCGTGTGGCAGCTTATGTTGAAGCGGACAACGAGACGGCACGGCAAGACGCTTTGGACCTGTTGGATGAGGAGCGTGACATGGCGGCTGCCCGCTCGGCGATTTACCAACAAGATCTTCGTCGTTACCATAGTCGCCGGGTCAGAACCAGAACTTTTCAAGAAGGAGATTTGGTGCTTCGGCTCATCCATGACCAGACTGATATGCACAAGTTATCCCCACCTTGGGAGGGACCTTTCATGGTCAGCAGGAATCTGCACAACGGGTCATACTATCTGATCGATATTCGAGAGCATAAAGACTCACGCACGTCAGAGGAGGAGACCAACAGGCCGTGGAACATAGCTCATCTTCGGCCTTATTATACCTGAGCTATCGGCTCTACTCATGTACATATTATGAAAGTGTATATATTATGAATAAAGTAATAAACCGGATGATGAAGTCATGTACCTAGGGTAGGGTCATAGACCTGCCCAAAGGTACCTTCCACAAGGACACTCACAAGAGAAGCAAACTTCCAGTCGACTTGGTAGACTCTAACTCGACTGATTCAAAGACACTCGACTATGAAGACCCACTCGACCACCAAGAGTCCAAGAGCCACTCGGTATCCAAGCGGTCTGTAGTTAAATAGTCTTTATGACCTTAACGACACTTTATGTAAGGCGTTACCAATAACGCCTAGCCTTAACATACCTTAAACCCTCTGCTACGTGGGCTGGCTGGGTCCTGGCGCACTCTATATAAGCCACCCCCCTCCACAGGTAGAAGGGTTCGCACCCCTGTAACACATACGCAATTAATCCAGTCGACCGCCTCAGGGCTCCGAGATGTAGGGCTGTTACTTCCTCCGAGAAGGGCCTAAACTCGTAAATCTCTTGCGTATACAACTACTCCATAGCTAGGATCTTGCCTCTCCATACCTACCCCCCATTCTCTTGTCGGGGCTTAGAACCACGACAGTTGGCGCCCACCGTGGGGCAGGTGTTCTAGCGAATTGTTGGAGAAGTTGGGATTCTCTCGATCTCCGGCATCATGGTTTCAGGTGGAGTTCTGGTCGACGGCCACGAGATCCATCTCGGTGCGCCACGCAGGCCGCCGACGACTCCGCAACCCGGGAGGCTCCGCCGACGTGGGACGCGCTCCCCATCCGCTGGGCGACACTTTCGCGCATGTGTCCATGGCGTCCTCCTGCAGCAACCGTCGACCCAAGATGGGTCGGCTCTCTGTGATCTTCACCGCCAGCCTCCCACCGGCGCAAGCGTTCTGGTCGGTCAAGGCTTCAGCGGTGGGTGAGGCATGAGGTGGCCCACCAGTCGGCCATCCCCCAAGTCGCGGCAATCGAGCCCGACGAATCTCTCTACGGCCTGTTCGACTGGCTCCGCAGAGACCGCGTCCGAATGCGATAGCAGTGACCCGACGCAGAGGTTCTGATGGTCGATGGACCACGCAGTCCTCCTGGATTCACCCGCACCAACGAAGGTGGCGGTGGAGGTGATCCGGCGCAAGCCCATGAAGAATATTTGCCCGAGCCCCTCACTTCGCTCCAGAGGGAAGAACTTCGTCGTCGGAACATGGATGCACTTCACACTCCTATCGTTGGAGAGACCCCCGAAGCTCGCGCTTTGGAGGATGCGCGCTTGGCCAACCTGGCTGAACGCACTCGACTGGAGAATCTTCAGCGAGCACTGGACGAGCGTACGCGACCGAGGATTCCAGAATCCAGTCGATGCCAGCTCTTTCAACCACCAACCCAGGTATATTGAACTCCGATTCAGAATTTAGCAGCTGCCGCCCGTATAGCGGAATCAATTCAGCCTTCCCAGTCGGAGGCAGGTAGAGGTTTGCAGCAAATCAGGGATTTACTTCGGGCGGCAGGAGATCAAAACTCAGTTGTGTCCCAGTCGCGGAACATGGTTCGCAGTCGATCCGTCGCTGCGAATTCATTCCAGTCGGCCCATAGTCCAAGATCGCCTCCGAGGCGTGAGGAACGTGGAGGCTGGCGTGACGATCAATACAAGGTCCGCGAGCAGTATGAGCACCGATTCGATCGCAATGATCGACGTCGAGTGCCCACTCCTCCCCCGAGGGGTGGTTCATACGCTCCTCGGCAGCAGGATGACAGACGCCAAAACAGTGCTGGGCGAAGAATTCCAGTCGACCCCAGGGAGCCAGGCTTTGATGCGAGATCCATTATCGTTCAAGGTTTGGTCGACAGGAACAGAGCTCACCAAGACGGCCATGATAGAGATGTTCCTTCCAGTAGTAGAGTCCATGTCTCGGGACCAGAGTGTTTCAGCAGAGCCATCAGGGCTGCAGTGATTCCCCCCAATTTCAGGTTGGCGACTGGAGCCAGCAAGTTCACTGGAGAATCCAAGCCTGACACTTGGCTTGAAGATTACCGAGTGGCGGTTCAGATCGGCGGTGGCAACGATGAAGTAGCCATGAAGCATTTACCTCTTATGTTGGAGGGTTCAGCCAGGGCGTGGTTGAATCAGTTAGCACCCAGCAGCATTTACACTTGGGAAGATCTTGCCCGAGTGTTTGTCAGGACATTTGAAGGAACTTGCAAACGACCAGCGGGTTTGACAGAGTTGCAGTCGTGCGTGCAAAAGTCGAGTGAAACCTTGAGAGATTATATCCAGAGGTGGATCACTTTGCACCACACGGTCGAGAATGTATCTGATCACCAGGCAGTCTGTGCCTTCAAGGAAGGCGTCAAGAACAGAGAATTGAGTTTGAAATTTGGTCGAACCGGAGATATGACCCTGAGCCGGATGATGGAGATTGCCACCAAATATGCAAATGGTGAAGAAGAGGATCGGCCGAGTGGTAAATATAAATCTGCTGCCAATGAGGCCAAGGAGGAAATTCAATCGAAGGAAGCGTTAAAGTCGAACCAGCGGCTCCGGAGAGGCCTTGGCGGTGAACCTGTGGAAGTTCAAGGGGAAACCCAAGGGTACCTGGAACCCTAAGAAGGTGAAAGACCAGGATGGAAACGACGTGTTAGATTTACCATGTCATATTCATACAAAGAAAGATGAAGAGGGTAAACTCATTTACTCGAAACATACCACTCGACAGTGTCGGCTCTTGATTCAGCAGTTCCAAGGGAAACAGCCCAAGGATAAGGATAAGGAGACAGACAAAGTTGAGGATAAAGATGACAGTGATGGTGGATATCCCCAGGTCAATTCCACCCTGATGATTTTTGCTGACGTCGAAAGCAAAAGTCGATTGAAGGTTATCAATCGGGAAGTAAACTTGGTTGCTCCGGTGACTCCCAATTATCTGAAATGGTCCCAGACCGCCATCACATTCGACCAGTCTGATCACCCGACGCACATTGCCACCCCTGGGAGGCAAGCATTGGTGGTCGACCCAGTTGTCGAAGGCACTCGACTGACCAAAGTCCTGATGGATGGTGGTAGTGGTTTGAATATATTATACGCGGAGACGTTGAAAGGGATGGGCATTCCGATGTCCAGACTCAGTACCAGTAACATGAGCTTCCACGGAGTCATTCCTGGAAAGAAGGCTGAGTCACTCGGCCAAATTGCTCTTGACGTAGTTTTTGGTGATTCAAGGCATTTCCGGAAAGAAAAGTTGACTTTTGAGGTAGTGGATTTCCAGAGCGCTTATCACGCTATTCTAGGGAGACCAACTTATGTGCGTTTCATGGCCCGACCATGTTACATGTATCTTAAACTGAAGATGCCTGGTCCCAAGGGCGTGATCACTGTCACGGGCAATCGGAAGAAGGCAGAAGGGTGCTTCCAGAAGGGCTCTAAGATCGCCGATGCTCAGTTAGCAGTGGTAGAGCTACAAGAGTATCAGAAAACTGCAGACCCGAGTGATTTGTTCCAAGCTAAGAAGCGCGCTACGGAGTCAGCATTCCAGTCGACTGGCGAAACGAAGCAGGTTCACACTCACCCGACTGATCCCAACGCTGCTCCAACCAACATCTCAACAACACTCGACTCAAAATAGGAAGAAGCGCTCATCCAGTTCCTCCGTGAGAACTGGGACATCTTTGCATGGAAGCCTGCTGACATACCGGGTGTTCCCAGGGGGCTGGCTGAGCATCGCCTACGAGTAGACCCAAAATTCAAACCAGTTAAAGAGTATCTTCGGCGGTCCGCCGTCCAGAAGAGAAAGGCCATTGGCGAGGAGGTGGCTCGACTCTTAGCAGCAGAGTTCATCCGAGAGATTTACCACTCCGAGTGGCTCGCCAACATTGTCATGGTCCCCAAGAAGGACAAGTCATTGCGCATGTGCATCGATTTCAAGCATATCAATCGGCCTGCCCGAAGATCATTTCCTCTCCTCGTCGATCGACCAAATAGTCGACTCAACTGCGGGATGCAGAGGTTGTCTTTCTTAGACGCCTATTCCGGATACCATCAGATCCGTCTGTATGGACACGATGAGATTAAAACAGCGTTCATCACTCCGTTCGGATGCTTCTGTTATGTCACCATGCCATTCGGTCTTAAGAATGCTGGAGCCACATTCATGAGGATGATTCAGAAGTGTTTGCTCACTCAAATCAGTCGGAATGTGGAAGCATACATGGATGATATAGTGGTCAAGTCACGAAAGGGTTCCGACCTGTTGACTGACCTTGCTGAAACATTTGCCAATCTCAGGAGGTATGATATCAAGCTTAATCCATCAAAGTGTACATTTGGAGTTCCTGGTGGAAAGTTACTCGGTTTTCGCTTCGAGCGAGGAATCGATGCTAACCCGAAAAGGTTGGCACCATACTCGAATGAAGCGCCTGTGCGTGTGCACGATGTCCGAAACCATGGATGCTTGGCGCTTTAAGTCGATTCATCTCTCGCCTCGGTGAAAAGGCATTGCCTCTTTACCAACTGATGAAGAAGTCAGACAAGTTCGAGTGGACTCTAGAAGCTGACGCAGCGTTTGCAGAGCTCAAAGCTCTGCTCTCCAACCAGCCGGTGCTTGCTGCTCCAGTCAGCAAAGAGCCTTTGCTGCTTTACATTGCAGCCACTGGACAAGTCGTCGACTGCATTTACTTACGGTCGAGCGGAAGAAGAAGGAAAAGCTTTCAAAGTGCAACGCCCAGTTTATTATCTTTCAAGCATCGACCCGTCAAAGCAAAGATATCCTCATTATCGAAGCTTGTTTATGGGATCTATATGACCACGAAGAAGGTTGCTCATTATTTCTCCGATCATTCCATTACGATCGTCGCCGACGCCTTTGTCGGAAATTCTTCATAACAGAGATGCAACTGGTCGAGTGGCAAAATGGGCGATTGAACTCCTTCCTTGATATCAAATTCGAGGCAAAGAAAGCCATCAAGTCCCAAGCAATAGCAGATTTCCTCGCCGAGTGGACGAACAGCAGCTTCCACCCAAGTTCACTCGGAATCTTTGGACTATGTTTTTCGATGGTTCCAAGATGTTGAACGGTTCTAGTGCAGGAGTTGTACTGGTTTCCCCCCGAGGAGATAGTCTCAAGTATGTTCTCCAGATTCACTTTGATTCTTCCAACAACGAAGCAGAATATGAAGAACTCCTGTATGGGTTTTGCATGGCCATTTCACTTTCAAGCGTCCGTCGCCTTATGGTTTATGGCGACTCAGATCTGGTTGTTAATCAAGTGATGAAGGAGTGGGATGTCAGAAGCCCAGCTATGACAGGTTATTGTAATGCAGTGAGAAAGCTGGAGAAGAAGTTCGAGGGGTTAGAGCTTCATCATATACCCCGACTGAAAAATCAAGCTGCGGATGATTTGGCGAAGATAGGGTCCAAGAGGGAAGCCATTCCCAGTGGTGTATTTTTAGAACACATTCATGTTCCATCAGTGCAAGAGGATCCTTTCACAGAAGAAGCCCCGCAGCAAAAGAGTGCCAATGATCCGACTGAAGTTGAGGTCCCAGCCGTGGTCGACCTAATTATGGAAGTTGTGGTCATCACTCCCGACTGGACAGTGCCATACATCGCTTATATCCTTAGGAAAGAGCTCCCAGAGAACGAAGAAGAGGCTCGACAGATCGTCCGTCGATCCAAGGCCTTTACAGTAATCAAGGGACAATTGTACAGAGAAAGCGCGACTGGAGTCGGCTAGAAGTGTATCACGCCAGAAGAAGGTCAGATAATTCTTGAGGATATCCACTCGGGGACCTATGGCCATCATGCGTCCTCTCGGACCATTGTGGCTAAAGCATACCGAAGGGATTTTCTTGGCAAAGCAAATGAAATGGCAAAAGAAATAGTTGACAAGTGTGAAGGATGTCAGTTTTATTCCAACATGTCGCACAAGCCAGCCTCAGCTTTGAAGACCATTCCGCTCGTTTGGGCCTTCGCTGTTTGGGGATTGGACATGATTGGACCGTTGAGGACTGGCAGAAGCGGCTTCACTCATTTGCTAGTAGCAGTCGACAAGTTCACCAAGTGGATCGAAGCCAAGCCCATCAAGAACCTCGATGCATGCACTGCTATCAGCTTCATCAGAGAGTTGATATTCAGATATGGAGTTCCGCATAGCATCATCACTGACAATGGGTCGAACTTCGATAATGATAAGTTCAAAGCCTTCTGCGCCTCTCAAGGCACGCGGGTCGACTATGCTTCAATGGCTCATCCTCAGTCGAATGGGCAAGCAGAACGTGCAAACGGTCTCATTCTCAAAGGGTTGAAACCTCGGCTGATGCGTGATCTCAAACACGCAGCAGGAGCTTGGGTCGACGAACTTCCATCAGTTCTCTGGGGATTGAGGACCACTCCTAATCGGGTTGATTGGGAGAACTCCATTCTTCCCGGTTTATGGAGCTGAAGCGTTTCGCCGAGTGACCTGCTTCACAATGTGCCTCGGGTCGAGCTATACTCTGAAGAGGAAGCAGAACAAGCCCGGCAAGATGCCGTCGACCTCTTAGAAGAGGAAAGAGAGATGGCCTTGATCCGCTCGACTATCTATCAGCAAGACTTGCGTCGATTCCATGCCAGAAATGTGAAGAGTCGAGCCTTCCAAGAGGGAGATTTGGTCCTCCGAGTGGATCAACAGAAACCACACAAGCTTGCTCCCACTTGGGAAGGTCCCTTCATCGTCACAAGAGTCCTCCACAACGGAGCATATCATCTCTACAACGTTGATCGCCAGATCGACGAGCCTCGAGCTGTTGGGAAACGTAGTAATTTCAAAAAATTTCCTACGATCACGCAAGACCATGGTGATGGCATAGCAACGAGAGGGGAGAGTGTTCGCCCACGCACTGTGAGACCGAAGCGAAGCGTTATATCAACGCTGTTGATGTAGTCGACGCCTTCACGATCCGACCGATCCAAGCACCGTTATCCGCACCTCCGAGTTCTTAGCACACGCTCAGCTCGATGACGATCCCCGGGCCCGATCCAGCAAAGCGCCATGGAGGAGTTCCGCCAAGACGGCGTGGTGACGATCTTGATGTTCTACCGTCGCAGGGCTTCGCCTAAGCACCGCTACAATATGACCGAGGTGGAATATGGTGGAGGGGGCACCGCACACGGCTAAGGAACGATCACGAAGATCAACTTGTGTGTTCTAGGGTGCCCCCGCCCCGTATATAAAGGAGCAAGGGGAGGGCCGGCCGCCCTAGGAGGCGCGACAAGGGAGGGGGGTCCTCCTCCTAGTAGGAGTAGGACTCCCTTCCTAGTCCTACTAGGAAGAGGGAAGGGGAAGGAAAGAGAGGAGAGGAGGAAGGGGGCGCCGCCTCCTAGTCCAATTCGACTCCCCATGGGGGGCGCCACCTCCTGGTGCAGCCTCTCTCTCCCTCTTGGCCCAATAAGGCCCATTACTTCCCGGGGTTCCGATAACCCCTCCGCACTCCGGTTTTCTCCGAAACTTCCGAACCTTTCGTGTCCGAATATAGCCGTCCAATATATCAATCTTTATGTCTCGAACATTTCGAGACTCCTCGCCATGTCCGTGATCACATCCGGACTCGAACTCCTTCGTACATCAAAATACATAAACTCATAATATAACCGCCATCGAAACCTTAAGCGTGCGGACCCTACGGTTCGAGAACTATGTAGACATGACCTAGAACCATTCTTGGTCAATAACCAATAGCGGAACCTGGATGCCCATATTGGTTCCTACATATTCTACGAAGATCTTTATCGGTCAAACCGCATAACAACATACGTTGTTCCCTTTGTCATCGGTATGTTACTTACCCGAGATTCGATCGTCGGTATCAAATACCTAGTTCAATCTCGTTACCGGTAAGTCTCTTTACTCGTTACGTAATACATCATCTCACAACTAACTCATTAGCTGCAATGCTTGCAAGGCTTATGTGATGTGTATTACCGAGAAGGCCCAGAGATACCTCTCCGACAATCGGAGTGACAAATCCTAATCTTGATTCATGCCAACTCAACATATACTTTCGGAGACACTTGTAGACTACCTTTATAATCACCCAGTTACGTTGTGATGTTTGGTAGCACACAAAGTGTTCCTCTGGTAAACGGGAGTTGCATAATCTCATAGTTGCAAGAACTTTGTATAAGTCATGAAGATAACATAAGCAACATACTAAACGATCAAGTGCTAAGCTAATGAAATGGGTCATGTCAATCACATCATTCTCCTAATGATGTGATCCCATTAATCAAATGACAACACATGTCTATGGTTAGGAAACATAACCATCTTCGATTAATGAGCTAGTCTAGTAGAGGCATACTAGTGACTATCTGTTTGTCTATGTATTCACACATGTATTATGTTTCCGGTTAATACAATTCTAGCATGAATAATAAACATTTATCATGATATAAGGAAATAAATAATAACTTTATTATTGCCTCTAGGGCATATTTCCTTCAGTCTCCCACTTGCACTAGAGTCAATAATCTAGATTACACAAGAATGATTCTAACACCCATGGAGTCTTGGTGCTGATCATGTTTTGCTCGTGGAAGAAGCTTAGTCAACGGGTCTCGCAACATTCAGATCCGTATGTATTTTGCAAATCTCTATGTCTCCCACTTGGACTTGGTCCCGAATGGAATTGAAGCGCCTCTTGATATGCTTGGTCCTCTTGTGAAATCTGGATTCCTTTGCCAAGGCAATTGCACCAGATTGTCACGAAGATCTTCATTGGTCCCGATGCACTAGGTATGACACCTAGATCGGAAATGAACTCTTTCATCCAGACTCCTTCATTTGCTGCTTCCAAGCAGCTATGTACTCCGCTTCACATGTAGATCCCGCCACGACGCTTTGTTTAGAACTGCACCAACCGACAGCTCCACCGCTTAATAAAAATACGATCCGGTTTGCGATTTAGAATCGTCCGGATCAGTGTCAAAACTTGCATCGACGTAACCATTTACGACTAGCTCTTTGTCACCTCCATATACGAGAAACATATCCTTAGTCCTTTTCGTATTTCAGGATGTTCTTGACCGCTGTCCGATGATCCACTCTGGATTACTTTGGTACCTTCCTGCCAAGCTTACAGCTAAGCATACGTCAGTCTGGTACACAGCATTGCATACATGATAGAGCCTATGGCTGAAGCATAGGAACAATTTTCATTTTCTCTATCTTCTGCTGTGGTCGGGCATTGAGTCCGACTCAATCTTACACCTTGTACTACAGGTAAAAACCTTTCTTTGCCTCGATCCATTTTGAACTTCTTCAAAACTTTATCAAGGTATGTGCTTTGTGAAAGTCCTATTAAGCGCCTTGATCTATCTCTATAGATCTTGATGCCCAATATGTAAGCAGCTTCACCGAGGTCTTTCATTGAAAAACTTTTATTCAAGTATCCTTTTATGCTATCCAGAAATTCTATATCATTTCCAATCAACAATATGTCGTCCACATATAATATCGAAATGCTACAGAGCTCCCACTCACTTTCTTGTAAATACAAGCTTCTCCAAAAGTCTGTATAAAACCATATGCTTTGATCACACTATCAAAGCGCTTATTCCAACTCCGAGAGGCTTGCACCGCACCATAAATTGATCGTTGGAGCTTGCACACTTTGTTAGTACCCTTTGGATCAACAAAACCTTCTGGTTGCATCATATACAACTCTTCTTCTAGAAATCCATTCAAGAATGCAGTTTTACATCCATTTGCCAAATTTCATAATAACATGATTCGGACAGACTTAAGCATCGCCACGGGTGAGAAAGTCTCATCGTAGTCAACCCCTTGAACTTGTCGAAAACCTTTTGCAACAAGTCGAGCTTTGTAGATGTTACATTACCATCAGCGTCAGTCTTCTTCTTAAAGATCCATTTATTCTCAATAGCTTGCCGATCATTGGGCAAGTCTACCAAAGTCCATACTTTGTTCTCATACATGGATCCCATCTCAGATTTCATGGCTTCAAGCCATTTTATGGAATCTGGGCTCACCATCGCTTCTTCATAGTTCGTAGGTTCACCATGATCTAGTAGCATGACTTCCGAATAGGATTACCGTACCACTCAGTGCGGATTTTATTCTGGTTGATCTCTGAAGTTCAAAGTGACAACTTGATCTGAAGTTTCATGATCTTCATCATTATCTTCCTCACTAACTGGTGTAGGTGTTACAGAAACTGATTTCTGTGACGAACTACTTTCCAATAAGGGAGCTGGTACTATTACCTCATCAAGTTCCACTTTCCTCCCACTCACTTCTTTCGAGAGAAACTCCTTCTAGAAAGGATCCATTTTAGCAACAAATGTCTTGCCTTCGGATCTGTGATAGAAGGTATACCCAATTGTCTCCTTTGGGTATCCTATGAAGACACATTTTTCCGATTTGGGTTCAAGCTTATCAGGTTGAAGTTTCTTCACATAAGCATCGCAACCCCAAACTTTCGAAACGACAACTTTGGTTTCTTGCTAAACCATAGTTCATAAGGCGTCGTCTCAACGGATTTTGACGGTGTCCTATTTAACGTGAATGCGGCCGTCTCTAAAGCATAACCCCAAAACGATAGCGGTAAATCGGAAATAGACATCATAGATCGCACCATATCTAGTAAAGTACGACACGACGCTCGGACACACCATTACGCTGTGGTGTTCCCGGTGGCGTGAGTTGCGAAACTATTCCGCATTGCTTCAAATGTAGACCAAACTCAGAACTCAAATATTCTCCTCCACGATCAGATCGTAGAAACTTTATTTTCTTGTTACGATGATTTTCAACTTCACTCTGAAATTCTTTGAACTTTTCAAATGTTTCAGATTTATGTTTCATCAAGTAGATATACCCATATCTGCTTAAATCATCTGTGAAGGTGAGAAAATAACGATATCCACCACGAGCTTCAACATTCATCGGACCACACACATCTGTATGTATGATTTCCAACAAGTCTGTTGCTCTCTCCATACAACCGGAGAATGGTGTTTTAGTCATCTTGCCCATGAGGCATGGTTCGCAAGTACCAAGTGATTCATAATCAAGTGATTCCAAAAGTCCATCTGTATGGAGTTTCTTCATGCGTTTTACACCAATATGACCTAAACGGCAGTGCCACAAATAAGTTGCACTATCATTATCAACTCTGCATCTTTTGGCTTCGACATTATGAATATGTGTATCACTACTTTCGAGATTCAATAAGAATAGACCATTCTTCAAGGGTGCATGACCATAAAAGATATTACTCATATAAATAGAACAACCATTATTCTCTGATTTAAATGAATAACCGTCTCGCATCAAACAAGATCCAGATATAATGTTCATGCTCAACGCTGGCACCAAATAACAATTATTTAGGTCTAAAACTAATCCCGAAGGTAGATGTAGAGGTAGCGTGCCGACCGCGATCACATTGACTTTGGAACCATTTCCCACGCGCATCGTCACCTCGTCCTTTGCCGTGCTCATCTATTCCGTAGTCCCTGCTTTGAGTTGCAAATATGAGCAACAGTAACCAAGTATCAAATACCCAGTGCTACTCGAGCTCTAGTAAGGTACACATCAATAACATGTATATCACATATACCTTTGTTCACCTTGCCATCCTTCTTATCCGCCAAATACTTGGGGCAGTTCCGCTTCCAGTGTCCAGTTTGCTTGCGGTAAAAACACTCAGTTTCAGGCTTAGGTCCAGACTTGGGTTTCTTCTCTTGATCAGCAACTTTCTTGCTGTTCTTTTTGAAGTTTCCCTTCTTCTTTCCTTTGCCCTTTTTCTTGAAACTAGTGGTCTTGTTGACCATCAACACTTGATGCTCTTTCTTGATTTCTACCTCCGCGGCTTTTAGCATTGCGAAGAGCTCAGGAATTGTCTTAGTCATCCCTTGCATATTATAGTTCATCACGAAGCTTTTGTAGCTTGGTGGCAGTGATTGGAGAATTCTGTCAATGACACTATCATCCGGAAGATTAACTCCCAGCTGAATTAAGTGATTATTATACCCGGACATTTTGAGTATGTGCTCACCGATGTAACTATTCTCCTCCATCTTGCAGCTATAGAACTTATTGAGACTTCATATCTCTCAATCCGGGCATTTGCTTGAAATATTAACTTCAACTCCTGGAACATCTCATATGCTCCATGACGCTCAAAACGCCGTTGAAGACCCGGTTCTAAGCCGTAAAGCATGGCACACTGAACTATAGAGTAGTCATCAGCTTTGCTTTGCAGACGCTCACAACTTCGGTGCAGCTCCTGCAGCAGGCTCGCACCCAGCGGTGCTTCGGGGCGTAATTCTTACGGGCAGCAATGAGGATAATCCTCGGTTACGGACCCAGTCCGTGTAATTGCTACCATCATCTTTCAACTTTGCTTTCTCAAGGAACACATTAAAATTCAACGGAACAACAGCACGAGCCATCTATCTACAAAGAAACATAGACAAGCAAAATACTATCGGTACTAAGTTCATGATAATTTAAGTTTTAATTAATCATATTAAAACTCCCACTTAGACAGACATCTCTCTAGTCATCTAAGTGTTTACGTGATCCAAATTAACTAAACCATGTCCGATCATCACGTGAGATGGAGTAGTTTCAATGGTGAACATCACTATGTTGATCATATCTACTATATGATTCACGTTCGACCTTTCGGTCTCCGTGTTCCGAGGCCATATCTGCATATGCTAGGCTCGTCAAGTTTAACCTGAGTATTCTGCGTGTGCAAAACTGGCTTGCACCCGTTGTAGATGGACGTAGAACTTATCACACCCGATCATCACGTGGTGTCTGGGTACTACTGAACTTTTAGCAACGGTGCATACTCAGGGAGAACACTTCTTGATAATTTTAGTGAGAGATCATCTTATAATGCTACCGTCAAACAAAGCAAGATAAGATGCATAAAGGATAAACATCACATGCAATCAATATAAGTGATATGATATGGCCATCATCATCTTGTGCTTGTGATCTCCATCTCCAAGCACCGCCATGATCACCATCGCCACCGGCGCGACACCTTGATCTCCATCGTAGCATCGTTGTCGCCTCGCCAACTATTGCTTCTACGACTATCGCTACCGCTTAGTGATAAAGTAAAGCAATTACATGGCGTTGCATTTCATACAATAAAGCGACAACCATATGGCTCCTGCCATTGCCGATAACTCGTTACAAAACATGATCATCTCATACAATAAAATATAGCATCACGTCTTGACCATATCACATCACAACATGCCCTGCAAAACAAGTTAGACGTCCTCTACTTTGTTGTTGCAAGTTTTACGTGGCTGCTACGGGTTGAGCAAGAACCGTTCTCACCTACACATCAAAACCACAACGATACTTCGTCAAATAGACTCGTTTTAACCTTCTCAAGGACCGGGCGAGCCACACTCGATTCAACTAAAGTGAGAGAGACAGACACCGCCAGCCACCTTTAAGCACGAGTGCTCGTGAACGGTGAAACCAGTCTCGCGAAGCGTCACGCGTAATGTCGGTCCGGGCGCTTCATCTCACAATACCGCTGAACCAAAGTATGACATGCTGGTAGGCAGTATGACTTGTATCGCCCACAACTCACTTGTGTTCTACTCGTGCATATGACATCAACGCATAAAACCAGGCTCGGATGCCTTTGTTGGGAAACGAGTAATTTCAAAAATTTCCACGATCACGCAAGACCATGGTGATGGCATAGCAACGAGAGGGAGAGTGTCCGTCCACGCACCCTCGTGAGACCGAAGCGAAGCGTTATATCAACGCGGTTGATGTAGTCGACGTCTTCACGATCCGACCGATCCAAGCACCGTTACTCGGCACCTCCGAGTTCTTAGCACACGCTCAGCTCGATGACGATCCCCGGCTCCGATCCAGAAAGCGTCGGGGAGGAGTTCCACAAGACGACGGCGTGGTGACGATCTTGATGTTCTACCATCGCAGGGCTTCGCCTAAGCACCGCTACAATATGACCGAGGTGGAATATGGTGGAGGGGGGCACCGCACACGGCTAAGGAACGATCACGAAGATCAACTTGTGTGTTCTAGGGTGCCCCCCTGCCCCCGTATATAAAGGAGCAAGGGGGAGGGCCGGCCGGCCCTAGGAGGCGCACCAAGGGAGGGGGGAGTCCTCCTCCTAGTAGGAGTAGGACTCCCCTTTCCTAGTCCTACTAGGAAGAGGGAAGGGGAAGGAAGAGAGAGGAGGGGAGAGGAAGGGGGCGCCCCCTCCTAGTCCAATCGGACTCCCCATGGGGGGCGCCACCTCCTGGTGCAGCCCCTCTCTCCCTCTTGGCCCAATAAGGCCCATTACTTCCCGGGGTTCCGTAACCCTCCGGCACTCCAGTTTTCTCCGAAACTTCCGGAACCTTTCCGGTGTCCGAATATAGCCGTCAATATATCAATCTTTATGTCTCGAACATTTCGAGACTCCTCGTCATGTCCGTGATCACATCCGGGACTCGAACTCCTTTGGTACATCAAAATACATAAACTCATAATATAACCGTCATTGAAACCTTAAGCGTGCGGACCCTACGGTTCGAGAACTATGTAGACATGACCTAGAACCATTCTTGGTCAATAACCAATAGCGGAACCTGGATGCCCATATTGGTTCCTACATATTCTCTGAAGATCTTTATCGGTCAAACCGCATAACAACATCGTTGTTCCTTTGTCATCGGTATGTTACTTACCCGAGATTCGATCGTCGGTATCCAATACCTAGTTCAATCTCGTTATCGTAAGTCTCTTTACTCGTTCCGTAATACATCATCTCACAACTAACTCATTAGTTGCAATGCTTGCAAGGCTTATGTGATGTGTATTACCGAGAAGGCCCAGAGATACCTCTCCGACAATCGGAGTGACAAATCCTAATCTTGATTCATGCCAACTCAACATATACTTTGGAGACACTTGTAGAGTACCTTTATAATCACCCATTACGTTGTGATGTTTGGTAGCACACAAAGTGTTCCTCCGTAAACGGAGTTGCATAATCTCATAGTTGCAAGAACTTTGTATAAGTCATGAAGATAGCATAAGCAACATACTAAGCGATCAAGTGCTAAGCTAATGAAATGGGTCATGTCAATCACATCATTCTCCTAATGATGTGATCCCATTAATCAAATGACAACACATGTCTATGGTTAGGAAACATAACCATCTTCGATTAATGAGCTAGTCTAGTAGAGGCATACTAGTGACTATCTGTTTGTCTATGTATTCACACATGTATTATGTTTCCGGTTAATACAATTCTAGCATGAATAATAAACATTTATCATGATATAAGGAAATAAATAATAACTTTATTATTGCCTCTAGGGCATATTTCCTTCACGAGCTTGGAACGCGGAGCTGCTCCGCCCCTTTTACACTTAAAACTCATTCAATTGAGATGTAATAAAAGTACTTCTGTAGTTTGTTTATCTAAGACAAGAATGTTATACTTTTCCCAGTGATTGATATTGTTTTTTGCTGGAATTCCCCCCCAGTGGGTGGCTTAGCTGCGAATCCGATTCGCCTAAGTTTGTAAAAAAAAATCCTTTCCGAGTGCGAGCCAGTCTCTCACTCGGGGGCTTAGCTGCGGATCCGCTTCGCCTAAGTATTCAAAATCCTACCGAGTGGCGAGCCAGCCTCCCACTCGGGGGCTTAGCTGCAGTCCAAGTACTCGCCTAAGTAATCAAAATCCTACCGAGTGGCGAGCCAGCCTCCCACTCGGGGGCTTAGCTGCAGTCCAAGTACTCGCCTAAGTAACCAAAATCCTACCGAGTGGCGAGCCAGCCTCCCACTCGGGGGCTTAGCTGCAGTCCAAGTACTCGCCTAAGTAACCAAAATCCTACCGAGTGGTGAGCCAGCCTCCCGCTCGGAGGCTTAGCTGCAGTCCAAGTACTCGCCTAAGTATTCAAACCCTACCGAGTGGTGAGCCAGCCTCCCGCTCGGGGGCTTATAACAGCCCAAGGATTCGCCTCAAACATCTAAAGTGATAAAAATCCTACCGAGTGGAGAGCAAACCTCCCACTCGTAGGCTTAGCTGCAGACCAGTGCTCGCCTAAGTAATAAAAATCCTACCGAGTGGAGAGCAAACCTCCCACTCGGAGGCTTAGCTGCAGCCCAGTGCTCGCCTAAGTAATAGAAATCCTACCGAGTGGAGAGCAAACCTCCCACTCGGAGGCTTAGCTGCAGCCCAGTGCTCGCCTAAGTAATAAAAATTCTACCAGGTGGAGAGCAAACCTCCCACTCGGAGGCTTAGCTGCAGCCCAGTGCTCGCCTAAGTAATAGAAATCCTATCGAGTGGAGAGCAAACCTCCCACTCGGGGGCTTAGCTGTAGCACAGTACTCGCCTAAGTAAAGAATTCATCCCAATCCGCAAGGACGACGAGGTGCAGGTCGACTGCTACCTCCTCCTTCGGAGCTTCGCCACAAGTACAACGTGCGGTCCATCCCGATCCGCAAGGACGACGAGGTGCAGGTCGACTGCTACCTCCTCCTTCGGAGCTTCGTCACAAGTACAATGTGCGGTCCATCCCAATCCACAAGGACGACGAGGTACAGGTCGACTGTTACCTCCTCCTTCGGAGCTCCTCCACAAGTACAACGTGCAGTCCGTCCCAATCTGTAAAGACGACAAGGTCAGTCGCAGTCTGTGTTCCATCTCTACCTGCAAGATAGATGAAGCCCAAGTCGATTGGAATTTCAACGGAATATCTTCCAAAATGAAGAACAAAGTTCTCTCGAAGGCAAGCAAATCATGTTAAAAGAAAAATCAAGTTCAGATAAACGTCCTATGGATCCAAAGGTGCTCAGGCGTTAAGCCTGTTAAAGTTTATCGGTTACAGAAACCACTCGGCATTCCGAGGCAAATTTAAAGTGGGACTTAGAAGTTTTTTACTCCTCCGGCGGAGGACTGGAAGGTGCAACGAACTGGTCGAGGTCGATTCCGTCGGCAATACGGGTAGCAGCAGCGATGAAAGTCTCCATGAAAGATCTGAAGTCGTGCTTCCTGGTATTGGCAACCTTGAGAGACACCAGCTTGTCCTCTTGCGCTTCTTTGCAGTGGACACGAACCAGAGATAAGGCAACGTCAGCACCACACCTGGCAGACGACTTCTTCCATTCTTGCACTCGACTTGGAATCTCATTCAGTCGAGTCATCAAAGATTCAAGATCATTCTGGAGATTCTGTTCTGGCTAGAGAGTCGAGTCGATCCGCGACACTGCAACTTTCAGTCGAGCTAGATAATCCACTGCACTAGCGGCACGAGACTCCAGTCGGAGCACATTCATAGCGGCTTCTTCCTTCACAGGAGAGTTGATGGGGTCCAAACTGGTTTCCACTCGGCTGGTTTCTTCTTCAAAGTTTTGGCAGAATTCTGAAAACACAACTCAGATTCAAAATGAAGATCGTATGATGAGCCGGTGAGAGCAAAACAGTTGGATAAAAGAGAATTACCTTCAAGCATGAGAAACAGCTTCTTGGCGAGCCCTCCAAGATAAATCTCCAGGTCATTTCGCTTACCCGCCAGCTGGCCAACCTTGTCAGACAGAATATTCTTGTCGTTCTTCAGTCGACTGACTTCCTTGTTAGCCGCGTCAAGAGAGGTTTCAACTTGGCATTTTCATCTTCAAGTTTGTCGACTGAGGCAAACTTCTCTTCAGCGAGCTTTGTTTTATCCAAAGCCGCCTTCTGTGCCTCTGCAAGGTCAAGGTCCTTCTTCTTCAAAGTTTCTTCCAGTTTATCTGCAAAGCAACAATGAGAACAGAGTTGAGAATGAGCAGAAAAACACAAGCAGTCATCAAAAATTCTCACCAGCCATACCTTTTGCTTTCATTCCTGTGCCTTCGCAAGTTCTCTGAGCAAGCTTCAAATTGAGGTTGAGCTGAATCTGTTTTTTCTCTAACTCTCGAGCAGTAGCGAGCCACAAGCTCGCAAGATTTCTACGAAGAGTCAACCAACAAAAGACATCAAAAAATAGATCACTTCTGAGTGACTAAGGAAATATAGTAGCATTTCTCAGACTACGGTCGAATAAAACATTCGACAGTAGTCTCGGGGACTACACCCAGCGGGTGCACTCAGCGTGCCCCCACTGGTTTACCAATTTGGTTCGATCAGTCGATCGAAAAAGGCAAAAAGGCTATGATTCTAAAAACATGGCTAGTCGTCAGCGGTCAGCCGCAGTAAAAAAAATAGTTCTTTAGACTATAGTCAACTGCACTTGATCGACCATAGTCTCGGGGACTACACCTGTGGGTGCTTAGCGTGCCCCACTGGTTTTCTGATTCCATTCAACTTGGTCCGACCAAGTCGGTGAAGAAGATCACAGCATAAAGACCATAGCCGACCACACGCGATGCGACCATGGTCTCGGGACTACACCGGTGGGTGCACTCAGCGTGCTCCCCACAAAAGTTCAACGACACACACACCCTTTGGGTGTACAGATATGGAAATTTCCAAGAAAGCAGTTTGAGATAGTATATCCTAACAAAGCAAGCGACGACTAACTTACTTGGACATTGCTCGAGAGCTGAATCTGGCGTCATAGG